>CM061537.1:101458865-102120425 GCA_030545055.2 Neoaliturus tenellus
TGGCAAGCGTCTGTCGCCAGTTGTTTACGCAACCAAACGGGCAAACGCGCCCCAAAGTTGCTCATATAGACTGTGCCGTTAGAATCTCGTGTATCCAGTAGTTCGACACAAAAATGCTTTCGACTGGATACACGACACGAGATTCTAACGGCACAGTCTATACGAGCGACTTTTTGGCGCGTTTGATTCTATCATAGAAAAACTAGTCTCACGCAATGCTAATTTCTGTTACGTGAAATTTTGTAGTTGAGCCGACCAGATCATAGGAGGCGCTGCAAGCAAACCCGGCTAAGCTACGTTGACGAAGCAACGGCTGCCACGGAGTCCACGGATCGTTGTCGCTTGGCCAGTATTGCTCGCAGCGCCTCCTATGATCTGGCCGGCTCAAATACAAAATTTCGCGTAACAGAAATTAGCATTGCGTGAGACTTCTGTACCTGGTTAGTTTTTCTATGGTTCTAGTTTGGTTGCGTAAACTGGCGACTGGCGAAAAACGCTTGCCAGCACTATACTATAGTGTGGCACTGGGATTAACTATTAACATTCCGGTTCTTCATGTTTTGTCGTTTCCGTTTCCCTAGTAGCATTTCTCATCATCATTATCATAAATCTACCACAGTAGTTGAAAAAAGCATAAAACTTATATACTCATTACGAACACAACAGATTTTTTAGTACCAACGTAAAATTATTTTACTTAAAAATTGATTTGCAGAAAAAAGAGCAGGAACAGGAAATAAACCTTCACGTTGTAAAAAACCGCTCCGGAAACGCCCGTTTGAATTGTGTGGCGTCATTTCCGGAGCTTTTTCCTGTCGCTTTTGTAGAATGGTGCTGGCGTGTGCTACCGACAGCGACTTAAAGGCCCCGTCTAAACGGGCGACTTTGTCACCGCGACTAGAAAAACTGTACAATATTTTTTATATAAAGCTCTGTAATAATATTGAATAGAAGAATGTTTTAATTAACTTCTTTCTTTCTTTTCATTATGCCTACAATGCAGGTATTTCGCTATATGGGTTGTCTTGGTTATAAATTATCACAAGTTTTTATTCTGTCCATAATGATAAAATAAAACGTCATAACTTAGTTGGTTGGAAATGGCAGTAAAAACTCATATATAGATCGATTAATTAATTTAAATTGTTATAATTATATTTAACTACAGTACATTCTGTTTGGCACAAGATTCTCAAACAATATTAACAAAAAACCTCTAGAAAGTATTACCGATATTATTTCACGAATATAGAAAGTCATTTTACTAAACTGAACCCTCCCGTTTCTTTGGACTGATAACATTTTGAATAATAACCTTCTTCTTTTTTAAAATCCTTCAGTTTGTGATTGATAAATAATTAATTGAAAACCCCAACTTTATGTAGATGTAATGGTACAAATTCCAAAATAATTGCAACAAAAAAAAAAAAAAAGAATCTACAAATTAAAGGCACACTCAACAAAAAACCAACTTGTAATATGGCTGTAATTATTTTGTGAAAAACATTTTTTTCTTTAATTTTATATTTACAACTGTACAAAAAAATACAACGAGCAAATTTGCTAATAACATAAAAAGAACAATAACATGAAACATAAAACATGAAAGGGTAGGCTCAGAAATCTTCCTCCTTTCATTCTTGCTGACGTTAGGGGTAGTCCTTTTCAATATTTATGAGTCAAACTACTGTAGAAAGTCCCGACTCCAATTCCGTTTTAGCCTCCTTCGACGGATGCCTGGCAATATTAAGGTGAAAAGATCTTGTATCAGAGGATTCTCATGTCCATCGAGTTTGAGGAAAAATTTAAAATAGAGTTCTTTTGCTACTTCATGTACAAATTTATAATTGAAATCATTATGAAAAGTCTTGTTGTTTACATAGTAGAGAGTCCTAGATATCAAACGTAGTATTTTTGACTGAAAAATTTGGATTTTCTTCATATTTGTAAATTTTGCTGTGCCATAAACCTCAATGTCTTATGTCCATATTTTGGTTTTAATAGGGTTTTGTACAAAAGTAATTTTGATTTAAGAGGAAATTTTGAATTTCGATGAAGCAGCCAATATAGTTGTTTAGATCTTACATTGAGAGCAGTTCTCTTTTTTGTGATGTGGGTTTTCCAAGTTAATTTTTCGTCCAGGTAGAGTCCAAGATAGCGTGTGTCTGTACTTTGAGGGATTATAGTGTTGTTTTTATAAACCGGTGGGCACAGGCCCCGTTTTAGAGTGAAGGTGACGTGTGAAGATTTTGACGCATTAACTTTCATTCGCTATTTTTTTAACCAGTTACTTAAAACATAAATGTGGTTTTGTAGGTGGCTACTTGCTTCAGTGGGATCTTCCGAAGTGCTGAGGATAGTGGTGTCGTCTGCATAAGTGACTAAAAAAACTGTATAAGTCTAAAAACACAGCACTTGTGTACTTTTTATTTTCAAGGCCGGACGCAATTGTATCGACCACCCTATGAAGTTGCTGGATAGTCGAGTGCCTAGATCTATAAAGCCGAATTGATAATTTCGTAGAACGTTGCTTTTGCCAAAAACATTCTTTGTAACCGAGACAAAAGTAATTTTTCAAATAATTTAGAAATGACAGGAGGTAAGCTAATCGGCCTATAAGATGACACTTCTTGAGCAGGTTTTTCAGGCTTTGTAATCAAGATAATTTGGGACAGTTTCCATTTAATAGGGTAGTGAGTCGTTCGAATTATGGCATTAAAGATTTGTGTCAATAAAGTAATACAAGAGGAGGGGACTTCACATAAAACTTGTGAAATACATGACTTTTATTCTATACATATAACAAAAATAATTGGAAAACATATGTTATTGGTCCTTTTTAGTTTTTCTTCTAAGCCGGCTGTATTGGTATGTCCCTTCAACGTACTTAAGAAACGCATACTACCCATTTGCAAATTCGCATCTTCTAAGCCGGCTGTACATTGGTATGTCCCTTCATCGTACTTAAGAAACGCATACTACGCATTTGCAAATTCGCATCTAGAGTATGGGACCTTACTGTGGGGCCATGCAAGCTCTGTTTCAAGACCTCAAATTGTGCAGAAAAAACTGATTCGCACTATCTCAGGAGCAGGTGCTATTGATCACTGTAAACCGCTCTTCAAAAGCTGGAAAATAATGACAATAACTAATCTTTTAAAGCTCTAACTATACCATCAAGCATAATATCAATGGTTTTAAAGTCCGTTCCGATTCACATCATCACACATCAACACACATACCAACACACATGCCATAGACCTAGACATACCCTTCAGTAGACTACCCAAAGTCAAAAACTGTTTCCCAACAACGGGACATAAATACTATAATTATTCTTTCCAAACATCAGGGAGAAGTCTGAGTGATAACAATTTCAAAGTGGTGCCTGCACAAGTGGCTTGTGGAAAACCCTTACTATTCGTTTGATGAATTTTCGGAAGAGGCCAAATAATCTACATGTTTAGAGTCTGATTTATTTCTTTTTATATGATTCAACCAAAGCGAGCCATTGCATGAACCTATTTATTTGAATTTGAAAGTTTAAATGATGCTCTAGTTTAACAGTTGTTATTTAGTTTGATACCGGTAAGGCTTTTGCTGTAGGCCTACCCATGGTGTAACTATCTTAGGTGTGTTCTTCAGACGGACGTTTTTGGGAGCGTTCTGCGCATCGGTGGCGATGGGGCGGGCGGGATGGGGGCTGACATCACCTTGGGATGAGAGCGTTTCACGCTCATATAGAACGTGTGCTGCTTCACGGATAAACCGTGATTTAAAATAGATAGAGTCGATAAAAAAATTTTAAAATTTGGATATATTGTTAGCCATAAACATAGCATGCTTATGAGCAAAACTATTTGAGTCTATTTTAAAAATTAACTTACTTATACCATGAAATGTTTTAAACTTTGTGAAACGTAACATGAAAAAGCTAGTCGGCTACCAAATTGCGTTCTATTTGGTCAGGAATGTTCGACCTGTGGAAAAGTTTTAGAAGAAAAGTCAAATTTAATAAAATTAACAGCCTTAATCCACTGAAAGCAATATTTTCATTGCTAGGTTGAATTTAATCAGGCGAAATGGCGCGCGAGCTAGGCGGACACGGCAGTGATGTAGCCTAATCATCACGAAGGTGCTACAGTAATACAAAAGTTTGTAGATGGGATATTTAGTTGGTTCATTTACTCTAATATTATAATATTTAAATGGATTACATAGTAAATAATACATAATGATACAAAATAATAAAATTACATAGTAAATAATAATAATAATAATCTATATATTAATACGCAAGCATGTTTCATTTCCTCCTTTTTTCTAGCATCGTAGGAGAAATCCGCGCATACCGTTAGAAAGGTATAGTCCTGTAGATGAGCAGAATCACATTCTAATTCCCATCGGACTCCAGGGCAACGCCCCACAGGCTTTCAAAGTTCCAATGTTAATCTTATGGAGGAAGGAGAATTGAATGAATCATTAGACAGCTGTTGTAAAAACAACTGCTAGAAAATTTGTAAGAACAGATGTTTTGAGTTATAAAATGTTTTTATCTTCTTGGGTCCAGATCAACAAAAGTTTTGATCAAATTTCGATCAGGAGGCGATCTCTAGTAAATTTTATTTTGCTGACAATAATTTACATTGTATGGAATTTTTTTTTACATTGCATTTTATGAAAAATTTACATAAAGTCTTTTTATCTGTTTCACAATTTAAAAATTTACAATTCCGGATTTTTTCACCAAGATAATAAATTGTTAATTTATTTAATACTCTGATAACTTTTTCAAGTCTTTTCAATTATTTTTTCATTTCTTTTTTCTTCTTTCTTCTTGCTTTCTTCTTTCTACATAAAGATCTTACATAACTACATCTTACATAGGCCTACTACATAAAGAGATTATTTTATAAAACGTACATTATTAATGACTAGTGAGTTTGAGTATACAGCAGAAATTATTAATTTAATAATTACATACACAAAAAAGTAATGTATTTCGGTTGCACAACTTTTTAAATTCATGTTACTTTTAGACTGTTTTCACAACAGTGAAAATTGTGTTAAAATCTAATTATATTGTCATTATATTAAAAATTATTCAAAAAAGGGGATTCAAATATTTTTGGGTGTCTTTTTGGCTTATTTGAGTGGTTTTATTACTAATGTGGCAATATAAAGGATTGTAACATTCGTTATAATCTTCTGCCACCTATCCATACGCCACGACGCTCTCATACACCGCGGCGGCGCTGTTTCTCTTTGAAGTGAGCGGAAGCCGTCCGCAGTCAGTGAGTAGCTTTTTAGAGGTGCGGTAGCAATGTGAGATTCTCCTTACCGGTGATGTATAAAAATGTAATATTGAGCTGTTTGCGGCAGGGGAAAAACAAGGAAGCTTATCAAGAAATTAAAAAAGTATAGGAAAATGAGGGATAAAAAAGGGTTTATTACTCTTTGAATTACTTGACATAATATTGTATTGTTTTAACTTACTAAAAATGTTTTATATACTTTAAGCGATTGTAAACTTATTATAGTAAAAAATCGTAAATTATTCTGTAAGTATAGTGTATAATAAACTCAGTTTAAATTGTAATGTATGTGTTTAGTTTAAGAGAACCTAGTTAAAAGTTCATGTTTTAAAAATTATATTCTATACTTAAACAGGTTAAGTTACATGTATATATTTTTTAATTGATCACATAATTATGTTATACATTTATCTACAGTTAAGTTCATGACACTATACAAAATAATAACTTTTTAGTAATTAATTTATTTGCGTAAAAATGTTGTACCATTTGGCTCGATCGGTATCTTTCAAAAACGTCGAAATTGTATTACGCTTCAATTTCAATAAATTATTAGATTACACAATTATTGACCCTAAAAACAATTCATTTGTACCTTTAAATGTAAATCATAAACTTTTATAAACTTCTAAAAACGTTTGTAGATCGTGGCCGTATCCGCTTCCCGCGCGCGCACATTTTCGTCTGATATAATTCCGTCTAAGAATTGAAATATCGCTTTTAGCGAGTTATAGCTGTTGATTATAATAAGTTTGGCTCTTCATATAAAACTTTCCCGCAGGCCAAACATTCCTGACCAAATAATACGTAATTTGGTAGCCGACCATCAATTTAATGTCTGGTTAAAATGAATACCAATTAAAAATTATTTTTTCCAGATCATCCGTGGTAAAAATAACATTTTATTTTTATTCATTCGCTATCTCTATTCATTGGCTACAATCGTGAAAAATTTCAAAATTTTAGGTTGACCCTAAAGTAGTTCAAATCGTTGTTTTATTGACGCCGCGCTATATTGGGATATAGCGCCTCATCCCAAGGTGACGTAGCATTGCCCCGCCCCGCCCGGCCGTGGATGCGCAGTAGCACACCTAAGATACTTCCACTATGGGCCTACCTGACTTTGTATTTACCAAGATTTACTGTAAATGGCATTTTGTTGCACCTTGATATGTTGACTTTCATCATTGTTTGTACTGTACAAAGCTCTATGATGAATAAAAAATTTCTGATTTCTGAGACCAGCAAGAGTTTTTTTTACATCATCCATGCTGGTATACCCAGTCACAGATGAAGACATAAATTTCATAATTTGATTTGATTTGATTATTAATACATTCAGCAATTGGTTTACCCATAGAAAATCTAGTAAATTTTACGATTTGAAATAATTACATGTCATTAACAACGTATAAATTGTTAAATTTAGAAGTTTACAGGTCTTTGCATTTTAATCATATTTTTGGGGCTTTGGCTTTGGTTACTTTATTTTCGAGAAACCGTAACCCTACCTTTCTTCAACGTGAACTGCTCAGGTCCAATTGCTTAATGCCATGGCTGTCGCGAAACCTGATGAAATAGAGGTAATTTCTTCTATTAATTTAAAATATAAGATCTCATTTAGATCTAAGTAATAGTGTATATATATTTTTGTAACTAACCGGTGCAGTTGTAGGCCTAGTAACAGATTTGGGATCAGAGAACTTGCCCTAGGTTGTCGAGGGGTGTTCCACATAAGTTATGCCTTCATAAGATGAAATACTTGTCAGAGATTTAAATAGGCCTAATCAATTCCATATGTCTGTTAAATTATTTTAAAAGAAATTTCCTCTTTTGTGAAGAGTACTTTGTACTAGCCTTATTGTTAAACTCTAATTCTAATCCATTTCAGATAAGTAGGCTAGGCCTAGGCCTACTTGTTGTTATTTGTCTGGGGTGTTTACTACAGAATCATAAATTTGTCCTTCAAATTCACTCAAAGCAACATGGTGTTAACAGGAATCACGAGTAGCCCTTAATCACCTAGATTAAGATCAAATTGAGTTTTTAACTAAGTCAATATAGCCTATAGCCTACTAATCTAAGCTAGGCTACAAGTTAATACAGTAGGTACATTATGTGAAGTCCAATTCATCAACATCATAAAAAGCTTTTCACAGTAAGAAGTGGATTACAACAGTCTAATTGTCGGCGAAACTTCGTTATCCGACTCCACCGTTATTATCGATGTGGAAATTTCGATATTGCGATTGAAATTGTGCGATGAAAACAACCGAATCAACAACGATACTGAGATAAGAAATGTATCATAATAATAATCTAACCTAACAAGTGTACCGTAACCGTAAACCTCCGTCACTTTTTATTGACAGCGATGTTTATAACAACAAAATCAATGGTGTTTGGAAAAATTTTAAACGCATATTCCTTCAATACAATAGCAAAAAAAAATACCTTTCTGATTTGTATTTGGCAGCATTTGTGTGGTGTGAATAACGAAGTCTGCTTCTTCTCACTATTTAGATACAGCTACACAATAAACTTGGTTAGTTTATTTTGTGTTGTTCTTTGTTACAGGTTACATTAGCTACAATTTTTTACTTTTTTGTTGTTGTTATTTTCAGTTACTTGTTTGAATATATTTGTTTTATTGCCAAAAGATTAAAGATTGTTTAATTATATTACAACGAAACTAAATCAGGTGATAAAATCGTAATCGTACTTATCGTGTTATTGTATCATCGATATGATAGCAATTTCAATCGCAATATCGAAATTTCCTCATCGATAATAACGGTGGAGACGGATAACGAAGTTTCGCCTAATTGTCTTGCATTCAAACTTCTTATACTAAGGGGTAATTTATTTAAAAGTTGAGTGCCTATCACAGATAGGCCTAGTTTTGTCTTAAGCTAGCATATGGGATCTGTACATCATGTTTTAATCCTAGTATTTACCTATGTTGGTCATAATTAATTACAAGATTATTTTGATTTTTTATCAACAAGAGGTTTTGCAGAATAAAAATGAGGTAGAAAACATTGTCAAAATGTTCAAATGAACAAACCAGGGCTTACAATGAGCTCTAAAATTCACTCTTGAAATAGCTAATTCTAACTGCACGATTTTTGTATAGCCTAGTTAAAACATCCTTTGATGCCGAAGCACTTTTATTTATTTATTTTTCATGGCGGAACTTCGTTATCCGTCTCCACCGTTATTATCAATGTGGAAATTTCGATATTGCGATTGAAATTGAGCGATGAAAACAATCGAATCAACAACGATGCTGAGAAAAGATATGTATGATAATAATAATCTAACCTAACAGTGTAACCGTAAACCTCCGTAATTGACAGCGATGTTTATGCAATGAAACTGAGCTGAGTTTGAGTGAGCTCGGAACTGTCAGTACCAATAAACAATTATTTATAAAGTGAGATTAAATTTAGGCCTATACGTTTCATTGAAACTGCTTGTTGCAATTAATATAAGAAACTTCAACCAATGTAATCAATCGCTTCGTGGAACTAGTACTACTCTTACCATAACTTATTCTTAGTGACATCACATTGTGACCAGTAAGCATGATTAGAAGATCGGTAACCATGACAACCTGTTGTTTGAGCCTGTGATTGGATGGCGATCGGTAACCATTCAGCCTGCCGAACGCACTGCATAGAGGAATTTAGGAAGAAAGGGCGAGGTTTACTGTAGTTAATTGTTATTGTTGTTGCCAAATTATTATTAGGCCTAATATGTTAACATTTTTTATTAATCAAGTATTCGTATCAAGTATTTATGTCATTACCAGGTTACCGTTGATTTTATTTATTTGTTATATATATAGTTATAATTATAACTTATTATTGTTATCTTTGTTGTTGAAGCTCTATATTTGTTTGTTACCAGTCTCTAGATTCATCTTAAGCATGTAGATAAAATTGTAACAATTAAAAATTAACATGTTACTTATAAATAATATAGACTGTTCAAAATTGTATAATGGTGTATCCGATTAGAATAAATAAATAACAGGTTTTATTTTAGAGTAGACAATGCCTAGATTTAATAACTTGTACTTATTTCAGGGGCAGACCCCAGAAAAAACCGAGGCACTTGAAGAAATTTCACCTGAACTTCTGTACAAACATCCTTTGAATCATATGTGGACTCTTTGGTACTTTGAAAACGACAAGAAGAGATCATGGGAAGAGAATCAACGTGAAATTATCAGTTTTGACACTGTTGAAGACTTTTGGAGGTAAATATAACCATTCTTGTTAAGTTATCCTACATATTTGGTCAAACTGTCATGATCATTTTATGTAGTTTATCAATTTTTTAAAAGTAACTGGGAGGTTGAATGCAAAATAAAATACTTTGTCTGGAGCTTGATATTGTCAGTTTTTTATAGTCTAATGAGTGCTCTTTTAAAAGTTTGGAAAAATACCCCCGTCGAAGCAGACCTGTGTACTAAGCGAATTTCCAATGATAATCTTTATTCAATATAGAACAACACTTCCCTACATTTAGGGTTGCCATTAAAACAAAGAATACTATACAATTTTCTTAAAGTTTACAAAGCTTGAAAAATTTAGATATTTTAGAACTTAATGTATCCTAAACACTAAACATTTGAATATAGATGGTGTCTCACAATTTTGATTGAATCTTTTAAAACACTACTTGAAATTTGGGAAATAATTTTGGTTGAGAGTCCGAATTGTTTGCAAAAGGTCACAAATGATTTTGGTATAGTTCCTCTTGCTCCAATTAGTATTCCAATAATGTTTATATTTTCTAAATCGTATTTTTCTTTATAATATGGTATTGTTGGGGTATAGATTTTTTGTTTTTCATTTTGTACGTCTTGTGGTTGGTTATGGTTTTTTTCGAATCGAATAGTTGGATCTATAATAGTGCCTAGTTTTGATCCCTCTTTTATTGCTATAATGTCAATTCTTCTTGTGCGCCCGTTTTCTGAAAGGCCATGAACCTCTTCAAAGACATTAAATTTAAGTCGTCGGAGGGATTCGGCGATCATTGATCTAACTCTGTGGTGTCTGGCATTTATTAAGTTTTCGTTAAACGGGCAAGATCCCAGGACATGTGCAAGGGTTTCATACTCACTCCGACAATGTCGGCAGTGGTTTCCGTCCTGGGACCTACCCGGAATAGTTCTGACTGGTATGACGTTTGCAGTCATTTTAATAGCTTCTCGCCATTCACCACAGGTTAGATCTCCTTTATTTTTAATCCAACTGTTTGCTGGTGGGTACTCCATGAATAAATCGATCCCTTTTCCTTTATGGTTAAGTGAGCACCAAGATTCATATTCTCTTGTACGAAGGCTTTTTCTCGTCTTTTTCACATCAATTTCATCCACATTCTTCTTCAATAAGGCTGGTTCCCTTGTAATACCTAAGCTAGCCAGGCAGTATTCTATTTCTGACTTAAGGTCTCTTGTATTTGAAATGTAAGTATTTTCATTTTTGTCTAAACACTGGCAAGCATTTATGTATTGAAGAAATATTTCCCATTTGACCCTAAATAAACCTAAACCCTTGTATTCACTATTAGAGTACAACATACTATCGGGTACATCTGTGGGCAGTTGAAGTATGGCCTTAAGTGAACTTTTTATTATTCTGTCTGCATCTGATACAAAAGATTTAGGTACCTTAGTTGGTGATATGGATTGGAATGGATATATGAGGCTTGGACAAATGGATGAAGATATGATGTTGAATTTTTGATCTGGTTTGAGCAATGGTGTCGAGACAAGTAAATCAAACTTAATTTTTAACTCTTTCATTATGCCTTGAGGGTTAAATATACACTCATCATTGTATGATAACCCAAGATAATTAATTAATTCATCTCTTTTAATTGTTTCTATTTTTCCGTTTTCTTGCAGATGAATTGGTTCTTCATGAAGTAAGCCATTTGTAATGCAAATACTTTTACATTTATCAAGATTTATCTCTAGTCCAATTTCTCTAAATCTTTTGATAGACAGTTCGGCAAGTGTAGTTGCAGCTTCTCTCGATTTTCCAATAATCACTGTATCATCTGCAAAACCGAGTACTGTAATATTTGGGAGGCCAGGGACTAAAGAATATCCAAACTTTTCAGATGTTTTTACCTTCCCCATGAAAACACCATAGGATCAAGTATGTAGGTTTGCTGCCATTGGGTGTTGTTAGAAAATGTAGGTTAATTAATAAATGATGAAGCTACACACAAAATCGTACCAAGATCTGGCACTTTTTTAATTTTCCCCATAAAACCCATGGGGGATGAGTATGTAGGTTTACCGCCATATATGTTTTGTAAGCTAGTATAATTAAACCCTATCTAGGCAATAATGTACACACCAAATTTGATCAAGTTATGTCAATAAACAAACAAGATTTAGTGTTTTGTTGATCTCATATAAGAATAACATGGGAACACATTTTCTCCGTAACCAGTTACACTAGGTCAAAAATTCAAAATACTTAATTGTTTTTTCTAGCTCTTTTAAATGGTAGAAAGTTTGTAAACCACTAGTATTTGTACGGGCTAATTACTCAGGGCTTAGCCCCAGGACTGTCCTTTAAATTGTTTATGAACCAAATATAACGTGTAGCAAAAATATTTCCTTATAATTTATTCTATAAACATCTGTTATCATTAAAGTATTTCGGCATAGAACAAAAAGTCTTAAAACTACATGGAAATTCTAGAAACACGATAAAATATGGGGTGTTCCATAAGAATTATTAAACTTGGCCACCAAATTGGAAAATGGTGACCACATACAAAAAATCGAATTTATTGCCTTAAGAAAAGTGATGTTCCCCATTGAAAGTTTTCTCTAAATCCCTTAGCTTAGGATATGCCAGTTGTGGCACAGTTAAGATATTCACTCTGTATATTCTACTATACACAAAACAGGTAATGAACACATGAACCAACTTTTAATAATTGTATTTAAAAAAATTATAAATTGTAATACAGTAAACTTCCTCTAATCCGGCATCCTATGATCCGGCACGCTTGATAATCCGGCACGACTTTAAAAACAATTACATTGACAGAAACAAAAATAACAATTGAGCGTTTGAGTTTGTTTGGGATCAAAAGTTGCCACGAAGCAACACTGTATCGTACAAAGCCTATTCCACAGTCTAACATAAGTTATTGTGAGACAGTCATGACACTCCGTCACTAAGGTTGTCCGCCTAAACCGCCCGGGACCTGAAGTTACGCAAGGAACAGTGGCTTGGAGCGCTAGTGTGGATTTACTAGCGCTCGTTGTGGTTGGCGTCCGAGTTAACAAAATCAAATGTGATTGCAGCCATCAGCTTAACACGAACACAGCTGACAATACCATTGACTATACACTGATTAAAAAAATGTCAAATTAAATCCCAATCAAATGATAAGTGCCAAAATGTATTTTAGAATTGGTTGCCGCTCGCGCTCATTTGAGATACATTTAAAGTTCCCACCCATGGCGAGAACGGCCGGGCAGGGACTCCAGTCATGTCGGTTCCATCCGCTTAAAGCGCTAATTGCCCCGCGGACAACATTTAACATGGAGCTTCAATACAAGTGTCGTGACTGTCTCCCAATAACATTGACTGTGGCGTATTCCTTATTGGAATGCGTGGAGGGGATCCGAGTCGTCTTCAGCCGATACTTTATCGACACTGTAGGTTTGTTTACTTTCGTCTTCATGTTCAGTATGCCAGCGTACGTCTCTTTAATATGACGCTATTTGTAAATTTCAAAAGCTTTATTAAATAACAACAAAAGTCAACAAAATATACACTAAACTAAATGATTTGATTAGTTACGCTATAGTACATAACCTCCATATTACTGTATCCGAGCTTTTCCCGTATCCGAGGTGGCCTCGTTCCCAATTATTGTACCTCGTATTTTTCATAAATGTATTTTTCATTACAATAGAGTCTGTTATACAATAGTTTTGTTCTCTAAAAGCTGTTTTAATAATAAAATACGTGTTTTATAGTCATGTTTTTGTTTAATTTACATTTTTCCTGATATTCATCCTGTAATCCGGCATATTCCGTCATCCGGTACATGTCAAGTCCCGGACGTACCGGATTAGAGGAAGTTTACTGTACTGTTACATTTTAAAGTGTAGTGTTACATAAGAAACAATGTTTGCGTTGATTAAATCATCAGTCGCAACTACCTCTTGTGTTTCAACCTCTTGTGTTTCATTATATCTTGTGTTTCAACTACCTCTTGTGTTGCACTCATTTTTATCGCACACTTCAACCAAAACAATATCGCAGTACACGTACACCTTCACTCCCGCCATTGGCAGATCAACAACTAGAAAGAGATTCCAGGTCGGGTCGTCCGGCGTGTGCCGCACCATTTGAAAACCCCAATAAGAAACAATAGCCCTTCGCCCAAACTCGCCGGATATGCGGCGCACGCTGGATGTCATGTGTAGAGACTCATATACTCCCATAGCCCAATGCCGCATCAGACTCACACCGGATTGTGTGAAAGGGGCCTTAAGGTTAGGATCATTTACTTAAGTGTGAGGAGGTGGTGGGTTCATATGTTTGGGCTGCTGTCCCTCAAGAGTATTTTTATTACCCAGAAGGCCATCTTTAGAAGTAAAAAATCATGCCCATTGATGTGGTTGTGGGAAAAAATATCAAGGGTATTTTCTGTAATGGGTGCGGTTACCTGACGGAAGTGTCCATTTGGCTGTACCTGAATATCACTCCAGACTGAACTGGCTGTCTTAATTATCTATCTTCTTATTTCTATACTGTAGGTGAGTTTCACTCATACAGAATCATAAAATGCGCAATTTGCGCATGGGCCACCTCGTTGTTATTATTATTGGTAAAGCAATAGGACTTCTACTGTAATTCATATTTAGTTGATCCTTCCACTACCAATAGTGAAATATTAGAACAGTTATTTAAATAAATTTTTATAAAGTTTCATGGCAAGTTTGGTATATTTACAGTACTCTAAGTTTATGAAAGCGTTAAACGACAGAATTTGTTTGTTTATTTTTAATTATGACTTAAAGAGATTTTCCTGTTTTCTATTTTCTTCTTAGTCTCAGTTTTACAGGAAAATTTCAGGATTTTTCTATATTTAAACTTCTTAGAAAACGAAACATAATAGTGATGGATGTAACTAAACTGTTGTGTGCTTACAGTTTGTACAATCACATAAGACTGGCTAGCGAGCTGCGTCAGGGTTCCGACTACTCCCTGTTCAAAAAAGGAATACGTCCGATGTGGGAAGATGCAAGAAACGTTAGAGGCGGGCGATGGTTGATTAACCTGGATCGCAAGCAAAGAGAAACTGAATTGGATCACTTCTGGTTGGAAACTGTACGGTTGATTTAATGTCTCAGGTTTTTTTAAGGTCCTATTTTACTTAAAAAATCATGGTTCACTTTCTTTATAATAATTGCTTGGGGTAAAAAATGGTAAAATTTATAGCTATAAAAAAGTTCTATAATGTAATAATAGGGTGTGTCTGTATCAATGTATTTACATTTTATCTCAAAATCTAGGTGAAATATTTTGTTTCAAATTGGGATTAAAAAATATTTTGGCCCAAAAATGAGTTTAAAAATACCTAGCTCCAACCCCAGACAAAAATACTTTTAGGCTAAAAAATAGTTTGAACGTTGTAATATTTTACCTTAGTCTTTTGGGTTGCAATATTGGGAAGGAACTAACAACAAAAGGTAAACAAAAATTAAAACAGTACTTTTAGGCATTGGTTTAGAAACAGTTGTTACCTAAAGATATAGTTAGTTGTGTTAGCGTGTTTACAGTGATAAAAGAGAATAAAAACCAAAGAACAATGCTTGGTCAACCTGGTATTTTTATTTTAAATAATAAATAAAATTTGAATTGAGGGCTTACTCACCGTTACAATAGTACCCATAAAGATACGTTAATACAAGTAACATCATAAAGATATTCATTATTGAACCAAATTCAAATATTAAATTGTCTAATGAGGTCTTAAACATTCAGGTTTTATATTAAAATACAGGTTCCAGACCAAGGAGAGCTTGTCATTTGATGAAAGCATTGTTGTAATAGACGCTAACAAATCAGGAAGAACAATGTTTCAGTTGTGAAACATTTTACAACTAGTTGGCTCAATATCAACAGGATTTTTGGTCGAATTTCGACCAGCAAGTGGTCCCTAGTCTATATTATTCAACATTTTTTGCATTCATTAAGTTTGATTTACAGTCAACTAAGTATTAACTGATTAAGATGTGGAGAAAACTCTTTTTTAAAAGGTTATTATTTCTGTATACCATTCAACCTGGCTTACTCAATATAAAAAAAAGAAGTGAAAATATTTTGTAATCATAGAGCAATAATGTAAAAAGATATTTTCTCACGGATACAATGATTGAGAACTGTATAAAGGTGACACAGAGAATAAAAGAATGATTGTTTTACAGTTGCTTTGTATGATTGGAGAGGCTTTTGACGAGTGGGGAGATGAGGTTTGCGGCGCAGTCGTCAACATTCGTAACAAGGGAGACAAGATTGCCTTGTGGACGGCGGATGCATCCAAAGCCAAATGCGAAGCGGTGATAGCCATTGGGTATGTACTTTTGCATCTCTCATGTTTAACCTAGATTTTGGGCAATAGCTCACCCTATAAAGACACAATCTACTTGAAAACTTAAATGAAAATATTTTATTTGTGTTAAAACTGCCTTGGTCTAGTCGTTGACATGTTGGTTAATTTCTTTAATTAATAGCCAAATGAAAAATGGCAACTGAGTTCAGAATCGCCCGTTAGGGAATGAACTGGCAACCCCAGTGATTATAAGGTGAGCATAGTAACAAAAGGGCTACTTGGTTAGTTTATTGTGTCTCTTATGGCTTTCTTCATGAAATAAATAAAATGATTACTATACCTTCAATTTAACAGGGGTTTTGTGCAAACAACTTCTGTTAAAAAAATTTTCTATACTGTAAATTTTACTGGGTTTTAAAAATGTATTTTTATTTTGTTAACACCAAGGTAATATTGACAATACTTGGATTAGCAGGGTTAATTCAATTCAATTCAAAAACTCTTTATTCATATATGTACATATATACATTGAATGGTGTCAAACATATTTATACAATTTGGAATTTATCCTATTGTACAATACAATAATAAATAATAATAGCGTCTATATAAAGTAAATACTGTATAAAATTTCCTCTTTGCATTACTGTATATCATTTAAGGAATACAGAGTTGTACTTATCAAATAGTTTTTGAGTTCAGTTTTGAATTTTTTTTCATTATGTTGTTCTTTTATGTATTTAGGTAAAAAATTAAAAAAGACCGATCCAGCATGCAAAGGCTTTCTTTTAAAAATTTCTTTGTTATGGCTTTGATAAGCAATATTTTTTCTATTTCGTGTAAAATGGCTATGGATGTTTTCATGCTTAGGCAGAGAACCAAAAACACTTTTGACATAAAGAACGGTTTTATAAACATATAGTGAGTAGACAGTCATGAAGCCAAGTTCAGAGAAACGTTGTTTGCAAGAGGCATTTTTTTCCAGTTTTAGAATAATTCTTATTGCTGTTTTTTGTAATTTTAAAATTGAATCCATATTTTGTTTTGAAGTACTGCCATAAATTTCAATGCCATAGGATATGTGTGATTGTATTAAGGAGAAGTAAACTGTTCTTAAAATAGACATATCACAATAATTAGATAATCTTTTTAAAGCAAAAAGAGCAGAACTGATTTTTTTACAAATTACATTTACATGATCAGTAAAGTTCAATTTTTCATCCAAATGAATACCCAAGAATTTGACAGAGTTACTTAAATTTAATTCAGAAATTGGCGAAAAAGAACTTTTTGTTTTACCTCTAGGATTTGAAAAAGATATTAAATTGGATTTTTTCTTATTCAAAAGTAAGTTTTTATCAGCCAAGAATAAGTCAATGTTTTCAATTATTGTTGTGATGCTTCCACTCACTAAATGTTCATTTTTACTACTTAACAGTAAACTGATATCATCAGCATACATGCAAAGGTGTGAAGAACAAGGACTTAAACTGAGTGATTGTGACATTTTTCCTATGTAGCAAAGAAAAAGAAAAGGCCCAAGCACAGATCCTTGTGGAACAGAGTATTCAATAGATTTCACTTGTGATTTAATTTTAAGTAAACTATTATTGTGGGGATATTGAAGTTCAACATACTGCCTGCGATCCCCCAGATAAGACTCAAGCCAGCGCAATCCTCTGCCATTTACTCCATAGGCAGATAATTTATCTACCAGTTTATCATGGCAGACACTGTCAAAGGCTCTTGTCAGATCCAAAAAGCCACCAACAGTAAATTCACTATTATCAAGAGAGTCTATAATATTTTCAAAAAAATTTACTAAGGCTGTTATTGTTGATTTATTGTTACGGAAGCCGTGTTGTTCAAGACCATATAATGAATTGTGTTCAAAATGTCTGACCAATTGAGAAAGCATACATTTTTCAAAAATTTTAGAGAGAGAAGGTTGAACAGAAATAGGGCGGTAGTTTGATGGATCTGTACTTGGTCCTCCCTTGTGTACTGGAATGACTCTGGAGGTTTTTAACTCTTTTGGGTAAGAGCCAGTGATAAAAGAATTATTTATTACATGTATTAAGGGTTTCAAAAGTTCATTTTTAGCTTCTAAGAGAACTCTAATTGAAATGTCATCAAAACCAGCAGACCACTTTGGCTTTAATGACCTCATAACCGTGAGCAGCTGAGATTCGGTTACTGGCTCGATATGAAATTGCTTTTTAATTTCTGGTACACGATTATTAACCAATAAAGGTATGTTTTTCAAAGCTATTTCTGGCTTGATGCTCTTTTCAACAATATTTACAAAAGTTTCATTCATTTTATTACAAATCTTTGCTGGATCAGTAATGACTTTTTTACCACAAACAATTTTATCTGGACCATAGATTTCATTCTTTTTTCTCCCTAAATCATTATTAACTAGTTTCCACACTGTTTTTTGTACATTATTTGACTTTTTTATCTTCCTATTAAAGTAGGACGTTTTTTTGCTAAGAACTAGTGACCTATATTTTTTATTAATCTTTTTGATCTTATCTTTAGTGTTTACAGACAAGTGATGACCATTTAATCTAGATTCATTGTACTTACTAATTACATGTTTTCTTTCATTTCTCAAATCATCATCGATCCATTCATTATTCTTAATATATAATCTTGAACGTACTATCGGAAAATGTTTGTCAAAGTAGTATCTTAACACGGAATAGAAATAGTTAAACTTTTCATCACAAGGGGAACAATACAGGTTAAACCATTTTTCATTTTTTAAGTCTTCTACAAATGCACTAATACTTTCTGGCTTAAATTTTCTATTAAGAACACTTAATTGCTTGGCTTTATTATTTGACAATTTTAAATTTGTAAGTACTGAAAGTATCTGTCCATCACGGTCAGACAAAGCAGTTACTATGGACTCAGCTTTAATTTGATGTTTTTCCATGTTAGTTAAAAAGTTATCTATGGCAGACTTGGACTTCAAAGTTACTCTTGTTGGCACACTAATTGTGTAGTACATTTTGTGCATATTTAAAATATTTACAAAATTATGTTTTCTTTTGTTGTTTTCTAAAACATTAATATTAAAATCACCTCCTATGATTATATTACAATTTATTTGTGACAGAATTTCAATCATTTGACTCATCTTATCTAAAAACTCATCAGCATTATAAGAAGGTTTTCTATATAAACCAGCTAAAATCACTTTGCAATTTTCAAACCTCACCTCAATAACACAGGATTCAAAAATCTTATCTTCATTTAATTCATTTAAACAGTGGTTGACTATTTGTCTAAATTTTATAGAATTTGAAACCAGAATCATTACTCCACCACCAGAAAATTGTTCTCTGGTGTAGTAAGAAGCTGATTTGTAACCAGGAATGTTGATACAAGATATTTCATTGAATGAAACTTTATGTTCTGTAAGAATTATTATATCAGGCTTTAACTCATCTAGTGTTATTATTAAAGCATCTAGTCTGGATAAAAGGTGTTGTATGTTCTGATGAAAAATTAAAAAATTGCAAAGAGTGATATTGCTAAAACTTTTGTGAGTGTGACTTGATGCAGACACATCTTCTTTGTCATTAGGGTTTAATTTAAATTGATTCTTGAAGAAGAACTATGGCCACTATCACTAGATTGCCCATGATCACATGACACTGTCTTGAGGTATTTAGCTGCTTGGTCAGATGGATGCTTGGTTTGGGAGTTACTTACTGCTACTTGTGTGGAACTCAGCTTCTGGTGTCGTCTAAGCTTGATTTCGGCTTCCTGCAGTTGAGGTGTCGACCAACCATGGCAATATGGAGACATTTGATGTCCGGCCGAGTTTAGTTCGAGGTTTCCCTTAGGAGATGATGGCTTTTCTTCGGGAGTACAGTAATCCATCGCCAAGCTTATCTTCATCTTGGTATTAAACTCTTCATGAGTCATGCCATTCCTGAGGGATCTACTCGATATTTGACTGTAGGAAACCACTGTAATTTGTGCACCTGTATATGACTGGAATTTTCTTAGATTATTTTCTTAGGGTTATGTTATGATGTTAATTTAAAAATGACAAAATAATGTACATAATGTTTTTCTTAATTACAGAAAGAAACTTAAAGAGCGATTGAAGATTGGACCCAAAGTGCAGATCGGCTTTCAGATTCACAAGGACACCATGGAAAAATCTGGCTCTGTTGCAAGGAATACATACACCGTATAACATAGTGGTTCGAAACTAGTTTCTTTAATTGAAAGACTCAGCATTTTCTTTTGCTTGTTTCCTGTATATTTGTTGTTGAGTGAAGATATTTGTTTACATCTGATTTTTATATCTTAGTTAGAAAATATTTATTTTTTGGAACAGTGGTGTTTTATGTTGTATAAATGTGTATTATATACTGGTAATTCTTTTTCAACATTATTAATATTCAGCCAATGACACAACAGTTGACATTTAAATAGTCCAAAATTAACTTTTGAGTTAGTAATTATTTTAATGGTTTTAAATGATAATTTTTAATTTCTTAATTTAAAAAACTTCAACCCAATGAATTTATTTTAATTTTGTTTATTTTATAACATTTATTTTTGTCAAAAACAATTAATATGACGGGGAATAAATCCTGAAAAATGTAAGACTGAACCAATGTAGTACGCCGGTACTCATTTTTAAATTTAATTACTGAATTTTAATTTAATTACTGAGTTTAATTTCAATACAGTAGTGTCATGAAATGGAATTTGAACTTAAATAAATCTTTTTTAAGTACTACTGTTAGATTTAGGTTATTTAAATTCAAAATTGTTAAACCATTTTAGTTTTTTGTTTTGTTTTAGTAGCTTTAAATTATTACATTTTCTCAAAGAAAAAGTTTTTGTAAATAACAAAATTAAATCATAAGTAAAATTAAAGTTTCTTCCAATGGTTCTAATAAAAGTGTTTCTGCTATGTGATCACATATTTGTTTACACCTTATCACCTATAGTGTTTATAATAGGCCTTCTTGATTTATAAGGGAATAATGAACATAAAATCACTGTCTCAAACAGATACATTTAACCTTATTTTAAAAAGAAAAAATATATTTTCTGAATATATTTTAACATAAAACTAAAATTTAACTTAGCCTGTATAACTAAGATATGTTGTGAAATAAGCTGAAATTGTCAGCCATTGCTTATGATTGAGGTATTTTAATAAATTGATTTAAAATTAAAGAAGTTAACAAAATGCTAAGAATGACATTTTGTGATTAAAAAATCTTTAAAATAAAATGCAATACATATGAACTATCAAAAAAGTAGAAAAAATATAGACCATACCGATTGAGATAGCACAGCAGATACATCTTACATTAAGGGGGTTTAGGATATGATTACAGATGACCATTGCGTTATGAGTTAGTGTGATTTCTCATGTCTATAAGGCAAATGCTGGAGTGGTTCTCAAAAATGGTTGTACTCCATTAGGACCATATGAATGTACACCATAAATAGGAAGATATGACTTTTATGATCCTTAATTTACATGCAAAGTTGTACTTTTTACAAAGATTATTATTGTTTAATAACCTACGACTTAAAATCCAATTAGTTTTATTGGTATATTCAACTGCTGAGTACTGCGCTCCCGTGTTGTTAAATAGTGTGCATGTTAGAGAGATCGACGTCCAGCTAAACAGGACCATGAAAGCCATTAGTGGTACACTTATGACAACTTACTTATGGCAAACCCCCGTACCCTGGCTCCCGGTGCTGTGTAATATCAGTCCTTTTGAAATAAGACAAAGGGATGCACTCAGGGAATACACTAAGATCTTATCTGCTCCACAGCTGCCCATCCATGATTACCTACCCCAGAATACGGGCCGATTGAGGTCCCGAAAACCACCTCTATGAACAGCCTCCCAGTTGATGGACACGAACTTCACCATCCATACAAACTGGACTTCCTCCTGGGACGCTTTTCAAGGTCGGAACCACTTCTTGATAGCTGACCTGATCGTAGCGGTAGGAGGTATGAATCTTCCTCGGAAGCAGTGGACTATACTCAATCGTTTCCACTCTGGAGTTGGAGAGGATGCAAGTATTGGAAGTACGAATGGGGGATATCACAAGAATCATGCGACTGCGGAGCAGAGTATCAAACTATGGAGCACATAGTCCCAGAGTGCCTGCTGAGTGCTTTCCCGAAGGATTGACCGGTCTGCATAGCTTAAGTGAAACTTAGCTGCAATGGCTTAGCACCCCGGATTTATCTCTATAAAGAGAGATCTAATTTTTATTTTAGTGTTTAGTTTTTTACATATACTGACTCAGGTGCTCTGCACTGCAGAATTTATTTTGTTATTCTTAACCTTAGTGGCTGGCTAAATGAGCCATATGATATAAATATATATACTAGTTTCAGTAAGAAAAAACTCATGACAATACGGTAAGAGTCCTGCAAACCTGGCTATTGATAACCAGGGACGTCGAGAGGGTATTTCAGCCAAGTCTGAAACTTGAGGCCTGGGACGGTCATGGATTTTTTTCAAGTTTTAGGCTCTCTGGAAGTATTAGCATCAACTCCGTTAATATTGAATCCAAAGGCGAATCTCACATTGCGACCAAACCGCTAAAAAGCTACTTACTGACTGTGGGCGGCTTCCGCTGGACTTCAAAGAGGAATAATGCCGCAGCGGTGTATGAGAGTGTCGCGTTTTAGGAACAGGTGACAGAAGGTCATAACGAATGTTAGAGGCCTTTATATTGCCACATTACTAATAGAACCACTCAAAATTAGCCATAAAGACACTCACAAATATTTCAATTTCCTTTTCAAAAATAAAAACAATTTAACTTGATTTTTGCACAATTTTTACTCTTGTGAAAACAGTCTAAAATTGACATAAATTGAAACATTTTATGCAACCGAAACAGCAGTACAATATACATTACTTTTTGTGTGATTAATTACTGAATTAATAATTTCCGCTATTGTCGGGAGATGACTTGTTGGCCACTGAGGGGGTTGGGGGGCGAGGGGAAATTTACATCCGAAACCTACCGCTCATTTGGTTAACTAAGGAATAAAAACAACCTTAGATTGTACTATTCTACATGAAAAAGTTTTGCTAAAAAAAATGTAAACAATTTTCTTTGTTGACAAACCAGCTAGCCTAATTCAATGTAGAGAAAGACAGCTGACTGCAAAATAAAAGAAAACATCGGAGGGATGCTGTATGTTTTTGGTTTTGTTGATAGCTTAACACATGGTGGAATAAAAAAAACCAAAAACAAAAAGCAAATTTTATGACCAGTGGCATGCTTCAGCTTCCCCCTCACCCCGCAACCCCCTCACTGGCCAACAAGTCATCTCCGGACAGTATATACTCATCAGTCGATAATAATGTACGTTTTATAAAATAACTTCTTTATGTAGTCGATTTACTATGTGTAATTAATCGTTTCATTAATTTAAATATGATATAGAGTAAATGAACCAACCAAATATCCCAACATCTACAAACTTTTGTATTACTGTAGCACCTTCGTGATGGTTAGGCTACATCACTGCCGTGTCCGCTTCGCTTGCGCGCCATTTCGCCTGATTAAATTCAACCTAGCAATGAAAATATTGCTTTTAGTGGATTAAGGCTGTTAATTTTATTAAATTTGACTTTTCCTCTAAACCTTTCCCGCAGGTCGAACATTCCTGACCAAAATAGAAAGCAATTTGGTAGCCGACCAACTTTCCATGTTTCGTTTCACAAAGCTTAAAACATTTCATATTGTAAGTAAGACAATTTTTTGAATTAATTCAAATAGTTTTGCTAATAAGCATACTATGTTTATAGGTAACAATTTATCAAAGTTTTAGAATTTTTTATCGACTAACTATTTTAAATCACGGTTTATCCGAGAAGTGGTACACATTCTATATGAGCGTGAAACGCTCTCATCCCAAGGTGACATCAGCCCCCACCCCGCCTGCCTATCGCCACCGATGCGTAGAACGCTCCCAAACTCGTCCGTCTGAAGAGCCCACCTAAGATACTTACTCCATGAGGGGAACCAACAATTTCATTAGCAGTATTTGTAAATTTTTGGTTGAAAAGTTCAGCTATGTCAATTGAATTATTAATACATTTATCATTAAACATAATGTCAGGAAATTCATTTTGAAGTTTCTCACAGCCCAATTCAGTGCGAACCACAGAACATGCAACCTTGCTCTTGTTCTCTGCTTCTTTTATAAAATTAGAATTTGTTATTTGTTTTGCCTTGTTACATAAAATGTTGAAAACTCTTTTGTACTTTTTTACATAATTGATATATTATATATCATTAGACTGATTGGATAATAATCTGCTGAGCTCTCTTTTTGTTGAACTAGATACTATAATACCCTGAGTTATCCATTTTTTACAATCCCGCTAACATTTTTGCTAAAAATTTTTGAAGGAAATGTATTCTCGAATATTTTTTGAAAATTCCCCAAAAAGTTTAAACAATTTGCATTAAACGCATTTTTATAAGAAACATTGAGTTCATTTCTTGAATCTTAATGAACGTATCAACATTCTTGGCTGAAATTAACCTTCTCTAAAACTTAGGTACTGAAGTGTTATTCTTAAGAAACAAATAATTTGAAATATCCAAAAAAATCGCTCTATAGTATGATAAATCGAGATCTAAGTTCATTACTGGTGCTGAAAGGAAGGTTTTTAACTTAAATGTTAAGATATTGTCTAGGCATGATTTCTTTCCGTTCGTAACCCAAGTAGGAGAAAAAAAAGTTGGTTTCAAACCCATACGATTCTATTAAAGAGGTAAACTCAAATTTTTGGACTGGTTTTTGGCTACTTTCTATTGTATCAACATTAAAATTTGCTGATGTATAAATGTTTTTTACTAATCGATCTTTTAAGACTAACTGAAATAATAATCCCAATTTACTTAAAAATTTGAATCCTGGCTGACCTTGGATGTCCTTCGGGATTTTTGTTTACAAGATGACAGTCATTATGAAGTTTTTTTACCCATAAAATTATTTTGCTATGGGAATGGGCTAGTCCTCAGAGACACAACAACATTGCTCCGAAATTTGCTTGTCAATGACAGAATCACCACTTTAAAAATTTGTCTCAAGGAAGAACTCGCAATGCTCACTTTACCACTATTCTATGTCTATTAAAATAGAATTTAGTGACCTTGAGAACGACCTCCTCACCATAACCCTCCACCACGGGACTTCCAGACTGTAGCCATGTGAAAACCGATGCTCCCTGTACATTGTTTCTTCTCAGCAGAACCCTTGTCAGATATTTAAATACCCCCGTCGCAGCAGACCTGCGTACTCAGCGAATTCCCAAAGAATTATTGTTTCAACATCAACGAACTTTGTGGCTGTCTTATATAATTAATAATCTTTACAAGGAAATATAATATATTTAATGGCATTATATTTCTGAGCAAATTTTTTTTTTATTTAATAATTTATATATTAATATTTACATTGCAATAAATGACTGTATAACGGTAATAAAAGTGCATATCCAAAGCTTCCATGCAAAAGGAATTACTTGTTTACAAATAACAAAACAAAAACATTTAAAATTTGACAAATATGCAATAGACAGCTGATCAGCTGATTAGGAACAGATACTTTATTATCTCCATCTCTCTTGCTCCCATTATACACTATTTTCCATGAGGATACCATGGGATTTAGCATGTAGGTTTGCTGCCATGTGGGTTTTTGTTTTTGATCAAATCTTAATTACTCACCAGCTAGTGAAGGTTCATACAATTTTTTATTGAGATTTGTTGATAAATAAGTGATATATAACTTTTTAATGATTTACCCATAAGAATAACATGGGAAACTTGATTTGAATTTTCTCCATAACCAGTTAAGCTATTTTAATGATTCAAAGTACTAAATTGTTGTTTTTTTTAAGCTATTTTAAATGGTTTTGGTTAAAATTCTTGAATTTTGAAAATTGATGTTAATAAATGCCAAAACCCCATTTTTGACCCCTTTGAAACTCCATAAAACCCCGTTCCCATAACCCGACATTGCTGGTTCGCAAACTCATGAAAATAGACCTGGTCTTACACCTTCATACCAAATTTCATCAAAATCTGAAGTCCCCTTTAAAAGTTATCGTTACCATGGACACACACACACATATATATATATGAAAACGAACGAATGGTGTTTTTGGCTTCTGGGGACCTCAAAATGAAAAAATAAAGTGGTCCCGGCCTTAGGTCTTACCATGGCTACTACCGTAATAGCGTATTCACTTATAGGGAAATTCGCTAAGAGAAGCTGTCCTTCTAATTAACTATTAACTATGATTTACCACTTGCCATTGCCCTAGTGGCGGCAAATTTATGTATTGACAGAAAAGTTCTGGCCGCCAGTAATCACGTGACCGCCCACATGACCCACTACTTGCCGTGCCGTAGCCAGGCTAGTAAAATCAAACAAGTTTGAGTTTTCTTGCCGCCGGCAAGTTCTTATTGGAAAGGAAAGTACCTCTATAGACAAGGTAATGTTGCGTTAAGTGGAACTGGCAAGTGTACTTGCAGCAACTTGCCGTCTCTACTGTCCCTGTCTATAAGCCCCTTAACCCTCCAGAGGTCGCTTAAAATTTAAAACGCCGTCTCTCGCTCAAGGAGGTTTCCTCCGGGTTTTAAATAAATGCACAAAATGTATTCTAAATACTTTTATTGTTTGAAATAAAAACTGAAAATGATTGTAAAATAGATTTCACGCAATATCCTTGCAAGACAGAGCAAGAATGGTAAAGTTCATTTAACAAATAAAATAATTATAACTATTATGGATTATACAAAACATATTTCACTTTTTTTACTTAAAGATTAATATTTTTCCAATAAGTTTTGTAAAATAGTATGAAAATAGTAAAAATAACGTTTTGGGGTACAAATAAAAAAGATTTTGTATAAAACTGAACTATCAGATTATATAAAAAATACTATGACGTATTCCTGCATAATCCATAAATTAAATGGTATAACAAAGATACTACAATCAATTCAAATAGTTATACATGGAAAAATAAAAAGTTACTTCAATTAAAAACAAATCTCAAATGGCAACTGTAGTCTAAACAATTACAAATAACAACCAAATAAATATTTGGTTCCAGATAAAAAACGATCGCACACGGACTCTTCTTCCGGGTAACCAAATAAAAAACGATCGCACACGGACTCTTCCTCCGGGTTCACAAAACACACAAGGACGCTCACGGAGGAATCGTCCAGCACCTCAGGACAGCGCTCGCCAAACTGACCCTGGACGCTGAAAGCGGGATAAGGGTACGTCAAATACATGGCGAGGAGAGGGGCTACAGCTACACAAAAGGACAGTGCTGTCAACCAAAAGATGAATATTTCCCACAACAAAAAATATTGACCCGGAGGATTCCTCCGCTTAGCGTCCTCTCGAGGGTTAAGAAACTCGGTGCCAACATTATGAGAAAATGTATATCCTGTACCGAGTACTTCAAGTACACCAGATGCAAAAAGTTTTAATCAAAAGAAACTTGAATACCATACTTTTGAAAAACTAATAGTAAGACAACAGTTGTCTTACTATTAGTTAGGCAATTTAAATCACAGGAAATATTCAAATATGTAATGAAAGACATATTTGAAGACATATTTGATGTTACTAATAGTATGTCTTTCATTACATATTTGAATATTTCCTGTGATTTCAATTGCCTACATTAATATTTTTTTGTGTATGTAGGACTATAATTTTCTGTAAAGTCCGTGAGTGACAATAATAAGATAAGATAATAAGATCTACATATTTTAAGTAACTAGAGGGATGTAGTACCTTTGGTATTGACTCATTGGTCAATAATCATTGAAAGTCAGGAAAATTAAAGATAAATTTTCTGTGGACACTCTGAGTCCACATTAGCCGAGTATGGGGACTCTACAGAGATAAATTATCTCAACATCTAAAGTAAGGTGAAAGACCAAAATCGGTTTATGAAATAGGAAATAACAAGCCAGCTTAGTTAAAATACTAATTTATTTTGAAAGGGTGAACTGAAAAATATATGAGGTGTGTATGCTTTACAATAGATTTGGTTTCTTTATGAATAAATGCACTTACAATTGACATGCCCCGCAATTTTTCATGACAAAGGTCCATCATCCATAAAATCTAGCCTATAAAAATAGTTTTTTTACTCTATCCATAAAATGTAATCTATAAAAATAGTTGTTATACTCTTTTTATGTAAGTTAAAAAGTTGAACTGTGAAATGATCTTCACACTGTAGTTCATTACTTTAGTTGGCAAATATTTTACTATTCACCAAATATTTTTTTTTAACTTCTGTTAACCATTCTTATATTATTGATAAATAACAGTAAACTAACTAAATTTTCATCACTTATGTAAAACAATATAACATTCTCATTTACTGTGATCACTCAGCGCATTAATACCACTTTATATGTTTTGGACCTCATTAATACAGTACTTGTTTACAACATCATTTTAGTAAAAACTCTAAATGAAAACAAACCTATAAAATAATTGTGTACCAAAATAAACAGTAAAGAGTCTATATACATTCAAGGCTTTAGCTTTAGCCTTCAAGGGTTTCATACAGAGCCAGGATGGCACAGACACATTCATTAAAATAATATGTTGTTCCACATGGAAATGTACATCCATAAATAAATTTACAGTTTACCATACATCGTAAGAGCGTAATAATCAGAAGCTTTCATCATAATATTGCTCAAAGTTGAATACTTCTTGTAACACTAGGATGTCTTTCCTAAGTAAATTGACAGAATCAGTATGTTTTTCAAGTGTATGAAACTCAAGAGCACAATAATCATTGTCTGTAATTGCTCAATCCTGGTAGTGATCAAGAAGGAGATACTTCTCCATTCACTAGATGTCTATGCTCAAAACACTTACTTCCAATAATAACAATGTCAAAAAGGAAGAGATATTTTTTCATGTCAAGAGCAATTGATGATTTTCAACTATAATCATAATAATGCTCAGAGTTGAATGATCATTATTCCTTATGAGTTTGTATCCTTTGTAATTGCTCCTTCCTACCACCAAAGCACTCATGTTCTTATGTACTCCTTTAAACCAAGAAATCTAAAAAGGGACGGAGGTACCGTAGGTGACATCAACTAAAACAATAATAGAATCGGTGACGTCTAAGGTGCAGCACTTAAAATATTCAAAGCAAGTCACTCATTTGTCAAATAACATGACGTCAAAGGTGCAGGGGATACTAAAAAGCTTCAATCAGCTGTGACCTACCTCGGTTTTTCTAGATACATTGCTTCAATAATATCAATGATAAGAATATAAAATTCAGGAATACATTCATTGTTGCTCACTGCTAAATGTCCTTCATTCCGCCAGGATGCCCACACATCAATAAATAAATTTAGTTTACCACTAAATAAATATACCTATTATAGATCATTAAAATAAATTTCAGAAGCATATTTAGTACATTAAATGCTTCTCCTTTCTCGCAGTTTACAACTGAACTATAACCATTTACTACAGTACTACGGAACTCGATTGTACATAACTCTATCAACCGAATCTCCAGCAATTATCCAAATTGGTTTTGAGTGAAATAATACATCGATGCTGAAAATTGTAGAACTAGCTTGTTTTTTGATTAATAATAAAGGTACAATTTTACAACTTGGAGACTATATTCGAGGGCTAAAAACCTATTTATTAACATTTTAAGATAGTGTCCATGGCTGATGAGGGGGGCCCATGAGCAGGGGCTGCTTGTGATTTTTTTAGTGCCCGTGGGAAGAATAAAATCGCCGCCCACCCCCCTTTGCAACAACATCCTATCCCACAACCCTCCTTCTATTCTAACAAATGGATACCCCTCTCCCACCAATAACTATTTTTAAGTAACTAGAGGGATGTAGTAGTACACCTTTGGTATCTTTACATACTTATTAAAAATATTGCTATTAAAATACGAGACAATATGTTGAACAATTAAATACATCTTGGTATATTGTGGGAAACGTTTTATCTGAGCAGATAACAATATGGCGCATCCGGCAACAATGTTTTGATTCCAGGAATTCAAGCATTAATAGATTGTGTAAGGCACAGCGCGCACTACTCCGGAATCGGCCCGGTGCTTTGCATGTAACGTAATGGATCGGCAAATGCCGATCCGTGCCGTGCCGTCCCGATGTAGTGCGCGCGTCTACATTACATTACACGCAAAGCAAATTTAATCACCGGGCCGATTCCGGCCGAGCCGAGCCGATTCCGAAGTAGTGCGCGCCGTGCCTAAGACAGTGGATACACATCAAGTAGTCGACAATATTAAAACCTATCGTGTTCATGTTCCTTTATTTAATATACTTTTTCAAAAGTTCCTGGTATACTATTGAATGTACTATTGATTTTTGACAAATGTAATTTTTAACCAAAGGCCTAAGCTTACACCTAGTATGTTGACAGTTGTTAGTTTCCTCATTATGTAACACATTTTACTTGTCTTTCTACAAATTTCTGTGATATATTAGGTGGTATGATATGAATCAAGGAGAATAAAATAAAGAAATAATAATTCTTACATCTTAGTACACCTTGAGTGTGAAGAGTTTCACACTGACATATTATTTTGTATCATAATACATGATTTAAGGAAAAGGAAGCTGAGGGATTTCTTAGAAGGAGTTTGAGTGCCTTTAGAAAAACTTATATCAACTTAAGGGGGCGCCATTCATTTTAGCAAGGTATCAAATAAGATGTTCACATGCGTAAATAAATAGGCGTCACTTGCACACAGGGGCGAGGGTGTCAAGGCACAAACAGTTACGGGCGGGCGATATGGCAATTTTTAAGTCACTTATATTGAATTTTATGGGAGTGCATGCATTCGATAAGTACGATATTGCACAAAACTCCACCATCTTGCAAAAAGTCGGGCAGAATGATAATTATTAAGACGTTTAATTAATGAATATATGTTATAATGACACTATTCAATTGTATACTATGTATATTTAATGAATAAAGACATTTTCATCATGTTGGTGGGCATATTTGAATTTCTGTGCTGTGCCGTGCAGGCCGAACCGCCACCGGAATTGTACCCTCAGGTCGGCTGGCAAGGGATTCTTGTTGTTCTTGCGTGTAAACAAATTTACAAGGATGTGTGGATTAAAATTAATAGTTCTAATGGATAAATACCATAAGTTCAACATTATGAGACAACCTGAGTGATTGAATCCTCAGAAATAAAATAATCATGGAAATATTGTTTTCTTCTTTCCCTTGTAAAAATTTAACTTATGACCACCATTTTCTTTGGCCATGCAGATTATTTATAACTAACTTTCCTCCGACACTGATCTCTTTAGACCAAGAGTGCGAATGTCTGGGACGACGGAATGCCGAATGCCAAACCGCCTGCCCGTACCATGCTGCCCAATCGCATCTAATTTTAATCGAAGTAGTGTGCCTCTCAACACCTTTGTACTGAGATAAGAGTTTTAAAATTTAAAGTGGGCGCCTTGCAGCATGGTACCCACTTTAAAAAGAGGGAACGCACAAGCCTAGGAGGGCGTCTACATTACAACTAAGGACCGCCATCTTGGAAGGGCCCTCAAGTCTTTAAGGGGTGCTTACTTGTATCTAAATGAAAGTTTCAAAATCAGACAAACAAAACCATTGATCAGCTCTCTTACCTCATTAAAAATAAGTTGTTTGAGAAAACTATTAATTTACAGTATCAAAACTACCTTTTTTCTTTTAGTTTGATTTCTCAAGCGCCTGCGTTCCTCTGACTCCCCCTTCCCAAAACTGGCAGGCCCCTGACGCCCCGTGCAGGTGCACGGGCTACAAGTTGCTACTGCCCATTAGGAGTCAGTAGAAAATGTAAGCATAGATTGATGTGTACCTAAAATGAAAGGTTTCACTTAACAGAGTAAATAAATAAATCAAAATGCCTTTATTTTTGAGCTGTTCTCAGTACATATACTGTTTTACAGAATTTGTACTGATAGTAAATGAAATAAGCAAACGGATGACCGAGCCTTAAATGGCTGGCAATCAAACCTCTCCCAAAAACAAAATAACGTTGCTGAAATTACTTTATAAGATCGAGTTTGAGGCATATTGCTTAGAAAGTAAACACCTTTAAAATAATACATAACATGACAGTGGCGGTTCCAGGATAGGCCAAAGGGGGGGGCTAGTTGTAGGTCTGGGGGTAACTCCCATCAACAACAGGAGGGAGGGATCTGGGGTTCCCGCCCTGGGAAAATGTTTCGGGGCTTAAAATAATACTTTAATGCAGTTATTTTTTTCAAGTGATTAAGTTTTTAAAGCAAATATTGATGTACATTTTCACGGCCATCTCTAGTACATTAGATGTACTAGAGATGGCCGTGACATTTTTCGTAATTTTATCCTATGGTAAGTTTCTATATTCCAAAACAATATGCGCCAAAATAAACAGCACTGAAATTGATCAGCCATCTTTACCAAAATGATATACAAAACCTTCAATAACGGTAATACGAGTGTTGCCTCAAGTATGTTATTAATTGAGTTTAAACCTACGTTTATATGTTGGTGAAACTAAGTATATCAAATATTGCAATTTCAATATGGTACTGTTTATTTTGGTGCATAGGCTACTGTAGAACCATATCCTCACATAATAACATCATTTTAGCGAATTTCCCATAAGGAATAAGCTATTACCGTAGGTCTCATGGTAAGACCTAAGCCCGGGACCATGTTACTTTTTTGTTTTTAGGTGCCCAGAGACCAAAAATAATAGTCATTAAAAATTTTATATATATACAGGGTTAGGCAAAAGTCTGGATACCCCCAGTTAACTTTTTAACGCGTTGCAGTAGGAAAACCAAACTCGGCACATGTTTACAAAATCAAAAACGGCACTTTTTCATCAACTACACAATTTTGCCCCTGCCCCCAAAATGGGGTATTTTGGGGGCAGCCCCAAATTTTCAAATGTAAACCCCTATCGAGTGACCCCTCATTTTAAACGGTTTATCAAGAGAAATTAAATGGCGCAAACCGGAGGTCGATATCTCACCCCTAACCAAAATGGCAGCCATTTCAAAATTTGACATGGGCAAGCAAGTATAAGTATGGACACCCCCAATTAATTTTTTAACACGTTGCAGTAGGAAAACCAAACTCGGCACATGTTTACAACATCAAAAACTGCACTTTTTCATCAACTACACAACTTTGCCCCTGCCCCCAAAATGGGGTATTTTGGGGGCAGCCCCAAATTTTCAAATGTAAACCCCTATCGAGTGACCCCTCATTTTAAACGGTTTATCAAGAGAAATTGAATGGCACAAATCGGATGTCGATATCTCATCTCTAACCAAAATGGCAGCCAATGTAAAGTCAATTTACCCTTCTCGAATTTTAAAATGGCTGCCATTTTGGTTAGAGATGAGATATCGACATCCGATTTGTGCCAATCAATTTCTCTTGATAAACCGTTTAAAATGAGGGGTCACTCGATAGGGGTTTACATTTGAAAATTTGGGGCTGCCCCCAAAATACCCCATTTTGGGGGCAGGGGAAATGTTGTGTAGTTGATGAAAAAGTGCAGTTTTTGATGTTGTAAACATGTGCCGAGTTTGGTTTTACTACTGCAACGTGTTAAAAAATTAATTGGGGGTGTCCATACTTATACTTGCTTGCCCATGTCAAATTTTGAAATGGCTGCCATTTTGGTTAGGGTTGAGATATCGACCTCCGGTTTGCGCCATTTAATTTCTCTTGATAAACCGTTTAAAATGAGGGGTCACTCGATAGGGGTTTACATTTGAAAATTTGGGGCTGCCCCCAAAATACCCCATTTTGGGGGCAGGGGCAAAATTGTGTAGTTGATGAAAAAGTGCAGTTTTTGATGTTGTAAACATGTGCCGAGTTTGGTTTTCCTACTGCAACGCGTTAAAAAGTTAACTGGGGGTATCCAGACTTTTGCCTAACCCTGTATATGTATATATGTATATATATATGTATATATATATATATGTATATATGTATGTGTCCCTAGACACGATAACTCTCGTAAAAATGGTCCAATCGACACCAAATTTGGTAGAGATGTGTAATCCTACGTTTATTCGGATGAGTTCGAAAACCAGACATATCGACCTACCGGAAGGGGTAGTTTTGGGGGGTTTTGTACCCCAAAAATGGGTTTTTTGCATTTTTCATATGTAGATTTTAAATATTTTAAATTTTTATTTTGACCATTGGATTTAGCTCAAAAAAACACACAATTTAGTATTTTGAAGCTTTGCTCTATCTCCATTGGTTACCGAGATATTACAAAGTCTAAAGACAGTACATTGTCTTTTAGGGCTCCAATGTTAATCTTATGGAGAATAAGGATGTGTTAATATCTCACTTATTAACCAATATTTTTGGATGAAACTTGGTATTTAGCTTCATTTGGTTGAGATTCATCCATTTAAGGTAAAAAATCTTGGTTTTTGTACTTATCATGGCAGCAAACCTGCATACTCTTTTCCCATGTTAATCATATGGAGAATAGGCAAACTCTTTTATTTATGGACAGATATTCATGAAACTTACTATATGTCTTTATATGGTCGAAATAAATTTTTTCTATGCTAAAAACCTACTTTTAGTGTCCCCCATGGCAGCATACCTGCATACTCTTTCCCTATATTTATCTTAAGGAGAATAGACATTTATTTCCCTATTTATGAGCACGTGATGAAATTTTGTTTACAAGTTTAGCTGGTCAAAATTAATATTACTAATTTGGAAATTCGCTGAGTACGCAGGTCTGCTGCGACGGGGGGTATTTTCATAAGCTATAGGCCCTAACCTCACTATCTGGGTCTAGGTCGAATGTTATTAAGACTGCATGTTATTTGGGATGAACAGAGAATTTATAATATCTTTTGATTCCTTTTCAGGGTATCGCTTTTATTATTTATCTGTTTAATGGTCCAGGTAAATCTTAATAAAGTAGTATAATGAAAGAGAAGAAAAATAAACGATTATTCAAATTAAAATATTTGTGACTTGATTGCTAAAGAAAGTTTAAAAAACCCTCCACGTTAAAATTTGTCTACTACCAATACAGAAAATAGTATTTCTGTATAAATAATAAAACTACAAAAGAACTTAAATTAATTTATATTACGTCTAAACAACAGCTAATCTTCACAACCCATAAATTGGTTCTTAAGCAGACGGCAAAATAAAATCACCAAAATCAGCTATAAAGAAAAAAAACATAGAATCCCAGAGAGCGTTTGGACGCGGCAATAGTATAGTCGATATTAAAATGTGAGACGACAGTGTGTACAACACAATTTTCGTAATATCGTAAGCTACGTTATTGCTTTATAAAACAGACCTACAAATGAAATGGAAAAAATATTGTGTCATGACCATCAGTGGATCTTTGTTTTGAAATAGAGTCAGAAAATCGAAAATAAAAATTAGCAAGAGATAACTTATTGCTGGGGGTTTAAAGATCAAACATCTCAAATCACAAGCGTCGGGATAAACCGTTATGTTTATACAATAAATGGAATGAAATGGGAAATTCAGTCCGGAAACCGGGACCACCGGGATTTTGATTTTTGCCAGAGTGGTTACGCTGAAGGGGCAAGACGATCAGCCTAATGATGCCAAATAATTAGCTATGTAGTCGTGGCTCGCAGTAGATGCGCCCTCGCAGTTGCCTGTACATTTAGTGACGCTAACACAAATCTGATATATTATCTATTGTTTAAAAAGCTAATTGAACTTTTTAAAGTTTTACTCAATGTAAACCATAATGAAACCAAATAATATTCATGTACCACTCTTGATATTTTATACTAATTTAATCAAATCCCAAAAAAAAATCTGTTGCCCCTTAAAATTTGCCGCCCTGGGCCCAGACTCATGTGGCCCATACCTAAATCCGGCCCTGGTGCCGCCGCGCGCACGGATTCCTTTCACACTCGGCAACACAACAAAACAAATTACCCATTTTATCTAGTGTAAATAGGATACCCAAGGGGGGGGGGCTATAGCCCCCCCCTAGCCGCTCCCTGGATCCGCCACTGTAACATGATATAGGCTGATGAATTTTCTTTCAAAACTTCCTTCAGGGGCACAACCTAGAGGAAGTCTTGAAGGAAAATTCATAAGCTTATGTCATGGTATATATGATTTTAAATGTGTATTGGGTGTATATAGTTTACTTCCTAAGTAATATCCCACAAACCCAACCTCAAAAGGTCTTTGAATGGTTTCCCTAAGGTCAGACTATATCCAAAGTTATTGAATTTTCAAGTTTCAACCACGGCATCCAAGAGGGGGCAAATTTCCCCGGGCCTCAAAAGACAGGGGGCCTCATCTTGATTTTTTTTCGGTTGCAAAATTTTACTGCTGCATAGGCTATGTACTAAAAACATATATGAATTTTTGAAGATCTATTACAATCTTCAAAGCATATAGCCTATGACCTGAGTAGTGATCAGTCTGTATGAGTCTCCGCAGTTTGAAGCTCTGTGTCGGTGAACATACGCCGCGGGGCCAGAACTCTGCTTCGAGCCACAAAAATTCTCTCTGTGGCTCTGGTTTCAGCAATATGATTGCCATTTAAGGTCAGGTTTACAGCATCGTATTCTACTAATTTATACCTTCAATTTTAAGTACATATCAAGCTATGCTTATATTTAAGATTTTCTACTGACTCCTCATGGGCCCACCCCATCAGACTTGTCAGACACTCAGTTATAACTTACATAAATAGGATTTTAGTCTTCAAATATATTGTTAGTGTTATTAACTTCTACCTAAATTATTAATAAAAATATCAAGCGGTTTCCAGACTTTTAACATCCCTGTATGGAACACCAGGGCAAAAGCAGGGGAACAGCTTACATACCGTGATTATGTGCCTTTATTATGTTAACATTACATTGGCATGTTATAGTACTTCAGCAAAGTTGGCAAGCCTACCATAAGCTATTCCCTTAGTGTACCAGTTAGAACACATTCAAGATCTAAACGATCATGTTTAATATAATTTATATGTGCTACAACCAAATTTCTGTTCTTTGCAATAATCATGAAACTCAGTTTGTTTTAGTGTATAATGCTTGATTCTCGTGTAACATCCAACTCAAATTTTATTAGACTGATATGACTGATCCCCAAACAACTTGGATGGTTCGAGTTCTAGCAATTGATCAGTGTTCATGTAATATGTGTACCATTCTAATATTTTTTCTCCGCAAGGCTTTTAAAACATATTAGAATAAACAGGTCTATGAAAATCCAAGCGAAAAGGTGGTACAAATTGTTGAACAAAGTAGATAACTTGGCAGCTAAGTGGGCCGTGTATTGAGCCTTTATGTTTTGGACTTGATTGTTTTCATTTGGATTGGGATATTGAATTTCAGGTTCATTCCAATACTGAACTGCAAGTTCTATTTGCCGTAGAAGCTTAAAAAAACAACACTGAACAGTTGATACAACACCCTTTTTATAAACATTTAAAATAAGCCATACGCTGCCTTTGAACAAACTTTGATTTACCGATAAAAAATTTATAGCAGGAAGAGGTTTTTCTACTACTGTTGTGTCTTCATTTAGGAAACTGTTCTTAATGTCTTCAAAAAGAACCATGCCACAGTGATATAAAGTTTTCTTTACACCCTCCTCACGAATATTATTTCTGAACCATAACAGCTCTTGAAATATTTTGAGTGTAAGGTTTACAGACATGGCAACAACTTTCAAGAAAAAAAATAGAAATCCAAGTTGAATAAAAAAACCAAACACAAGAATAAAATAAGTTACAAAAATTGAAATAAATTCGTAGATTATATACAGCATGCAAATCGAAAATGAAACAAAAATTGAAATAAATTCGTAGATTATATACAGCATGCAAATCGAAAATGAAACAATCATTATATAAATGAAAATCATATCCACCATATTACTTGGGTCTTTTTGCTGCTGCACGTTTGATTCTCCGTTGTTTTCTATCGATGTGGTACCATCAGCATTGACTGAATTACCTGTCAAAAAAAATTACTGTCTGAGTAAAAATCTCTCACACTGGTAACAAGTAAATTTACTCATGTAAATAAAAAAACTATGCTCTCCAAAACAAAAAGAAAAAAATAAGCTCCAATTAATGCCAGATGAAACAATAATAAAGAATGAATCGTAAAACACTTTAAGATACACATACAAACATTAATTAGTAAAAGTTACATCATTTTTAAATGTAACAGTAAAGCTGTGGTCCACACTGGCTGAACAAGTTCTGCAAACCTGTTTTTATTTTCTAATGTTTCTATGATCTACTGGGGTTCCTGAACATCCACAAGGACTGCTGGTTGATTTCGAACGGGTGGAGGACATTCCGCCCTTCACCACTGTAGAGTTGGAAACCTCCGTTCTCACTCTGAAGAGCAACAAGGCTCTTGGCACCAATGGGATTCTCAGCGAGGCTCTGAAGAAGATTTTCATTATGAATCCTGGATTTTTGCTGAGAATGTACAATGCCTGCTTAGTTGAGAGCGTGTTTCCATCTCCCTGGGAAAAGGTGATCCTGAACTGACGTCGTCCCACAGACCTCTCTGTATGTTGGACACGGCTGGAAAACTTTTTGAAAGTTGATTTGTTCCTGCCTGACTTCTGTCATGATTGCTACAGGGGACCTTTGCCCTCGTAAGTATGGCTCCAGAAAGGAACGATCAACAATCAATGTGATTGCCAAAGTCCAGAAAGATGTTGAGAGCTGAGAGCCACAACCATTTCTCCCGCTGAGTAGGCCTAGTGCTTCTTGTTACGCTTGATGTCAAGAATGCTTTCAAATTGTAGAGATGGGTCGATATGTTAGATGAGCATTTCAACGTATCTGTTGTGGCTCATCGAGGATTACCTCTGTTCCAGACGTCTGATGTACGACACTCGAGATGGAGCGCGGACAATGGAGAAATTACTTCCAGTGCCACGCAGGGTTCAATACTGAACATCTCGATACTGTGCCGGGATCTCTGGAATGTTGCTTATGACAGCCTCATGAGATTTGAAATGCGAGATGAAATCATCTTAGTTGGGTATATGTTGATGACTTAGCAGCTCTCATCGCCGCACACAATGTTAAGCCTGCCCAGCTAAAGTTGAACCGGGCCATGCGCGTGGTCAACTCCAGGATATCCGATCATGGTCTTTCGCTTGCCTTGAGCAAGACGGAGATCGTGATCCTCACAAAGAAAAGAATTCACACTGCCATCCTTTTGCGAGTCAACACATACCGCCAAGTACCTCGGAGTCATTGTGGACAAGTTAAGCTGGAGGGATCAGATCTTTCGTACAGTGGACAAGACTGCTAAGATGGTCTCTTATCTTAGTAAGCTGATGGCTAATGTCGGGGGTCCTTGATCCAGCAGAAGACGGTTATGGATGTCAGCAGTCCAGTCCGCCCTCCTTTACGAGGCAGAGGTGTAGGCAGAAGCTCTCACCAAGGAATTCTATAGGTTGTGACTTGCCCGGGTTAAGCGTCAAGCTGCACTTCGGGACTACCTCACGCAGTTCCTGACAGGTCAGCAATTTCAACCTGAATCGGATGGGCAAGACCTGTTCACCAGATTGCATCTACTGCTCGGGCGTTCCTGACGACGACGAACACACCTCCTTCCGCTGTCTGCGTTGGGAAAGGCCCCGCCTGGAGGCCATAAGAAGACTCAGGGTTTTGTGTTTTTTTTTGTTTTTTTTTCAATTGGTCTGTGAAAAGGTTATGGACTGTGAGGGCAACTGGGATTGTTTATCACAGTTTGTCCGGGGCATCCTCCTGGAAAAGATTAAACAATCTGGACCGCTAAGTGGTCCAGATCCCTTGACTGGATGGATGACGAGCGAGCCCCAAGGGCGTAAGCCAAATTTAGGCTTAGCGTGACGTAATGTTATAAACAATTCCACGCTCTAGTCCTAAAGAGTATAGGAGGTTTTTTTAGTGGGTGAACCCATTTTTAAGGGAGTCCCACTTTACAGGCTGGCCACCTGTGTGCATAATTGCATTTTTCCTACCTCTCCCTAAAATAAATAAATAAATAAAAAAATAAAAAAAAATAAATAAATAACCAGGTGTACACCCCTTTTAAAATCTACAGAATAAATTTTTCACTAAAAAAAACTGAGTCATTATACAGGGTGGTTATAAAGTCCCTTCCCCCCTAGGATTTTTCTACAATTTATATTAAAAGTGATTTTTATGACGGGATTCATTGTATAGGTACATACTCTAACTTTTGTGGTAATTTAAAATTTTGGGAGTTTCCTGAGGTCTAAGATGTAGGAGTCAACTTCAAAATTCCTTATGAGAAGCTAGTCATGCGACATGTCAAATAACACTGCCTTTTCCCCCTGAAAACCGTGGGTGCAATCTAAATTCAAAAGGGTTATACCGTTTTCAAGATATCTGTAGGTCTAAGATGTAGGAGTCGACTTGAAAATTTTAACTAGAAGCTAGGTATGCGACATGTCAAATAACACTCCCTTTTCCCCCTGAAAACAGTGGTTCAATCTAAATTCAAAAGGGTTATACCGTTTTCAAGATATCTGTAGGTCTAAGATGTAGGAGTCGACTTAACAATTTTAACTAGAAGCTAGTCATGCCACATGTGACATGACTCCTACATCTTAGACCTACAGATATCTTGAAAACGGGATAACCCTTTTGAATTTAGATTGCACCACTGTTTTCAGGGGGGAAAGGCAGTGTTATTTGACATGTCGCATGACTAGCTTCTAGTTAAAATTTTTAAGTCGACTCCTACATCTTAGACCTACAGATATCTTGAAAACGGTATAACCCTTTTGAATTTAGATTGCACCACTGTTTTCAGGGGGAAAAAGCAGTGTTATTTGACATGTCGCATGACTAGCTTCTCATAAGGAATTTTGAAGTTGACTCCTACATCTTAAACCTCAGGTAACTCCCAACATTTTAAATTATACAAAAGTTAGAGTATGTGCCTGTACAATGAATCCCGTCATTGAAAATCAATTTTTATATAAATTGTAGAAAAATCCTAGGGGGGAAGGGACTTTATAACCACCCTGTATGTAAAGCAGTTGTGCTCTATCTATTGATGATAATTTTAATGTACAGGGTGTACCAGAAGTAACCTCTCCAGACCGGAAGTCATTTATTTTAAATACAAACCCCCACTTTTTATGGTATTTTTGGATCCTATAAATAGTTTTAAGACTTTACAATTTAATGTTTACCCATTATCCTGACGGTTGGAAGATAATGGGGGTAGAACTTTTTTTCCCCTTAAATAACATAGGGCAAATTTTTACATCCATTACCTCTGTAAATTCCCTGTTAAACCAAAAATGCTAAAACATAAACCTAAGGCGTTAAACATAAAAATGCCTGACTCTTCTTTTAAATGCTTTGGCATACCAATTATTGTCATAAATAATTATTATAGTTTTCCATTGATGTTACAAATGAAGCTTATTTAAAATGTGTGGAAAACAAAAATTAATTACTTGATAATTGATATTTTATTATGAAAAATTTTTATATTGATGTTCTAAGATATTTTTATACTTGGACTGTTTGTGTTTAAGGTAAAACTTTCAATAATAATAAATGTAAAATTTTGCCTCACATACTCTTAAGGGACAAAAAAAAATTTCCACCATCATTATCTCCCAAAACACTAGGATTACAGGTACACATTAAATTGTAAAGTAATCTTAAAATTAAGTGTACAATCCAAAAATATCATAAAAATTGGGGGTTCGTATTTAAAATTAAATTAAATTTAAATTGTCGAATAAAGAGACTTGCATACAAAATCTTAACAATATTTATTAAGTTATCATCACAAGTTTATAACATCTTTTGTAGGCGGGCAACGGTAGGGTTAATGTTAACTTATGCACAACAGAATAAGAAGGACCAGCTTCAGTTTTGTCGCCAGTCTCGCTTTTAGGCCTACTAATTGCCATGATTGTTAGATTAGATACTACAGAAACAGAATAAGTATGAAGCACTCAGTAAAGTATTAAGTACAAATTTACAGAGTTCAGGAAGTGAATGTTCACATCAATCAACATAGTTGAGGTTATGTTTTTGAGTCGTTAAGCCAGTAGTCTTACAGTAACAATTACAGATAACTCGGAATATCTTGGCCTGTGATGACCATTTAAGTTCAAACAATTGGAGTAGAGGGAGGAAATTGCAGATTGTCACAGACTGTATTTGGTACCATATGTTTACCAATTTGAATCCAGAAGTGGAGTATGTCAGAGGCCAAGATATTCTGTGTTATCTGTAGGATATTAATTAGAAATTGAAGAGGTGGCCATAACAACGTTGTAACTTCCATTTTTGGCGAAATTGAGTTATAGGTGAAACAACGTTGTAAATGTCTTGATACAGGTGTCTGATAGGAAAAAGACCTCCAAAACGAATATTTAGTAGGGAATTTTAGCTGTTGAAAGTTGGTCATTCTGCTGAGTTTTTGACGACGCTCCGGTCAACAACGTTGTATCTTGAAAACAATGGAAAGATGGCTGACAGCAACATGGTTAGGTCATCACCTAATGACATTAAAACATCTTCAAAGAGCTAAAAACCCCAATTTAACTTATCTAAATTAAAAGTTTATGTAGTAAACAGGAAGAGGGATAAAGGAGAAGCATACATACATCTAGAAATTGACGTTTATGCGCATTACTTCCTCCAAGTGGGGTTGCGCGTGTTAACAACGTTGTAACTTCCTAGGCTATGATCATACCACATTATAATCCAGATGTATTGCTAATAATTTTAACATTAAGTTACCTTAACTTATTTATAATCAAGTAGGCATATTCACTGATCGAGTTGATGCTTTTTTTGTTTCAAAACTAAACCTTTTACCTACCAATTACTAGGCCTAAGATTATATTGCAAAGATTATCTGTTTATTTATGGTCTTATAGTATTGTTTTGCAATGCATAACTATTATTTATTTTTCATGAAGAGCTTCAATATTGGTAAATTATAATAGTTTTAAATTAATACACAAGTACCAGGAGGACCGAGCGTTGCTCGGTGAAATATTAGTAAATTTAAATATCAGAATAAACTTTATTGACATTTAATATGCAGTACATAAACAGCTGTTACATTTCTTTTTGAAGTTCTGAATGTACTTCTTGTTTATATGTTGTTAATTCGTTGCCAACATGGCAACCCATAAGCCCAATGTTAAAATTTTGTAATTTTAAACTTTAATTTTTAGCAAAATTAGATTTTCCCTGGGGGCGAGACCCATCTCAATCGTATTTTTAAGGTAAAACTAAGTTTATTCCAAAATTTGAAGGAAATCGTCGGAGCCGTTTTTGAGATAATTGTGCAAGCAAGCAAACAAGCAAACATTGCTCGTATAAGAGTATAGGATAACAATTATTTTAAAATATTTTCTAAATATTAAATATGATATTGGCTATTAAAAATATTGGTTATCGTGTATTAATTTAAAATTATTATATAATAAGTTATAAACATTTCATTTGGGACCTTTATTAACACTTTTTATGGATTAATCTTTTATATGACTTTTAGTTTTGAAGCTTTATAATGACTTTTAGGGTTTTATAGCATTTTTTGCTGAAATAGGTTATGGTCTTACACTATTTATACAATAAACGTGTAATAAGGTGTAAGAAATAAACATATTTTACATTTTACAGAAGAATCTTTAATGGGTACTACCTTACTAATCCTAATGGTATGGTACATTATAGAAACAAAACAACGTTGTAACTTACCAGTAACCACAACAACGTTGTAACTGGTATGATGTTACAACGTTGTTGACACGTTTATTTTTTTTAAACCGTGAAAAATAAGCTTTTTGTTGAACTATGAAAATATTTTACAATAACATGTTTTTATTTACTCATATAAAACACTTGAGTATCAATAACAATTCACAAAACCCTTTTTATAGTGATTTACTGTGTTGAAATACATTTTCCCCTTTCCTGAAAAATTTGCAATTTGGAAGTTACAACGTTGTTATGGCCACCTCTTCAATTGTTGACTCGTCGCGTCGTTTCTCATTATTGCAAACATTCCTTTCCTGACCTGAGCGATTCTGGCGGAGCGGTGCGTAAGCATTGTGCAGTACACGTCTGTTTATAATTTATGAAAAACGTTAGGAAATGTTATATCTGAATAAGCTATAGGGTTAACACTAATTTCTATAATACAGAATAGGGGAATACTACTAGCGCATCTAGTGCATACACAACAAGAGAACGAGACTGGTGATAGTCATGTTGTGGTTATGGTTCTCATTTTGGACTGGAACGTCTAGCGATAGCAATGGATTGAAAATAATCTCCGATTGCAAAAGCTGACTAACCATACAAAGGTTCCCCTCATGTTCATTTGGAAACCATGAATGATGTAATGTAAACACAACTATTATGTTTTATTAAAACTAAAGTAGTGAGAAAATTAGCTAAATAATCCGTTACAATTACTCTAAAAATGTAACTCGCTACAACTACAAGCTATTTATTTTCAAAAGTAGCGGAACTACACAGACGCTACAAAAAAGTAGCGGCGCTACACCCCAACACTGAAAACCTTTGGCTGAACGCTCAAGATTGCGTCAGCCAGTATACGTTCTCTATTTCAGTTTATTCATTTCTTATTAGTGCTATTTCTGTAATTTGTTGTTTAATGAATACATTTTTACTATACCAATTTATTAGAGTCATATACTTGTGTTGTATTCAACATTCCCTACTACCCGCCATTTTCTCTTAAATTCACCCTTCCACTAGCCCATTTATGGCGGATAATCAACACTTTTCTTAAGTCTAAAGTAGGCTAAAGAAGTGTTATAAACAAACCATTACATAGCCTTGTCACGATTTCACTGAGTAAAAGAAGTATGGGGATCGGAAAGATGTCCTCTTCTTTATGTAAATGCGGGGGTCTTGAAGCATTTGCTGGTCTTGGAGGGTTGTTTTTTGATTTGCTTTTTCTACTTGGACCAGCTGAAACAATAAAGGATAATTTGATATTTGTACTAGGTACATACAAACGCTTTTTGGAAATGTGGTCCAAACCCATCAAATTTTGGTGGCCATCCTGAGAATCTAACCTGTCACCTCTTGAACCAAAATCCAAGACGCTAACCGTTAGGCTAGCCAGATGTACGAGTTGTTCATTGATTGAAATGTGATTTCAAAATCTGTGTAAACCGCTTGTGTCTTGACTAAAATGTTACATGGTTTAGTGCCTTAAATAAAAAAAATCACAAGATAATCCCATGATATCGTAACTGTATGCAAAAATTTAAAAACAACCTTTTTCAAAGTGAAAACATTAACATCTCTCTGGCCATTGCACTTTTGATCACTCCACATAATTTTCATAGATCATTGTATTTTTAATTTGAAGGCTAAATAATATAAACAAATAAACTGATAAAATATTATATTTATTTTCAAAAATAATAACAAATCCGCATGGTTTAGTCTTATAAAAACTAGTAACAATCCTAGAAACAATGAAAACAAATAATGTGAGGTACATAAAAAATATTTTCTCAATTTTATAATGAACACTTGCTAAGGCACCCAAGATGATTTTATATTAAAATCTTATTTCATAAAAATAACGTCCACACAATGGAAAGAAGATTTATGGCATGGAAAATACAATAGACTTATAAGTATAATTTCCTCATAAACAATCTTAGGATCCTATAATCTAATGTAAAAATTTACAAGATTCACAAATAATAATAAAAATAAATATTAATCATGTCAGACACAATACACAAAATATTCATGTAAATAGGTTTTAAAAGCTTGTAAGGGGTTGGTTTGCAATTAGGATACTCTTCGGAGAACATGTTTGTTGCGGCATAGTTTCCGGAGATGACTTGTTTTTTGGCTAGAAAGAGAGTAATGAGATAAAATGCACACATTTTACACCCACAGGGACCCACATGACTCATTGAAAACAAATTTAAGTTAACAATTTTGTGTAAGATGGAAGTCTTTAAAATAAATTGCTGCATTCCAAGTCAACTCTCACATTTATTTTTGTGAGAATAAGGTCTAGTAAGGTTGTTACTATATTAAATTTTGGAGTTACTACTAACAAGAAAACCTGCTAGAAGCACCACTTTTTGTTTAACTTATAATTGATTCATTATCTATGATTTTCCAACCAAGACAATTAAATAGTTTTATAATCCATGGTGTAAACGGCTGAATTCTATTGAAAGAGATTTAATTGTTACATGGGTGCTGGTTTCCGGGCCCGTTACCTATCTCATAATAAAATTAATCCCTGGATTACCCAAGGTTTTCATTATTGTATGTAGCCTAGGTCCCACAGACCTTGGATGATTGGGAGTGTACTGTATACTCAATCATACAAATCATAGTACCTTAGTGAAGTTTTGCATTAAAACTTGTTGCTTGTAATAACTGATCAAGAAGTGTTAATTTAAACTAATTATTTTTGATAGAGCTCAGTGTGAAGTTGTTACTAAAGTAAATTGGTAAATATTCATTTAAGGGGAAAGGCGCTAAGTCCCTTCAAACTTCTCCAGTTTCCCATTTGATTAACATAGGTAAGGAAATTTATTGATTTTAAAGTAAAGCTGCAAAGCGTAAACACTGACATTAGGAAAACCTATTCATCTGTTTACACGAAACAGAATATGTTAAACCACGGATTGTACCTTTTTAACAAACTGAATTACTGAATCCATATACACGCAGAAAATAGTTAGAGAAAAACTAATCGGAACTTGAAACCTTAATAAGTTATTTTAATTTATTTTACTCCTGAAACAAAAAATAAATCTTAATTTTACAAAGAGCATTTTTGATCTTTCCATTCAAACATGAGATAACAGTTTGCCTTATCATTAGCTAATTTATTCATTATTGAAGGGGCCACTTGCCCCATTGGTAAAAGGACACTTGCCCCAACAGCGATGTAACACAGGGTAGGCCTAAATGTATGCCCCCCCCCCCAACCTCCAAAAAATGAATTTGTAGGGCATTAAAAATATTATTTTTTAATTTCTCTTAAAAAAATGAGTCAGATCACCAATTTTAAAACAATTACCTTAATACTTGAATTTATAGTATTTTTTTTTTAAATTTTCTGAGCACTTGCGTTTAGAGTAGAAACTTAAGATGTTTTTAAACTCATCAAAACACACAGTAATAATAACCAGATAATTTTTTTGTGATTATAATTTGAAAGAGCATAGTTTGAGATACCTTTGACTAAGTTTTGAAATTTTTTGGATGATAAACCGATTTTTTATTAGCTTGGAGACCACTTGCCCCACCTGACCTTACTCCATTTCACACTGTACAGCTACCAATTTTAATTAACATAAAAAAAAGGAAAAGATTATCAACTAAAAATATTCCTAGCACAAATGTATGGCAATAATTGAAATATTACAAAAATGTGAAAAATACTATTAAATGTAAAATAAAATACTACATTAGTCGGAGTTACGTTTGACTGCAGCATTGTAAAGTCCTCTCAAATCCATCATTAGGGTGGGTTTACCTGACTTCCCAGACTATTTGCACATTTCCCCGACCAGAATTTGTTTCTCTGACTATCCCTGACTTTTCAGAATGTGGACACCCTGACAAGGGACATCAGATTTTGAAAGAGAGATTCAATTTTTTATTGGCCTACTCACGTTTAAAATAATCAAACAGAAATCACAAAAACTTATATTTCTCTCAGAAATAGTTTCTCTACATCACGACGAAGGTCCCTACGATCCGCTAAATCCAAAGCTTTGATCAGTTTTGTTTTCAAATCAACTGGATCAACTTTCCGTTCATATTCTCTCAGCATCTGAAAAATAAATATCAACGATCAGGAATAAGAATAAATGACCAGCAAAACTCAGCATGAGATATCTCAGTTAAGAAATATATTAACAAAAAACTGGGTTATTTAAAACCAAATATTTCAGCTCTTTTTGGTATGAGCTGATGGGCCAACATTTGCCAGAAAGTTATTCTTGAGGCGATAGGATGCAGGAGATTAACTTCTCTACACTACTCATTTAAAATGTCAATAACTTATCTCAGTTTGTTTGACAGCAAATGTAAGAAAAGACTAGAGGTTACATCATTACAGTGGGAGCAGGCATGTTATCAGTATTTCTAAGATTAGACACTAGGGTGAATTAGGGCGTTCCATGTCCTAAAAAAAGCCCCAAAGCAGAACATTGTAATATTTCTGAAATTGCATACAATAATATACTGTAGGCATAAACTTTCTGCAAGTTCCGACATATTAAGTATGAGCTTGCAAGTTTTTCACCCCTGTTATCACATCAGTAAAAAAATTACGTTTATGATATTTTACATAAAGTGTCTAAAATTATTAACAAACTAACGGTATTGTCGGGGGCAATAGAACAGACAGGTGAAGGTCAAGCTAATTAACATGTAGTTAAATGAGCAAAAATCAGCTGGCTTATAAAAAGACTTGACCTTGACACCCCTGTTCTATTGCCCCCGACTACAGTACGAACTATAAAAATAAATAATACACTTGATAATTAGAGGAACTTTGAATAACAGCAACATCATAAATGCTCAACAGTGCATAAAGAAAACCCCATTCAGGCTGATAACTGCGAAAAGAATATAAATTTTGAGTCACTTGATTATCTGTTACAATAATGGCGACATTTGCCACAAATCTTTCTGGGTTACAAAAAGCTAGGTTACTTTCTCACTGCCTTCGTATCGTATGTATTTAAAACACCAACATGATCAAAAATCAAATTTTAAAAGTATATTTATTTTGTATAAAAAACTAAACTGAACCCTGTTAACTGAATGTTTATTGATAAAAACTGTAATACTTAAGTCACACATTTTATGTACGGTAGCATAACTTTCAGTCAAAATTGTCAAGTACGGTCCTGTCAAACAAATATCATGAGGCCTATGATTATCACTCACCATTCTTGCTCTAGCTTCATTAGTCCTGAGAGTTGGATCTTGAGAAATTTCATGAATCTTACATTCTTGCACCTTTTTTAAGTAACGAGCAAGCTCTTTCCAACTATCCCCTATTCGAGTGCTTATCTCAGTTACAACTAAAAAACAAATATCAAGTACAGTTCATGTTAACAAAGGCTCTGACACTAGCATCTACAGTGATGCTTTATGTAGGCCTACAAGGTCAAATTTTTAAACTAAGATTTTGCAAACTAAAATTGCAAAATGATTGAATTTCAAGATAGCAATTTTGGTCAAATTTACAATTTACTTTTTGTCACACAGTAGAGTCCCACTAACCCAAACCTCGCTAATCCGAAAAAATACATCCCTTTGTTAAGATACCTACCGATTTCCCCCGTAACTTTAAAAGAGGAAAATCGAGAAAACATGATATTTTTGTGGAAAAAAATTAATTAGCTATATAATAATGTAGTTAAATATGTTGGGTAATGTGAAACAATTTATTAACTAGCAAGATCTTTGCTAGATCTCAGCTGGTGTATTCATCACAGTACAAAAACACAAATTAAACAAGGAGTACTGGTACAGTAGTTAATTACAGTCAAAACTAAACTAATAATAATAAATCAGCACCAACAGATCATAGAGCTATCAAAATTGAACTCCGCAATCTTAGCCTATTCTAAAACACTGATTGTCAACACAGCGCAAAGTTCGATGACCCAATGATTTATATTTAAAATGCGGGATCAGGAGAGATGAAAGTAGGAATTATTACTTACTGTAAACCGTCGACAGCTCAATTGTAAGTATCCAAATTAGGACATGTTTCGACGCTACTGCGTCATCATCAGCTGGTTAAAAAAGTGAAGATGTTGACCCGAAGGCTCCGTCATAATTATTAAAACACAACACAGTACATTGACACGGACACGTAAAGAAATAACGACACATATTTTCGTGTCCGTGTCAATGTACTGTGTTGTGTTTTAATAATTATGACGGAGCCTTCGGGTCAACATCTTCACTTTTTTAACCAGCTGATGATGACGCAGTAGCGTCAAAACATGTCCTAATTTGGATACTTACAATTGAGCTGTCGACGGTTTACAGTAAGTAATAATTCTTACATTAAAACCACAGCTCAGGGGCTAAAACAATGGATTTTAAGAGATGAAAGGTATGTGGCGGGGGGAGGTGTAGGGTCTATTTTTATAACACTGTCTATGAGACAGTGGTCGACGGACAATGGACTTCCTTCCTGCCATCCGGTTGGCCTAACAATACTGAAGAGCTGAGAGTTGGCATTAGCAGATGTCTCCAGGACTAATTTCAGATATCGCAAATAGTTTATCGCCAAAATATATGCAATCTTTGTACTTTTCAAAAACTTTATTACATAACAACAAAAATTCAACAAAATATATTCTAGATTTAATCATACGATTAGTTAAGTGTAATCTTAGTAATTTGCACATTTTATTTCATGTAAATTACATATTATACATGGTATACGCTTAATCTGAAAATTCGCTTATCCAAACGGAGTTCGGTCCCAATTAGTTCGGATTATTGGGACAATACAATAGTTTCAATGTTTGTACTTAACTAGTTTAAAAAAATGAAAAATTCTACAATTTGCTTACCTACCTTTAAAATTTTGTTCCAAAATTAATCTCACTGATTAAAACAATCCGCTAATTTTAATTTCGTACTTGTGTTAGATTGAACTGCTTAACAATGATGTACGGTATCATACACTTTGGATTGGTAAAATACCATCAACAATGCAAAAATTAGTTACAGTAGATAATAATAATTGTTCTATTGATATAATCAATATATAATGTTGCAGTTTTCAGTAGAAACAAAACCCCCCAACCCATAGTGAAAAAGAACTACTTTATTCTCGCAAAGCATGTCATGAGAATAGCCAGTTTCAAAATAGTATATAGTTAAGGGCCCTCAAGCAAATATAAAATTACGGTAACAGTCTTCTTACTAAAACTTTTTGATTGATGTTTGACAGCATCGAGAAAAATGCTGTTCAGTAAACCATACCTAATGAAATGAAATACATAATACTAGGCGGTACGAAATTGAAAGTCTCAAAATTTAAACAGCTGGAAGTTGATTTTCATTACATTAATCTTATGGAGCGATGTTGTCAATTTTGCTTTCTTTTGATTTGGCCTATAATCGCAGTGGTCGATGACAAATGAAAATAGCTGGATGATTCAGCATAAATTGGCAACACTGTTTTAAATTCAGGCTCTCAATTTTGTGACACTTAGTTTAGTTGTGATTTTTCACAAATAAACATATGACACGTCAAAATGCTAACCCATATAACTTTCTTTTGTGTCTTCTAGTTTGTGAACAAAGAATTAAGTGCTTGAGCTTCCATGTGTATAGATCTATAGGGTGGCCCTATTTAAGGTCAAATACAATTTAAGCGTATTAATCAGACTAAGCACAGTTTGAGTTCTTTATGAGTAGTTTGGCCTGCTTATTCATGATTGGATTGTGTACAAAAAGTTCTTGTACACCATTTTTCTACCTCATTCTGTGTTTAAAAGACTGGGGTGCTGCTGTAAGTGCATGTATTTTTCAAATTATGAAATCAAACCGAACTTGCTTTAACATCTCGCTAAATATTAAAAACCCATTCTTTATTCATCCTTCGTTCATATTCACCTTACAATACATCCTGATAGTGTTGGCGTCTTACAAAGTGATTATTAAAATGACCAATGTGATAGAGCTAGGCCTACCTTACCTCTTTCAGATAATCTCCCTGTATTTGAATTAACATCCTCAAAAGTCTGGAAATTTTCAGAGAAAACTTCATTTGTTGCTCTGCTTTGAAATGCTGTATTCCTCAGAGGAGATTGATTTTCAACCTCTTCATCTAAAAAATTTGTTTATTTTACAACTATCAACTAAATAAGTAAAGCTAGTTAGTCGCAAAAGTTACCGTGGTTTAATTATCCTTATCATCCTAAGAATATTATAAATGTGACAGTTATTTGTATTTCAAATCAAGTTCTCTAACCACAGCAATGATTGAGCTGAAATTTCCAATTTTTTTTCAAATTTTTGGAATCACTTCATGGTAAAAACATGTTTTAACTTAACACATAAGTTACCGTAGTCTATAGAAATGTAGGGTTCTGATGACTGTAAATATTTCTGGGGCGAAACTTCGTTATCCGTCTCCACCGTTATTATCGATGTGGAAATTTCGATATTGCGATAATATTGCTATTATATCGATGATACCATACAATTACACGATACGACTTTATCACCTGATTTAGTTTCTCGTTCTAATATGATGAAGGTAAACCTTTTCACAATAAAACAAATAAATACCGTATATTCAAACAAGTAACTGAAAAAAGTAAAAATTGTAGCTAATGTAACCTGTAACAAAGAACAACACAAAATAAACTAACCAAGTTTGTTGTGTAGCTGTATCTAAATTCAAATTGTGAGAAGAAGCAGACTTCGTTAGATCTAAAATGGCGTCACACAAATGCTGCCAAATACAAATCAGAAAGGTATTTTTTTCTATTGTAAATGCATTTTAAATGTTTCCAAACACCATTGATTTTGTTGTTATAAACATCGCTGTTAATTAAAGTGACGGAGATTTACGGTTACACTGTTAGGTTAGATTATTATTGTGATACATATCTTTTCTCAGTATCGTTGTTGATTTGATTGTTTTCATCGTTCAATTTCAATCGTAATATCGAAATTTCCACATCGATAATAACGGTGGAGTGGAGACGGATAACGAAGTTTCGCCTATTTCTGGTTGGCCTAGTATTGACTAACTTACTTATCTTTCGAAATACTACACTATAGGCCCTAACCTAGATCCTGTAGCATTTAGGGAGTCATGTATGTCGTTCACATTGAGATACTATTGGCTTGTTCAGCTAACTTAAGTTTATGTTTTTTGTAAACCAGAATGTTGACTTTGTGGAAAATTTTAAAATGGGCCTCCTAAAGAGAACATCTATTTACTGTAACTTAATTTGTTTCAGAAGCAAACATTTTGGGCGAAACTTTGTTATCCTGCTCCACCATTATAATCTATGTTAAAATTTTGATTTTGCGATAATATATTGCTATTTTATTGATGATACAATATTACACGATACGATTGTAATTTTATCACCTGATTTAGTTTTGTTATCTATCTTCTTATTTCTATAAGGGTTTTGTCTGTTACATCCCTTTTTAACTTATCTGTTACCTGTTACCTCCGCAGTCTGTCCCGTAGAGACCCGATGAGGCATGGGACCCGTCATAATGTAGGCAGCCGAATTTGGCCTTGTCCAACCAGGTGTTTGGGTTTGGGTTAAGGTAGTGCTAAGTAGGGTACGGAAAAGGTTTTTAGGAAAAATCAGGTAGCTCATAGTAGCACATGTTGAGCAGATGTTCCTTCAGTTCTCTCTTAAATGTATTAAAATCCTCAATTTCTTGAATATGTCTTGGAAGCTTCGAAAAAAACTTGGTACCGGTATAACTAGGTTTGGTCTCAAACAGTCTTAAACTATGTTGGGTTGCATGATTAACATTGTGGTTTCTAGTGAAATAATGATGAACATGAGGCTGTATCAGATTGTTGGCTTTTACATATAGAACTGCTTCAAATATAAAAAGAGAAGGAACAGTTAAAATTTGCAGCTCCGTAAACTTGTCTCTACAGGAGTCTCTAGGCCTAAGTCTAGAGATACATCTGATTGCTTTTTTTTTGTAAAATGAAAATGCGGTTTAAATTTGCCTTGCTTGACATGCCCCAAAGCACTATTGAGTATCTTAAATGACTTTCAATTAGACTAAAATATACTAGTTTAGACAGAGGTAAATTATTAAAGACTACTATTTTTCTTAAAACAAAGAGATTTGAAGTTAAAGTTGAAGCTAACTTATCAACATGCTCCCCCCATCTGAGACCTTCGTCCAACCTCACTCCCAGATAGTCGACAAAGTTGGATTCCTCAAGAACCTCTTCATCCAAAAGCACAGAAGGTGAGAATGAGCCGGCCCTAGCTAGATTTCTTTTTTTCTGAGAAGTGGCAATGAACATGTAATTGGTTTTCTTGGAATTTATATTCAAATTGATTGCAGAGAAGTACTGGGAAAGAGCGCCGAGCTGGCCAAACGTCTCTCTTTCCAATTCAAAGAGATTTTTATTTCGAATAAATAGGGAAGTATCGTCTGCGAAAATTGTCAAAGAATTCTGAGGTACGGAACTGGAAATGTCATTTACATATATTAAAAAGAGGACTGGACCTAAAATAGAGCCTTGAGGGACTCCTAAAGCGATATCTGCAACTTGAGATTGAAAAGTTTTTTTTGAACCAGAATCTAAAGTGAAGTTAACTGAAGTTTGTTGCTTTCTATTGCTTAGATAAGACGTCAGCCAGCCCAACGCTCTGTCTTTAATACCAATTTGTTCAAGCTTCTTAATCAAGATTGCATGATTCACAGAATCGAACGCTTTGGAGAGGTCAATAAAGCAGGTAACCGCAGTATCTCCCCCCTCCAAAGCATCGACACACTTATTCACAAAATCTATCAGGGCCAGCTTTGTGGATTTGTTTTTCTGAAAACCAAATTGGTTACTAAAAATCAGATTGTGATCATTAAGAAAAGTCATTAATTTGTTGCAGACGGCTTTCTCAAGTATCTTGGAGACGGTTGGAAGGAGTGAGATCGGACGATAGTTCTCGGGTAGGAGCTTGCTATTTTTTTTGTGAAGAGGCTTAACTACAGCCAGCTTCCCACCGTCCGGGAACACTCCCTCCGTCAGAGATGCGTTGACCAAATGCAGCAAAGGATCAATCAATTCATCAGAACAAGTTTTAATTATTTTACTTGAAATTCCATCGTGACCTGCAGAATTCTTGTTTTTCATTGAAGTAATTATTTTCCTAAGCTCTTTTACTGTGATTGGATCAAAAGAGTTTAATTCAGCATCAGAGATAGGCTCCAAGTCAGTACAGGTCTGTAAATTAATGTTACTATTATTGCAATTGAGAAAATGATTATTAAAAAAATTGCAAACAACCTCGGGATTGCTATTGACTCTACCATCAATTTCCAGACTAATATTGGGCTCATTTGAAGTTACTTTATTTGGCCTATAACTATTTATAACATTCCAAGAAGATTTACTAGGATTGTCTGAGGTGCTTATCGTATTGAAAATGTGAGATGATTTGGCTTCAAGAATCTTTTTTCTATAAAACTTTTTGAGTTTGTTGTATTCCTCTTTTTTCCTACTACACCTGGTCAACATCCACTCCGAGTACAGATTCTTTACTTGGATTTTCATTTTTTTCAATTCGTCTGTCACCCAAGCCAATTTTTTCATGTCATTTTTTTTCTTTACTTTCTTTCTAGGACATGAAACATCCAGGCAGTGGGAAACTGTGCTTACAAAGTTATTGTATATTTCATCTACTGTAGCTGCAGAAAAAACATCTACCCAATTTTCCCATTCCAAACGGGTTCTTAACTCTACAATACTTTGTGGTGAAAAATCTCTAAAGTCTATTTCATTTATCGGTTTCTTAGTGAAATTTATTGGCACCTCAAGGGTAATAGCATGATGATCAGAAATGAAAGGTTGAATCACAGTGCAATGTATTTGTTGAAAGTTGGACAAAAAATTATCAAGACAACTAGCCGAATGTTCAGTGATCCGAGTTGGGGAATCAATTTTTAATTCCAACCCATAGCTATTAATCAAATCGGAGAAAGTTTTAAATTCATTTGGGTGTTTGTCTTTATCAATATTGAAATCGCCGGCAATGATGACCGATTTAAAACCTCTAACTGTAACATCCAAATAATTCTCAAAACATTCAAAAAAATCTACAAAGTTACTGTCGACTGGTGGCCTATAAATAACTGCACAAACAATTGAAATGTCGTCAAAAAGTAGCCTAGATTCGGCCATCTCAAAAATGGACTCACGGCAAAAATTCTCTGAAGAAGAATGCATTGATATGTTAAAACGACTGTTATTGCGAGAAAAAATTGCAGCACCTCCCCAAAGGTTCGTGTTTCTGCAGTAATATGAGCTGAGTGTGTAATTTTCCAGGTGCGAAGTAGCAATAGAATCCTGCTTAAGGCCATGTTCCGTGACAAAAAAAATTTCTGGTTTCTCATCGTCGAGAAAAGCTTCTATGAGTTCACTCTTGCTACTCAGGCCTCTCTGAACATTCAGATGAATTACTTTAAAAACGTCAGAAAACTCTTTATTAGTTAAGTGCGCTTGAGGTGCCATAACATAATTAAAATCAAAATTTTCAGCACTACCTTCACCCAAGACAGGCCTAGGCCTAACTAAGTCTAAATTAAATCTAAAAAATCTTAGCTTGTCAAGGCATCAGAAATCAAGCAACTAATCAATCTTTTACCTCTAGCATTCAGGTGAAGCCCATGACTTGTGTAGTGGACACGACAAAGAGCAAAGTTGATTGGAACAAATTTCCACTTATACTTCAAGCAGATTTCTCGAAACCTCTCATTTTGTTTCTTAATAGAGGCATTGAGTTTGACATCGTCATACCTGAGGGGGGACTCGACCACAACTAGATTAAGATCCTTAATTTTGTCAATATTTGTTTCTAAAAGTTCCACACAAGAATTTACGCTTGCATCACTCGTGTCATTTACACCCAACATTAAAACATTATTTGTACTACAAGAATTACTAACATTTTTGTCAGAAACAAGATTCCTAGTATAATAGAGCGTTGGAGCAGAAGGAAAAAAGTTAACAGATATGTCCCGGTTACATTTAGATTGCATCAGGCTAAGCAGACCCCTACCGTGGCTGTCAGCAAAAATTTGAACTTTATTAGGCCTAGCCTGTTTTTTGGAAGAGACTGATACAGGCTCATTTACAGTAAGAGAGTTTAAATTACTTTGAGGTACCGGTAACTTAGGGCTACCAGATAAAAGAGAATCATTAAGTCCAGAGTTATTTAAGTTAGTAAGGTTCATGTCATTTTCTGCGTTAAGCCTAGGAATACTTGTGTTTTTTGAGCCATTGGAAACTCGCTTGTTTTTCCTATTGAGGTTAGAGATGATCTTCTTCAAGTCATGGATTTTACTTGTAAGGGTCTTATTTTCATTGAGTAACATGTTATTTAAATCCCTTACCTCTTTCAATTCATCTTGTAGTTGAGTAAGACCCACCCCTAGGCTGGCGTCACCTTGCTGTCTACACTTTTTACCAAAGTCAATACAACTTGGGCATGCCCAATCTACTTTCCTTATGATCTTAAAAGCAGTTTTCTTAAGTTTACTACACTTTACTTCAGCATGGACCCATTGCTGACATATATCACACTGAATGGAGTTGCTTAGGTCCTCGTCAATGGCGAAGTCACATTGATTACAAAGAACTGAGTTTGATTCAGGCATGGTTTGGAGGTACTTACAAGTTTTGAGGTTGGTTGATGGGCCGATCTAATTATAATTTTGATGAGGTTGAGAGTCGAGGTAAGAAAATTTAGGGCGGTCAACTGAGGTGCACAAGGATATCGGTTTTAAAATTAGGATTAGAAAAGGTTTACAAGGAACGGACATGAAAAATCCAAAAGGCGAAGAGAGAGGACACCTGATTGGCCGGCAAGACGAGTGTGGAGGCCTCTGATTGGTGGAGAACTTCGTTGGAGGCAAAATGGCGAGAAGTCCAAATTCTTCGTTGACGAAAACTTTGAAGCGAATTTAAGTAAAGAAAAAACGGTGTAACCTATTGATTTTAGTTGATAAAACACTACTGTATTACTTGAGGAAAGATCTGAAATAAGTTTTAAATGTTGTATTAATATATTACTAGCAAAAAACTGAATTTAAAGACGGAGCACCGATAGCGTCGTATACTCCAGTCGGCCGCAGGGCCGCCAACCTCCTGAACCGACCTACTGAACCGATTTATAAGATTGAGGTGTCATTTTAAAGCTTAAAATATAGTGTGTGGGCAAATCATAGCCTAATTAAAAAGGTCATATTGTTTCGGGCTTCGCCCCCTCGCCTTTGATTTATTTCTAGAGGGCGCTTTAAAATGTTGACCATCTATCATTGTACCATGTTTATAAATGTGAATTTAACTTTCACATTAATTAACAACTTTCATACAATTAACAAATTGATTGGCCTACTTTCAGATGAATTTTTAAGTCAGATTGTAAACAGATCTTTGTCACTTCTTAACCAACATAAATGTACTTTAGGTTAGTTTCTCTCATACAGAATCATAAAATGCGCAATTTGCGGATGGGCCACCTCATAAGATAATTAAAAATATCTTTTGACAGTAAAACAAATCTACCGTATTGCAAACAAGTAAAACTTAACTGAAAATAACGAATAGGCTACAAGTAAAAATGCAGCCTATTCATTATTAAAAACAACAAAAAATAAAGTAGGGTGGTCAACCCAAGTTTAATTTGTAGGTGTAGGCCTATCTTAATTAATTGTGAGAATATGCAGAATTCATTTGACCTAACATTAGTAACTTAGTAAACACCTCTTCAGCGAGCCCCTCCAGTAGACACTGGAAATTTTAACATCGATAATAACGTTGGAGTAGGATAACGAAATTTCACCATATTTTGATATCATTCCGCTTAATAATCTACATTAAACTTACATTTGGGCTTCCCTTAACTAGCGCCTAAGTTTACACTCTTTTAAATTAATAGTAGCCAATCAGCTTTACCTTGGTTAGGAGTGGCTAATTTTCGCCTTATCAGATTTTTGTAGTCCTCTAGAATTTTTGTATTTTTTACATTCAAAATGTAAAAAATTTGCTCTAAAATATTTATGTTTCCATAGTTTAGGGCACCTCTTACTTCTAACAAATCAATCAAAGAATGTATATCATTTATATATTCTAAACTTCGGGGAGAGTTGATGATGTCCTTGAACTTTTCTTTAAGAGTGATAAGGACATCTTGGTTTTTAGGTTTTCTGTTGCAATATGCCCCTAAGGCTAAACTCTTGCAAGCATTATACAGATTCACTACTTCTGCATCTGCATCTGCCATGGTCGTATCTAAAACATAGACCACAATATTTCTCGAGGCCCTTCCTTTTCAACCACTTGCTGATTAGATTACAGCCGTCATCTACTTGTTGAAGGTTTCCAATGAACTTCTTCGGTAACAAAACGAATTGCAATTCTCCAAAAAAATATATCTACTGATTAAAATCCTAGCTATCTAAAGCTTGGTGTAAATCACGTTTAAAAAAACTTGTCAATGTTTTGGCTGAACGTTGGTGAAAATGAAAGGCCGGATGATGAAAAACGCAGACGCAGACTAAACGACTAAACAAACTAATAAACTAACCTAACCTAAACACTATTAATTCACATCACATCACAATAAGGGCGTGGGAGGGGGGAGTGGGAGAAGGACAATAACAAAACGGGTCGGGTTCGTGACAGGAACCAGGGATGAGATTTCATGACGTCACTTGCCACGGAAAAATTTAAAATGCATCCCTCAATACAATAGCAAAAAAAACCTTTCTGATTTGTATTTGGCAGCATTTGTGTGACGCCATTTATTTTAGATCTAACGAAGTCTGCTTCTTCTCACAATTCGAATTTAGATACAGCTACACAACAAACTTGGTTAGTTTGTTTTGTGTTGTTCTTTGTTACAGGTTAGGCCTACATTACCTACAATTTTTACTTTTTTCAGTTACTTGTTTGAATATATCGGAATTTGTTTTATTGTGAAAAGGTTTATTTCATTATATTAGAACGAGAAACTAAATCAGGTGATAAAATCGTAATCGCATCGTGTAATTGTATCATCGATATGATAGCAATATTATCGTAATATCGAAATTTCCACATCGATAATAACGGTGGAGACGGATAACGAAGTTTCGCCCGTTTCCGCATGTTCCTAGAGTCAATTTTACCGGTGTTTTAAGTCCAGCGTTTCGCTTCGTTCAAATGTCAAATAGTGTGTTTTGAGGTTTGACGTTTGGAGTGTTTACTCTTCTGGAAATAATGACTGTACTGTAATTGTTAGCTGCAATTGGTTAATACCTCGATTTACGGTAAGTTAATGCTTTTTTATACAAATTTCACAAGGTTTATGCATTACTATTATACTTTCGATAGGTTTTTATGGTTTAAAATTAAAAGCATTATACATCTTAAAGGGTAAGATAACGACTTAGACCTAACTTTTAAGAATTTTACGTTTCCTACAATGTAGTTCATGAGGAACTTGAAGGGCTTTTTACTATTAGTATTTATTAATACCGTACTTAGAGAATTCTAAAATGCAACATATTATTACCACCAGTCCATATTATCACCACCACCTTGCCTAGGTTGACATCTAGGCCTCATTAATACCTGCACACAGGAGTACCTTAGGGAGTACTTGTTAAATAATTTAATTTAATAAATATAATTAATGATTAATTTATCGTTGAATTTTATTCTCTGTTACTCGGTAAAATAATTTATATCGCTACATTTCTCTCTTTTTGACTGTTGTAAAGATTTTTTATGAATTTTTGTCTGTACAGTAATTTTAATGTTAAATTTTATAATTGTACCTGACAATTGCTAATGCATATTTGTATTATATTATTTGTATATTTGTAGCACATTACATTTGCTAATGCATATATGTAATGTCAGTGGCTGATTTCTGACCTATCTACCTTATACTTATTCTACCCTCAATACCTATCAATCTTGATGTCAGGCCTAGGATTACTTATCTCAATTTAAGTTACATTTCCCCAATTGCTTGCATTCATAGTTGACTTGCTAAACTCAAAATTACGGGGGATACAATTAATTTTTCATTTAGTCACGGTTTAATTTAGGTATATAGTTTGCCTTAGAAATAAACGTAGCTGGGGGGTTACGGAGGTACGGTACAGTAGGTAACTTAGTTTTGCAAGTTAGTTCTTGAGTTTAGCTACAACCATCGGACATTGAAATTTATTTCTTTAATGTTAGAAATTTCGTGCTATTACGAAAAGTTTTTTGATTGGGCTAATTCGACTCATGATTTGGAGTTTTCAAGTTAGTAAGGGGACTAGATCCTTCTTGTTTGAATTTTTGTCTTTAATTAAAAACATCTAGGTCCTAGGTTATTTTCTTATCGAGTATCTGTATCCGTCTGTTACAGAAATGATTAGGTCTTCGCTAAGACCTGGATCGACCGAAAGAAGAATGATGACTCCCCAATCAACCGATTGTGGTGAAGACACCGGATGTATGATGTAAGATGTAGGTGTAAATCAATTTAGCCTTAGAACTAACTTAGGTTAGGGCAATGAGATCCTCACCTGACCTTGGCCTAACATGGTAGACTAGGCTATCGGTTACTGTACCAATTTGAAAAGTAAAGTATAACTTATTCCTTGGTAGAAACTTTAATTAACATTCTTAAGAGTTGGTTGTAATAGCCTAAACCAAATTTCAGTTAGGTCTTAAGGTAACTTAAGGACCATTGCCTTAAATTCTATAATTGATTGTATCTTATAAATAAACAACATAACTTAAGGTTGCCTGACTCTTATGTTTTTAAGGGGGGGGGGGGTGTTGTTTTGTTTTTTTCTGGGGGGTTTAAGGTTTTGCAAAATTTAGGCTATTTGAAGCCATACAGTGTTAACAGCAAATCACAAGTTAAATACCAGTATTATTGGCCCTAATTAATTTTCTCCTTATTTACAAAAGAAGATTTAAGTTAACACTCTTTTGTAGCTTTCAAGCAGTTTGTAGAAAGTGTTGGTTTCTGTTGGCATGAGGGGTGATAAGTTACAGTAACATTAAAAATGTTCCAGTTCTTAAGATTTTTTTCTCTTTCTTCTTAAGAGTCTGCAGAACCTTCGCCATCCTGATTTTTAGTCCCATAAGAACCGTGTTAATTATAGGTGTCTTTAAAACACTTTATCTTGATAATCTTGCATCGGATTCGCATGAAACTTGATATGTACCATAATGGTATGGCGGTTCATTTGACGTGGATACATTGTTTAACAAACCTCAAAAAAAATTGTTAAACATGGTTTAAAAATGGTGATAATATACATTGTTTTTCATTCGTTATTCGAGTGGATAATTTTTTAAATTAATTTTCTATCATGTCAAATGAAAGACACTATGGTAATATTTAAAATGACATCAAGTTTGTAATTTTCAAACAAAAAACAAACTCACAGCAATGTTTTATCCCTTGAGTTGTGAGAATATACCTTGGACTGAATTACTTACAAGTTCCGTCAAAAGAGCTCAACGATTATAGGAAGTCTCTGTCTCTGATGATCGATCTGATGATCGTTGTAAATTATTGTTTCTGTGTTGCAGGCCTGTGTAATAGTATGTTCGAAATTTGTTTTAATTTGGGTGCGTGTAAACTATATGTGTGTTTTTATTTAACTGTTACCAGGCATGCTTTGCAATGCCAACCTGAGTAATTTTTGCCCCTTTAGGTGAGTTCTTTGGCTACGCTCAATCAGGTTCAGCTTGTACGCTTCGCTCACTTGCCGCAAGTCTAGAATATCCTCTAATTTTTCATTACCAATCTTCCCTCAATACTTTAAAAAAGAACAGTTGTTTATAGAATAAAATACAAAGAAACATTTTTTGCCATATTTTGTGTTCATAAACAACTCACATCAAAAACTCCAAAATAATCTGTCATGGGTACGTTTATGACAGTCCTGGGGCTATGTCAAGTCGCACAGGAATGGGATAAAACAATGTCCCTCTCCTGGTTCTAAGTTGCCTCCCCACCATTTTTCAACCAAATTGATTTAGCCGTTCTTGAGTTTAAAATAGTGTTACTAACACAAATTTCTTTTATATACACAGATGACAAGGCCTTATAGCCAAAGAACTTTGTGTCGGCAGTTGAAGATTATGATGACGTAACATCAAAACATGTTTCCATTAAATTTTTTAGCTATTGAATGCTATAATACGAGCAATGTCTTAGGGATGTGTGTTCCATGATCTCGAAATCTAGCGGTTAGATTTTGCTTAAACTTTGCATTTAAGAGTTTTTTGGCCCAAAAATAAGTTTAGAAAAGGTCTCAATAACAGGAAAAATCGAATTTGGTCTAAATTTAAGTTTAAAAATCGTAATTTTTAACATTGGTCTTAACAACAACAATAATTTTTAACATTGGTCTTGGTTGCTATTTTGGTAACGAAATAACAACGAAAGGTATACAAAAATAAAGGAACATTAATGTTAAGCAGACTTTTTGAAACAGCTGTTAACTGTGAAGAGGTATAGTTGGTTGTTGGGGGAAATTTAATAGCTCTATTACCGTGACACTATATCAAAACTGAATTAAAACCAACGAGCGAGGCTCGGTTAACCTGGTTTTGTAAGTAATTTAGTTTTATGAACATTTGATTGTCCATACGAATCCAGCAAATACAATAATATGTCCAACTGTGAGCGTTACAGGTGTATTTAGGCTATATGAATTCTGTGTCTATACCACATAATGGACATGTTCAAAACATTTATTAACAAAATGTTTTTTTTTTTCAGTTTCAGGTATTAAATATGTCCAAGGAGCTCAATGAAGGAAGAAAGTTTTTGGAAGCATTATTTTTTGTACTAAAAAGGTTTTTCAATAAATAATATTTTTATAACTATCACAGATTCTTCTTTCCATTTTTATTAGTTATTGAAACTATCCTTATGTAAAATATTGTATGAATACAAACCTAACAAAGTCATAGGGGTGTGAATCAGAAAAGTTAGAGAACAGAAATACACCATTTTTCAAATATGTTTCATTCGGCAGTTTTAATAAAGATATCAATCTCATCTTTGTGCTTCCAAACTTATCTATAAAATTTATTACCGTACCTTAAATACTTAAATCCATAAGTATTCATGTGTTGTTGGCCGTGAAAGCTTTGGCTTATCTTTCCTTCTGAGGCACACTCGCAGTCATGAGTTTCAAATTGTGTAAGATGTATTCTCATAAAGTTTGGAACCGTACAGTTCCTTTTTAAACTTACATTGCCTAATTTCATTTATCAATGATACCATCAAACTAAGTAATGGTTGACTTTTGATAGTAACAAAACCAGTGCAGTTTAAAATAGTCTTATCCGAAGGAAAGACAACTCGAACAAGGTTTTTCAAATCAAAATAAGTATAATAGACAATATGAAACCTATTGCTTCATAGTCAAGCAGCTATTACTGTGACCTTATTTAAATCTAAGGCTCCTCTTCTTAAAATTACATGTAAAATAATTTAGATGTTACGTGGCAGCTATTTGATTGAGTTTAGCAAACCATTGAACATACCATTATGTAAAACGTTTTTCAGATTACCGAAGTTATTTTACTATCAAAATCAGTCATAAGAGTTATGTTCATTATTTTATAAAATTTCGAAACAAGCCTATAAGCATTGACTATATAACTAACGTGAATAGACTTTACAATCAATGCTTTTTGTTTGATACCAAATTTTTGATAATTAATTTTTATAATTTTGTCTTGCCGTGCCAGAGTCGCGGCAATTGATGTTATTATTCAGCTGGATTTACAGTGCTATTAAAAACATTTTACCACTACACAAACATAAACTGCAGGTATAAATGTTTCATCCTTGGTTAAGAAAAGTGGTAATAGGCTATGTACTGATACCTATTATGTCACTTGTACTTCACAAACTTGACTCAAAGTCTCATCTGGCAAAAAAAAGGCAGATGCATCTTTAGGCTTCCGCCCTCGCACTTCTTGTCGGGAGTATTTAAAAGCCCTGGGTGTTCTGACAGTGCCCAGTTTGTATATTTAATTGACTGAACAATAAAGTAGCCTATGGGTTTTGGATTCTTAAGTTATAAGTCTAATTTAAATACCTTAAAAACAAACAATTTCGTTTTTAAAATCATATTTTCAGCTAACTCAACAGAGTCTAGTTATAAACCGGTGCTTGGAAGCATTAAAATACAATTTAGAGAACTTTTTACTTACACTTAAATGGTAATTAAGCTAACTTAAAAATTAAATTTAGACCTACATGGTAACGCTGTATTTCCAAAACTTATTAATCCAGTGCCAAAGTACTTTCTTAGCCTTTTTCGTAGCCTATATTTTAAGTTAACTAATCAACATTAACCATGGGTTGATAATAAAACAGAATCATAGCCCATTTAGGCCTACATAGGCTAGGCTACTGTAAGTTAATTTATTTTTTGTAATAAACAGATAACATACTTATATGGCTATTTGGGAGCAATTAAAAAATGATATATTTTTAAATTCAAATTGTTAGAGTATGTATAATTTTTCTAGACTTTACTAATAATTGCGGTAAATTTAATTGTACAAAACAAACCCGAGGCTTCAACCCTAAATACTCCCATCAATGGTATGCCTTATGTTTAATTGATGAATAAGTTATCGTGGGTAATTTATTCAATCTATTGCAATATTGAATCCTTTTGGAAATTATTACTTTTAGGCCTTCATAGGATATTAAGGATTTCACACCTAGGTTTTGTCAAAAAATTGCATACTATAAGTTCTTAGGACTATACTTGCCAATTAAGTTACTACTAACTGGAAGTACTTTGGGTTTAAGATACAAGTTAAACGAGATGGCTTAGGGCCTACAGTAAGTAAAACACTAGAGCCCGTGACAATACTAAAACAAAAAGCCTTTAACTTATGAGAGAAATTAATTAAACTTAAGTACCCTACCCAATTTGGAAGTAAAAACTTAGATAACAAATAATACGTTCAAATAATTTTGGCTCTGGTTTAACTTGTCATCTAAAATTTGTATTTATCTCAAGTAAATCTATTCAACCCAAAAAGAAAAAGTTTTTCGAAGTACTATTTATGTGTGATAAAAGATGTCATGTCGTTTAGAATCCCGAAATGGCCGAAATGGATTGTCGTCGTCTGCAATAGTCGATGTCGAATTGTTTGAAAGCACAGTCCAATATTTAGGTTAACCTATATATTGGACCGTGCTTGACAGCTAGACGGTGGAATGAGAGAAATGAGCCAGTTATGACGTCATGGAATCTCATCCCTGGTTCCTGTCACGAACTCCTCGACCCTAGGTTAACCTATATTTTATATTGGACCGTGCTTGACAGCTAGACGGTGGAATGAGAGAAATGAGCCAGTTATGACGTCATGGAATCTCATCCCTGGTTCCTGTCACGAACTCGACCCTAACAAAACTGCTTTTCTTTATTATCGAAGGCAGTAAGTTTTCTTAACCATGCAGTGTTGCAGTTTACAGAGCAATATTTTCTTGCACTGTTCCTAAGTCATTTTGAGAAAATTACTATCCCGAGTGAAAACTTCTATGTTTTTAGTGTATTATATTCGATAGGAAATCAACGAAGTTAATTATTTACCTACGATTCATCTTGCCTCTAGATTGTTACAGTTAATATGTGTCAAGGCTAATTATATGCTAATTATGTTTAACAGCTTATCTGACATTCCTCGTCTAATCGTCCTCAACGATTTTTCGATGTGTTTTCGTACCGGAAATTGATTTTTAGAGGATTCTTTACCAGGGATTGTTATTGTTGAAGTAAGATAGCTAAACAAAATATATTTATTTACAACATAGTAGGCCTTAAATTAATTAAATTTTAGATTCAGCTGTTGGTATTTTATCAAACAGTACGGTACGGTAAAGATAGTAGCACGGCAGAGATACGTACTAGAGATGGCCATGATATTAGTCAATAAGCATGTTACTAGAAATGAGAAAAATTAACAAATGGAAAATGGTAAAACAACTAAAATTCAAGGCCTAAGAAAAAATTAGGGGGTCGGGTCGGAGGGTGAACCCCTCCCCCTAAAATTTTGACAAAAAACAGCCCATCCAAAAATGTGTAAAGTTGTTTCACAATATATCGTTTGCAAATTTTAATGATAGTAAGGAATAAACTTAAAAATAAAGTAAATACAAATTAACTTATTTGTTTGATTAAAATGTTCAAGTCATAACGGAACTCGTAGTTATAGTCAGCTGTGCGAGACCCATTTCACATTGGGATCGCGGCCCGCGGTAGTTTGACAAATGAATAAGCGGGAATTCAACAATCATAGCCTTCAATCCACTCATCAGAACTTGAGCTTATCCACGCTAATCGAGTGTGTACTGTGCAGTTTACAGTTTTTCATTCATAGGGTAGTCTTCATAAAGCTTTGTGTCGTCTGTTTATTTAATTTGCACTACACAGTGCCGTTTCCTTGTTCTTTGAAGGGTAGTGAAAAAACTGTTCGAATATTCTCTGGGAACGCCGAATAAGTACATCAATTGGTTATATACTTCGTTATTTCCATCAGCGAGCACAAAACATAACATAACATTATGTTATTTGATAACTGATGGTTACCTCACTCAATAAAGAATATATCATTTGATTTGACCCATATTATTTCGTTTGGGAAACCATTATTTCTTTGCAGTGGAAGGTCTACCAAAGAAAATTATTTTAGAGTTGTTAATGCTTTTTGTTTTATTTTTATCTTAAGAATTATAGTAGTCTGTTTTTATCTGTAACTAAGTTAAGCTGCTCTGATATTAGTCGTACAAGAAATTTTGAGACTGATTAAGTAAAATAAAAGACTTGATTCTCAATTCGTTTTCGATTGACTTTGTTGACTCCTTCATTTCAGCAAGTAGTTCAATTTGGTACTCCAGTGCAACCGACCTAGACAAATCATTGTGTACTGTCTCCAATATTATAATATAACCTCCTATTTAGTTCTTTTCTGAGGTTATTAAACCTTAATTATGGTTATTATACAATTAATTTCCAAAACCTCACAAAATTACACGACTTATTCATCATTTTCCAATATGGCAAAAAATGCTAAAGTGGAAAGAGCTGGGAATTTTCACAAAATTGTCAGGGGACCATGCCAAACACGTCCCAAGTGATTTTCCTTTGTTGTTAATTTTGTCCGATTGAAATTCTAACGGCCCCGGACTACCAATAGTGATTCCAAATAAGTGTATATTTATCTAATTAGTTCTAAAACTGCCAAATAACAAACAGGATAAGACAATTTCAGCAGAACTACCAATAGTGGTTCCAAATAAGTGTATATTAATCTAATTAGTTCTAAAACTGCCAAATAACAAACAGGATAGGACCATTACAGCAGAACTACCGATATTGGTACCAAATCTATTATATATTAAATTCTATCTATATATTAATACGCAAGCATGTTTCATTTCCTCCTTTTTTCTCAGCTCGTGTGCATCGTAGGATAAATCCGCACACACTGTTAGAAAGGTATAGTCCTGTAGATGAGCAGAATCACATTCTAATTATCATCAGACTTCAGGGCTACGCCCCACAGGCTTTCAAAGTTCCAATGTTAATCTTATGGAGAAAGGAGAATTCAATGAATCATAAGACAGCTGTTGTAAAAAAAAAAAACTGCTAAAAAATTAGGAAGAACAGATGTTTTAGTTCTAAAATGTTTTTAAGCTTCTTGGGTCCAGATTAACTGAAATTTTGATCGAATTTCGATCAGGAGGCGATCTCTAGTATTAATTTAATCTACTTAGTTCTAAAACTACCAAATAATAAACATGATAGGACGACTTCAGCAGAACTTGATGTGTTAACCTTTTTATTTTGGACACCGTACAATGGCTTTAGGAACACAGAAAGTTGCAATAATATGCTAAGTTTATTGGAGGTCTCGAATTCTATTAAAGGATACCAAACCCATCCTCTCGCTCGAGGGTCTATATCCGGCCCTCGCCCGCACTGAGGGTGATGGGTTTCTGGCGTTTTGTCCCTCTTATTTCAACCTTGGCAGCGTATTTTAAAGTGAGTTCACTGCTGTTCTTAATCGATTCAATAAATAATTAATTGTCAGTATTTGTGTAGCTCTAAAGCCTTCAAACATTAATATGTAATTTAAATGGTTTTAATATATCTTATCTTATCTTATATATCCTATACTCTTATACGAGCAATGTTTGCTTGTTTGCTTGTTTGCTTGCTTGCACAATTATCTCAAAAACGGCTCCGACGATTTCCTTCAAATTTTGGAATAAACTTAGTTTTACCTTAAAAATACGATTGAGATGGGTCTCGCCCCCAGGGAAAATCCGGTTTTCGCGCTAGAGCCCTTCAAAGTTTCCATGTTATCCTTATGGAGATTTTTTAAATTGAACAAAAATCAGCTGATAATTGAGCTTTGTGTGAGAACAAAAGTAATAATTTTACCGAGCTTAAGCTCGGTCCCCCTGGTACTTATACTCTAAAACAAGCTCCGTTTGTCCGGGCAAAGTTTTTTTTCGCTCCAAGGATTTTTGATTTTTTGATTGAATATGAGGGTTTTGGCCAACAGAAATCGATTGGAGCTGGTCCCATAGTTGGGAAAAATCCGGTTTTTGCGCTAGAGCGGGGCCTACGAAAACTAACGGGCCTGCATACAATTTTGGTCACGTGACCAGATATGGCCGAAATTCAGCTGTCATCTCCATTTGAAAGCATTGCAATAGCCTGACTTGGCATCCGTTTTTACGTGTATTTTTAAATACAAGTAAATTAAGTCATAAGTGTTGCATATCCTTCTAATCCTCATTAAATTACAAATTTAATGATACTAATAACATTCCGCTGTGCAAAACTTAAAACTCGCTTTTTAGGTAAAAGAAAAACTTGAATTTCTCACACTGTAGGATGCATTGACTTTTTTGTAAACAGATTTCCTCCAATGCTTTTTAAGATATTTCTTGGAATTAGACATGAAATGAACGTCTTAAATCAGTAGTTTACGAATTAAAATTTTTATTTTCGATAAAACAAATTAAATTGTACTTTTCGGTTCTAAAACTTTGTTATTTGCAACGAAATATACTTTATGTAAACAGCTGATGAAAATTGTAAACAAAACTATAAATTAAATTAAGTTTTGACTTTATCTCGTGATAAAAAACATCGGGAAAATTGTTAACTTTACAGTAATGGTATCATTTTGTTCCTTATTTAATCTAGATTAGAATATATAAGTCTTGTCTAATAACCTATTATCTAATTCCTAAGAAGTGGGAAATAAGTGAAGGATGTCACGTTTTCACAATGTTATCTATGGAAACTTGTCCTGCAGATCGGCCGCAAATAGTCACGTGACTTTGGTGGTGGGGGGAAATATGCAGGCCCGTTGCTAGAGCCCTTCAAAGTTTCCATGTTATCCTTATAGAGATTTTTAATTGAACAAAAATCAGCTGATAACTGTAGATAAAATAAACCAATGTATTACATCTTTAACCTGTGGTTTTAGGAAAATCATACCAATGTGCAGCAAACCTTCCGCCTGGCGAGTGAGCGGAGCGAACGAGCTTTGCGTGAGAAACGAAAGTAATAATTTTACCGAGCTTAAGCTTGGTCCCCCTGGTACTACTGTACAATGCAGACGGATTTATGTACAATCAGCTGATTTTTCTGTTAAATTTATTAGCTATAAAATGTCTCCATAAGGGATAACTGGGAACTTTTAAGGGCTATATGAAAAAACCGGATTTTTTCATGGGACCAGCTCCAATCAATTTCTCGTGACTGAAACCCCAATAGTCAACCAAAAAATCAAAAAACCTAGGAGAGAAACAAAAATTTACCCCTACTAACAGTGCTTGTTTTAGAGCATAAGATTGCCTCATACAAGATGAACCGAGTTTTTGGTCGAATCGCGACCAGGACCAGAGGGTGATTCGTACCTAGTAGAACTTTAAAAAAGGGGGTTATCCACAAATTAAATTTGAAATATTGGCATTGGAATAACATTGGGATTGGTATGAGCATTTTAAACATCTGTTAGTGCAGTTGTAGATACATGTAGTTTTTATTTGATTACTGATATTTACAATATTGGATTGGACGGATGTCATTGATTTAGAACTGAATGTAACTTTTGTTTTGTATTAAAATAAATTGCTCGATTTCTAGCAAAAAGTAAATTAGTATTGGTTTAATGTTACAATTTATACTTATTTAGTACGCTAAGGCTTTTTTATGTTAAGAGAACTCCTCCTACAATTCACAGCCGATTTTCAAGTTTTTGGTGTTGTTGGATAGGGATCGGTCTGGATTTGTATCCGCCAAACACTGATGAGAACCTGACATAAACAAGGGTGCTATCCACGAATTAAATTTTAAACATTTATATTAGAATAAACATGAGGTGGCCCGTGCGCAAATTGCGCATTTTATGATTCTGTATGAGAGAATCTAGCCTAAAGTACATGTATGTTGGTTATGAAGTGACAGAGATCTATTTTTGTTACTACCTGGCTTTAAAATTCATCTGAAGGTAAGTTTAATCAGCTGTTAAACTAGGAATACGCTCCGTTGTCCGTCCCGTACGAGAATTTTTACTCACTTTTTACGTTATTAGGTGACGCTTTTTATGATTTTTTTAGGGAGAGGTGAGAAAAATGCATTACGCACACAGGTGGCAAGCCTGTACTGTGGGGCTCCCGTAAAAAACGGCTTTACCCACTAAAAAACCTCCTCTACTCTTTAGGATTCTAACCTGGAATTGTTTATCACATTACGTCAGGCTAGGCCTAAATTTGGCTAACGCCGGTGGGGCTCGCTCCTTATCCAGCCACTCGATCAAGGGATCTGGATCACTTCGCGGTCCAGATCGGGTTTCTTTTACAGGAGGATGCCCCGGACGAACTGTAATAAACAATCCCAGTTGCCCTCATCCTCCAAGATCTTTTGGCAGACCGAGTCCACCGAAAATGCACAAAAAATTTGTGTGGCCTCCAGGCGGGCCCCTTCCCAAAGGGGGCAGCGGAAGAATGTGTGTTCCGAATCGTCGGGAACGCCCGGGAATTAAATGCAGTCCGGTGAACCAGTCTTGCCCATCCGGTTCAGGTACGACCGAAAATAGCCGTGAATTGTCAAGAATTGGCCGCCGTTCCACCCATGGTTAGAGCCGTTGTCCAGCTCTCTTTGGACGTGCTTGATAAGTCGCGCAGTCCATCGTCCTCGGGTGTCGTGCTCCCAGCTGTGTTGCCACTGCTGGAAGGTTTGGGAGCGCTCTGCTGTTCTTTCCGTGTCCTTGCCAATCTCGCCTTGTCTCTGATAAATTGCCTTCCTCTCTCCTGCCAAGAGCTTGACAGGGATAACTCCGGCGACCACCAGGACGGCAGGCTCGGACACTGTCCGGTAGGCGGAACACACCTCGAGCGCCGCTCGACGTTGAACCCGGGCGAGTCGCAACCTGTACTACTCTTTATCGAGAGCGTCTGCCCACACCTCTGCTCCATAAAGAAGCACGAACTGAACCGCGGACATCAACAGACGTCTTCTGCTGGATCGTGGAACCCCGACATTGGCCATCAGCCTACTAAGGTAAGTGACTACCTTAGCGGCTTTTTCCGCCGTACGGAATATCTGATCCCTCCAGCTTAACTTTGTGTCCACCATAATCCCGAAGTACTTAGCAGCACGAGTTGATTGGACCACCTCCCTTCCCACTCGGAACAGAATGACGGTGTCTATCCTCTTCTTCGTAAGGATCACAATCTCCGTCTTACGGAGAGCAAGCGAGAGACCGTGATCGGACATCCATGTGTTGACCACACGCATGACTCGGTTCCTCTTTAGTTGGGCCAGCTCAACGTTGCGTGCGACAATGAGAGCTGTGACATCATCGGCGTACCCAACCAGAGTGGTTTCCTCAGGCATCTCCGACCTCAGGAGGCTGTCATAGGCAACATTCCAGAGATCCTGGCCGAGTATTTAATCTTGAAGGCACCAGAAGTGACTTCCATCGTCCACGTTCCGTCCCTTGTGTCGTAAATAAGGCTTTGAGAGCGGAGATAATCCTCGATGAGTCGCAACAGATATGCAGGAACGCGAAAGGTGTTGCGAAGTGCATCCAACATATCGAACCACCTCGCCGGGTTAAAGGCATTCTTGACATAAGCTTAACAAGAAGCTCTACTCAGCGAGAGAAATGGTTGTGGCTCTCGGCTCTCTTCACAGCTCTCCATGGACTTCAGTGATAGCGTCAATCGTTGACCGTCCCTTTCTGAAGCCATACTGACGGGGGCATGAGTCCCCGGCAGCGTCTACGGCAGAGGTCAGGCGGGAATGGATCAGCTTCTCGAACAGCTTCCCAGCCGTGTCCAACGTTTAGAAAGGCCTGCGGAACGACGACAGCTCGGGATCACCTTTGCCCTTGCTGATCAGTACAAGTCTTGCGGTTTTCCATAGGGAGCCGGAAACACCCCTTCTACCAAACAGGCGTTGTACATTCTCAACAACAAGTCAGCATTAATTGAAAATACTTTCTTTAAAGCCTCGCTGGGAATCCCGTCCGGGTCAGGAGCCTTGTTGCTCTTTAGGGAGAGAACGGAGGTTTCCTTCTCCTCGAATGTGAAGAGTGGAAAGTCATCTAACCGTCCGAAGTCAACCGGCGTACATCCTAGGCCTAGCCTACAAATAAATACATACAAAGAATGATTTTAGCTAAGACCTCAAAACAAGCAAGTAACTTAATAATAATTATGCTTACAATATTAAAGGTAAATAGATTGTAGAGCGAAAAAAAACAATTCAATTTTAAATCCATGATTGCAAATTAATAAAAATCAAGTAATGTAAGTAATGTAGAATTACGCTTACTTAACACTTAATGCATATTTTGTTACCTGAGACATAGGCTACAATGGCACAACACATTCTAATTAGTTGTTCAATTTAAATCTTTCTCCCAAATAGATATTAGTTGTATCCCATAAATTAGTTAATCGCATAATTCCGTACGACAGCAATTCATTCCACATCAACATGCCTATCTTTTGGTATAATTTATAACTTCAACAAGTAAACATCAATGTTGATCTATTTAATTTAACAAATAGGTCTGTCAAAACATCAATTAAATTTTATTTAAAAACATAACATAACGGCGAGCAGATATAAACAAGTAAAGGTTATGTCGTTTTCAGCATACCGCGACAACTCAGCTGCGATGGGGGAAAATAACCGATCATAGCAACTACATTAGTCAAATCATATAGCCTAAACAACTAAAGTTCTGTCAAAAATTCCGAAAAATAAGCTTTTTTAATACTTGAAAATAATTGCTCGATTATAGTTTATTACCTAGTTTAAAATATTTAAAATCTAACCTGAGAATTTCATTGAAATCAAATTAGTAATAAAAAAGCCTTTTGGGGGTCAAAAATTCGCCTAAGAGAAATTTAAAGTCGATCGTAAAGACTTTTATACTCTATGTTCCATATAGTAAAAATTCAATTACAATTCACATTAAAGATAGGCCTATTGTAATAAAAGTTGGTCAACATTTTAAAGCGCCCTCTAGAAGTAAATCAATGGCCAGGGGGACGAAGGCCGAAACGATATGACCTTTTTAATTACGATTCGCCCACGCGCTATATCCTAAGCTTTAAAATGACACATCAATCTTAAAAATCGGTTCAGTAGGTCGAGAGAAAAAGGGACGTAACAGACGAAACCCTTATAGAAATAAGAAGATAGATTGGGATTGGGTTGAGCATTTTAAACATTTGTTTACAGCTGTACACACGTGTAGTTTTTTTTTGTGATTTCTGGTATTTGCAATATTGGATTGGTCGAATATAATTGATTAATAGAACTAAATGTAAGTTTTGTATTGTTTCAAAATAAATTGCTCGATTTCGAGCAACAAGTACATTGGTTAGTTTTAAATTTACCTTTTAACTTTTACCCATTAAAAGCCTCATAATAATTTTCATAGTCAGCAATTGTTTCCAAACCATGCTTAAAAGTAGTCTTCTCAGACTCATATTTTTGTTTAACTTTCGTTGTTTATTTCGGCTGATGTTAAATTTGAAATTTTCAATTTCCTTTTTCGACAAATAAACATTTCCTGGGATTGATGCTGTTTCTAAACTTATTTGGTCCCAAAACACTCTTAAATCCAAATTTTCAACAAAATCCACTGGCTAGATTTTGAAATAAAATGCAAATACTACATACACCTCTCGTATTATAATAATGGATAAGATTTGAAAGAAAAAACTACGTTTTCTTTCTAAACCCAAATCCAATATTAGTACTGTAATTATTAAAGATTACAACAAATATAAATATTTACAAAAATGGATGTACGAAACGACAAGTTGATAAAAGTAATGTGACCTTCTGTAATCTCCGAACAACGAACTTACTGAAATAGATGTTCGCTTACTGAACGAAACTTGGCTCAAGCTTTGAGGAAAACGGAGGTTAACTCTGTGAAGTTGGGAGCCGAGAAGAGTTAAAGTGAAGTTGCGAAGGTTTTAGCTGACTTCCGCTCCAGCGATGCTCATACATAATACATCCTGTCGAGCTCTCAGGACCTGGTAGTGGGGGCTCCATACACGTTCAAACGCTTACCTGCAAAAAACGAAAATTTCTGCCTTTATATAAAATACATACAATCTTGTTAAATTGTTACGCAATTGCAAATCATAACACAATTGGAAACTCTGTCCGACGAATATTTAACAATAAAAACAAACACTATTAAAAAAATGTTACTCTTACGTTTAGAAATAAGAAAACTGTAAAAATGCATAGTATTTTTGTTTATTATTTAATTGCAAGACATCAGTTAAAACCTCCAGATTGCAAACAAACTCTATAAAGATATTTTTGTTTTTAAAATGGGATCATTTTTTTTATCAGAATGCAACCCCGATGATTCAAAACAAACAAAAAGGGAAATATTATTCCACCCTGAAGTAGCCACGATATTCTCTTCCACTCCTTCCCAAATATACTTTATTCTTTCTCACCGAAGCCACTGGCTCTATAAACGCCAGGCGGAAGTGATGAGGGTTTTATTCAATGGTCAGTTACCGGGGTGGCTGGGCTCTTAGGCCACTTTTGTCCGGGGAAAATTGAATATAAATGTGCGTTTTGGGCCCACAAGAGTTTCGCTAGGCGCTGGTCTGCGGCCTTATCAGACATGGAGGGAATTGGCCGCACGTTATTGTTCCCTTCTTCTATTGTTCCTTTAGGGAACATTCGTCTATATTTTATGATTGTATTTGCCTTCAACGCTAGAGGAATCGATGCTCTAGATCTTCTAGAGGAAAACTTGCATCAGGGTTGGGTGTCATAACCAGCAGTTGTAAAAAAACTCTTTTTTTCAAAGAGGTTTTCATCAGTACCAAATATTTAAGTTTGTTGTACAACATGATGGTGATAACTATGTCGGCCTACAATGTATTTTTCCTACCACTGCATGGATATACACGTTTAAACAGTGCGCAAAACAATTCATTTCCGCTTTATTCATTTCGTTCCCGCATTCTAAATCAAATAGCTATTAAAGTTCAGCTATAGTTACAAACCATACCACAGCTGTTGGTCATTGTTGTCGATTAGTAATTACCGTTTCCTTAGTTTGAGGTTAAATTTGATAGTTAGTTTTAGGTTAGTTAGTATGTTCCAGCAGAAAAATAAAACATAACCTTAATGACATTTTGAATTGATAAACAATTTAATATATGTTAATTATGGTGGTAGGAAAAATTTTGTGTATTACGAGCACAAATAAATAGTCATTGCCACTCTCGGAATTTTTTTACAAATGAATCTACAATTCTTGAGCGGAAATGACGCACCTACTTTGTGCTCTTAATACACAAATAGCTATTCCAACCTGGAAATAAAATGTTCTATCAATATGACACAGATTTATATAGGATTCATCAAGAAGAAATAAAAAAGTCCAATTAAAATGTAAAAGTTTGTAAAGAATTTTTTTAATGTCTAAAATTTCGAATAAATATATTTTTTAAGTCATTACTTTATAATTATAATTTTTAAATCAATGACTACAACAATAAAATATTATTAAAATAGGAGTGCTTCAAAAATAAAACTTGATCATGTTGTACAAAATAAAAAAATAACAAATTATTCAAATAATCCCTCAAAAATTCATATTTTGAATTCACATTTTCAAAAATGTTATACGTGACCTTGGTAGTGTGTTGTAAAAGTATTATTTTTTACAAAAAAACCTGAAAATGCTTAAAAGTACTATAAGCTATGCACAAAGAACTTGTAAAATATAACCTAAAGTAAAATAATAAAATTCGAATCCTTATTATACTGTATAATTGTTCGTAAGGTATATAACAAGTATTACATGTAACATTAAAAACGAAATACAAAACCTCCCCAGTAGTAGGGAATCTGTAAATATTTGCAGTCAGTCTGAATGTTATATAAAGCCGAGAGCTAATCAAGTAATGCGGTCGTATAAGAGCCAGTCCGCCATATTGTTGCTAATGTCGTCAGCTGGTGAATTGATTGTTGACTCTGTCAGCTGATCTCCCTTCTTTCCTCCCTGTTGAGTGATTACATCAGATATCACCGCATTTTGCGGCCCGGCCTCAGCAGCAAGGGAAGCAGTGCGTTATTAGTGGTATAAGAGAGAGGGAAAGAAATCAGCAGATTAGTTAGGTAAACTCGTTCATGATGCATCAACATAACAGAGGAACCGTACTGAATAATACTAGTTGAGTTTTCCCCCTGCTAAATGACAGCTGAACGGCTGAATTTGAGTTCAACAATGAAAAAAAAATATTAATAATTGAATTGAATAATTGTGGATTGTATAGTAAAATAAATAATAAAAATATAATATTTTAGTAAATATTTTGGTTGAGGAACGATCTAGTACAACAATACAAAAAATCGTTTGATGAAGTGCCTCTTAGTAAACAACAAACTTAATGAACCCTAAAAATAACTCAGTGAATTTTTCGGTGACGTCCTCTTTTTTCTTTTATTGATAGGGGGAGTGTTATGAAATGTGTCATAACTAACCCTCATTGTTGCAGGACCCTCCTGATACAATACAAAACACCATACTACATCACAAGACTCCAATTTCTCAAAGCGAAAGTTTTCGCTTTGTGGTGCTTAGGTATTTTTTATGGGGCATTTCAAAATAATACAAATACTACTAAAAATAGCAATTGTAAAGTACACCTCTAGCCTTTACGACAGATATAGGAAGTATGATAAAGTGTTCTTAGTTGCGTTGTTGAGTGCAATTTAATATTACATAAGTAAATAACAGAATATCTTAAAACATATAGTAAAAACATATGCTCATCAGTAAAATTAAAATACTTAAAACTGTTTATGTGATACAATATAAAATAATAAAAGAAAATTTAAAATATTACCCTTGTACGTTAAATTATCGGTAATCACTTAGGATTTAGGATGATCTGCTATATTATAGTACATCATCGCTAAAACATTGACCAGTATTGTTAAACTGTCAATGTAGAAAATAAAAAGAAGATAAAAAGTATTTAAAGTAAGATTATTTTATTTCAATGGGATATTATTTAAAGTCACACAATAAAATGTACCAAAATTTTACGACATTGATTTAAATTTCAACAAAAATTTTTAATAACATTTTATTTTTGTTTGAACAAGTATATTGTACAAATGATAAAATTATCAACATGGAAATATTACAAATTTTCAACTGTTGCATAACTTAAATTAAAATATACCGTAGGAGTGTATTTATTCACTATAAATAATGATTACGTGGGACAACCTTAAAAAAATCTCTGAATATTAATAGTTAACGTCCAAAATGTCCAGTCTAACTAGCTAACTAGCGAGTAATTAGGTTCGTGTTACCTCATTTATCGGTGATCAGTTAAAATAAAGTACTCATTACGATTGTGTTTTTGTTGGCCCTGCATTGTCCCAACGCCATTTAGATTTCACTTCCAACTAAAAATTAAAATAATCCAACTTTACGCATAAAAGACTATAATTTGGTATTCAGTTGAGAAGCACTAAAACTAATACAGAATGTCTCATAACTAAAGTACCAAACTCCGAAAAAAGTTTTTTAAGGTAGAGAAAATAATTTTTTTTCAGATTCTTCGTTTTCAGACATTCGACTATTCTATTTTTACAAAATATTTTATTTTAGATTTTTTCCAAACCTCTTTATGAAATTTGGAATATGTATCATAAGGAAAAAGGGACAGGAAAAATATCGAATTGGGGCAATTAAAAGTTTACAAATGACAGTAGTGGGAAATTGAGAGACCTGGGCCAGTTCAATGACCTCTGAGGAATGTGATGACGTCATCGCCAAGGTCAATGACCCCGATGACGTCATCGATGACGTAATCGATGACGTCATCGATGATGACGCAATCGATGACGTCATACCCATGACGTCATCAAAATGACGTCATCGATGACGTAATTGATGACGTAATCATCGATGACGTCATTTCCGTGACGTCACACCCATGACGTCACAGAAATGACATGCTGATGACGTCACCACCCATTACATCATCAATATGACGTCATCGTCACCATGAAGGTCAAGGTCACGCCGAAACTTAAAATTTTTTGGCACTTTTGCCGTTTCTCACACTACGCTCCGAGTTTCAGTCAGAGTCCTCGTGACCTTGATGACTTGGAGCGAATATGCGACTAGAAACAGCAAAAGTGCCAAGTCAAGCTCGAGTTTGCGACGTGACTATGCCTAAACCATCATGTGTCACTCCTCAGAGGTCATCGAACCGAGCCAGGTCTCCCAATTTGCCATGAATGTGACCTTTGAAAACCGAACAACAGAGTGCCGACACCGATGCACACCCTACGACAGTCACCGAGCGACTGACTGTCCGGCTCTGTGTACTCTAGGTATATGGGAAGTGGTGGGGGAAATTGTGATGATCTTGGGAAACTTTTAAATCTCAAACAAGGGGGCACCGTTTTGGTGCTACCTTAAATGTACATGTTAAAGTGTTATGACCTTGAGGTTGACTGTAAACTCGGGACTTAGGATTGTCTTTAAAGATGTATCCAAAGAATCTTCAGATTTGAGTTAACACTTAGAAAAATTTACTAGTAAAACTGTTTAATGTGTATTTGCCAGAGTTTAAGTGTGGTGACCTTGAGTCAAAACACTAAAATACTACAAGTCGATATCGTCCCAGAGTTAAAGTGTGATAACCTTGAGACTGTTTCAAAGATTTATCCAAAGTACCTCCAGGTTTGAGCCAACACTTAGAAAAATTACTCTTTGTACAACAATTTGATGTTGTTTCCATAGTTTAAGTGTGTTGACCTTGAACTGGTTAAAATGAAAACTTTAATTTAAAACCGCACAGTGGAGTGCATGATACAGATGCGCACCCCATGACAGTCGGCGAGCGACTGACTGTCAGGCTCTGTGTATGCTAGGTATATCGGCTTGAGAGACTAAGACTCTAAACTGTCAGGAATGGGAGTAACTAACTGAATATTGCAAGGAAAAGTCATTTCATCCAATATTTTAAACAAATCCTCATCAGTAAAACTGACATTAGTCTGTTTTGTATAAAACTTAGGGTGTCCGCGCAACAGTTTGCGCCACTTAGCTAAAGTTGAAACTCTCTTAACTTTGAGTGGTGGACAGTGAGCAACTAATAAAGTCCTAACACGGCTAAGTTTCTTACCTAAAGTGTCCTGCGACATGGCTTCACCCCACAAAAGTCCGCACAATACTGAGAGACTGCTTGTAGCGCATGAGTCAAGGGAAAAGAGGTGGGGGAAACAGCAGGAGTGGGGGAAGGTCACAGTGGCGGGGGAAGGTGAGGTGGTACGCTGGAGTATCGCATCACTTCACCATGAGCTGTCCTACAGTCAACACACTGTTCTCTTGGCCCGAGTTGGCACTAGAAGAAACATTTCTGTACAGCTTAGGCTGTGAGAGCCGAGGAAGCAAAGTCAAAGTGGAAATTGTGTTAAACTCCAAGATGAAGAGTCTCCTAAATAAACTAATTGTATCCTTGCAATCTCCTATAACTGTAGAGAAATACCACTTTATTAAGCGACACCTTATACTTTGGCAAAACGAAGCGGAAATGGAAAAGATTACAGTAAAATTAATTTAACTTAAAACCTGGACTGGACACTCATGGCGATACCACGGGGCGTGCAAACGCCACCCTAAACATTACAAGTTAGGTTATTGAGGACCTCTGGTACGATAACCGATGTGCTAGAGTTAAAGTGTGATGACCTTGAGTCAAAACACTGAAATACTACAAGTCGATATCGTCCCAGAGTTAAAGTGTAGTGACCTACATTCAGAACTTGTAAATTTACTTACATATAGAGAGCTAGAGAACAGCGAGACGCACCGCATGGAAGCCGGAGACATACTGGCGAAGCGGTGTTGTGCAGCCTAGGGACCCAGTTGTGGTGGGGGTATAGCCAACACTTAGAGTACAAGTGTTGTGGGTGACCTTGACCCACTTAACTTACCTGACCCCCCCCCCCCGACAAAAAGTGCGAACCCCCCCCCCCACCCCCCCCCCCCCCGACAAAAAGTGCGAACCCCCCCCCCCGACAAAAAGTGCGAACCCCCCCCACCCCCACCCCCACCCCCACCCCCACCCCCACCCCCACCCCCACCCCCACCCCCACCCCACCCCTGATATCCTGGGCGTGGCAGCCCCGGTGGGGATATAAGGGGGCCCAGCCAGAGCTGGCTCGCAGTCCGCTCCCGCGCGTTGAACGTGAACGATCGGGACGGACCGCCATAGGCATCACTAAACATTGAATGGCGCCTTCAGTGTTTAGCGAAGTCTACTCTAACTTTAAGACTTGTATTAGTTGTAAGATATTGCGCTTGCGTTTGGGTATTGCGAATTGTTTTATATGAGAGTGTTTTACTTGTACCTTATGTCTCCTGTGTGTCTTTTATTCTTTGTGTCTTGTTTGTTATATGTGTTTAACGTGTATGTGCTTGTTCCAGCATTGACTACGTTGAGCTCAATTGTGTGTTGTAAGTGTGTTATATTTTTCTAAAGTGTATACGCTTGTTGTAGCATTTCCCCCTTGAGCTTTTGCAATGCTCAAAGTAAATCGTAAAGACAGGGAACGGGAGTAGGCCCCCGTGTAAAGTTACTTTTGTATAATTGTTAGGCTCCTCTCATGCATGCTTTAATGCGGCTGAGAAATAGGAGCGTCCGTTTGTACGCCTATATGGGGGTAATAAGCCGATGGCCTCTGCACTCGGACCGAGGACGTAAGCCACTAGGGTGTCCTCAGTTAGTTTCCCTTCTGGAAACTCAAAATTATGTAAATGAAACTTTGTTAGCTATTTGTGTTTTTTTGTCCCCAAGGCCCCCGAACATTCGTGGTTCGCCATGGATGTACGGGGGCTGAAATTTTTTAATGTCCGTGTGGCCTTGACCCACATAGGACTTGTAAAAATTTACTGCATTGATAAATTAAAAAAAATATTAAAGATAGGGTTACGGGAGTAGGCCCCCGTGTAAAGCCACTTTATTTATAATTGTTAGGCTCCTCTCATGCATGCTTCAATGCGGCTGAGAAATAGGAGGTGGTCCGTTTGTACGCTTATACGGGGGTAATGAGCCGATGGCCTCTGCACTCGGACCGAGGACGTAAGCCACTAGGGCGTCCTCAGTTTCTTTCAAAATTATGTAAATGACATTTTGTTAGCTATTGGAAAAGTTATTAGTTAGAAATGCAGTAAATGTTTACAAGTCTCGCGTGGCGAAGGGTACACGACATTGGATGTTGCCTTGTTGTCATAGTTGGGTCTCTTCGGAGGCTACAGCGATGACAACCCAAGTGCCCCACACCCCCTATGGGGGTGTGGGGCTTAATTTTTTAAAGTTTTTTCGTGACCTTGACCTAAATATAAAAGTTTTCAAAATCTTTAACAGTCAGATCTTATCAACACAGTTTATATATAGAGGTCTTTTAAAAGTTAACAGTTAGGTATTAGTAACACACAAGTTTGGAGTTGTCTATAGTTGGGTCTCTTAGGAGGCTTCAGCGATGGTAACATAAATGCCCCAAGTGTGGCTTATTTTTTAAAAGTGCGAACCCCCCCCCCCGAGATTTTTTTTTTCAAAAATTTTTTGACCTTGACCAAAAGTTTTGTGCTCCAGACGAGAAGTGACCCCCCCCCCCGAGAATTTTTTTTTTCGGAAATTTTTTGACCTTGACCAAAAAAGTTTTTGGCTCCGGACGAGAAGTGTGCCCCCCCCCCTCGGTGGTGAGCCCCGCCCCCGCCCCTGCCCCTGCGTCAGAAGAATTATGTATTTTACATTTTGTTCTGCGCATGCGCAGAAGGAGTTTTTCAAGGTCACCCCCCACCACCCGTTATAAAAGAAGGTTGGCCAACACAGCCTCTCATTATTGGATAAACTTTCGTTGAGTAAACATCCTAAACGCGCTTATGGTAAAAAGTGTTAAAAATGCTTCTTTGCCATATTTGTGGGGAATTTTTCCCAGATGAAGTGATTCTTCAAATCCATCAAGAACTGCACGAAGCGGAGGAGACGGCAGATGTGCAAGTCAGCGAGGGAGACTTGGACTCGCTTGACCAATTTTTAGCCGAACACCATCGAAGGCTGGACGAGTTTGATACTTACCTACAACGGATGCAGCGGAGAAGGCCCAGCGTTATCCAGTTTGGAGGTGCTGGACCATCAGGAGTAGGAAGAACTACAGCGGCCATGGATACGGACACGGACACGGACATGGACACGGACACGGAAATGGACATGGAAGAGGAAGCAGATGGAAATGGAACAAGACCTCTACGTACTACAGCTTTGCCTGGTCAAAAGGTAGTACATTTTAAAATTAAAAATGAACGCCTCGAGTTGGATAATTTTTTAAACGAAGCAAAATTATTAATTGAACAGACTTTGGAAGAAGAATTGACAAGACTAAACTTTATTAAATTTGGATTGGTTTTGGACGCGTTGTTTACTAACACAGATGGAGAAACCACATTGAGAGGATTCGTAACAAAAAATCGCACTCTCATGTTAGCATCCGATGTAAATAATATCATTTCTGATTGTTTGCAAGAATTGATTACTAAATTACAAGAACATGAACGTAGAGGATCCGGATGGCGGTTAACTTCAATTGAAGGACTTGATTTAAGAGTTCAAAAACACGGATACGGCATGAGGGGTAGCAGCTATATTGCTCTACCCAAAAAAATTCAAGCTACTAAATCCTGTATAAATGTGCAAAATGTAGATAATGAATGTTTTAGATATGCTATGTTGTGTAAATATATTTTGCCAGAACAGCATCCATGTAGAGTGGGTAGGTACTATCAAAATGTAAATAATAGATATAATTTTCAAGGACTGTCATACCCAGTAAATATTAAAGATGTTTGTAAATTTGAAAAACAAAATCCTGCTGTAAGTGTAAATATTTTTGGACTGGATGATAGCAATAATGTTTACCCCTTGAGAGTGACAAAGACCGAACGCCGAGATCATACAGATTTATTGTTAATTACTCAAGGAGAAGTTTCACATTATGTTTACATTAAAAATTTTGTTTGTTTGGTTCAAAAGCAGTTGACAAAAAGGAATGGACCAATAACAGTTTGTAAAAGATGTTTTTGTTTTATTTGGAAAGATTTGACCCATGGAGGATCAGAGTGGTTGACTGAACATAAAAAATTGTGTGATAACAACTATGAAGTAAAAGTTTGTTTGCCTTCTGCCAACCGATCAATAGTAAAATTTGAAAAAATTTCTCATCAGTACAGAGTTCCAGTAGTGGTGTATGCAGATTTCGAATCTATACTCATACCAGAAGATATAGCGAACGGAGAGATCGATAGAAGGACGAAATATCAAGAGCATAAAGCAAATAGTTTTTGTTTGATTTTAAAATCCACCTTGACTGAAGAACAACTACAAAAGTATGGACTTTCATCGTTACCTGTATTATACCGAGGTGAAAACGCAGCAAAAATTTTTGTGGATAAATTATATGAAATCGCTCTTAAAGTGCAAACTATGTATGGTGTTAAAGAGCCGATGATACCACTGGATTATGAAGAGGAGGAACAACATGACTTGGCAAGAATTTGTTATTTGTGCAAAAACCAATTTACAGATGATAATTATAAAGTTAGAGACCATGACCATTTAACTGGACAGTATAGAGGTGCGGCTTGTAACAGATGCAATGTAAATTACAAACTACCCAAATTTATTCCTGTAGTTTTACACAACCTTAGTGGCTATGATTCACACTTCATCATTCCGGAATTGGGTAGAGACGATAGGAAAATAGAGGTGTTGGCAGAAACAACAGAAAAATTTATTAGTTTTTCAAAAACTGTTGACAAAAAAATCAAACTTCGATTTGTTGATTCATTTAGATTTATGCCATCCAGTCTTAGCAAACTGACCGATAACCTAAGGAGACACGATCTAAGGGAAACAAGTAAAATTGTCCCGCAGGACAAGATGGATTTGGTTCTACGGAAAGGGGTTTTCCCCTACGACTACATCGACAGCTCGGAACGTTACGAAGAAAGAAGACTACCGCCGAGGGAAGCATTCACCAGTAAATTGACTGGAAGTGAAATCACTATCGAAGACTACGAACATGCCTGCAATGTGTGGAATGAATTGGACATGCAAAATCTCGGACAATATTCCGATTTTTATATGAAATTGGATGTGACGCTTCTTTGCGATATAATGGAAGAATTTCGCAACACCTGTTTTGACGCCTATGGACTGGACCCGCTACATTCTTTTACTTCTCCCGGTTTGGCCTGGCAGGCTATGTTGAAATCTACCAAGTGTCACCTTGAACTGCTTACGGATATCGATATGGTGTTAATGATTGAATCCGGTGTACGCGGAGGTTTAACCCAAGCTGTTACTCGTCATGTGAAAGCAAATAATAAATTTTTGCCAAACTACGACCAAACAAAAGATTCAATTTTTCTTGGCTATTTTGATGCAAATAATTTGTATGGTTGGGCCATGTCTAAACCGCTACCTCACGGAGACTTCAAATGGATAAACCCAGATTCAATTGAAAATATTATGGATATTCCCAAAGAAGGTGACACCGGATATATTTTTGACTGTGATTTTGAGTACCCTGAAACACTACACGATCATCATTACGACTTGCCACTGTTGGCTAAAACTGAAGTATCACCGACAGGAAGATGGCCCAAATTAATGATGACATTAAACAACAAAAATCGTTATGTGGCGCACTATTGGGTTGTACAACAAGCGTTGGAGTTAGGACTGAAAATAACAAAAATTCACCGAGTATTACAATTTTCTCAATCATGCTGGCTAAAATCCTACATCGATGGAAACACCGCAAGAAGAGCTAGAGCAACATCAGCATTTCAAAAGGACTTTTTTAAATTAATGAACAACGCTATATTTGGCAAAACATTGGAGAACAAGAGGAAACACAAAATTGTAGAATTAGTTTCAGACCCTGCAAAATTGGAAAAACTTGTACAGAAACCGAATTTTGGATCAACAATGATAATAAATGAAAACCTTGTGGCAGTAAGCATGAAGAAAACAAAAGTTGTTATGGACCGCCCGTTATACGCAGGAATGTGCATATTGGATATTTCAAAAACCCATATGTACGATTTCCATTATAACAAGATGGTTGACTACTATGGTCGTGACAATATAGGAGTAGCATACATGGATACTGACGCTTTTATCTATTGGATAAAGACTCAAGACATGTACGAAGATTTAAAAACGTTCGTACACAGGAATGACTTTGATTTTTCAGACTACCCACAAAATCATCCAAACTTCAACGAAAATAATAAAAAAGTTTTAGGCAAATTTAAAGATGAATGTAATGGACAAGTAATGGAAGAAATTGTTGCACTAATGTCGAAATTATATTCCTTCAATGTGTATAAAGGCGAACAACAAGAACCATCAACTACAAAGAAGGCCAAGGGTGTGAAAACAAATTATTTGAAAAAACACATTAATTTTGATCAATACAAAAAGTGTTTATTTGAAGATACTACCTTGAAAGCCAAATTTAACACAATCCGAAGCGAAAAACATCAAGTTTTCAGTGTGACAGAAGTAAAAAAAGCACTTTCTTCTAAGGATGACAAACGCCACATTATGGAAGACAAAATTCACACACTCCCTTTTGGCCACTACTCTATTAACCCTATCAACTAACCTATTCTTCGTCCTTCTACAACTTCGACCTTATTCCTTTTTCCTTCCGTAAAGAAATGGGGAACACGGCAAGTCCAACGCCGTGTTCCCCATTTTTTTACACAAGTTTGGATGACCTTGACCTATATAAATGATGTTAATATTTAAGACAACATTCATTGTTATTATACATGTGATACATGAAACATTCAAACCTGCAATATGAAGAACTTGAAGCAAGAAATTGTCAACGAGCTTCATAAACCTGCAAGAAGAAAGTTTCCACGAAGAAATACAGTGATAAAAGGAATAAATGATTTATATCAAGCGGATTTAATCGAAATGATTCCTTATAGTAAACAAAATAGAGGATTTAAATACATATTGACTATTATTAATTGTTTTTCAAAAATGGCAGATGCTTTACCACTAAAAGATAAAAGTGGCAAAAGTGTTACAAAAGCAATGGAAACAGCTATACAAAGAGACAAACATACTATAAAACATTTACAAACTGATGATGGAAAAGAATATTTTAATAAGGAATTTGCAAATTTAATGAAAAAACACAACATTAACCATTACTCAACCAATTCAGAGGTAAAAGCATCAATAATTGAAAGATTTAACAGAACTTTAAAAGGTGCGATGTATAAGATGTTTTCCAACAGAGGATCACACGTTTGGCTTGATATGTTACCAAAACTTATAAGCGATTACAATAACAAGTTTCATAGAACTATCGGTATGAAACCAAGCCAGGTGACTAATAAAAATGAAAAACTTGTATTAAAACGTATAAAAATGAATACCAAACCAAAAGTTGAAAAACTAAAGCCTAAAAGGTTTAATGTTGGTGATAAAGTGCGAATAAGCAAATACAAAGGTGTATTCAGTAAAAGATATCTTCCAAACTGGACAAATGAGGTTTTTACTGTATTTAAGGTGCAACCTACAGTACCGGAAACTTACATTTTAAAAGATAATAAAGGACAATTGCTTGAAGGAGGGTTTTATGGACATGAAATGTTAAAATCAACAGTAGGTGATGTATATCTAGTTGAAAAGGTGTTGCAACGGAAAAAAGATAAGGTTAAAGTACGATGGTTAGGATTTAATAAGACGGAAGATTCTTGGATACCTAAAAAGGATCTAATATAATGGTAGAGCATCATTTTGGGTTGAACCATTACAAAGGATGGAGATAATACCGCAAAAAGACAATTTTACTATTAATAATATAGATGAACTCACAGTGGATGGTTCTCAATTCAATACTGGGAAACACGGTGTTTTGTTACCAAACACGGTGCGTTGTTTGGTTACCGGTCCTTCCAATTGTGGAAAAACAAATGTAGTATTCAATTTGATTACAAACCCTAAAGGCTTACGTTTTAATAATTTATATGTATTTTCAAAGTCACTACAACAACCAAAATATCAGTTATTGGAACAAATACTCAATAATGTGCCTGAAGTTAAATATTTTAGATTTAACGCAAGCGAAAGTGTCATGCAACCGCAAGAGGCTAAACCATTCTCAGTATTCATATTTGACGATGTATCTTGTGAAAATCAAAATACAATAAGGAATTACTTCGCCATGGGTCGACATAACAACATAGATAGCATTTATATTGGTCAAACTTACAGCAAAATACCGAAACAGCTCATTAGAGACAATGCAAACATGTTAATTGTATTTAAACAGGATGAAACCAACCTAAAACACATATATTATGACCATGTAAGTGCGGATATGCCATTCGAACGATTTAAAGAGTTGTGTGGAAAGGCTTGGGCTGAAAAGTATGGGTTTTTAACAATTATAAAGGAACAACCGCTAAACAATGGTCGATACAGGATAGGATTTGATAAATTTATACTAATACACTGATCATGATGTAAAACATTCATTGTTGTACAACACGTCTTGCTACAAACATGGTTAACCAAGAAAAGTTAATAAAGGAAATAAAATCACTTAGTGATTCTATTCGGGATAAAAACAGAGCATTAAAATTAGGTATTAGCGAAAGGGAGAAATTTCTTGAATCTACTTTTAAACCTATTACTGAACCCTTGAAACAATTAAACAAAAAATTTGCTAAACCCGTTTTGGAAGGAGATGCAATTGCACCTATTACAAAGTTTGAAAGAGAAAATATAAAATCAGAAGATTTTAGTGATGAAGACCTGGAATCCTCTACATATAGTGGTTTTACCGGTGAAGAACCTGAAAGAGAGCTAGAATCACCAGACTATAGTGGTATAAGAGAATTATATGAAGTAAAAGCTAAAAGAGGACATGAAGATGTATCAACTGCTAGTGAAGAGGAAAAAGAAGAAGAAGCAAGGGAAGGTCCGTCAAACATAAGCTTGTTGGGTGAAAACATTCATAACAAAGGACCTTTAGGAAGGAAATACATGATAAAAATGTTAGCTGGAATAAATCCTAATAAAAACTACCATAGTTATGGAGTAAGATTAACAGAAGAAGGTTTAATGGTTGGTAATAGCCCGGTAAACATTGATGAAGATGATAATATTATTGTTGGTAATCAAAGATATAAGGGCACAAGAGGATTATTTGAATTATTATTTGAAAAAAGCCTTTAGAATTGTTAGTTAAAGAAGAAGATATGGAAGCATATAAACAGATTTTGGAACACACCAATGCATACAGGAGGAAGTATTTAGCTGACCAGCCAGTTTTTAGATCTAGGTCTTTAAAATATAGAGTATTTGTATCCAAGTTAATACCAACAACGAGAAGACAACCAATGCCGATAATGCCAAGAAAACCTGTAAAACGAAGGTTTGTGTCATCCACTTTGGATATAAGTGCTCCAGAACCAAGAAAAAGAAACAAATCTGTTACAGGTACAGGTTTAATGAAGAAACTATATAACACAAATGTGATTTATTACAATAATATCAATAAATTGGTGGATAGAATGAAACTAATACATGAAGCTAAAGAAGCGGGTCATACTGGATTGGAAAACGAATGGGTGGCTTTAGTGGATGAACTCCGAAACCGTGGGGTAATCTCATAAAAATGCGTTACTCCCTAGATTACTATTCAGTTGCACCATGAGTGTCGACAAGTTCGGACGTTACTCCTCGGATGGGTTATATTACGCAAATAATTTAAAAAGAGGTGCTGGTTTACCACAAACACCTGATGGAGATTATGATATAACTAATAAAAGGTTAAAAAACATAAAAGATCCCACAGATGAAAACGATGCAATAAATTTAAAAGTATTAAAAGAAAATATATCACCAACATTAAGACTACAGAAAAACACATATGACGCAGGTAATCATAGAATTGTCAATGTTGGTAAGCCAAATCAAAACGCTGATGCAATAAACAAAGGTTATTTATCATCAGAATTAAAAAATACGCTAAAATTCAATGGAAAAACGTATACTGCTGAAAATAAACGTATATCCAACGTAGATGATCCTAAAGATGCAAAAGACAGCGTAAATAGACGCTATTTACATTCATTAATACCTGAAAAGACAAAAGATGGTTTTTCTTTTTATAAATTTGTTATTAACGATATAGGTTATCCGAAAAATGAAAATGATGCTGTAAATTTAAAATATATAAAAGATCATTGTATTACACGTGATGTAGGAGTTATTGATTGTCTAGGTAATTGTTTAGCGAATGTTAAAGATGGTTCGGCACCATCAGATGGTGCAACAGTGTGTCAAATGATGGAAACCTTAAAACAAGAAACAACCTCTTTTGTAAAACAAGATCAAGTAGTATCAAAGCAAGGGGATGAATTTGTTCAAGGTAATGAAAAATTTAATTTATTAACATACAAAAATAATGCTTGGGATTGCATGGGTAAAGGGTTATCAAATATGGGATGGGGTTATGAAAAACATGATGCAGCTGCTTTATCACAAACCGTACATCTAGATCCAGATCATTCTTTTAGATTTTTTACATGTAAAAATAAAGTAATAAAAAACTTGCATAATGGAAGAGATCCAAATGATGCTGCAACTGTAGGACAAACATTACAATATGACAGTGCAAATAAAGAGTTTATTTATAATAAGCAAAGATTTAAATTAATGGATGTAAATGATTATCAAAATATATTAATTGCAGATCCAAATTCATTTAGCGGATTTAGAAAATTGTCTGGTGAACAATTTATTCATAAAAATCATGTGTTTCGAAATGAATCAGACGGAGCATTAGTTAGTGGAAATTTTAAATATTTTAAATGTCCCGGGAGCGATGAAAATGTAACTGATAAAGACTAAGAATTTGTATAAAAACTGATACGGGTTAGAAATCGAGACTAATATTATAAAAATGGGTTACACTCTAGAATGTTATTCAGTTGCACCATGAGTGTTGACAAGTTCGGACGGTATTCATCAGATGGATTATATTACTTTAATACTTTAAAAAGAGGTGCTGGCTTACCACAAACACCTGATGGAGATTATGATATTAGTAATAAACGGTTAAAAAACATTAATGATCCCACAGATGAAAATGATGCAATAAATTTAAAAGTATTAAAAAAAGAGATATTACCAACACTGAAACTAGACAAAAACACATATAACGCGGGTAATCATAGAATTTCCAACGTCGGTAAGCCAAATCAAAACGCTGATGCAATAAACAGAGGTTATTTATCATCGGAATTGAAAAATACGTTAAAATTCGATGGAAAAACGTATAATGCTGAAAATCGACGTATATCTAACGTAGCAGACCCTGTAGATGAAAAAGACAGCATAAATAGACGCTATTTACATTCTATAATACCTGAAAAGACAAAAGATGGGTTTTCTTTTTATAAATTTGTTATTAACGATATAGGTTATCCAAAGAATGAAAATGATGCTGTAAATTTAAAATACATCAAAGATCATTGTATTACACGTGATGTAGGAATTATTGATTGCTTTGGTAATTGTTTAGCGAATGTAAAAGATGGTTCTGCACCATCAGATGGTGCAACGGTGGGGCAAATAAAGGAAACTTTAAAACAAGAAACATCTGGTTTTGTGAAACAAGACCAAGTAGTAACACGACAAGGAGATGTATTTGTACAGGGAAATAAAAAGTTTACTTTACTTGAAGAAAACAATAGTGTTTGGGATGGTAAAGGAAAGTCATTGACAAATTTAGGTATTGGTGAAAAGCCTGGTGATGCTGTTACTTATGAACAGATAATACAATTAGAGCCAACTGGAAAACAATGGTGGAATTGTGATAACAAACGATTAACAAATGTTGCAGACCCTGATTATGCTGATAACGCTGTAACTGTTAATTTTCTTGTTAAAGTAATAGGTAATTTATTATTTGATATGCATAATTATATTGCAGCCGGACAACATAAACCTATTGATGAAAAAATGAGAAGTGCATGGATTAAACAAGAAATTCTTTATAAATACTTTTTTAATCATAATACACAAAAGTTTAGATCAACAGATTGGGGTACTTTTGATATTTAATTAAATAACACCATAAATTACATCATTTATGTGCAACCTGTCATAGAGGTAACACATAGGTTACGCTTTTCGAATATAAAAGACAATCATGGCGTTTCATTACACCAGTCCATATCGAGACACTATACGGAAAGGAGGCGGTATCACGTCCACAGCGGTTTCTCTGTTAAGTAAAGCTTTAAATCGTATTCCAGTAGGATCTGTCGTAAATAGAGCAATAGACGCTTTACCATACGAATTTCACATACCGGGAGGTTATCAGTATTGCGGACCAGGAACTAAATTGAAAAAACGACTGGAAAGAGGCGATCCAGGCATAAATAAGTTAGATCAGGCTTGTAAAGAACACGATATCGCATATTCCACGTTTACCGATTCAAAGAATAGGTCAATAGCTGATAAAAAGCTAGCGAATATAGCTTGGCAACGAGTAAAGTCTAGTGACGCTAGTATTGCAGAAAAAGCAGCAGCTTTAGCGGTAACAGCAGGTATGAAGGCTAAAACAGCAGTAGGAGGTGGAAAAAGGAGGGGTAGGAATAAAAAAGGATCAACCATGAAGAAACATGGTGGTAATATTAGACTAAAAAGACGTTCTCCGAGGAAAAATAACAAAAAACCGATAATATGGTCAATGGTAAAAAACGGGGCTGGTCTATACCTAAGACCGTATCGTGCATATTAAATAAAAGAAATCAATTGGTTATACCACATAAAGCGTTGACTAATGTTGAATTATTTAAATATATTTCCTGTTTAAAAATACCATTTTTTTGCGGAGTATTTATGAAAGACAATTTACCAAAGAAAATGTGGCAAAATGAGACTGGAATTGTAAATTTGGATAATACTGAAGGCCCTGGCACCCATTGGGTTTGTTATAAGAAACTAAATAACAATGTATATTATTTTGATAGTTTCGGTAATCTACCACCACCAAAAGAACTTCAAGATTACTTTAAATCTGCTAAAAACATATATTACAATTATAAAAGAGAACAACCTGATAATACTTCAATATGCGGCCATTTATGTTTGGAATTCTTAGCTAAAAGTATCAGTCACTATTGAGATGTCTTCCTATACGGTATCATTAACAGGAAAATCGTCCACTTTACGAAGTATCCTTTTTCCAGCGTTACGCTTGCAAAAAGGAAGATTTTGGGAGGCGGCGCTATTGGATTTTACAACTTACAACTCTATTCCCAATGTTACGGAAGGTAAAAATAACTTATTGCATTATTATAAAGGAAAAGATGCCAGTGGGAAGTTTACAGACTTACAATAGTGCAGTTTACCCACAGGTTCTTATGAAATTGATCATATTAATGAATTTTTGCAAAATAAAATGGGAAAAGACAATATATCGCTAAAAGGTAATAATAATACAATGAAAGCTGAGCTTACTTCAAAATATTATATAGATTTCACTAAGCCAAACTCAATTGGTGATTTATTAGGATTTCCCAAAGATGGAGCAATTTTAGAACCAAATAAAACACATTCTGGTAAACAAACTGTAACAATATTAAAAGTCAATAGTATAGACATAACTTGTAACATTATACAAGGAGCTTACAGAGATGGAGCAAATACTCATATAATACATACTTTTTACCCCAGTGTGCCACCTGGATTTAAAATTGTTGAAAAGCCACAAAACCTGGTATATCTACCGTTGAACACCACTTTCATTTCAGACATCGTGTTGAACGTATTGGATCAAGACGGTAACTTGATAGATTTCCGAGAAGAGCCTATTACGGTTAGATTACATTTAAAATCGACACTTTAATACAAAATCATGGGTTTAATATTTAAAAGCGAACAACCTACGGGAAACCGCATTAGTAGCTCTTCAGCTGTGGAGGAGTTAACACGCGAGAACATTCGTTTCTTAGAGAGAATTGGATTACAATTAACCGATTATGGATATACTGGATATAGCGCAGGGTCCAACATTCGACGAAACCCTATGGGAAAAAGAATATCACACCCACAACCCTTACACTTCATCAAAATTAAACAATAACGATGAAATTCGTATTCCCATACAAAATCAAGACATTTACACACTACCATGTGAAAGTTACTTGTATATTGAAGGAAAAGTTACTAAAAAGGATGGTACTACTACTGGTACAACAGTTCCATTTATAAATAATCCTATGGCTTTCCTGTTTGACGAAATTAGATATGAAATATCAGGTGTAACAGTTGATTCCACTAAAAAAGTAGGTATTGCAACAACTTTAAAGGGATTAACATCTATATCACCTAATGAAACCAATTTAATACAACCTGCAGGATGGGTTTTACCTGCAAAAGACACAATCACTCCAGATACAAATGGAAATTTTGATTTTCATATTCCATTACGTTTGTTGCTTGGTTTTGCTGAAGATTATAGAAAAATTATATTAAATGTTAAACAAGAATTAGTTTTGTTGAGATCTTCTAACGATAAAGACATTATTAAAGCTCCAGACGGTACAACAGATGCAACTTTAGAATGGAAATTAACATTAGACAAAATTGTATGGAGAGTTCCGCATGTTAAATTAGCTGACGAGCATAGAATGCTACTATTAAGAAAGTTAAAGGCTGATCGTGATATTGTAATTCCTTTTAGAAGTTGGGAATTTCATGAACATCCCAGTTTGCCAACTACGGATCGCCACACTTGGACTGTTAAAACATCCAATTATGTGGAACGAGCCAGGTATATTATATTTGGTTTACAAACAGGCAGAAGAGACACCATCACCAAACATGCAGGTCAATTTGATCATTGCAACTTAAAAAATATTAAAGTTTATTTAAATTCACAATTTTTTCCATACGATAGTTTAAATGTGTCATTCGCTAATAAAAAGTACAGCATATTGTACGATATGTATGCAAGATTCCAAAGTTCATATTACGGTAAAACAAATGCACCTTTACTATCACCAGAAAAATACTTAGATGGTTACCCGATAGTTGTAATCGATTGTTCTAAACAGAATGAATCGGTAAAATCATCAAGTGTGGATATAAAAATAGAAATGGAATTTAACGCGGCTATACCGGCTAATACAACTGCATATTGTTTAATTCTACATGATAAAATCGTAACATACACACCTTTAACTGGAATTGTTAAAAATGTATTGTAAGAACCGGTTTTGTTACATTCCAATGCATTCCGCGAGTATAAAAGCAGAGCGCGCAGGCCGCTCCTCATCAGTTTGTTGCCTGTTGTTGTATGGGTAGCATCGTATTCAATATGGCTTCTCCTAGTGGTACACCTGAAAATGTGGTAGATATTGAGAAGGAGATATCTGAGTTTTTAGATCTTCAAGGTCAACGGGAAGGAGATGAACACAACGTTTGCGGACAACTTCACGCCAGTAATAATGTTGAAGAAAAAGGTAAAAGAAAAAGGAATGCGCAAAAGAGGAAAAGGGATATTGAAGATAATATTTCTCCAAACATATTGAGTGAAGTATTCTTACGAATATTTTATCCAATCTCGTCCAGTTTGGACAAAAGTGTTTTAATCGGTGTTATGAAATCAACAGGTTATTCCCCTACTGTGATTTTAACTCATGGACCCAAAATGATTTTGTTTGCGGACAGTGCTTGGGAATCGTTTATGAAACACTTGCATCTTCTAGAATGCTATTTAAGTAGTAACATGTTTGGAAGAAAGACAAGAGTAGGACTTTTGGATTCAAATGTGGAAATTGATATTGTTAAACATCGTGGTGATCATCAGCTGCGGTTTAGAGACACAACAAGACATGATAACAAGATTCAACTTAGTCGAGAGGAGTTTTTCATTTTAACTTGTGCAACCGAACCTATAACGAGATACTTGAGACAACTGGTATTTTCAAGTTCGATTATTAAAGATTATCTGGAAGACACTTTGGACAAACAACCAGACGCACCTATATTATACGGACCTGTGGATACTTCTATATTCAATAGGGTTCCTCATGAAGTACAAATGTGGAGACAATTGGAAAAATACGCTCAACTACATAAAACATCAGTAATACAAGAAGAAGAGGAAGAAGGAGGAGAAGAATCAAGTGTTAGTGATGAAAGTGAAAACAAGGAAAATGTAAAGATGGAAACTTAAATGACAATCAACTACACAGCAATGGTTAATTTTTAAAACAATATCAAACACTTTGTGGGGTTAGGCCTACTGGGGACGGTGCCCACGTTAAATATACACCAACGCGCCAACAACTGTACGGCCTGGTATAAAAGTCGTACCTACCGTGGTGTGGAAATCAGTTGGCCTTTGGACTTCAGCATGAGCAGATGGGTGACCTTCACAATGGACAAGGAAGAAGAACAAGTAAAGTCCAAACCTGGTATAATTGAGTTCCAAGCATTTCGAGGTAATGACGATAGATTTATCATAAAAGAACTTGTGTTTTTCGACATCAATACAAGTGTTCCATATACATTTTTGTTCAAACCACCATGTTCTTATTCATCTTTAACTAGCAAAGCTGCTACTACCAACAGGTGGATTTCAAAATATTTCCATCATATCGATTGGTATGATGGTTTTGCAAGTTACATAGACTTGTATCACATCATGCATCAGTTTTCAAACAGGTTTACCAATATTTACACAAAAGGACTGGAAAAGAAGAGATGGATCGAAGAATTTACTCATGTTCCGGTTAATGATGTGGAATTGGATAAAAACTACAAGTATACAATGGAAAATGTTTGTATTTGTACTAAAAGTCCAGAACATGAAAAAGATAGACATTGCGCTTTAAAAAACGCCTATAAACTCGCATCTTACCTTCAAAGTGGGGAAATGGGGAGTGGTGGGGGTAACGGGGGTTATATAAGTGAGGAGCAGACCGGGACCTGGCATGAGTATTACTCGAGATTCCGAGACGACAACATCTCCCAGCAAGAAGACGAAGAAGACGATCTATAACTCGACCATGGCATCTCACCAGTTCCTGCAAACTTTGGTTGAGCAGTTCAATGCTCACTCCAAATCTACCATACTACCCATCAAGAAGTGTTCCGAACTTAAAGACGAGAAGCACTACATTATCCACGCCATGAAGAAGATGGAGACTACAGTTGGAGAGGCCATCTGCTGCAGTCTTAGCGAGGCACCATTCACTCCGGGGGATGAGCCCAAGTTCCAAGTCTACCTGCCGAAACGGTTCGTCCATCTCCTCCAGAACGAGGATCTGCGCTCCATCCAACCCGGCTGTCTCTACCTGGTTTCCCACGGTTGCACGGGTAGCAATTCCACCGAGTTGACCATCCACATCGCCGACAAGCAGCAGTGTTAGATTTAAGTTTTACTGTTGTACATATGTTATTGTAATGTTTTATAAATAAATGATTAAAAAAAAAACAAAAAAAAATAAAAGAATAAAAAAATGCAACATATCAATATGTGAAGTTTGTCACGTATTGATATGTTGCATTTTTTTTTTTTTAAACTTCGCGGGTGGCCTTGACCTTTGACCTTTGCATTTTACAGTTACCCGCACCACCACAGACTACTAGCCATCTTTTTTAGAACACGATTTGGATGACCTTGGGATTTCCCCCACTACTCTGCTATACCAGCATTGCCGTCTGCAACAGATGTCATTCCTCCTCCAACAACCATGGCGGACACACTTGCTTGCGATGCCATGTCTTCCACCGAAGATGTACCTACTACAAGTTGGAAATTGACAATCGACAACGTGCATTATTTAGAAACCATCTGCGATTGGATGAAGTCTATTCTCCTTGACAACCCAGGAATAAAGCTCAATGTCAATTTAGATTATGATTGGTCTGAAATTATAATGCAGCAAGACAATCAAGAATCAGATCACAGTGGAGGTCAACAATCACCACAGTATTTGTCAAATTTACCATTGTCATCCATATATCCTACGGACGAGATGAAAAGGGAAGAAAAGGACCATGGGGTTTAGAGTTTCTTATTTTTTAAAACCCAATTTGGATGACCTTGAGATTTCCTCCACCACTAAACTCAATCCTAAGTCCCAAGTTCACAGTCAACCTCAAGGTCGTCACACTTTAACTCTGGGAAAAACATCGAATTGTCGTACCAAGACAACTTTAACTCTGAAGAGTAGAGTAGTCTCTCTACTCTTTGACTTTTTTTAAAACTCCGTTTGTATGACCTTGAGATTTCCCCCACCACTTCCCATATGCCTAGAGTACGCAAGGTCTGAGAGTCAGTCGCTCGCCGACTGTCATGGGGTGCGCATCTGTATCATGCACTCCACTGTGCGGTTTTAAATTAAAGTTTTCATTTTAACCAGTTCAAGGTCAACACACTTAAACTATGGAAACAACATCAAATTGTTGTACAAAGAGTAATTTTTCTAAGTGTTGGCTCAAACCTGGAGGTACTTTGGATTAATCTTTGAAACAGTTTCAAGGTTATCACATTTTAACTCTGGGACGATATCGACTTGTAGTATTTTAGTGTTTTGACTCAAGGTCACCACACTTAAACTCTGGCAAATACACATTAAACAGTTTTACTAGTAAATTTTTCTAAGTGTTAACTCAAATCTGAAGATTCTTTGGATACATCTTTAAAGACAATCCTAAGTCCCGAGTTTACAGTCAACCTCAAGGTCATAACACTTTAACATGTACATTTAAGGTAGCACCAAAACGGTGCCCCCTTGTTTGAGATTTAAAAGTTTCCCAAGATCATCACAATTTCCCCCACCACTTCCCATATACCTAGAGTACACAGAGCCGGACAGTCAGTCGCTCGGTGACTGTCGTAGGGTGTGCATCGGTGTCGGCACTCTGTTGTTCGGTTTTCAAAGGTCACATTCATGGCAAATTGGGAGACCTGGCTCGGTTCGATGACCTCTGAGGAGTGACACATGATGGTTTAGGCATAGTCACGTCGCAAACTCGAGCTTGACTTGGCACTTTTGCTGTTTCTAGTCGCATATTCGCTCCAAGTCATCAAGGTCACGAGGACTCTGACTGAAACTCGGAGCGTAGTGTGAGAAACGGCAAAAGTGCCAAAAAATTTTAAGTTTCGGCGTGACCTTGACCTTCATGGTGACGATGACGTCATATTGATGATGTAATGGGTGGTGACGTCATCAGCATGTCATTTCTGTGACGTCATGGGTGTGACGTCACGGAAATGACGTCATCGATGATTACGTCATCAATTACGTCATCGATGACATCATTTTGATGACGTCATGGGTATGACGTCATCGATTGCGTCATCATCGATGACGTCATCGATTACGTCATCGATGACGTCATCGGGGTCATTGACCTTGGCGATGACGTCATCACATTCCTCAGAGGTCATTGAACTGGCCCAGGTCTCTCAATTTCCCACTACTAATGACGTCTATTTTAATTTTTTAAACAGAAATGGTGGGAAGACGGAAAAATATTACCGTTTGCGCTATTTTGAAGTATTAAATTGAAAATTTATTGTAGAATAAAATTTAAAATCTGTTGACTTAACATACTTACCACATTTAATAAAAATTTGTTTGGAAACTGTCAGAGATGAAAAATATTTCTGTCAAAATATAAAATGGCAAATGGTGAACAATAAAAAAAAATATTAATTTTGATTTTTATTATTTTACTTTATTTAATTATTTCCTGAAATTTTTACGTTGTTTATGAGTTATTCTGCGTGTTAAACACAAATATAAGTACAAAAAATACATATTGCAATGCAAATTTAAAGTATAAAAGTGTTAATAAAAGGGAATTAATCAACATTTCTTCATAATTTATGTGGATATATGAACTAATTATGTAACTCTAATTATTTCATACAGTATTTTTTTATTTGTCTGATTTGAGTTTAAACAATCTACCTACCTCGTAAAATACATTGTAGCCTATATAAGAAAATTTATAATCTACTTTTTAAATAAAGGTTTCAGCAGTTATTTTTAAATAGTCCACCATTAAAAAAAAATAAGGATATAAAAAATATTTAAAAAAAACTAAAGAAAGGGTTTGACTCCTTTCAAGAGATTGAAAGTTGTTTGATTATAAGGAAATCGTTTTTAACAGTTTCTTAAAAGTTAATTGAAACTATCCTCCTTAAATTACTTATGTACTAAAAATCTGCCAGGCTTTGAACAACTCCTGTTTCAAACCTAACAAAATATGTATGAAAAAGTACTAGTTTGTAATAGTAGCTTGGTTCCTTTATTGATAAAAGAGATATCGCCTTAGGAATAATAGGCTATCACGGACATTGAAGAAATAAGCCTTTGCATTCCTTGTTTATATTTCGGCTGGGTGGGGGAAAATAATTAAATTTACGAGTTATTTTTAATGCATTAATTAACTACTTTTCATATTGTTGTTACATTGGTAGTAATGTTTGTCGTTTTTTGTGTGCATTTATTTAATGTGTTAATGATAAAAACTACAAATAGCCTACACTTATAAAAATAAAACCAATCCAAACTTGGTTTAGTAATAACATTTCCACAGAAACGAGTATAAAAGATGGCGCTGTTTAAGAAACTATTTTGATTTATTTAGAATCTAACAATCAGAATAGTTTATAAATCCAGTACTGTAAAATCATCATTTTGCCCTACTTAAAAAAGTAAATGAATTTTTTTAATCTGTATTGTTTAACCACTCATTATCTAACTACGGATTGATCACATTCCCAACTTTTTACCTAGATACGATTAATATACCAAGCCCTCCCTGTGAAGTTGGACACAGACCAGGGAGTGAGGCAAGGGAGTGTGTATCAGTATCAGTGTCAGTGTCGGCTCATGTTTTAATTGTGTGAGCCGCTCACCCCATCTACATATTCATCAACTCAGAGCCTCTGTTAACTCCTTCAAAATATTGTCATTACGCGGCAAATCGTTATGTCCCTCGGTCATTAACGACCCGAACAACTGGAGAGCCCTTGGGCGGAAACGAGGCCGACAAGGTTTGTGAGTTTAGTAAACACGAAAAAAATAATAAATTACTGGAAAACTGTTAAATAAACATCAAAAGTAAGTATGGTATAGAGGATAAGCAATTGGTTGTTTTAATGAACGACGCATTATTGTAATTAAGGTACTAGGCTACTTCGGAGTTTCCATGGTTTACTTCTTGCGCATGGGTAGCTAAAAAAACTATTTGAAAAACATTTTTAGATGCGTAACCTTTGGCTACCATATCGTAGGATTCTTACCGAGATGACAATACCATTTTCGAGTTCATCTCATAAAATTTTCGTGTAAAGTGATAGAGTATTTTAATTCCATCAATGGAATTAAAATGTACTTTAGCCCATTTGTGTTGTCCAAGCGTCCATTCAACATAACGTTCGCAGTTACATGCTATGAGTGGAGTGGTGGGAAAAATCAGGATCTTCCTTTTTTTAGTTAAAAATGAACCACAAAAAAATTAATCGCTCAATTCTAACTCAAATGGATTTAAGAGGGATAAAATTTATTCTTTTAACGAGTAGGCCTACAGGAGGAATATTTCAATTGGAATTTACCACAAGTCTATATTTATTTAATAAGATAAGTATTTTATTGATTGAAACGTCTCCCAATTTTCAACCGGTTTGAAAGTTTTTGGTGGGTCTGCTGTTGTTTCCGCAAAACATTTATGAGGATCAGACTTAAAATCAAGGCGCTAAACGTAATTGAAATTTGAAAATCCCCGTTAGAATAACATTGGTTTGATAATTTTTAACATCTGCTATTGTACATTTATAAATAACTGGAGTTTTGGGAGCTTTATGATAATTACTATATTGGATTGGGAGGGGGGTGTAACTCGATTTCAAGCAACGAGTACTACAGTAGCGATTTAAAAGAACTATAAAAGTTAAACATATTTTATCCGGTAAGACGAAGCAAACCTGAGGCAATGAGACGAAAATGGAAAAAGACTGGTTATAGAAGTTATGTACATTAGTTAATTTAATTTTATTTGTTTTTATTATTTATTTTATTGAAGAACGTCACAGCTCAAAAATATACTGAATGAGCTTGTAAAAGAACCTGATCTGGGTTGGCTTTTTTGTACTCTTTTCATTGGTTTAGTTAGAAAACCTTAAAAAATACAAAGAGCAAACACTTATTATTGCAGAAATCAACAACCCAATAAATCTAAAAGTTAATTAAAAAAATATAGTAGCTAAACCAGATTGCTACATCGTCATTTTTCCGTCACATTAAATATTTTGTGAAGCTGACATATATTTTTAAATAACCTTCTCACATTTCCAATTTGGCGATTTTATTTTTTAGATTGAATTCAAGTGAATGTCACATGTTTGTTTGCCTTTAGGCTGCGTTACGTCTACCGGAAAAACAACAGCGACACGGGCGATGGCTAGCGGCAACAAAGCGAAACATAAACAAGGGCTACTCGCTCCAATGACGTCATCAGCACGAATGATCGACGCCGGCGATGAACTTGAAACATGCATGATCGATACTTCATTGGAATACTCATAATGTATATGAACGAATTATAGGCATACCTCTCTTAAAAATTATGTGCATCATTTATTGTGATGGTGCGAATAACTGGCAACTAAGAAAAAACAAAGGCTAAAGACAATTGGTGAAAATAACCTTTGATTTATATCCATTATATAAAGAAATATCTACTTAATACTATAAATGTTAATGTCCGTTTGTTTGTTACGCCTTTACGCGATGCCTACTCAACGAATCATCAAGAAATTTTGTACACATATTATTGCAGTTATCAAAAGTAACATAGGATACTTTTTATTTTAAAAAATTATAAAAGAAATGTCAAAAAAAATTAATCCATTTTGTTATCTATTTATTTGTTGCTAAGAAACAAATTCAATGAAATATTCTAGCGATTTCTTCTATATAGGGTGAGCGTGACAGCGAGTGAGCGTAGCCAACGAGCTAAACCTGACGGCGGGTAACGCGAGCGAAGCCGCATGAAAAGCTTGTATAAGGAAATATAAACTAGTGTGTACTGTTTTACATATTACATGGTAGTCAGAGAAACAACCGAGGATTAAAAAAAATGTATAATGCAATGAACTTCAATAAACTTGTCATCGCTGTCCTCTAGAAAAGCTAATATTTCAAGTAGACAAATAAAAAAGATTGAATTTTTTTATAAAAATTGAATTTAAATAAGTTACGTAAAGGAGTCTTATGTGTATTGCAACATTTGCGGACGCTGAGTTCTCAGAGTCCAGGTTAATAAAAAAAGGTTCAGGTGTACATAATTATTAAAAAAAGAAATAATTTGTGAGCATTTGGTATATTAGAAGTAATTACAGTACCTCGTAAGTAATTTAACTTCATTGTCTTGGAAGTAAAATATTTACGTACATTCCAACTAAGCAGCATTTTTCAACAAATATTGCAATTCTTTCATCACACTTTATACTTTTGTTGCTAAGTTCAATAACTAACTCAATTTTGGAGATAATTTTTGAGAATATAAACCTTTTTATCCCATTATGCTTGAATTTATATTTTTTGTTCTTAGGCTACTAAGGGAAATTTAAAAACACCTTGTACGTTATGCTTAATGCCTTCTAAATAAAGCATTGCATAAACGAGTTAAATCTTCGATAGGCATAAATGGTGGATGTAATCTAAATTGTATTTCAGGCGATGGTAAACAAATCCACAAAACAAATCGGGAAAATCGGGACCTTCGGAAAGAGTAAACCCAACATGCAGATTGTGGACGCTGCCTTAATCATCCCAGAGCAAGCAAGCCGCCGCTGCGAGGACCCTTCAAAACCCTCGGCGATCGCATACAAATTCTTACCTCGAATTAACGGTGAAAACGCCCAAACCCTTTTACCCCACCGAGTACAAAGTTTACTTTGCTCCCAGAAAAGTTGGGCTTTTAAATCCAGCTTCATACATTTTTATCTTGCAATTACCATATTCGACCCGGTTGTTTTCGGAGGTGCGACACTTTTATTTGAAAGTTTCTTTAAAGGCGGTGTTCTGCGTCGGATTTGCCTGTCATCCCCAAACCTTCCCTTATTTGCCTTCTGGAGTGCGGAGAAGGGTGGGCCGGTATTCGATCTTATTGGTAAAGCTTTGTTTGAACCTAAGTCATTAAATTGGACCGTGAAAGTCAGAGTTAAGGTGAAAGATCGAGATTGATTATAAAATACCATCATCACAGCACACCTGCGTACTCAGTGAATTTCCAATGGAATTTTGGTATTTTTTATTTACCCCTAAATACTAAGGGGATGAGTATATGTATCGGTTAGGTATGTTGCCATATGGGCTTTGCAAAGAAATATAAGTTAAACCATTCCTACTGAATGTACATGCTTAATTTTACTAAGGAATATCAATAAATGAGCCAGGTAGAGGGTTTTATTGATTTCCCACAAGAAAAACAGGGGTATCATATTTTTGAATGTTTTCCATAACCATTTAAAAAAATTACAAATAAAAAACAAATTGTTTATTTTTTGCCTCTTTTAAATAGTTCAAAAGTTCAAATTCTTGAATTTTAAAAGTTTAGGTAAAAATCCCAGTTTTTACCCTTTTGAAACCTCATAAAACACCCGAAACATTTTTCGATCATTCTGGTGTATGAAATTTTCATTATTCAAGTAGGCGCTGCTGTAAACCCATGTACAAAATTTCATAAAAATCGGAATTTCCGTTTTAAAGATATCAAGTTAACGAAAACAAACACATACAAATATACAGATATATTTCGACATACGATACTTTTACGATAGTTCTGAGGACCTCAAAACAAAAAAAGTAATTTGGTCCTACCTTAGGTCCTAAAAGTAGCTTAGGTCTTACCTTGACTACTACAGTAATATAACGTATTCCCTAAAAGAAGAAGCGTTTTACTTCATTAAAAAAATATTCCACAGGCAAAATAACATAAAATTATTAAAATATCTGGAAAAGCGAAATCATACCGCTGTTTTAAACGTTTACGCAAATAATTACAAAATAAATAGCCCAATCCTTTCAAATTTTTGCCGGAGAGCAAATGCAGATCAGCTATTAGCATAGCTTAAGGCGGACGAGGTATCTTATCCTTTGGAAGAAGACTAAGGGTGCGGGGGTGGCTTCTTACATCTCCAAGGGAAGGATCGTGGGAACGTGAGGATGTCTGGAGGTTCACGGGTGAGTGAGTCTTGCTCCTTGAACCTAGCCTTACCCCGGGCAGGACATTAACATACCGAGACCTGAGAAGCTGCGGTAGAGAGAGTGGAAGCGCAAAGACAGCCTTGAAACATTACCACTTTCTGAGGTGGCTTTGTTTTGATTGAGAAATTGATTTACATTTGGGAAAGTCTTCTAACGTAGGGATTTGTTTATGGTAAAACAGTTAAAGAAGCTAATGATTTTTTAAAGACTTCTAGTAAAAAGGTGTTAAAAATGATTAGGCCACTAGTATTATAGGTTTATATTAAAACATTGAAAGGGGATAAGTACTTTGTACATAATTATACAATAAAAATATAGTTCTCGTTGAGTCGATTTAATTTGAAGTATCATTGATTTGGCCTTGGCCTTATACAAATAACACGATTTGTAAAAAAATATAATTAACTTAAAGGTTACTTTAAAACGAAACACGGAAAAACTTTTTTAAATAAAATTATTATTTAACTTAACTTTTTATTTTTATTTTTATTTTACATTAACAAAATACTAATATTTTTCTTATCTTTACTTAAATAAATCTATACTTATTGAACGAAAAATGCTATAGGAGGAAACGAAACATGCTTGCCTATTAATATATAGATCTTACATCTGTGAATTTATTATAAATTTTACAGGAGTTTTTAGGCAGAGGCTCTTAGAAAAATCGGCATAAAAACCATCATTTAACTCTAGCTAATTTGGATCTAAAAGAACAAAATCTCAACACTATCACGTTGGGAAGTTAGAGAATTATATTCATGAAGATCTCTGTATGAAATACCAATATGATGCAACCTTATTTTCACTTCAATTTAATTTTCATTCTCAAAGTAACTTGGTAATTTGTCATAGGGCAAGGTTTGATCACCACAGTACTATGACAAATACAGCGTATTGCGCTGCACGGCCCCCCTAGTACTTATTTAATACACTAAGGGTTTTTAGTGTAAAGAACTCCTCCTACAATTCTCAATCGATTTTTTGGTGTCGTTGGATAGGACTTGGTCTGTAGTTGTTTCCACCAAAAATTGATGAAAGTCGGACTTGAATAAGAGCGCTATACAAAAAATAATTTTCAAATTTTCCTATTAGAATAACATTGGGTTTGGGTTGAGAATTTTAAACACTTGTTAATGTACAGCTGTCAATAGTGTAGTTTTTCATGATTAATAATATCCACAATATTGAATTGGTCGGATGTTGTTGATTTAGAACTACACTTTTGTATTGTATCAAAATTAATTGCTCAATTTCGAGCAACAAGTATACTATTTAATTTTTAATAGGCGTATTTCTTAAACAAAGTGTTGCAGCTGTAAATAAATCAAATAGTTCTGCCAATCTCATAAAAACAATTTAAGAAACATATTTTGGAATTCATCCGTGTGAGCAATGTGAGCAGCTTTAACACAAGCTAAAATTAGTGAATAATTAAAAATACTACTTTTTTAAAAAACGTTTTTCGTTTCGTTTGGTTTCGTATTTGTCTACGCCAGTGGCATTTTTAACGTGTTTGACGGGGAACGGTCCAAACCCCAGTCTTGTTACTATCTAACAGTTGTTAGAGAGCATCATTAATTAATAGCCCAATGACAAATGGCAACTGGGTCCAGAATCGAACCTTAAAAAAGCTACTAACTTTTCTCAGGATCGAACCGGCAACCTTTGGATTCAAAGGCGAGCACTATAACCACTCAGCTACCCAGCCAGTTTTTGAAATGGTTTTGATTGAAGAACTGCACGATCAATTTTAGACCCGCGAGACCTCCGAATGGTTGTGCAACAATACGAACCGTATTCAGGTAGTTCCAGCCAGGACTGCGGAGAAAATATAAAACAAAAGAAGGGTTGTTTCATTCATTATATAAATTTCAATATATAATACATTACATTATATATATATATATATATATATATATATATATATATATATATATATATATATATATATATATATATATATAATATATATATTACATTACATTAGTTTTCCCCAGTCCTGGTTCCAGCAACAATATAATCGCCCTTTCCCTTTAACCCCCTCTTAAAACTGTACAATTTTACATAAAGAAACTAAAGGTTTCTTCTCTGTTGATGAATGGAGAAGCAATTTCATAAATATGTTTGCCCCACCTTTGTACAAATAAATTTTACTCCTCGTATAGTATTCAAACCATTTTGACAAGTTTTTCTTTGCTTTTTTATGTTAATAAATAAAATTAAGTTTGCATTTGTACATGTGCTATTTTGATTCATTTACCCCAAATTTCTAACACATTATTTATAATTGTCAAATCGTAAATGGAAGCCCAAGCTACAATTAATAAACTTGAGAAATAACCATGTAACTATTCAATTTTAACCCTCGGAAATAAGAGTAAATCTAGATTAATTTTTGGTAGTTGCTACAAAAGTTATACAGTCAAAATCCAAATATTGTAAATGCAAAAAAATAATTTAATAGAAAAAATTTCATCTACATTTAAACTCCCACTTGATCCATGGATCAATCAGAAGTGTGGTTGGCCCCAATATGGGCACAGATGCTCGTGCGGTGTTCGTCAAAGTTTGACGTGTGACGCAATATAGCGCCTCTGAGGGAGGTTTCATTACTCTGCTGCGTCTGTGTCAGAAGCACATGTCGCGGTGACTCTGATATTGCAACCCTTTACTTGCCCTTACATCGCCTCTTATTGCTCCCCTCCCCCCCGCCCTTACCGCAGGTGCTACAAACCGCGACACCCTCCAGATACAACCTTCACTGCGCCCTCTGTGGGAACCCTGTCTTTAGAGGTCTTGTTTTGTTTGTCATCTACTTTTGAACGTAGCAATTTCTTTTTTCTTTTATCCTAGGAATTAATTATATGCACACACGCCGTCTCAGTTACAATCAGACAATAATATCTAGATTCATGTTTATACACTACGTAAATTAAGCACGTTTTTAATTCCTCTCCTTTCGTGAATACTTTTCAGACTTTATTTAACCTAATTTAGGTTGGATCCTTTTTGCCGAAGATCTTTTCACTACTTTTATTTTTGCCACACAATTTCCAACATTAATTATAGTGTGTCAGCATACACTGTTTTTTTACAATTTACTTCCCTCTAATTTGTAAACTATAAGGAAAACTTAATGCACATTAATGCACACAACTAACCAGAAGGACACCCCGGGTTTCTGGAAGGTAGTGTCGACCGATATCACTGATCGATCAACGATGTCGTTGGAAAGTAGTGTCGACCGATATCACTGATCGATCTGCGTTGTCGTTGGAAGGTAGTGTCGACCGATATTACTGATCGATCAACGATGTCGTTGGAAAGTAGCGGCGACCGATATCACTGATCGATCTGCGTTGTCGTTGGAAGGTAGTGTCGACCGATATCACTGATCGATAAGCGTTGTCGTTGGAAGGTTGTGTCGACCGATATCACTGATCGATCTGCGTTGTCGTTGGAAGGTAGTGTCGACCGATATAACTGATCGATCAGCCTTGTCGTTGGAAGGTAGTGTCGACTGATATCACTGATCGATCAGCGTTGTCATTGGAAGGTAGTGTCGACCGATATCACTGATCGATCAGCGTTGTCGTTGAAAGGTAGTGTCGACCGATATCACTGATCGATCTGCGTTGTCGTTGGAAGGTTGTGTCGACCGATATCACTGATCGATCTGCGTTGTCGTTGGAAGGTAGTGTCGACCGACATAACTGATCGATCAGCGATGTCGTTGGAAGGTTGTGTCGACCGATATCACTGATCGATCTGCGTTGTCGTTGGAAGGTAGTGTCGACCGATATAACTGATCGATCAGCGTTGTCGTTGGAAGGTTGTGTCGACCGATATCACTGATCGATCTGCGTTGTCGTTGGAAGGTAGTGTCGACCGATATAACTGATCGATCAGCCTTGTCGTTGGAAGGTAGTGTCGACTGATATCACTGATCGATCAGCGTTGTCATTGGAAGGTAGTGTCGACCGATATCACTGATCGATCAGCGTTGTCGTTGGAAGGTAGTGTCGACCGATATCACTGATCGATCAGCGTTGTCATTGGAAGGTAGTGTCGACCGATATCACTGATCGATCAGCGTTGTCGTTGGAAGGTAGTGTGGACCGATATCACTGATCGATCAGCGTTGTCATTGGAAGGTAGTGTCGTCCGATATCACTGATCGATCAGCGTTGTCGTTAGAAGGTAGTGTGGACCGATATCACTCATCAATCAATGTTATCATTGGAAGGTAGTGTTGACCGATATCACTGATCGATCAGCGTTGTCGTGACGGTTTACCCTTGTGATGCTCCGGTTGAGAGCCCCGGCCCCCATCATTTGTTGCCGATTTGTTTCCGCGCGATCGGCAGCGTTTAGCGGCAGATGTGCGTGCGGTCTCGCGGAATTGTCAAAACATCGCTCGCGGCCGCGATCGCTCGCCTGGCCGAGGAATTATCGATTCGTGTTAGGGGGATGAGGGACCTTAAACTGTAAAACAATCGATGAAATCAAAATCGAGAAGAAATCTACAACTCCTCTACCTTTGGAGAGCGTAATAACGGGCGAAGGGTGTTTATCAGGTGAAGTTCAAAAACAATTGTTTTTGACCGGATCTAGAGACAGGTGTTATCCATCTACTCTCCCTAAAAACAAATCGGGAGAAGAAAATAATTTGAATAAGTATAGTTAATCTCAATGAAAACTAAAATATTCCTATTTGTTCACAAAACAGACACTTTCTTTGAGATAGTGACTTACAAGGAAACCTTTCGATTAAAAGGCGAGCTTTGCCCCCTTACAACGCCCTTGGTCTACTTTCATTTAGTTATGGTTAACTTCTAAGGCAATCCAGTGACGGCATACCTCCATACTCATTCCCACGGGATCCTTATGAAAAAAATCAATCAGCTCCACTGGAAACCCAATGAGCAAGTGTATATGCTGCAAATGACTGTATTCTTTCTTTTCTACTGGGTCCAAAGAATGCTATATTTAAGTGCTACAGTGGTGGAAAAGTGGTTTGTGTAGACATATAAAAATGTAATTGAAAGTGTAAACGTTTAGGCCTACCTAATTCAGATTGATATGTAAAAACTTATAAAGCATGAGATTGCCTTTAGTTTGCGTAATAGCCGAGAAATCTTTTTATAAATGCAAATGATACATAATATGCAGAATTTTCCTAATTGCTCAGGACCTCATTTCTTATAATGATTGAGAAAGGCAAAAATTCCGGCGGACAAACATCAAGATATGGGCTCATTTTGTGAGAAAGTGACCGCTGTCGATGATGAACGGTAAATCATTCGAAACGTAATGTAAGCTAAGTGATGACCATTATGTAATTTTGAGTACAATTCAATGTTTCGTTGGATGTAATTTATTATTAAATGAACGTTTAACAATAAAAATGTGGAAATGTAGCAATATGCGATGTTTTTTCAATAGAAAACACCGTCACAGATCTTACAGGGATCAATTAAGGATCGACTATGTTTAAGCTTTCTGAAAATAAGTCGATGATCTTTAAATTTATATTTCGTTTGAAATTAAACATGATAGTGATAGTTCAGTGATAGTGTAGGCCTACATTGTAACTTCAATTTAGGGATAGTTCCGTTTTGAAGTGCATTTGATTAAACACTTTCACAACTGACAAGCTTTTCCTAATTTTCAACTGGAAAACATTAACGGGAGTAAAAAACACCTGTGGCAGACGAGAGGGTTTAATAACACAAGTAACTGCGGCGTTATGATGTCATACGGGCACAAATTGTGTGTTCCCGCGTAAAAACAGCTGTTTGGGGCCGCGCTGTGTTTTGGCGGCAAAATGACAGCCATAACGTCGGTGAACACGACGCTAACTACCCCTCTGTGGTTTTAATACCTACAGCTATAAATAAGACGAACAGTTGGTGAAATGTAGTCGTTATCAACAATTGAAGTTCATCAATGCGTAGAAATGTTGTTTGGATTGTAATATAATAAATTGTACAAATAGGTAAATATCATAATGTCTACTTAAAATATTTTGTATGAAGTGAATTATTATAAATAGCTATTTTTTATGAAACGTCCACAAACAATTTCATCGACTTACAAATTACCACTTTTTGACACGTTTAATATTGTATTTTTGAATTATGAGTAGTAATATATTAAAAATGACAGGAACTATACATTGAAATTTCGTATAAAACTAAAATTCGGCTACAATCAAGATAGTTTAATAATCTTTACATACACGTTACAAATTTAAATATAAAAAATAAATTTTAAATACGTTTTTACAAATGATAATTTATTAAATCGTACTTAAACATTGTGAGCACCAATTACTTCATAGGGGTCACAGAAAAATTAACACAAAAAGAAAGAAGAAAATAAATGAAATGGTATTTTCTTGTTGATAACGAAGACTCCTTCCCGTTGTGTTCTTATAACATAGGCAAATATAGTTACCAACACATTATCCTTCTAGGAATTCCATCATGAAACCCCCGAGTTTACAGGTCTATTATAGTTAGGGAAGTTTTATTATTTTTATTACTAACTAACATATTAAACATATCCGTATTCATAGGTTTAACATGAAACATCTCAACTAACGAAATTTAACATATACTTCGATTCAGAAATAATAAATTCAATTTTGAGACATGATTATTCTGTTAGCATAAAAGAAAACAAAACCACAAACGTCAATAAAACGTCTGTTTATTTTACGCCATAAAAATACCAGTAGCTGCATTGTTACTGCGATATGGAAACTAGTCGAGGAATTGCAGAAGAAAAGAATGAGCGTATTTACAAAACTCTATTAAGAATTTTGAGTATACATTTTTGGCATGTTTGCAAACTAAAATGGAATTATAAGAACGCATTCGGAAACTTTGGTACAAGTTATGTTTTGTTTAATTATAGGAGATTTATAGAATTGATTTATTTGGTGGCTCTTTCAAGGCTTAATCAGGCCAAACGTTAAGCAAGATAATGTAAATTAATAAAATTCAATTTGTTTTAAAATGTAATACAAACTTATGCAAGGAAAAGTTTTTATCTCTCAAACCTCGTTGTTATAACATCCCACTTTGGCCCAAATTGACTGTCCAAGAACCAATTTCGGGTCTCTCAGTCGTGGACATTTGTTTAGCATTTAAATAGCTTTAACTGTGCATTTTGTATCTATTAACATTTAAACCGTATCCATTTGAAAGAAACACTTTGTAGTCGATTAGTTTTTATTCAACTGACTTGTTTTTTTGTCGAATGTATTTCTGTCAAAATAAATGTGCCATTAAATGTGATGGTCAAAAATTATTTGGTAAAAAAAAACTTTTAGTAAACTACCCAAAACTTTTCTTATTTTGTTTTTAAAATGAAAAATTTGTTGTTATTGAATACTTTTTGAAAAAGTGGGGTCTCAATAAGGCGAGACATAGTTATTCTTTCACCATGAATATCTTTATGTGAATGCCTAAGTGTATGTATTCTTTTATGTGTTCATATGGAACGATACCTTGCGGTTATAAAGTATAGGTTGTATCTCAAGTTGCGAAAATAATTTCCTATTCATTAAAACAAATTCACAACAATTAAAACGTGAAATTTCAAAGAATAAATAATCTAAAGCCTTTCTTTAAGTGCTATGAAATACTTTTTCATGAATTTGAAAGTAGGGACAACGTTAAAATATTCTTAAGCAATTGATTTAGTCTGTAATTACGATATATAGTGAAATTTTCAAGATTGGTACTTATCATTGCTTTAATCACATTACCAAACCATGTGATGTCTCTGGTATATAATTTGAATAGATTATATTTTATAACAGGGATTTGTAATTGAAACATTTTGTAGTGGTTTAAAAACTAATCTACATACATTGCCTTATTTTTGTACTATTACATGTAAAATTTTACGATTTATCTTGACTCAAGTACGCAATCTCAATGCAATTTCCACAAACTTTTTACTGTTTAAAATTATTTATTTAAATAGATAGTTGCACTTAATATTTTTCTGTACCTTTTGGTATTAAATATGCCTATTAGTATTTTTAGGAAATGGTTAAATCTTTCAGTATAGTTGAAATATAGTTGAATTAACAATAAATCAAGGTTTCTTATGCAATTTAAAAATAGTAACCCGTTTCAATCTTGAGAATTAATTTGCATTTTAGACAATCTTTAAAAAATTATCATAAGGAAATTTATGAAAAAATATAACACCCACATTAATTTAATTAATTTACAATCTAAACCCGAACTATAAAACAGGCCAGGAGTTTTATCTATGGAGGTATTTTTCTCTTGAAGATAATCAAGTCTAGATATGAACCTTGGAAGATACTTGGTATGGTGGACCCTGGGGGGGTATATTGAGGGGGTGGGCGGTCAATATGAGACCCCCCTCCTGAGGGGTTGCAAGGGGGCGTGAGGGGGCTCCTATCCCAGCCAGGGGGCCGGACCTGCGTGCGTCTTGAGTTTTTGAACCCCCCCCCCCCACACACACAGCTTGGACCACTTACTAAACCAAGAGGATAGGGTGGGTTTGCGAACTTAATTTATTTTTGTATAACATTATTTTATCTTTAATATTTTTGTAAATTAATATATTTTTTTTATTATTTTGTACAGATTTTTGGCATTAAAGTACTGAATGAAGAGTAAATTTATTACAAAAATAGAATGACTTTGGTCATCATAATGTAATCTACATCCAATAAAAAAATCGGAGTGGGTTTATAGTATCGAAAACTGTACATGATACAATTTTTTATTAACTTACCAAAAATACTAAAGACAAAAATTCCGTTTTGCGTAATTTAGAAGACGTTTAGATGTTTTGTTAATCTAGAAAACTGAATCTTGGAAGTTTTAGAGTAAAATAATCTTCCATTGTTTAAACTCAAGAACTTATTCAGCAATCGTGAAAAATCAAGTTCCTCCGTGAGGAACTTCCCAATAATTTCATTCGAGTGTATAGTGAATCTATTACAATCAATTAAGAATGCAGTATATTCTAAAACTTTTTTCTCGAGATTTTCGCCATAACTTGCAGTTTTGAATGTTTGTTAGAAAAGTTGAATATGTAGCAGGTTTGTAAAACAAAATGTTGGTCTTCAAAGGAAAGAAATTTTAACCACTGGCAATTTTGTATTACATTTTCTCTTCAGAAATCCATTTCAAGTGTGAGGTCAAGAAGGAGGAAATTTATTTTATAATGTGCCAAATCATGTCATTGAATCAATGAACAAGCATTAATTTATGTTAGCAGCATAATTTGCTTAATAATGTTGAATACTTGGAGAATACATTGCATTATCAATAGTTAAATAAAAGGAAATTTAAAGTAGTCAAACCACAAACAAATTCGGTAGGAAATATTATAAAACATTCAACAAATTACAAAACTGTTTAATCCTTATGATCAAAAAAGGAAGTTTAAAAAGGATCAATAACTTTCTGCTAGTAAAATTTTTACTTTGGAAAAAAACTTCAAACGTTATATTTACGCTTTTTTGCACGATTTGATTTATTCATAGTTTTATGTAGTAGAAAGCGGCTTAAAACTGATTGGCAATATTCAGAACAAATCCAAAGTTAAACAAACATTATTTTGTTTACACTAAAATTTTGTTTGCACTAAAACATTATTAAAACCGGATGGAAAAATACAAAGTGTTAAAATCGAATAAGTCAATCGTCAATAATACTACGATAGTAATTGATATAGGTATCCATTAATTTATAAATAAATAAACTTTGTGCATAAACCACAATAGTATTTTAAATACAGTTTTGATTACATAAATCTTTTTATAATACTCTTATATTGAGGTAGTAAAGAAATTTACGTGAAAATTTTATATTTGATTGTTTTGCTATTATATTCAATTCTTCATATTCAATGTTTTATATTAATATTCGTATATTTAGTGAATATAAAAAAAATTATCGAATGCATCGTCAAACAGTGAAATAAGATCTTAAAATGAAATGTTTAAAACTGTAACGTAAAAGTTTTTATACTCCATTTTTAGCCCCTGAACTGCGTGTTTTAAGACCAAGTCGTGGGATAATTGAAGGGGTCAGTGAATGAAGGAGGTATGTGACATTTTGGTGAATTTCTGGATTTTCGCATGGATGAAGGTTGTATGTGACAACTTAACTTTTGACACTTACCCTAGCTCTCTAACTCCTGTTGCTATGGAGATAGCAATAGGATAAAGGAGGTATGTGCACACTAATAAATAATATTGTAGTGGAAGAAAGTGGTATGTTACACTTTTACTGTGCACTTACCTCCTTCATCCACTTGAATTATAAACTAATGCTACATACACCTTTCTTCCACTACACTGAATGCATCATCGCTGGTAGTACCAGCACATCATCAATGAATGTGAGTCTTAAAAACATTCAATGATAGTATAGTTATGTAAAGTGTTTTTATTTCACGCTGATTAAATCGTACATTTATAGTAAGATTTACCTCAAAATCAAGAGTGGTGAGTGAGGACAATATATGATAAAAAAATTAAACAATAAAAATGCAATGTCTCAAACTATAAATATATTTAATTACTGTTTAAAAAAAAATTACGTGCTAAGTTTTAATTTCGAAATATCTTTTACCACAATTGTAGAGAGAATTTTTTGAGAAAACTTAATCATACATTCATCCAAATTTAATAAAAGTCTAAAATTACGTTAAAACGACCAATAATGTTTACTTTTTTGATTAGCAATAAGGAAAACAAACAGCCACAAGACGGTGGATCCAATTTGACTCGGTCGTCCCCGGCGCAATCAAGAGCATAACGAGTCGCCTCGAAAATAAAAGTTTAAAGCGTCGAAAAAAGAAGACGACTTATTTGCTATGTTAAGCCCGAAGGGAAGAGGGAAAGACTGATAAAAGAACATCTAATGAATGCATATCGGCTTAGAGAAGCGAAAAGTACGCCCCAGACGCGCTTAGCAAAATACTCTTAGACACTATGCTAATGTTCGGGGTGTCTCGTAATTTGTATAAGGCGAGTTGGACGTAAGGATCGAGTAACGCGTGCAAGTCGGGTTTGAATTATTTACATTTCTACGACTGCAAAAGTTAATTCTTTCGAAGACATTTCAGTGGTTGACAAAAATTTTGTTTTCGATTTAGTATTAAAACTTACAAAGATACTTTACCATCAATGATCTCGAAAAGTTTAAGTGTGTAAGCAACAATAGTCAAATAAAAGCTATGATTGGTTGAGGGAACTGTCAACATTCCAACTAAGCATACCAGATAAAAAATATACTGATTCTTCTAAGTCGCACTACAATAGCCTACAATGTGTTCTAGAGAATTTTCTAATCTTTAGCTACATATTTTTTGTAAAAAAAAAAAAAAATAAATAAATAGTTCCAAAACAAATTTAGGTGCCTAGTAGAATAAGGTGTTTATCACTTGGCTTAAATGGATCAATATTTATTTCAGAGTGTTTAACTTTATCTCATCCTAATGCCCTTTCTAAATTCTACCCGCTACTGTATTATTGTAAGTTTGGTGTTCCATTGTTAAAAAAGCAATGAATAAATATTTTACACGAAAAAACGGCAATGGCAAAAGTCAATCGGTGTTAATAAAATAGTCATACTCATTAAATTGTTTTGTTGCACCGACTTTATCGAAATTCAAACACGAAATTCAAATATCACTGGTAAAAGAATAATATCTTTTTGAATTTCAAAGACATTAAGGGGAACGAATTAGACCGATGAATTTCACAACATAATTATAAAAAGCCCTGTTGAATTATTCCGACCCGAGTCCATAGTCACTTAAGGACTGGATTAGTTTAACTGCTAATATAAGTTTAGCTTTATTATAAGTTACTCCAAATGGGACCTTAACGTGTTGTAGTATACCAAATACGTTGCATTTGAAATTACATATAGCATCTTAAAGGTCAAAACAAAAGCTAAGTGAAGTAGACTCAAAGACATTTAAAATATTTCTTCAAATATTTTATAAAAATTAAATAAAAACGGAAGCAAACTATTTTCATTTTTAAGGACGATTTAAATAAAAATAAATCAACATTAAAATACCATGGTGATTTTCGAACAGAAATAAAAATTTGCTGTAAAATATACTAAAATGATAGTTGAATTCCCACAGGCTGAAAAATGTTGTTGTTTCCTGGACCTAAGGATTGGTGTCATAATAATCATAGTCTTAAGGGTGGTGAGTAATATTTTTAATCTTTAGTCTGAGAGTAAACTAATTTTAAGTCAGTAAAATATTGGATTGAGTATATTTAATTCCTTGAAAAGTAGCTATAGAAACAGCTCATTTTTGTAACATCATATGATTTGTTTATTGCATTTACTTTATTGGTTTGCTTGTAATAAAGGGTCACCAACAGTAACTGTTTTAGATAAAATCAAACAATATTCAGTAGAAGTTTTATCATAAAAGTTTTAATAGGCTACAACATCATATGTAAATCAAACGTAGCGCCCGGCATAGGCAAAGCCCGCAGCGCATTGATGTATCTGAATTGACTACGCGAGCGCCTTAACACTTTTTGTAAACAATCATCAATAATTTCAAACTGACTTGGATATATTTTAACCAGATTTCAGAATTAAATTCTAACATTTGATTGAGCATATGAAATGGGCTTTTTAATTGTATTTTAGTATAGGCCTACCTCATAAGTAAATTATGGCATTTATAAAACCCAGAAAGTTTAATGTTTATGCAACAACGATAGTTTCTCTACAATTAAAGTTTTATTTCATTTGTAGTGTACATTATTATAATGTGTTAATTTTAGTAACATCTTTTATGGCGATGGTTGGAAATAAGCAATGGAATTGAATATGAACGCATTTATCTCTTGCTATTACTACCGTAATAGCTTACCCCTATTACCCCCATCAAATCAAAATACTCAACATTTATCACTTGCAGGTCGTTTTGCTTATGATCGTCCTGCTGGGTGTCGATGTGATACAATTGGGCAGCTCTTCGAGAAGAGGTAATGTACAAACAATGCATTTCTTTGAAAGTTATTTTTAATCTTCTTAATTTTTTATTTATTTCATATTTGAATTATTATAATGTAGACTGGTGCCTTTGAAAAAGAATACTCAAGACTTAAAGCGGTAAAACAAAAATTGATCGTGACTATTTAAATTGATTATGGAATCAGCACAGGCCTTTATCCTTAGATTTTAAAAGTACCAATGTCAATCTTACGCAGTTGTATTGAGTGATAGCTCTATTGACATATAACTAGCCAGATCTGTTGGGTGTTTAAATACTGTTATATTCGTTAAGATGCCACTGTCAGTGGTATTTTTAACCATTCTTATTTTAGTCTTATATTATTTAATTTTTTGCATCGTTAATTTCTTGTCACATTTTTTCAGATTGGGGCAAACTAATTCCACCAGAGTGCTACAATCTTTATAATCAAAGACCTGTTGGTAATTCTTTTTTTATATTCCCATAATTAAATATTTATATTATATAAGACAATTATATGTGATAATCATGATATAACTGTATAGGCTCCAAAATACAATTTAACTTATTATAGGCGTTGATCCTAGAGAATTCTTAGAATTCACGGTTCATATTTGTAATTCTAAGTTTATTGAAAATGCTCAACGTGGGAAATAAACTATGATTAATTTATTTTTATTCAAGACATAAGTATTATTATTATTAATTCAACATAAAAATATTTTTAAGATAAATATATAAACATGTTGAAATATAGTATTTACATGTTAAGTAATACTGTAGACCTATATTTAAAATCTGATACTTGCAGAACTTGTGCTGTTGGTGGTCACGGTAGTCCTGCTGATCCTCTGGCTTATAGTTATGATTCCTGCCGTTATTTGGGTAAGTGAACGTGAATTTAAAAAATGATTAAGTGAAAAGAACACATTTCATTTAAAAAGTTTAGGTAAAATATGATCAATGATTATACAGCTCTAATAATTTAGACGGTGTTAAAAAGCAAGCCATTATTAAGTGTATGGAAATAGGCTTCAATAAACTCAAAATTAACCAAGTTATGTACATAAAAAAATTTCACAGAAAATTTATTATTCTAGGTTTATTTTACGATCAAATATTGAATGATGTGTATGGTCAGTAAGTATGGTATGTTATGTATGCATGGTCTGTATAAGGTTTAGTTAATTCTACCATTAGTTTGAAGATTTTATTTTCAAGTTAGAACAACACCAGTTTAAATTCCTTAAAAACAAAGCTGTTCCAAACATTTAAAATTTCTTGAAACATCAGAATTAAAGTAACAATGAGTGCTAAAGGTGTAAAACCGACTTTTGAGCTGGAATGTCCAGTAAAAGTATAACGGACGTTACTCGCATTGTACATAGTAATTTGGCATTTAAATTAAAGTCAGACACAATTTAGTCAATTTTAAAGGAATTCTAAGCTTTTCGAATATAAAATAGAATTTGCGTAAAGTGGGCTTTCCTCAAGTGTCAGTACTTGTCATTTTTAATTGTTTTATTTTTCAGGAAGTCCTTAGATGCATCGTGGTTGGCGCCCTGTTAGAAATTTGCATATGTATTTGGTTCTTCTTTATGTTTTCTTACCACTTCTCTATAACAATTTTGAGGTAATTAATTTCTTTCATTGCACTAACAACTTAAAAGATTTCCACTGTGTGAATCCAGTTTTTACCATAAGTTACTGGTGTCATTTGCAATAAATAAGTACTAGAATTATTTAGCTAATCAATACATGAAAGTGTTTTTATACATACGCTTTTCTCAAGGAAATAAGTTTATTGAAATTCTTAATAAGCCTAATAAAATACTTTTGATGGATACAAACTACTTTGAATAATTTGACAAGAAACATCGTAAAGTTCACATTTAGCCATCTTATATCTTAAAATCCAGTTTTAAAATCATATTGTTATTGAACTATTGTTCAATAACAATATGAACAATATTTTAATTGTTTGAAAGTGTAGACATATTTATAAAACAAAAATAACATTATTTTTCAGGTCAATTCCATCTTTAATGCTCCTCTGGTCAGCAGGATTACTTTGTAAGTACATTGAAAAATAATAATAAATTCAGGCCAACAAACAAAATGATCTTTGAGAAGCTTGGATTAATACAAAATGTTAGCTTATTAGCTTAAGTATGTTGTAATAATATATCAACCAACTTTATCTTCCAGTCGGTTAAGAACAAAATATTGAAATAAAAATTTTGTGGAATTTTAATATACAGTAGGTTATAAAGTTAGGCCTACAACAACAAAACTCTTTTCGTCGAAACTTAAAATAATTTAATCGTTCGCATACATTCAGAAAACCAAATTTATTTAACCCAATTTAGCTTTTCTTAGATTGAAAGAGGGAACTCAAAGATTGAAAATACTTAACTAACGCTAAATTTTGGACGAATCGTTATAAATTTTTTTATTAATTTATTGTTTTGTCTAGTAGTTTTCTTTCCATTGCATATTTTTTGGGGGGGAATTTAACAGCTTGATGAAAAAAATAGTATTTTAAGTACCAGTTAATAAGTGCTTATGAAATTTAAAATAAATTTTATATTCCCCGTATTATTCCCATAGAAAAACGTATAATTTGTTCGCCTATTAACATGTCGTTATTAAGTGGGTATATTCCTTTTTCTATATAACTTTTATTTGCGTATTCAACTCTATCACTAATAACATCCGTACTCATTCTTAATGACTCACTAACTCAAACTCTTGTAGTAAATGTAAAACTTACCAAACTAAATTACAAATCGGCTGACAACCTGAGTAGGATCATAGACAAAATAACCAGGTAGTTTTTCGACTACAGTATTACGTAGTTAGTTTTTCAAGGACCTAGTTACCTAGTTAGTACCTGTACCCAGATTGTACCTAGTTAGTTTTTCTATGGTAGTATTTTAGTTAGGACATAAGACTGTTCAGTTTTCCCAACCATTGTATGGATGTCCTGTGGTCCAGGTTTGGAGTTGTACATCCTATGGATAATGTGGAGCTACTATGTGGATGTGAAGGCTATGTACTACGGTTTTAGGGACTCGGTAGCGACCACCTCCACCAACGATAGTCACGACAGCCGCTAACCAATTGGCCAACCGGCAAACTGGTCAACGATCCAACTGATCAACTGTGGAACGAATAAATTTTTGAAATACGCTGGAATTGGAAGTCTGTTTATGTACAATTTTACATTTAATATTTGTAAATGACATTTCTATCTATATGTATAAAAGGAAGTATATGTATGTTGCCTATGGACTCCAAAACCGCTCGACAGATTTTAATGAAACATTCAGGCATTATTCAAGGAAGGTTGGTGTGAAGTTTGGTGCAAATCTGTCTAAAGGACCCAGGAACATACAATAGTTTGCAAAAGAAATCTGAAAATTTCTATTTTATATATTTTTATTGGTTGCTATGAAACAAATTCAATTTTGTTTTGTTTTGTTTTGTTTTGTGTCTATCTACGCCATTGGCATTTCTTAACGTTTTGACGGGGAACGGTCCAAACCCCAGTCTTGTTACTATCTAACATCGACCATTTGTTAGAAAGCATCATTAATTAATAGCCCAATGACAAATGGCAACTGGGTCCAGAATCGATCCTTAAAAAAGCTACAAACTTTCCTCAGGATCGAACCGGCAATCTTTGGATTCAAAGGCGAGCACTATAACCACTCAGCTACCCAGCCAGTTAAAATTGTAATGAAAATTAAATGAAAATTGTAGTCTAATTTTAAGAGTCATCTTCGCCTTTGGGCTGGTAGCTCATTGTTGCGCAGATGGCAATATGTTAACCATACGGCTTTTATTCTAATACATGGTATTTTATTCCCCTATTTTGGACGCCGTTTTTCAACAGATTTTCTTTAAACTTGGTAGTGTTTAGTTGAATAGTTATATTAGGCCCCTCCTCATACCTCAAAATTTTGAAAATTTAACAAGTATTACTCTCTGGAACGTCACAAAGTAAATCGATTTTCCTTTATAATATTTGTTAAACTTTCAAACTTTTCTAGGTATTAGGGGCCTAATATAACTATTCAACTAAACACTTACCAAGTTTAAAGAAAATCTGTTGATAAACGGCGCCCGAAACAGGGGAATAAAATAACATGTTTTGCATTAAAAGCCGTATGGTTAACATTGCCGACTGCTCAACAATGGGCTATTGTCCCAAAGGTAAAGATGACTCTTAAGTATTCCAGGGGTTTTTTATATGTAAGGTGAGCGTGGCGGCGAGTGAGCGTAGCGAACGAGCTTAATTACCCATGAAATAAATTTAATCACGGGCAAAGCCGTGACGGGAAACAGCTAGTTTTACTGTATTTGTGGAAATAGTTGGAATTTATAAGGTAGATGTTAAATTCTACTATTTAGCTTACATTGAGTGTATTTACATTCTACAAGTGGCTACTACTTTCTTCATAATAAAAAGGTATTATATTAAAAAAACTTTGAACCATGAAATTTTTGTTTTGAAATTAAAAATGCCTTTTCAAATTTTTATTATATAATAACCGGTGGTACCAGGAGTTATTTCTAAACTACATTTATACAATATCATATCTATTTGAAATTTGGATATTAAAGAGGGTTTTAAAGCTCTGAGTACATCCAATAAGACAGACATTAATCTATTACTCTTTTTAAAGAATTAGAATCCGTGATGTTTACCACACATATTTACCTCCAACAATTCGAAAATTTGCCGAAAACAGTCCTTCATTTATATGCTGAGGGAGTAAAAAACGCCACTTCTGGTTTTTGTAATTACCCAAACGAAAGATCAATTCGATTGGATCAAAGGAGCAGCTATAGAGTGTTCGGTTGTGGGGGGGGGGGGGGGAGGTGATGGGAAGCTCAAGACAAGCTATCTAAATGCAATGAGAGTGTTTGATGTGTCCACCGTGGAGGCGATTTGCACCGAAATGAGCGAAAACTGGCGGTGAAAGAAACATTCGGGCCTGACCGAGCCCTAGGGGGCGCCAGGGGGGGGGCTAGGGGCGCTAGGGGGAGGGGACCTCACGGTGCGGATCTAATGGTTGGGAATGGGTTCCGAATAGCGTGAATGCGGATGACGTACAATTCATATGTAGAATGTCGACAAAGTCACTGAAGTGCTTGTACAATGCCTCTTTGGTTTGTAAACCTTAATTTTCTACTTAAGAAAAGTTAATTTTATCCAGTTTTGATTATTTAAACGCATCATACAGATCTCTGGTTAACAAATTTCAAATATTTTACAATAATTAAAGGTCAATACAATAATAAACTCAGCGAACCTTCATTGTGGTTTAACTGTAACTATTAAAGGTTTTTTTTTTTTTTTTTTTTTTTTTTGAGGGAGAGGCGGAAAAAATGCATTACGCACACAGGTGGCCAGCCTGTAGTGTGGGGCTCCCCTAAAAAACGGGTTTACCCACTAAAAAACCTCCTCTACTCTTTTAGGAATCTAACCTGGAATTGTTTATCACATTACGTCAGGCTAGGCCTAAATTTGGCTTACGCCCGTCGGGCTCGCTCCTTATCCAGCCGCTCTATCAAGGGATCTGGGCCACTTCGCGGTCCAGATCGGTTTTCTTTTCCAGGAGGATGCCCCGGACGAACTGTGACAAACAATCCCAGTTGCCCTCATCCTCCAAAATCTTTTGGCAGACCGAGTCCACCGAAAATGCACCAAATATTTGTGTGGCCTCCAGGCGGGGCCCTTCCCAACGGGGACATCGGAAGAATGTGTGTTCCGCATCGTCGGGAACACCCGGGCAATAAATGCAGTCCGGTGAACCGGTCTTTCCCATCCGGTTCAGGTACGACCGAAAATAGCCGTGACCTGTCAAAAATTGGGTCAGGTAGTAGTCCACCTCCCCATGCCGCCGTTCCACCCATGGTTGGACCTGCTTGATAAGTCGCGCAGTCCATCGTCCTCGGGTGTCGTGCTCCCAGCTGTGTTGCCACTGCTGGAAGGTTCGGGAGCGCTCTTCTGTTCTTGCCGTGTCCTTGCCGATCTCGCCTTGTCTCTGATAAATCGCTTTCCTCTCCCCTGCCAAGAGCTTGACAGGGATGACTCCGGCGACCACCAGGACGGCAGGCTCGGACACTGTCCGGTAGGCGGAACACACCCTGAGCGCGGCTTGACGCTGAACCCGGGCGAGTCGCAGCCTGTAGCACTCCTTATCTAGAGCGCCTGCCCACACCTCTGCCCCGTAAAGGAGCACGGACTGGACCGCGGACATCAACAGACGTCTTCTGCTGGATCGGGGACCCCCGACATTGGCCATCAGCCTACTAAGGTGAGTAACTACCTTAGCGGCCTTGTCCGCCGTACGGAAGATCTGATCCCTCCAGCTTAACTTGGTGTCCACCATAACCCCAAGGTATTTGGCGGCACGAGTTGATGTGACCACCTCCCTTCCCACTCTAAACGGGACGACGGTGTCGATCCTCTTCTTCGTGAGAATCACGATCTCCGTCTTACTAAGAGCAAGCGAGAGACCGTGATCGGACATCCAGTTGTTGACAACCCGCATAACTCGGTTCAACTTTAGTTGGGCCAGCTCAACGTTGCGTGCAGCAATGAGAGCTGCGACGTCATCGGCGTACCCAACCAAAGTGGTTTCCTCAGGCATCTCGGACCTCAGGAGGCTGTCATAGGCAACGTTCCAGAGATCCGGGCCGAGTATTGAACCTTGTGCGGCACCAGAAGTGACTTCCATCGTCCGCGTTCCGTCCCTTGTGTCATAGATCAGGCTTCGAGAGCGTAGATAATCCTCGATGAGCCGCAACAGATATGCAGGAATACGAAAGGTGTTGCGAAGCGCATCCAACATATCGACCCACCTCGCCGAGTTGAAGGCATTCTTGACATCAAGCGTAACAAGAAGCACTACTCGGCGGGAGAAATGGTTGTGGCTCTCGGCTCTCTCCACAGCTCTCTGAACTTCGGTGACAGCGTCGATCGTTGACCGTCCCTTTCTGAAGCCGTACTGACGGGGGCATAAGTCCCCGGCAGCTTCCACGGCAGAAGTCAGGCGGGAACGGATCAGCTTCTCGAACAGCTTCCCAGCCGTGTCCAACATGCAGAGAGGCCTGTGGGACGACGGCAGTTCGGGATCACCTTTGCCCTTGCTGATCAGTACAAGCCTGGCTGTTTTCCAGGGAGCCGGAAACACCCCTTCTACCAAACAGGCATTGTACATTCTCAACAACAAGTCAGCGTTAATTGAAAATACTTTCTTTAAAGCCTCACTGGGAATCCCGTCCGGGCCAGGAGCCTTGTTGCTCTTCAGGGAGAGAACGGAGGTTTCCAGCTCCTCGAAAGTGAAGAGTGGAACGTCCTCTACCCGTCCGAAGTCAACCAGCGGTCGCTGTGGATGTTCAGGAAACAACGCAGCGACGATCCTCCCCATGGTGGCGCCCTCCATGATGGAAGGTGGAGAGCGGGCGCCGAGTTTCTGTGTTACAAGTTTGTAACCCAGGCCCCACGGGTCGGAGTCAACGTCGTCACGAAGTCTCCTCCAGCTATTCGCCTTGCTCCTGTTTATCGCCTGGCGGAGAGATTTTCTCGCAGCTTTATAGGCCTCCGACTTACGAACTCTGTCTGCGGGAATTCTCGCTCTTGTGGCGGCTCGTCTAGTTCTTAAACATGTTCTTCTGAGTTCCGCAATCTCTTCAGTCCACCAGTAAACGGGTTGTTTGTCGCGTCGGGGTTTCCTTCGCGGCATAGACTGGTCGCAGGCCGAGACGATCAGTTCCATCGTGGATGTTACTAGTGCCTCGGCCCCAGCCTCACCAGGATTCCCCTGTGCTCCCCGAGAGATGACTTCGGTGAACTTGACCACGTCCAGTTTGTTGGTGTTCCACCGGCGTGGCCCTTCCCGAAATGCGGAAACTCGACGATTTGCCTGATCATGCAGGTCAAAAACGATGTATTGGTGGTCGCTACCCGTGTAGTCCTCCACAACCCTCCAGCCTGAGATCCTCGGAAGGAGCGACTCAGACGCAAAGGTGACGTCGGGGATCGTGCCTCTCTGCCCGGGGCGCAGAAAAGTAGGTGTGTCGCCCTGGTTGAGGACGACAAGACCGGCCCTGGCGATGAAATCCAGGATGTATTTCCCCCGGGAGCTGGTAGAGGGCATTCCCCACTCGACGGCCCTGGCGTTGAAATCGCCACCAACGACGACATGCCCGGTGGTGCCAAGAACGCACTCCTCTAGGCTATCTATCTTGTCGCGGAAGTCCTGGACGGCCTCGTTGGGTGTGAGGTAGCAACTGAAGATAGTCACGTCCCTACACCGAACCCAGACGAATCCTCGGCCGCGCCCGTGACTCCGCACCAAAACATCTCGTGTATTACGTGCCCAAAATGCAGCAGTACCGAGGCTGTCCGAGATCCAAATGTTTGGGTCTCTGTCCCGATACTGTTCACTGATAAGGAGCGCGTCAGCACCAAGTTCTCGGGCGAGCTGATCTAGAAGGTTATCAGCTCCCCAGGATCTATGAAGGTTGGCCTGGAGGATGCGAATTACCGGCCGCTGCCTTTTGCCTGTTCAAGTGCGGCTCTGAAGGCACCGCACTGACCAGACCCGGGTAAGTGACCGAGGGCACTGGAGCCTGAATCCTTGCAGAGGAAGCAGGAGGGGCTCGAGGAACATTCCTTACGTTTGTGGCCTTGGCTTCCACACTGGAAGCAGTTGGCACTCCTGTCGGGCCCTTTACAGTTTCGGGAGGAGTGGCCGAAACCGAGACAGCGGAAGCATCTCGAAACTACCACCCTCCGTTTGAGCCTGCAACTAACCCAACCAACTCTGAGGTGCTGAAGGCTAAGCAGCTTATTGGCGTGCTTTTCGCTCATCTCAGCAACAGCCATCCGGAGTTGACTTCGGTTAGGCTTTGTCAGCCATACCCTCACTCCATCGGCCGGTATCTCCGGGAGTGCCACCTGGATCGCACGGGTCACCTCATCTTCGGTGGAGAGGACATCAAGGTCCCGAATCTCGACCGAACACTTCGGTTCTAGGGCCTTGATGGAGCCTTTGTCCCCAAGTGCAGTCTTGAGGGAAGCGGCAAAACCGATCTTGTCACTCGACTTCCCCAGTTCGAGGAGGACATCCCCGTTCTGGGTTCGCCGAATAGACTTGATAACGGTGTCGGTCTCTTCCGGTTTGGCCTGCGATCTAATCTGACCCAGAACATCGGCAAAAGATCGCCCCCCTAAGGGCTTGATCAAGATTGCCTCCGTCCTGGGCTTCTTAGGCCTGGGTTGTTTAGGCTTTCTGACAGACTTGCCAGAGGCCTCCCCAACCGGGTTTGAGACTTGCGTCCGCTCCACCCTCGACGCACTTTTCGAAGCTGCCTCCGCTTGCTTCTGCCTCCTCCTTTCTTTCTTAGACAGGCGCGTCTTCCAGCCCCCCTCAGGGGCAGTGGGCTTTCCACTGTACGGGTGTTTCTTGGCGACCCCGAGGTACCTGAGCCAAGCTGTGAGACCCTCCTCACAGTTCTTCCCGAGCTAAGGCCTTTCTTCTCATCTTTCAGGTCTTAGCTCACCGTCTTTATTCTTTCCTGAGCTAACCTTGCTCACCTTCTTGTTTTCGACCCCGAATCAAGGGTGTCTTTCCACCTTCTTTCGACCGGCGCATGCTGGGGGGTCCTGGGAGTGTCCCTGTTGTGTTGCAGGGACTGATGTGTGCCTCGCACTGCCGATGGTCTCCTCCAGTGTGTCGTCAGAAGCCAGCCGCTTCGGACCTTAGTCAGGGAGTGCGGCATGGATGCAGGGATCGGACTCTGCATTGCCACGGTGCGACCCCCAGCACGTCCGGCACATTTTGTGTATCGGTGCTGGGCAAACGGAGGTTCGGGCCCCGGAGTCCCGGGGTAGGGGTGTCTTATCTCCTACGGGGGGTAGACCTCCGAGGGTGTACCCGCTCCCGGCCGATGAAGGGCCGCCTCTTGCCGCACGATGCGCTGGTTACAAAACAGTATGGATTGTCAACTGCAAAACACGAATCTTGGAAAGGAGAACGAACAGGCTGCTTTTAGGCGCAGCTCACTTGTGCAGAGGTCTCCGACCTCAAAGACTGGGACGCCGACGGTTGGAATTAAAACCTCCCCTCCGCCGGCCCCGTTCAAGGCTGCTGGTGTCGCTGGATCATCGGCCGTAACAGGAAAGGAGAAAGATGAGGTTGATCTGGGTATGGGTGTGACCGAGCCGGTAACACCTCTAGCCAGGATGCAAGGAATCCCTCCCAGGAAGAGCCCTCTTCGTGCGGCATTCGAGCTGCAAATGCTTCGGCAGCAGCAGGACGACGCCCACGAGGAGGAAGACTCATGTCTGAAGAAGATGAAAGTTCTTTTGAAGGAGATGGCCAAGGTCCTCCTAATTCAAAAGAACATAAACAAGGCGATAAAAGAGGGGATCCCGAAACTCGAAGATGCTTTAGAAGAAATCGAGGAATGCCGGAAAATCAGGCTAAAGGCAGTGAAGCAGGAGCGCGATGTCACGAACCGAGTCATCTCTGCTTCACCTCAAGCTCATCTGGCTGAGTCCCAGACTCAAGCCAGAAAGCGAAAGAAGAGGCAGAGCGGTTCTTCGCCGGGAAGCCCTGAGCTTATTGAGGTGGACTCAGTGCCGAGACCGGTTTTTGTCACTGCGGCATCGCAGACATCTCCTGTCCAGGCTACTGAATCCGCCCCGGGCGCTGCCGTGATTCCAGCGGCTACTCCTGCAGAGGTTCCTGCTCCGGCGGCTAATCCTGCCTTGGCAGCAAACTCTGCCTCAACTATTAAAGGTGTAAGTCGTCATCAGACTACTACTACGGTTTTGTTTCATGTCAAATTTTGTACATTATACTAACTATAGTTGATATACTAACTACATTTAGGATCATATACCACATTACCACCTTTAAATACAAAAAGTGTTAACTAAAAGTGATATATTTATTTTTTAAAGAAAAACCTGTTTTAATACGCAACCGTGATAAATTGATCAAACACTGCATAATCTGGGATATTTACTCTTTCAAATGACCTGCATAAACGTTTTGAACACAAATAAACTCTGGAAGAAATGAAAAAAAGAAAATTAATCAGAAGTAAGACTTTTTTCTCTTTTTTTACGGTCTCCCCTGTGATGTCTCCTGACACTATCTTTAGCTTTTCTTCGTAATCTCAAAAAGAGATCAAGTCCACAAATGAGCGAATCCGTATGCTCCATGTTTTAAAACGAATCACCGGGATCCTGCCCGATTATTATTTTACTGCTCGAAGATTGTTTCTCCCCAAGGATGTTCTTGACGACACCTCCAGGATGATCTACCCAGCCAATTACCATCGGGGATGTCGGGGTAGGAGGGGAGGTTCGGTGATGACAGGTCACAAATCAGGTCGTGTTTTACGAGGAAAACACTCAGTCCCAGGGCGGCGGTATTAATCTCATTGGACTCGCCGTCAGAACCGACAGCCTCGAACAAACTGAGATAAACAACCGTCCCGCCGGATGTTCCGGGAGTATTTGGTTGTTCTCCTGCAGTGGCAAGGATGTACTTTACTTTTTTACTAATGTAAAATAAATGTTGAATTTAGACCAGTAATAAATTAGTACTGTGCTAATTACTTTTCGAAACGCTAAAAAATTAGTTTTCAACTGTTAACTGTTGATAATGATTTGAATAATGGACGATTTTTTTTAAACGAAAATTTAAATTTATACATTTGTGTTTACACTTTGGGTTTTATGATCTGTATGATAATAAGTGTTAACTAATAAATGATGATTCATTACGTAAACGTTGTGAAGTTTCAAAAGTAAAGCAGTATAGAGTTTTCTTAGCCATTGTCAACATTTGTATACGTTATTCGTAAAAAAAATATTTAACAAAATTTGTTAGCGTGTTATACGTGTTTGCAAAGTACTTTAGGAACACTAGAGGTGGGTAGAACCAAGCCGAACATAAACGTACGTCACAAAGCACACTAAATAAATAGAATAATACACGCATTATATCCGTAACCTTTGAAACAGGAAATTAGGTTAATCAAAGAACTTATTCTCTTGACTTTAAGAAAATTGACAGCGCTGTCGTATATACAATACAATATAAATACACATTTAATCTGTGTGTTTCTACGGTTGAAAAGGAAATAAAAGAAAGGAAAATAACATAAATTTGCAAAATCATAAATTACGTTGAAGTTTTTAAGTAAAATAGCCCCATATGAATAAAACACCAAAAGACACAACAGCAAAACAGTCGCACATCCCCGGTTTGAAAGAAAAGATACATTATTTAATCAGCAAATTGAATCAGGGTGTAAAAACAACATAAATCTCGTTGAGGTTTCACCGCAGAAAACTAGCGGCGAGAGGAGGCATAAATAAACGATAAATAAGCTGGGAAATGTTTAAAACTAACTTTGAAGAACAAACCGAAACGTTCCTGGGGTCTGCCGACGTTAGGATGGCACTCTGGCGAAATCCAATTTGTAGACTTCCGTGCAGTGAATTGAGAGAAAAAAATACTTAAAGATAATAATTTGTTGATTTTAGTGAGAAAAATACGATAAAACTTAGCTTATATGCCTTGGAGTTGAGGGGAATTTGACAGTCTGGTAAAATTTAAATTAAAGCTTTTAAAAGCATTGACTTCACTTTATCAATCATGATGAATTACAATGAAATGACACGCTTTTACCGGAAAATTTACAAGATTTGAACGTTTTCAATAAAATAGAACATACTTAAATTTTCAATACAGTTTTTATTCCTACGAAGCTAATACTACATATTTTCTCTATAGTGGTTGCAGAGATTTTTAATAATTTTATACATTGTGGAAGTTTAAATGGTCTTCCTCCTTCTCCTTGTAATTTTGTTAATAATCACAGTTTTATGTTAGATACTTTAGTAGAGAATTAAACAGGAGTAATTTTAAAAGAATACACAAAAGTTGCAGGACAACAATTTAACAAAACATTACGAATACATTTTGAAGTTAAATCTATACTTATTTAATACGCTAAGGGGTTTTTTGTGTTGAGAACTCCTCCTACAATTTTCAACGGATTTTCAAGTTTTTGTTGTCGTTGGATAGAGCTTGGTCTGTAATTGGTTCTGCCAAAAACTGATGAGAATCGGACTAAAAATAAAAGCGCTATTCACCATTGAAATCTCAAAACTTCCCATTTAAATAACATGGGATTGAATAAGGCATTTTAAACATCTCTGTCAATAGCTGTAAATACTTGTAGTTTTGGTGATTAAAGAGATTCACAATATTGAATTGTTCGGACGTCATTAATTTAGAGCTAAAAGTAACATTTTGTAATGTATTAAAATTAATTGCTCGATTTCGAGCAACACATATACTAGTACCTTAGTTAAACCCCCATGAGTTAATTGTCCATTGCAAATTTCTTTTCCCTCACGATGTTTTTGTTTCGAAAGACAGCGCAGAAGAGTGGATTCGCAGGGGTTGCGGCGAGAGGGTGGCGGTGGCGTGTTGGAGGAGGAACACCGGAACCAGGGCTGACCGGAAGAGGAACACAACCGTGTTGATATATTCCGTTTCCGGCAGAACCCTTCATCACCAGGGCTAATCACGGTCCTCATCAATAATAGTCGCATTTCAAAGTATAATGTCGGCTATCTACCCTGTATATTGCGTATTTCTGGTCTGCGCAGACCCAGATAGGAGTAACACCCGAGATGCGAACGAATTATGAGCGAACTACATGGCTATGTCTTTGCAGAGATACTTTATATCTCTTTGTATACTTTTACCTATTTGTTTATACCCATTTTCCTTTAATTTTGTCAGTTCAAAGAGAATGGTGGTTTTAAATATTGATGATGTAAAACGATTCAAATTTTTGGTTTGCAAAGAATTTATCTTTAACATTTTGCCTTTAGATTGTGCTATTGACAATTTTTTTGTTATTTCGTTTTTAATTAAAAGATTCACTCCTTTTCTTTCTTTCACCAGTCTTTTAAATATCACTCATCGATATTGGTGACAATCACCAATGTATACAGAAACCAATAAAAGTAGGGATATCCCTTGTTACAAAATTAATTTGCCCCCGAAAACCAGAGTTGAATTAAAACACCAACTTCTTCTAATTGCCACATAAAGTGCCTCTTTCTACATCTCAAAGTCAAAATTAGTATATTTGTTTAAAAAATCTAAACATTAACAAACCTCTGAAATATTATTCTAGCCATCTGTTTCCTTTCAATCAATTAGCGTATTCCATAGACACGTTAAATTGTGGTGTTGCTATCTGTATTTCGAGGGTGGCGATTTACCTTTCCATAGGGACGTCCCTACTTATTTGGTTCTGTGTACATTTATAGTACCATGAATAATTGCTAATACTGTTGAACAATAAAACATATTTTAACCACAATTTTCTATTGCGTTTAAACCACATGTCACTACCAAGACTTTGATCTCAAATCCACACTAAACAGTTACCTTTAATGTTCGCTATTGCCGGAGACTTATTGGGCAGTCACTGTCCTCTGAATGTACTAGTTTCCTCCCTCTAACTGCAACTCCGCACCATTCCGGGTAACAAACCAACAAACCCGGCGAAGCGTAAGACCAACTAACCCCCCCCCCCCCGCTTATCCAGACCCCCCTCATCCGGCCCCATGCTAATTGCCGCACCCCTGATGCCGCCAAATGCTCGTTTGTACTGATTCGATTTCCCTATTGTGGCCACATCTACTGATTAGATTTCCGCTGAGGTGACGGCCCGTGACAAGTAGATCGTGCTAAGTGAGTGACAATTTGCGAGGGTTTTAAGTAAAACCCATATGTTTAGGAGGATTTAAGCATAAATTCAAAGGTTTATTGGCCATGTTATATGAGTTAATCTGACTTCTAATAGCTTCTTTTAGGCACAAATTGTTTCTCTCCACTTACAAAGATTTATTTGAGAGGGCAGAAAACTTTGAATGCACAAGTTGGATACTTATTTTATTTACATTATAAACTTTAAAATAAAAGGTATAACTTAATACCTAATAAATACTGGGTTTTTCCTGCTATACACAAATTAAAGGCTGATTAATTATACAGGGTGATTATAAATGAATCATCAGGTTTTAAAACGTTTTATTGACCTTAATGCTACTCAGTTACGTATATGAACTACACCAACACAAAGAAAATTCTTAAATTTTTAAAATTTCACCCCTGTTGCCGCCAAATGCTCGTTTGGACTGATTCGATTTCCCTATTGTGGCCACATCTTCTGATTAGATTTCCGCTGAGGTGACGGCCCGTGACAAGTAGATCGTGCTAAGTGAGTGACAATTTGCGAGGATTTTAAGTAAAACCCATATTTTTAGGAGGTTTTAAGCATAAATTCAAATAATTAAGGTTTATTGACCATGTTATATGAGTGAATCTGACATCTGATAGCTACTTATAGGCACAAATTGTTTCTCACCAGGTACAAAGATTCATTTGAGAGGAAAGAAAACTTTGAATGCTCAAGTTGGATACTTATTTTATTTAAATAATAAACTTTAAATTAAAAGGTATAACTTACCTAATAAATACTGAATTTTCCTTGCTATACACAAATTAAAGACTAATTAATTATACTTTATACAATTCTAATAACATATCTTAATACTTTGATCTTTTGATCAAGCACGCATTTTGGGTAAAATAAGTTCAATATTTATAAAACTCTTGAACTCTAAACGTATGACATAATTTATGAAAACTAACGATTGATCTCTAAAGAGACCATGTTGTACGAACTGAATAAGACCCTTTTCCCCTAATTAATTCAGTAATTCTCCCTTCAGAGACTGATTGTTGCAAATGCGGTTCTTCAACTTAGCTTGAAATATGACAACACATAAAAGAGAGATTACGCAGCTTTGGAAAGGAAACTGCGAAGGCCGGAAAATCTCTTGTCATTGCGGATCATATCACGTGGTGACTGATTGTTGTGCTTTCATTAGGTCTTAGTTTGCAAATTAGGCAGGCCTTTTACTATGTTTCAAATTTATTTAAAGGAAGTTGATGTCATTGTACGTGGCTTCGTATTTCGTATATTTGTTGTCGAATACTATGTAGCAATTGCAAACAATCAACGTATTAAGGTAACAAATTTTACTTTACATTTAAACTAAGCATTAATATTCTGTTACTCTTCAATGTGTTAAACATTTTTTATAAGGTTTTAAATTTTAATAGGCCTGTAATTCAGATTAAAATGTTTATCCAAACGTCTTCCAAATCGTTTAGTAAATATTATTAGTGTTATTTTATTTAAAATAATTCGGAACTCCGTCCAAATGAAGTATTGCAACGAAAATTCATTTTATACACAGAATAATTGCTATCTTGTACAAAAGTGAGTAATCAATACGTATTTTGTCACTCAGTATATCATTCCAGATTGCAATTGAATGATTTTTCAAACGGTTTAATATCTAATTTGTTGTTTTAGCTCTTGAAACCTAAATATTAAGAAATAAGTGAAAATTAAGAAACAATTTTGATTTATTATTTGTAGCATCTTGTTCATGAATTTTCAACTGCAAGTGGAAGCTTGTTAGAATTAATAGGGATGTAAAATCTTGAAATTCACCCTTTACTCCAAAAGATTTTAAGTAAAATATTACGTTCACTTGACTCGCACACTAAAGAAACTCCCCACCGCCTTTCAGCCGAGAAAACCTTACATTACAAACATCTTTACATAAAACCACTCACAAGAAGACATCCCTCAACTCGCCGGCTTTACATAAAGTCAATAACATTGAAAACGCCCCATGACGTCACAGTCTCTCATACAATGCATCTGCGTGAATCCGGGTAAATGGGGAGGCTTTCCATAAAACAGTCATTAGCAGCAAGTATGAGTTGCAGTTCCAGAAACGTCGGAAATATGAAAAAACAGCCCCCGGTTGACTTGAGTCGTAGATCATCCCTTGTAATGACGTCATCAGGTCCGAGGGTGGATCATATATCGGCCTACCCCGTGCAGGGTGGTAATGCGGTGATGCGCGGTTTTTTCACCCCTGTTGGGGTTTTAGCCACGCTCGCTTTGCCCCGGTTTATGAACTGTGCACCATAAATATGTATTTTTTATTGTCGGCGAGGATCGCCCTAGATTCTTTTGATTTATATAATGCCCTCCACTTATTGGCGTTTTTTTTTTTATTTGATCCCATCGCAGCGGGGTACGGAGTCAGTGTTTGGTGAGGGAATTGTGGGTGGGGACTGTACAATGGCTGGGGTCAGGGAGAGATAGTTTTTTATAAGTGCTTTTCAATAAAGAAACAGTATTTTTTCTTTATGATAACGATCGTATGGGGTTGGAATTTGTCTTATCTACCTCAATATAATAGAGGAAATGTACAAACCTTGTCATCATATTAAAAAAAAAAATAAATAATAATAACGTTTGTCCTTTTCAATTGTTCTTTAGCACGCCCAAACTAACGAAAAAATAAAACAAGAAAAACAACTATTTACAATATGTGGAAGAATTTTAATGTGTGAAATGCCTAGGTCAGGACGTGAATAGGGATTTCGGTGCCCGGGACAAGAACTCAATTTCAACCCCACCCCCCCCCCCTCCCCAACCCAACAAAACGAACAAATAAGACATTAAACTCTCCTGTCAGCTACAGTAGATAGTGAGTAGAAATATTCCGCAAGTTGCTGAGAGCTTAATATTGCACGGGCTTAAAAGTAACAGTTAAGATAAAGGTTGAGATGTATAACTAAGATGTATACGGTAGTACATAATTTCAAATTTTAGAAACCTACTTTTTAAGGCAATACTGTACTGTTTAGTCATTTCATGTACCCCTGCATAATGCTTTTTTATAACTAAAAGCACCTTAAACAACAAATCACAAATAACAAAGAACCCTTAAATCTCAGCCCAAGTCACAAAGAACCAGTTACCACCTCCTCTCAGCACCCCTCGCTGCAGCTGCTGCGTAGTCGAGTGGTGGCGATCAAAACATGTAAATTCAGCAGACGAGGGCGCGGGGCTCTCAAAGCGAGAATATGTTGGCAAATATTATGCGACCACTTCTGACGGCATGCATATTCAGCTAAGACACCACTTAACACGTTTTCAAAAATAATACCCCCTCAAGAGCGGCGCGCCGGACCTTCTTTGTGCAACCCCTGCGATAATTAACAGTGGTGCCACCTTTACTGCAGTATTTACATATGTTAGAGGCTTTGATTTGAGAACTCGGTGTCATTGTTGTCGCCAAGGGTGTTTTTACGTTTGTTATCCGGCAGGTCTGTTATATGCAGATGTGCGCGTCAATTTGTAAATGATGACACTTGAGTGTCCTTTGTATTTTGTGATGCAGGTCCATTGTTGTCAAGTGATTGTGTAGTGCTGTATCGAGTTATGGTAAGAATATCGTACATGAAACATTTGTGCTTTGTGAGTGGTGCCACGTGATGGTTTGAAATATTGTACTTAAAACTTGTAATGCAGGGTGTTTACAAAAAACTGTCCTATTTAAAATGTGTGTGTGTGTGTGTGTTTTTAAAATTTATATTACATTGAAGGACAAATTATTTACTGATTTATATATTGAAAGGTTAGGTTGGTATTTTATGATTTCCTCAATCTTGTAAGATTGAGTAAATCATAAAAGGTTAGGTTTTCCTAAGGAAAGGTTGCTTAGGTTTTCTATTTATAACCTAAGCATAATGACAATTACAGTTAAATATTACCTTGCATTGTAATGCGAATGTTTTTGAAAATTTAGTTTTTCCCCCATTTTGTTTCAAACACAGAAAGTTGTTGTAATATTCCTATTATATAGAGGTTTAAGGTTAAGAATATTTTTAATTCTTGTATATGCCACCAATAACCATCAAATATCTGGTGTTGTAATAACTAGTAGAGCTCTTCAATGACCAGGTCATTAAATGTCATTAATTATGATCCAAATATAAAAATTATAGGATCATATCAAGATAACAAGCGCGGATCCAAGTCCAAGGCTATTAAGTGACAAAATGAATTTTTACAGCTCCGTCAGGAATTTCAAGTAAGCTAGCATACTTACTTAAGCAAAAAGTTTATAATTTACATTACTATTTAAGCCCGTTGTTTTCCTAAATAATTATCAAAACAAATAACTAAATCACACTAGTGAACCTGTAGGCCAAAATTCCAATTAAAATTGTTTATACTGGAAAATCGTAATTTTAAAACAAAATTGTCGTTCTAGAGGAAAAAGAGGTCCGAACCGCAGGGATCTTTTAGGAATGGAAGTTCACTTTCCTCAGAGCCGTTTCGTTCACTTATATTTCACTGTTTATAATCTATTTATTACAAAGAATTGTAAGTATATTGACCTACAGAAATAACGAGTTAGCGTTATGAAAAATATGTTTTTTATTTATATTGTGTTTGACCCAAGTGCACTCCTTTTTCCAAAAATTTGAAAAACAAACCCTTTAGACATCCTAATACCGATGATATTTCGATTAGATATTCTCTTATAAGCGTCAAAATGGAATGTTGAGGGAAAGGCAATCGAGAAACGAATGGGGGTTGGTAAATGAAAGGTTAAGTAGGGGTTAGTGTGGTGAAAAAACAGTGTTTTAATAACATACAAGTATTGGTGTGGTATTCGTTTGGCGTTTTAATTGTTTCATTTTCATATTTTCGCAATTAATAGTTTATTATACATTCCCACTCAACTAGTTCATGATCTCAATTTACAATCCTGGTTTATTAAAACAGTTGGCAACACTGGTTCCTAATCAGAGCGATGTTGGCGGTAATCAACGCTGTCTGCCGGCGCACGCGCACACTATTGCCACGCATCGGCGGGCCCGCGCTCTGTTTGTTCAACAATCCCCCCACAGATAGCGCGCGCTGCTCCACACGACCGGAAGCTAAACAATGCCTGCGATGCTTGTTTTTGGTTCGTTGATTTTAGCAGCCGTTCATTTTGTTGCATTGTTTTGATAGCAGCATTGTTTTTGTGGCCACGCATCCCTCCCAAGTGTTTCGAATCAAGTGGTAATTTCGGCAACAATGTCAAGTCCCTCGTTCTGTTTTGGTTTTCGTTTCTGATTTGATTGTTAAATTATGAGTTTTGATTGAACTCGTTATGTTGTTTTCTTATTAAAACGCTGATGAGAGACTTACAGTAGTTTGAATAATAATCTTAATAAATAAATCTTTTTACATTGATTTATTTACATGCATTTAAGCAAAAAATTTCTAACCACAACTTTGCTTACGATTAACTTCGACTTTTCAAATCAAATCTTATCTCTCGGAAACTTCCCCGGATGGATTTGAATTCAACCAGTTAAAAATAATTTTAAAATATTTCACATTTTAAAACATGTGAGCCTACAAGATAAATGTAGGCTGCAAAATCTGCTAATTATGCAGTGCAGCTTCAATTACTAAATCCCAAACTATTAGGCTCCTAGAATAGGATTCATTTTGACACTTCTATGATCATAAAACGGCATCAATGGTTTTTTTTTAATTGCAAATTTAATCAATGCTCTTTTTAAAACATTTTTAGCCTAAACAAGATTACAAACACTTAAAATAGGTAAGCTCTACTAAATGAATTAATTACCAACCAAGATGGATCAAAATAAATGATCCATTATTTGTCTCCCACTGCACAAACATTTTCCAGAGCTTGTGCACTTCTCATTGTCCCCCCGACATGTTGTAGCGGATTTCTCCCAGCACCCCCGTGTTTATGTGTATTGTTTGTGTACTCTGTGTATTGTTCGTGTACGCGAGCGTGTTTGTGTTCCGTCCCACCTGGTAATTGCAACTCATTGTTCGCGAAACCTCTTCCTTATCTCAGAATCATCCTCCATCGCTCTAATTACCTTCAGACACGGGCGTCTGGAACGATATACTGGAGAGATATCGTTATTACAAAATGTGGGGCATTGACGTTCTAGAGGAAGATTCCTTGATGGGTTTGAATTAAAAGGTAACAAGAGAAAGACGAAAATAGAATTTTCTAATCACTTAAGTTAGAGCAATTGATAATTTTTCATAGAAATGGTAAAGAGTGCAGGCATTTGGTAAACTGGTAAGCATGGTTTCATTATAGCCTAAAGCCTGTGCTGCTCTGCAGCATTCAGGCTTTAGTAATTCTCTTAGACCAAAACAAACTATGTGCCTTACTTAGAGCTATATGAAAAACAACCCTAAATAAATAGCTATAAAAAGAAATTTGCATAAAAAATACACGATGAGAAATATTCTTTTGAGTATAGTTGAGTTAGGCGAAACGTAAAAGTATTCTGATGCTCGTTTTGTCATCTGCATTATAATACCTGTAATTTGCGACGCAAACCATAAAAGTCAGCTTGATAGAACCGCCGGACGGACTTGGAAATGATTTTTTAAACATTTTTAATGTATATGGCTTGTCCGACTTTGTACAAATTTGTTAACCACGAACCAAAACATCGGCTCTATTAGGTGTTACGTAATGTGAATAATCTCACTTTATCTTCTAATAGATTTGTTTACTCGAATTTTATCTCAGAATATTCTTTCAAGGCTGAACATGGTACCAGGAAAAAGAATTATTTTCATTCCAAAAGAAAAAAATACTTTCAATAATTAAACTAACTCAGTTGAAATAAAACGGATAGTTGTTTCCCATCAGATCTAGGAGAACGCAGCAGCACCTTGTGGCAAGTACCACTTCTTGCGACCATTACAAGATGGCGGGGACAGACGGTGATCGTAACTCAGACCGAGGGCTCTGGAGGAGATGTTCTTGTGATCGCGGGGGCGTGGTGGGGGAGGGGAGAGGGAAGGTCATCTGTTATCAGTGGCAGCCACAGTCGGCCTTGAGGACCTCTTGATAACACCCTCTCCCCCGGTGCGGATCTCACTTGTGTTTGACACAGGCAAGTCAAGATTGAGCGGGGGAGGAGGAAAAAAGTCGGACGGTTTTGGGAGCTTCCATTGTTGCTAAACCCGATGAGACATTTTCATTCATTTTATTATTATTATTATTGTATGCTATTACATTGTTATTACAGTACATAAAAATGTTCCTTGTCTGTTATAAATACATTATTTATTTTTCATTGCCTTAATACAATGGAAGTAAACATTCAATTTTATAAAGTAAAAAATACTATAAATTTCATAATAATCATTTAAAATTTGTATCAATTTTGATAGTTCTTGAGTATTTTTAATATAAGTTAGAAATTATGCCAAATGTCAGCAAATATGTTGTAATTATAACATTTGAAATACAGTATATTTTATTTGATTTTGAAAAGCCATTCACCATAAACCTATAGCCTTCAAACCCAAATTACTTTAAGTATTAAAACAAGAATTGCTTAGTAAATAAAAAGTGTACACAGATATAGTAAGTAATATGAATATATTTTAATAATAATCCAGAATTTGAAGTTTTTTCCTTTCAGAAACACTCTAAGATACTTATTAAGCTGCTTAATTATATGCATTTCAATCTTTTTAGAGAAAAGCAAAACTGTGGAACAAAGCGACACTTAATTCAATAAACAAGCGGACGTCTTCTTTTGGAAAGTGAAAAATTAACAAAGAATAAGCCAATTAAAAAGAAACAAACTTTAAATAGCTTTCTCCGCTGGGTGGCAGATGGAAAAGTTGCTTTTTAATTAGTACACCATCGAATGGAGCTTAAAAAACCGCGAACACAACAAATTAAAAAAGTTTCAGTTGGTTAATTAGCGGCGAGGTACTTGCGGGATTGGGGAGTGTTTTAATTTGGACGATCGCATCACCTGACTAAAGCTTGGCGCACCAAACACAGTCAAACAGTGGACGAAAAATCTACAAATCTTTTATGCTCTTAACCATTGTTTCAACCGAGTATAAACTACAAACATATTTCTTTATTTGTTCGAGATCGGCCATTAATCACTGTGGACAACTTTACTGCTGAATATGTTGATTATGTATGAAACAATTTGAAGAAATGGAATTGAAAATAACATTTAAAGGTAGGTCACAATTTCAGAACATATTCATTCTTCTCCATGGGGTTTATGAATAGTTAAAGTTATTAAAAATATGAAGTAAATTTAACAAATTTTCATCGTCGATCATGATTATGGTTACCCTTTTCTATCACTGATTAAAAAACAAACTCCAAGAAGTTTATGGATCTATAATCACTCCCAGTCTTCAGTTTGAAGGAATACCTAATCAATTTCAAGGATAAATAGTACTGTATCCAGCATTGTGTTTGAACTTGAAAATGTTCTAGGTAGTTCCTCCATCTGAGGGATGGGATCAGATTCCATATTTCAAAACGTTATGGAGTCTTTTTTTTAAATAAACAACGAAAAATATTTACTCAAATTCGTAAATAACACATGTAATCCATTAAACATTAATCACTTGTCCCCCTAAAATCAACATTCAACTCAAATTCTCAATGAACCTCTTAAATGGTTCCTTAAATTGTCTTTTTGAAGAAAATCACCACGACAATGCGGCTTACTGAGGTAAAACCGAATAGAATATTCGGTGATCACAGCACAACAATAGCATAAAGGTCGTGAGCGACGGCCCGTCAGGGGCACACCTCACGCACACCGCGCACATTGTGGGGCGAATCTGTTAAATTGGCAGAAAATTGCGATCTGGCCGCTATAACGAGTTATTAATATGGAAATAGAGACTGACAGCGCCTGCTGTAGTTGGCACCCCCCCCCCCCCCCCCCCCCCCCCGGCAGAACACTCCAGATCTAACCCCTTTCAAGCGGCAAATCTGGCTGGAGAGCGCTCAGAATTGTGCCATCGCATAATGGGATCAAACTTATCGAGTGGTATTGTTGGTCGGTGGCCCGCAAGGTGGCTCGCTAGGCCCTTTGTTGTTTATTTGGGAAGTTTTGTATTGTCGCTGTAAACAGAATCTGCGTTGTAGATATTCTTTTAATATCTCTTTTTGAATTTTGTATTGTAGTTATCTTATAAGCTGGGTAGTGATCAATCATTTATAGAATTCTAAATTAGAGAAAAAATAAGACAAGATGTTTAAAATGCACTGTTTACATACAGTGCTTAAAATTATATGAAATTTTATTGCCAAAATAGCTATAAATCCATGAAAGATTGTCTTACAACCATGATTGCATCAGTACTAAATGCAGTAATTTTTTCCTTGCTGAAATACGTTTTAAAATCATGAAAGTTCATGTATAATCTTTGCAGAAAGAGAACAATCCAAAGAGAACAATCCAAACAATCCAAAGAGAATAATCTTTTTTCTTCAATTAAAAACACTATTTAAAAGTGGGTCAGTTTCAATAACTTGAGCTCACGCAAATTTAGATAAAACAACACCAAAAAGAGATATTCAACTATCTAAGAGGTGTTTTTTATTTTTCACTGACAACTTAGGAGTTAAAAAAATAATTATCATTCTGCACGAAATCAGCCTGTTTTTTTTCTCTCAATAGTACCACAACCATTTCTGTTTTGTCCTAGGCCTGAAAAGTCATCTGTTTGCTAAGTATATTATTATTAATTTATTAATTTTGAGGTATAGAATTTTGAAATAGAAACGTTATAAGGAGCATTGTTTGTAAATAACAGAAATTTAAAACAGCATATTACTTACTTAGTAAATATAACCTCGAAAGTACAACTTTATAGTTAATATTTTTAACGATAAAACGTCTAATTCCGCATTATAATAAAAACGCTGTTCATCACTCGGAGCAAAAGTGTCTTTTTGATGCTTAATTGGTTTTAAAATCTAGGCTGCGCCTCGTTTTTAAAACACGATTGCGCACCAAAAAGACCCACTTTTCCTCCTAGTGATGAAAACTACTATTCTGTAGATGAGATAACCATAAAATATGAGGTTATTGAAAATAAAGGAAAACAATCCTCAAAACAACGATTCCTTAAATTAATGGTACAGAGTGACTTGGTAAAATCTCGCGGAAATGGAAAGACTTGAGATAAATCGTAAATCGTCGATGTCAGATCATAACGGCAGTGGTTCCAGAAGTGCAATTCATCAAGGAGATATAAGAGGCCGTGGCTTATAAATAATTCTAGGAGTAAATGAGCCATCAGTGCTCAGTCGTTAGTGCCCTTCATAAGTCATAACCCAGTGATAACGGAGATGTTGATATCAGGTCCCCGAGGACGTTTAATTGATTACTGACCATTCTCCGACAGTTCTGGATGGTGATTTCACTTAATCTCTGGGCGAGATACAGTAATGTTATCGTTCGTTTACTTGTCTGAAAGAATTGGTGGAGACATTTTACACAGAATGGGGTATAAAATATTTCCATCTAATGGTTAGAGATCACTATTTTGAATATTTATTTTCTCTTGAAAAATTATTTTAATTCCAAATATTAATTTGAAAAATTCAATAAATTAAAGTCGTCCTTATTTGTTTGCTATTACTGCAACTGAAAACAATGAAATGTAACTCTATGGAACTCCTTACCCTACACATTAAGATCCATAGAATCCCGATCCCGGCTGACGGTGGCGCTGAAGGAGTATTACCTCAACCGGGTGGCCGTGGCTTGGCGGGATGGCGTGCTCTAGGAGGTGCAGCATAGTGTGAATGTAAAATGAATGTTTTGTAAAATGTTATTTATTTTGATATTTTCTTTTTATTATTTGCATCATAATTATTTAAAGAAAGCTAAAGTTTATCATGTTAAAAAAAATTTCTCCTAGCTTAAGTAAATATATTTTATTTTAGTTAATACTATTTTGTTTGGAGGTTAACTGGATGTTAGAGAGGACCATGTGGTCCTAATGTTCTTCTCAATAAAGAAGCATTTCCATTTCATTACATTTCATTTTCATTTCATTTCATTTCAAATTCAAACGTACACATATCTTGAGGTACAAGAGTTTCATTTAAAGTAAATTTTATCAAAGACAGATATTGCGTGAAATGCTCGCTGAAGTTAGTTTATTGAATTAACTTCTGATTTAAAATTGTAAAGCAACATACTGAGTGTTAATTTGTATAGAATTGTATTTATTAAATTGAAAAATAAAAAACTTTAATAAAGAATAGTAGAGTAGTTCACTTTTCGAAAACAAAGTGCCCAAAGCATTATTTCACTACGCACAGTTGGATAATTACTCAAGATACACAAAATAATTCAAATTTAATGTTTGTTTGAGTAATTTTGTCAACCTCTAGGCAATAAAAATAATAAACGTTCATTATTACACCATCTATACGCAGGAGTAATTAACATGCGTTAATAATATTTTTTGTGCCGATTGAGAAAATAAGCAAAACAAATAATTTAATTTGCAATGATTAACTAATTATTTCTCATTCAATCGGGAAAATGTGCCTGTATAACATTATTAAAACTAATCTAGTATGTTTGTTTTCAATGTACCTCAGTAAATTAAATTAGTCTATTAATTAAAATAACTTATTAATAACCAAGTTGGAAAATGTTTTGTGGAAGCTCTCGTCAAACCAAGAATTTGATATCTGGCGTTGATGTAATAAGATGACAGATTTTATAAATAAACTAGCTTTGCGTCGTAGATATAAAAATAATTACTGAATAAATTTTCATTACTATTAAGTTTATGCTTTAAATTTCCATTTTTATTTATCGGTTTTATCATATATGATACTAAAACATAAAGTTACACACAAACAAACTTTGTACTAAAATATGATTCGTCAAACCTTATACGTCTTTACGACAGAATAAAAAAATAAAAAATTGTAACCGCCCTCATTCATACCACTCTGATCAACGGGGGCTAAAATTTTCTGTTACAATTCTTGAACCGTGCATGCTTCATTTCTGCCTCAATGGATATGGTATTATGTTAAAAAACGTAAAAGCCTTAAATGGAAAATCTTGATTCTCAAGTTACTAATCATTACGTGTTTATCTGAAATTATTCATGGCAAACTCATACTAAGGAGACAAGTCTTTGAAAGAAATTGTGTTTTAGATTCTTCAACTATGTAGGCATATTATCTTTAAATCTTTACATTATGCAGATTATTTTGGCATTAAACTTTATGTTTACAGCCATAGCTTTTTAGCCAATTAGTTTTCATAGATTTTATCACAGCTATACTTCAGTGTACCAAGAAACCTCTTGGGTACAGAGGCTCCAAAGAAATCTTGCATCTTGGATAATATCTCCTAAGCATCTGCATGAGTCGTTAACATGCAAGCAACGCCTCGCCTAAGTGTTTGTCATGCAGCCTAAACATTCTGCCCGGCCAGATGCGATCTCTAGAGCTCGGATAATGAAGCAATTGATCAACCACGGCCCAGCTCTGGATGCCGAACAACAAAAACCGCTCGGGAAAAACCGCGCGTCTTCACTCGCCTTAGTCAAGAATGGGAAAACAAAATCTCGGAGCGCAAAAAGCCGACGCATTCTCCAGGCGAGACAGCGCGACCGACGCTACTGAATTATGTAATTATCTACGACCGGTGACTTTATTTGGCAAAGCGCGGGAGCTGTTTTTTGCCGGAGGCTGCCGAAAACGCGGACCTCCGAGATGCAGGTGGGAGGCAAAAAGTGGGACGTGAGCGATGTAGCAACCACCGAGGGGGAGGAGGTAGAAGAGGGTGAAGGTCCGTGGAGGGTGTGGGGACCAGGGGCGGTCCTGAGGTGTGGGGGGTCTGGATGTACCGGTAGTCAGGGAATCGTTCCCTAACTTAAATGTATTGATGCACAATTAGGGGATATTCCGTAAGAGGCCGGTTGTATGTTTTACCGTGTAACGTGTTCAAATAAGCCTAATAATAAAAAACGAAAAAATTGAAATTTTACATTAAAATAATTTTTTGTTGTTGGAATAAATTATGTAGCTGCTTGCTATCAGAGCTTGCAAAAAGCCAACAATCTAGAAGCTTCTTTATCAAGATCACAATGCACATGTTAATGTTAGGTAGGGGTGGTTGAACGTTCCAGAACCCAGCTTTCCTATATTATTGAGAGTGCTGAGGGCCCTCTTCCTCTTTCAGTTGTTCAGTTGTGTCATGTGCTTGTCATGCAGTGATCATGGAGCAGCCTACAAATATTGCAGGGCTCAAGTTTGACCCAGAGTAAATAACTTTGGCACAAAATGTTCAGTCGTGTTTTTTTTTTTTTTTTTTTTTTTTTTTTTTTTTTTTTTTTTTTAGTGCGATGTTTGATTTTATTTTGTTGTAATATAAATTGGGCTCATAAAAAGGGAGACTTGGCCGGACTTGCTACCGGTGGAATATTGTTGTTGGACTTAAGTGAACATAATTTAACAAATTTAGTTTTATGTATGATAGTGTGAGAGAGGTTTTAACTAAAGTGTACAATAAACCGAGCTTTTCAAATATGCCAGTTTCATTTAAATCCCTTCTTGAACAAAATCACTAAAGAATGGGGAAATCTAGAATAAACGTTACAGCGTTACGAGTCCCATCATTTTGATAAACGCATGATTCAGACACTCAATATTGACGCTCTAATGTGTAGAACTTACTCTCTGTAAATCTGGACTGTGAACGGATCTAGTTTAAAAATTTGTATTATTTGCAGTAAAATACAAATTCTGTATATTACGTGGTCTTTAAAAATTTTAAACCTTCCCTCATCACATTACTACATCTATCATTTGATTCCTAGAGATAAATGGGCCTACAAATATAAATTAATGCACAATCTTTAAACATTTAAGTTTTAAAAGTGTTTGCCTACATTTTACGTGCAATACAAAATTCAATTTCCAAAAGTATTCCTCCATCCCTGTCGTAAATGTAAATTTCTGAAGAATTTATCTGTGCAAGGAATTACAGTTTCTAGTTGTTATATTGTTTTCTCTCACGTTGTAGAAAGATTTTAATTATGTCTTAATAAAACGGATGAATGTTACGGTTATTTATGTAACTTTGGCAAATCTTCTTCCGTGCGGAACGCTTCTAGACCTACGTATTCTCATTTCCTCCACATAAATTGAAAAAGTATAATTTGAAACTTGAAGAAAGGATTTGAACAAAAATTAAATTCTATATGAAAGAAACAGACAAAACCGAGCGAATATTCGTCATTGAAGGTTTAATAAAGGAGCTCGGGGCGCAATACTTTAATTCTACCACGACTCCTATGCAGATTCCTGGCTAATAAAGACGTTGCTTTCATTTGGGGCTTAAAGAATCAAGAAACCGCAAATAAAGCTAAGAAGGGAGTTTCTGGCCGTAATACTATGTAAATGTCGACCAGAGCGGACAACTTTGCTTGGGATTAATGTGAAAACTCCTACCTCGAGTCGGGGGAGTTGGCGGGCGGGCTAGCCTGGAGTAAAACTTTACTTGGGAGAAGGTGTTTTGTATTTTTTGGCTGTGTATTTCGTCAATGGTCATTGAAGTATTACCCTTTTCAACAAAATGCTATTTATGTTCTTATTTCATAAATTATTGCGTACATTTTCACTGATTGGTAAAAAACACCTTTACGACATTTCGGAATCTTGAATCTGATGATTCTGATGATCTTCAGTTGGAAGATGAAGTATCTAGAACAAAGTAAAAACACACTAGGGGAACCTGTGGAAGTCCGTATCCAAACAAAAGTCAGAAAACATAAATAAATAATAAAAAAACTTGCAAAGATTATTAAAAAAATTATGAAGCATCATTATTTTGTTTTGAGTGGATTAAGTTTTCTGTTTTAGCTTTGGGCATTTGTTCGTGTTTTATTTTTTTGTGACTGCCTTTTCTGTTTTCAGGTTTGGCAATGGCTCCAAATAAGCTCTCCAGGCTCGCCTGGTGTGTTTTTACTAATGTTGTTATATTCTAGGTATACTTCATGAACCGCAAAAGACGGATCTTGAACTTGCAAGATCCCGAAACGTCGTGAATTTGGTTTTACTAATCAGTGATGGAAAATGTCCGCAATACTTTACTAAATAATAAAATAAACTGTCCATCACCAATAATGATCTTAAAACAAAGAAATGCTATTTTATGTAAGTATGGAAAATACTTAGACTACTGATTACATCTATATGACAAAAGCAATACACAGAATATACACAATAACTAACTAAATGGTATATTGACGATTAAACTCAACCATAAGGAATTGAAAGGACAAAATCTGAGTCTCATATTTTATCCTCCCGATTTTCCTCTCATGTCAGCAATGACATACATTCAATCACTGGTGTAGCCATATTGTTTTTGAAGGGGGCTTGTGGAAGTATTTGTTGTACGGGAATTATCCTCGGCCTAAAAAATAGGGATATAAAAATAGAGATAATATCGGTGTTCCATTTTTTTTTTTACTTTGTAATGTAAGATATTTCCCTCATACACCACTGCACTTGATCCAAATTAATTTTGTTTGATTAATTTTATAATCAATTTAATCGTATTTTCATTAAATGTTTTCTACAATCGAATTACAGTTTTTCTAAAAATAGTGTTATAACAATTGTTTAAAAATTTTATCTTGATTTGACTTTATAAAGTGAAATGTGCATTATTTACTTGAGGTGTTCAGGAGACTTATACGCACACATTGTGCATTGTCTACCACAAAATACATTTGTTCGTCTGTTATATTTGTTCAGTGGCGTTCTAAAAATGTACTAAACTAAATTAATAAGTAATGTAAAATATATTCCTAAATATTTATTTCAACCAAAATGCCATCCATTACGAATTTATTATCACTTCGGCTAAGAAAGTTATATTTCTCATTTGTTTGCTCGACAAAGATGTCAAACCAGGTCCGCAAGGTATTCAACACTCTGTAGATATTAAAATTACGAAAGTTTCGTAAAAAGGCCGAGAAAGAAAAGCGAAACAGATTAAAGAGCGATTTAACACGGAGCTGAGAGATTGAGGCATTGAAAATAATGAAGAGCCGCAAACTTCTACCCGCTTAGTCCCGATTTTCTAAAGTTGTTTTTCTACCTAATCAAAATGCAAAACACTTTTTTTACACTGCGGTTTAATATTTTCGAGGGGGGGGGGTGAGCAACATCTGGCTCGGGATGGGCTGTTTTAATACCCAAGGATTTTAATAATAGCGTTTTAATTAAGTGAGCTAATTGTAAAATCCCGAAACTGCGAGCGAGTTGTCGGGGTGGTGGTTCGTTCTACTCTCGGGCTTCTCTCCTGATTCTGGTGGTTGACGGTTATTTTTGGAATTATTGAACATTAGATGAAGTAGAAAATATAATTTTCTATTTCCTTAAAAGCGAGATATAACTGCCAGAGGTGCGATCCATCCGTATCGGCAAAATGTGTTGAAATCGCCTAGTCCAGTGATCTGTCGTATCAAAGGGGTATCATTTTTAAATGTTAAAAATCTATGTTTAACTTATTTTTAAGGAAAAAATTCAAGAGCTCTGTAATCTTGAGTTTTTTCATCATATACAACATAAACAGACGGATTTTTAATAAAATGTTTTCTGAACACAATTTTACTATAAAATATTGCTTTTGTCAATAATAAGTTGAGGCAAACAAAATAGCTAAACTCTTTTCAGACTTTAAGACTTTTTGGTCAAAAAAATTGTGAAATCGGGACCCATGACTACAGATATTTTGTAAGATATCGACAAATTAAATGTTTTTATCAGTAAAAATTGAAATATTTAGAACTTTAAAGTGAAATTTATATTTTACTTTGTAAAAGGCAATCTTCTTTTTTTTACATAGTTGCCATTATGTTCAGGTATTAGTAAATAATTCATCAAACTTGGAAGGGTATGGGTTGTCAAAATGATTATTTTTATTATTTAGTACCAAGGGGACCGAACTTAAGCTCGGTCAAATTATTACTTTCGTTCTCACGCAAAGCTGGTTCGCTCAGCTCACTCGCCCTCTTCCATTTAAAGAAGAGGTCGTTCGCTTTACTCACTCGCCAGGCCGAAGGGTGCTGCACTTTGGTATAATTTTCCTTTAAATAAAATTGGTTTTATTGGTAGTTATGAGTTAATTTTTGTTCAATTTAAAAACCTCCATAAGGATAACATGGGAACTTTGAAGGGCTCTAGCGCGAAAACCGGATTTTTCCCAGCTATGGGACCAACGCCAATCGACTCCTGGTGGCCAAAACCCCACATTCAATCAAAAAATCAAAAATCCTTGGATCGAAAAAAACTTTGTCCGACAAACAGAGCTAGTTTTGGAGTATAAGATAAGATAAAGACCATGGTTCTTTTTTTTTAAATTCATCAACATTTTTATTAAAACCCCTTTAAATATCTCGTTACAATTGTAACCCACAAGAGTCCATTATGACAGGAAACGCAAGGTACAGGCCGATAAGAGAGCTGAGATGTTCGCCATTACCACGTTTTTACAACTGCTTAAGCTTCTGAACGACTTTTCCGAGATAATTGGGAGGGAGATTCTAACTTATTATAATTGCCACGGAAATCCAACCTGACACTTGTAACGTTTCGGAAGGAGATGGCTGCATAAAAGCTGGTTGCCGACGCTATCTCCCTCTGCGGAGGTGAGCTGAGAGAAGATTGGCTTGGTTACGGACTTCTTTATTTTAAATTAAAGGATAAACGTCTATAATAAATTCAAGTAGGATGAAAGCTATTTTAAACGCCCGTGATACTATTAACAAACTTAAATAACTTTAATAGTAGAGCGGTGGATTGAAAATTCCAGATTTTAGAATTTAAGCATGCCATTTTTGCATTTAAACAGCTGATTTAAACTATAAAATCAAAAGTTTTATTACTAGCAAGTTCCAATAAAAATCCTATACTCTTATACGAGCAATGTTTGCTTGTTTGCTTGATTGCTTGCTTGCACAATTATCTCAAAAACGGCTCCGACGATTTCCTTCAAATTTTGGAATATGGGGGTTTTGGCCACCAGAAATCGATTGGAGCTGGTCCCATAGCTGGGAAAAATCCGGTTTTCGCGCTAGAGCCCTTCAAAGATCCCATGTTATCCTTATGGGAATTTTTTAACTGAACAAAAATCAGCTGATAACTGTAGATAAAATAAACCAATGTGTTACATCTTTAACCTGTGGTTTTAGGAAAATCATACCAATGTGCAGCAAACCTTCCGCCTGGCGAGTGAGCGGAGCGAACGAGCTTTGTGTGAGAAACGAAAGTAATAATTTTACCGAGCTTAAGCTCGGTCCCCCTGGTACTAAGTACTATAGTAGGATTCACGAAAATAGTCCGATGAGAGTCGATACATTGTTGCCAAATTTATTCTGAAACGCATTTTTATACTGTGTTACACATGGTAAACAAAACCATAAATGACAACATTGCAGGGCGAGAGGGGGTGAGGGGGGACACAGCTGTTAAAATTTTCATCGGACTATTTTCGTGCATCTTACTATAGTCGAAAAAAACAAAGAAAATCCACAAGATAAAAAGGAAGAAAAGAATAAAAAAATAATAATTAGCAAGAAAATTTATTGTTCCCTTCCTGCCTCCCACTACCACGATTGATAAGTGTCATATCTAAAGATTACAATATCTATTTCATGTTTACTAAAGTGCCTAGGTTTAAAAGTAAAATTTTATCTATTTATTTTTATTTATTTATCCATACACGGAATATTCCATTTTCCATTATGACTCTATCATGCATGGACATATGCATGGGACAAAGAATGAAATGATAAACAAAATTTCCAATGGGACTTTATGGTGTTTTTCTATCTCTGTGGTTCAATGTTACTATTTAAGCTTTCAAATTTTTTTAAAATACCCCCGTCGCAGAACACTATTATGATATTATCTTAGCATTGACTATGTACACTAATGTGAATGCTAAGATAATATCATAATAGTGTTCTGCGACGGGGGTATTTTAAAAATACTACATAAAGAAATACTTAATCTATAAAATATTAAAGCGATTAATAAGCTTTAATATAAAATAAATTTTTTTTATAGTCTCGTTTTACCATCACCGACTACCCATTCTTATCTAAGTAAACAAACTCCAAAGTATTGAGTTATGCCTTTTTCGCGGTATTCATCGGAACTATTCTTATTTAATGTGATTACCGTATAAAACTGGTGTATTATATTTTTCTAATATGATCAGTACGTTAGTGCTGCAAATATTTTTACTGCAAAGAGCTTTACTGTGACAATTGGGTTACCCTATACACTGTCAGAAATGATGTACAAAATAATTTGAAAAAAACTTGCTTAAGCTTTTCTTCAGATCAGTAATGTTTTCTAATTTATGTACTCTTATTTTATTACAATGTGCTTGTTTACATAAAACATAAAAAATGACTCTGTCTTATTCTTTTTTACACATCAGACCACATTTGAATCCCACATCAACAACGAAGTATGTTGACTAGGCCTCAGTCTTTCGCTACCCTTTATGAGTCAGTGTTCAGCCTAATCATTACAATGGAAGGCGAGTGCCGCTTTTGGCAGTTCTGTTTGCAACTTTACGACCTCGAGGGTTTATCAGTAGGTGGAGGACTTAGCGGCAATCAGCTGCGACTCAACGATAGAGACTCTGCGTCGTTAAAGCGTCGTAAAACTGTCGTAAACGATATCGTAAACAGTAGCGACTCCCGGTGTTGCTGTGTCCGTGTCCTCCACCTATGAACGACATCAAGTGGGGCTGCAATTGCTGCTATGATAATTATTGATGCTATTATGTATCAACATTAAAAAATGTTTGTTTTCATTTTGAAACTGTTTGTTGAACTTTTACAGGGATATAAAAAGTATATAAAATTAAAGATTTAAGTTATATATTGTGCTCGTTCATAAGCATCCACCGCAAAGAGGTTTCTATACGGGTTTGCCTGTCACGTGACAAATCCCATAAATAGTGTGTCTGGAATTTGTCACGTGCTAGGCAAAAACGTAACAACCTCTTTGTCGTGGATGCTTGTGAACGAGCTCAATGTTTAATTTTTATTATAACCGATAACTCTTTGTACAGTGTACAATTATGCACTGAAATGATTATTCCATCAATTAAATTTAATCAGCTGTCAATAAGGTCTCCTTCAGTTGGTTTAAGAATAAAAACATAGCCTGTCATGTAAGAGCTTATATCCCCCTATGATATATTGAACAAAATTTTACCAAAGAGGTAGTAATCTTTAATAGAAACTACATGTTAACAGGAAGAGTTTCTATTACTGTGTTTCTTTTGGAAACATTATAATATATTCCATACATTAATTGACAAGTTTAACAATAAATTTTCTTCCTCCTTCATCTTTATGTATCGTAGGAGAAATCATTGCCGTTTCGTTAGAAAGGTAGTGTCCTGCAAATGAGCAGAAACCCATTATAATTTACATCGGGCCCCTCTTAGGACTACGCCTTACAGGCTTTTTAAGTTTCAGTTTTAATCTTATGGAAGAATAAGGTTAATTGATTGAATCACTATGGTTTATTCTCTCGTCTCTAGGCCAGAGGCATTTTGTTATAGAGATTTGACTAAGTAGGTACACATAAACGCTTGTTGGGAAAGCGGTCCAAACCCATCAAATTTTTTGGCCGGGAATCGAACCCGTCACCTTTTGAACCGAAGTCCAAGACGCTAACCGTTAGGCTAGCTGATGGTTAGTTTGATATTTTTTGTAATAACAAATTCTAAAACCAGGAAAAACAAATGATTAAGTTATAAATCTGTCAAATAAATCATGTTTTTAAACCAACTGGGTTCAGATCAACTAAATTTTTGGACGAATTTCAACAATTGGACCATCTATAGTTAAAATTATTGTGTGTTTGTTAGCTATCAACGAGTTTCAACTAAACTAATAATTCTGTATATTATTACTTTGACATTTTAAATATTCGGTCCCAATTAATTTGACATTTAAATGTCCAAATGACTGTGACACGACAGCCACCTGAATGTTGCATCTGGCGGTTCGACTGTCCAACTGTCCGGCTGGCTGTCCGACTGTCCGACTGTCCGGCTGTCCGTCCGTCCGCTTCTGTTTCAGCTGCGTTAGTCACGCTAACCTTATCTCAATCTTCAATAATTGTTTCTTCGCTCGTAAACGCTGTCGGATAACCCCTTTCTTATCAGCTCCTCGGGAATTTCAAAATTGGTCTTGCCAATTTGCGGTTTTAAACGGCGTACCGGAAGTCGGTTGCTTTTTAACAGGAAACTGGTAAATTAGACTTCACCGTCTGTTTGCTGATCTTGTCTTCGCAATAATCTTTACGGATACGGCTCGTTTTACTTCGGTCTTTAGTTTATCTTTGTGTAAAAACTGAAATGCAGTAAGCGGTAAGTGGAGCAATTGTAATTGTTATTGAAAGATAACATTTTTGTCGATGCTGAAATTAAACTTCCCAAATACGAAAATGATTTTTGACAAAAATAAAACCTACAATGGTTTTAGGCATTTACAGGATAGTTCTTAACTCTTATATAGTAATTAGTGTTTTGTAAAATATACTTGTCAAAAAATTACCAACAATAATTTATATATAATTATTTCACTAATAATTGAAAAATATTAAAATAATAATTTTATCAACGTTATATCTTAGATGAAAACATCAAGGCATCCCATCAACGGACTCATGCCATTTAAATATATCAGTAATTTCTAGTCTATCCAAGCAATAGCAAACACAATGTGATCGAACTGCTACCAAGTGGTCGAAAATGTACTTTTTCAACCCAAATCGTTAAACTGGTCCGGGGGTTAAAGTGTCTTGTGGATCAAATGACCATGCTCTCACTCCTTTCGATTTCTGAAGTGAAGGAGCCTACTGAAAATTTTATTATATCTGCAACCCCCAGCGAACACCAAGATGTCTGTAATGCCAGCTACATCCCATTAGAGCAATGGTGTCAGTTTCTGCGACATCCGTGGATGTCGCCACAAAGGTTTTGTTGGTTAAAAAAGTGTTAAATAAAACCAACATCCTCTTTGTTACCTGCAAGTGTTGCCAACGCTGCAGGAAACAACAATCTTTCTCGTTTGCGTTGGAGATTTTTTGTCTCAACTATTACTAAAATAAGGAATTTCAAAGCAAACTAGGGTAGAATTTATGGTTTTAGATTGACCTTGATTTTGGTCATTACCTAATGGTTTGTCATTAACTAATAATCCAAATGTAGAGTAATATGGTGTCGTTACGATAAATATCGTATCCGTGGCAAGACTGCTTCATCCCCTTTTTCAATCAGGTGTGTAATGGTAAATATTATAACGTAACTTGACTTCCGTTTTAGTTTTGACGCTTCATATCCGGAACGCAAAAAATAGCTATTCAGCTGACCTTAGGAAGAAGTTATGCTTTTTCCTCGACAGACCTTGAGTGAACACAACATACTCCCCGGTCCTATCAAGTTGTGATAAGCTTCTATGTTCACCCGGTCATCAGCTGACTCGTCCATTATTCAGTCGACAGTGGTGCCATCATCGCCCGGCGTCTTGTTAATATTGATACCCGCCTCGGACGTGCCGCCGGAGCTGCGCTCTGGCGGGATTACCCGGCGGCCACCTTCATCTGGGATTTCCGGTGCAAAAGATAAAATGTGGGACGTCGTGTTATATTGTCTTTTGATAAGTGTCATCATAGAAAAACTAACCAGGTATTTTTTATGATGTCATGGTTTATTTTTCTATGATGTCATGGTTTTACAGGTTATTTTCGTAACAACTTTCTTGGCATAATGCTAATTAACGTTTTCGCTTTTTGTGTAGTTAGATTTGTCGGTTTACACTTTAACTTTTAACTGTAAATACTGCAGGTATACGTACTTTTGGTATTTTTCTATATCCGCATAAACACCATGAGGGTGAGTATACAGTTCCCCAACATATGGGTTTTGTAGTCACATAAGTTCCCTATCTAGTGAATGTGCATACCAAAGTTTATATCCGTACATCTGGGAGTTATGGTTTTTTAATGCTCCCCATAAACAACATGTGGTTGAGTAGGTAGGTTGGCAATGGATTTTTGAACAATCTGAAAAAAATCGAAGAAACTAAACCTGAAATGATATAGACGTCATAATGCTCCAGCAACTACCACATTATACAGGAGAGCAAATGATTACCCTCTTTATTCATTACCTACTTAAACATCTGCCATCCAAGATGTACGCTTTGTGGTTGACATTGAGTAGTCTCGTTGGCTCAATAACTTACTGCAGTAATTTGTGTGATGGTTGATTGTAATGTCATGTTGTTTCAACAGTGTGTCAACATAATTGATTTAGGATACGACTCATATTCATTTATTGTTATTAGTTTTAAATACACCTGTTTTCTGAAGAAGAGTAAAAATTTTTTATTGAAAAATGTAATTAGTGTAGAAGGAGAAAATTAAAAATGCATAAAAATAACAATATATTTTAATAACAATCAAAATAAATTATTTTATATGGTTTTTCAAAGATTCTAAATATATTTTAAGCAGAATGGCAATTTAATTGCAATAATCGTTTATGGATAGTACTTTTAGACAATAAAAAGTAAATCATGCCAAAACCAATAACGAATGCTCACTTGCACATTTCAATAAATTTAAACCCTTTCGAGTCCCCACCAGCCCCCCCCCCCGTGACGCTCTGACCGCCCCCTATCCATCGCCTAATCAAGGCGCTCCGTGTTGTGACGTGCACACGTGTCGGTGTGTATCTCGAGCCCCCTCACTTTAGACCCCCCCACATTACCCCCCTTTTTCCACCCCCGCGATCACTGTTCGTCTCCGCTCTTAATTTATGGACCCCGATCTGCAAACTTTGCATTAGCTGCAATAACATCCACCCAGATTGCGCGGTCTCCACTTAGCCGATTGATTCCTTGCTAATAAGGATTCTTTAAAGAATTGTGAACTCGGGGACGGGATTAATTAAAGACTTTTATTGTGATATTTTACAGTGACTTTAAGAAAGTATGAGCTAGTTTTAATCACTACTTTATTTTTTAGCTTTCGGTATTGCACAATTTTTCCAAAAATAGTAGTACGCTAAACGTTTGGAATATTTTTTTTCATTGTAATTTACAAATTTGAAAAAGGGGTCTAACTTCTACTACTATGAGTGTATTAATAAAATTCTTTTAGGCTTGAACCGCTTTATAAACATGGAATTGAAAATTCACCTTGCAAGTATTTTTGTTCGTTCTGTATTTAGGCCTATACGTTACATAGTAGTGTTATGTTTCACTATTAAGTTATTTAAAATTTCAATCTCCTTACTTTAAGTAAACAACTTTGAATTTAACTATCCAAGTAATCTGGTTAAGCCACATAGACGTTTGTTACAAAATACAGTAATTATACGTAACCGAGTAATCGATACAAAACAATATGATTAATTTATATTTTTGAAATTTGATTTAATTTGGATTTATTGAAACAATTTAAATTGTTCTATTGAATGTTTATAAAAATTCATCGGAAAGTTTACGCTTTTTTGCAAGCTTCTGTCATACCAGGCGTTGGGGTCTCTCATTAATATGCACGTGTAAAATTCCCGGCTTTGAATCCCAGATGAAACTTTTTATTTTGGTATGTTCTAGTTTTTAAAGTGAAAAATGGAATAATAGAATTCTATTTTTTAAGTGGTCATTATGAATCTTGTGGTCTTTTTAGTTCAAAAAGTGTACCAATCTAATATTAAGTTGATTTTTAAACAATTACTAACAGATACTGTATATCCTTAATGTTAACGTTAGCGCAAAATACAATTTATCAAGTAAAAAACATTCGAAATCCCCAATCTGCTTTTTAAGTCTATTTGCTATTCAAATATCATTAATGCTTTATAGTGTTCGAGGTCGAAAAAGATTTAAAAGTACAGTGAGATAATATTTGTCAACATCATCCTCATACCTTTGGGCGAGTAGCCCATTGTTGCGCAGTCGGCAATGTTAATCATACGGCTTTTATGCTAAAACTTGGTATTTTATTCCCCTGTTTCGGACGCCGTTTTTCAACCGATTTTCTTTAAACTTTGTTACGTGTTTACTTGAATAGTTGTATTAGGTCCCTCATACCTTGAAATTTAGAAAATTTTACAAAAAATATTACTCTTTGTGACGTTGCAAAGTAACTGGATTTTCCTTATTAATATTTGTTAAATTTTCAAAATTTCGAGGTATGAGGGGCCTAATACAACTATTCAACTAAACACTTACCAAGTTTAAAGAAAATCGGTTGAAAAACGGCGTCCGAAACAGGGGGATAAAATACCATGTTTTGCATTAAAAGCCGTACGGTTAACATTACCGACTGCGCAACAATGGGCTACTGACACAGGGGTGAAGATGACTCTTAAGTGACTACGCAAACGTAATAAGTTATGTTAAAACGTCAGTAGACCTGCGTACTCATCGGCATTCCTGTCAGTAAGTAGTTTGTGTATTCATTTCCCACAAATACCTTGGAATGAAGTATGTAAGTTGCCTGTACTGTAATGGGGGCTGATCAATTAATATTCAGTGAAATTATTACTTAATCTTTAAATTAAAACATAGTTATGTTTACTTTATTCGACATCAGTAATGCTAAGTTGAAAATCAAAAATATTACTTTTGTGTCCATTGTGTCTTATTTACTTGGGTTTCATCAAAGGCTATTAACTAAAAAAATGAGAACAAACAACTACTAAAAACTTATCCGGCTGTTTCGAAACATCAAACCCTTTTTCGAACTTTTGATCTTTTCAAAGCCTACAGTGCGTACAGAGACTCATTGTTTTTGGTAAACAATGTCACAAACAACTCGAGCTCGCTTGCCGCTCGCTGACGACCGAAACTTGTCCCCAAACAACGACCGACGGCGCGTCGGGGGTAGGCGTCGGGCGTGGGGCGAGGGGCACGGCAAATATTATCGTTGGGGGAGGCCGGGATTATACTAGAGGGGCAATTTTTCCAAATGAATTGGACGTCGGTCTCTAACAATGGAAGGGTAGTCAGTTTGTTTAGATGGGAAAAAACACAATGTAGCCTGACTGAGGATTATGGGCTGCACCGGGCCTACGCCATGCCGCTAATACACTCGTGGTAGGGGGGGGGGGGGCGATTGGGAAATTTGGTCATTGCAGTTCGGGGCTGGCAAAATTGTGGTTTGCAAATTACATCTCACAAGTTTGGAAACTTAGTAGATGTAAACATGGACTAACGGATGGTACGGTTAGTAAAGTATGCGGCACCAAATATTTAAAACGTTTTAGATTAAAACAAACAAAATGAATTTAAGTGAACTAAACGTACTTCTAACTTGTTATAAATGGCCAATATTATATTGACATAGGCTTAAGAAGTTTCTTATAAGACTTCCTGTAGAGACATTTTTTCCATGAAACTTAAGGGGGAAGGGGGTACGGTTTCCGATGTCATTTCATGCATGTACAGTAGTTTTAAAGCCATTGAATTCTGGGTCGTATGTCACAAATCCGACTGCAAAAAATCGATTGTGTCAGAAGTTGATATAATATTTCGCTTCGACAGTATGATCTTAGTGTAAAGATTGATCGCTTGTCACTTCCGACTACTCATTCGGTTTAAATCGAGTTGGGCCATATTAATCTACAAAGTAAAACTTTTAACGTTACCTACATACTAACATGTCTTAAAATTTTTAATACTTCCTACGTGTTATGCAAAACAATCAATAATTACATCCAGATGTGAAAAATATAAGTTTTATTAAATTATGTCCAGGAAGTCAGGAGTTATTATAGCCATATTCCAGACTTTTTCCTAACCTAGTTTACATTATAACAATGTTAAACTGGTAACGTGAACCAAATTCATAACGTATTGTTTTAAGAATTTTAAATTTTGAGGTTTGTTTTTGTTAATCATCGCTCGATAATATCATCGCTCGAACTGTCAAATGTTTGTTGAGATGATCAGAGAGTATACCTTCCTGCTCTACTTTTAACTCTACTCACTCTGATTCTGGAATATTAAAAAATATGGCTAATTTACATAGTAGAATGTCTTGTTTTAAAAGTCTGTGAGTTGAAAAATCAAGTTGAAGTTTAAGAAACTGTGGAACTAAATAATGGGAACCGAGGTAATCTTATTTTTCCTATAAATTGAGAAAACGAATTTTATAAGTGTGTTGCAGAATAAAGTAGAGACGAATGCAAGTTAGTACTGATAAATTACCGCTTTTAAGGGGTTTTAGCAGTTTTGAAAGGTAAGAGAAGTCAATATGAGAACTTAGATGGTCTTTGCAGCAGGCCCTAAAATTTTACAAATATTGTCTTTAAAAATTTTGAAGATTAAATTGATTAGTATAATTGTTCAATCAATAATGTTTCTCGTAGCCCATTACAAATTGAGAAAACTAAATTTACAGTGTGCGCTGCGTGATAAAGTACAGAATAATACAAATAAATAATCTGTAATACTGTAAAATTGCTTTAGTTCGAAACTATAGAAGCCTAGTCACTTGGAAAAAACATACTGAGCAGCCACGCATCAAGTATTTCAGAAGCATGCATTTAAATAAGATGAGTGTTTCAACAAGTTTTTATGCACCACATGATTTAATGAGCAATAAAATAGTGCATAATTATAACGACATGGGGCAATAATTCATTCTCATTCATGAATACCGCTGGTGCCGATGCATGTTAACAGATGCTGCTAAAATATGAATGACACGATCATAAATATTGATTGTTGTAAACATGGGGCCACTTTTACACGAGAACATCATGATCAGCTGTTTGAATAATCAACTGCCATTATCCCCGTCATAGGATGTTTTAAGTGCATCTAGTTTTGACGGCACTGATTACATTAGGGTGATAACGACACCAGAACAACAAAAAATACACGTTGTAAATAATCTACTCCAAAAAGAGGGATGAATCTTTTCGGTGACAGCTAAGAGTAGCATTCTATAGTCAATGCAGATATGTCTAACAATCAAAGATAAGCTAATATAGGATTTATCAGGTTAATCCTTTGAATGTTTGAACTTTTCCCCAAAATTAGTGGCTTCTTCATAAGTATTTCTCACGGATTTTCTGTAGTTAAACTTTTTCTCCTGTGGTAACGTTCCATTCAATAATTTTTACTGTAGATAAACTATTCTTACGAAATGCGTTGTTTAATAAATTTTATTGATGATAGTATATCTCAAAACCATTTACTTAAATGATCAACTTTTTCATCCCACATTTGCTTGTACCCGAAACTGTGTTCCCAACCACCACGCCACGCTCGCTCTAATAGCTCTTTGGTTGTTATAATGTCGTAAGAGGACATAATCACAACATGAACAAAATCCCCAATCATCTAATATTTCATGCTTACTCGTTAAGATTCATGAGTCAATTGTATCTCGTTTCATACCACCACTATTTTCGGTTTAAATCACACCATTTCTATGAGGAGTATGTTCAAGTTGTGTATATTGTCAATTCTTTAGAACATGACTTTTCCCAAATTATATCTTCCATCAACACCTAGCTTTTTTTCTGTAGCTTTGACCAGACTATTTATTTCTAACATATATATACTGTAAACATTTCTCGATGGAATTCATAAGGATATTTAGTTAATTCGATTATAAAGACTTTTTATGAGCAAGATATGTGTTGTTTGCAATCAGAAATGAAAAACAAACATTTACAACCTTCAAATGAGTGTTGTAGACGTTTGTTTTTCATTTCTAATTCGACTATCCACAGCTTCTGGCTCATAGCAGGATCATAAGAATTACGTTAGACGCTGGTAATGTGTTTAGAAAGTTACAAAACCTGTAGGGCCTATTGTAGCTTCTCGCAAAGTTGCAGTCTTCTTAAGAATGTTTCAAATTGTCTAATATTTTCCATTGACATTGTAGTCTATGACCGCAGATCTCCACTATAACTACGAATGTGTAGACGAGACAAAAAGTCAAAGAGCAGCCAACCCTTACAAAACAGTTTAGTCTCCCATCGCCACAGGTTTGACCCCGAGACCTACCGTTCCCATCGGATCCGCGACCTCCCTGGTCTGGGACGCGGGTGTCGCCTCTAATCCCTCCGATAAGACATCTCCGCTATCAGATGCTGCCACAATGGACCCACCCCTGGTGGTGGGAGGAGCTGTCACTGTATGATGGATGCAGCGACGCCCCTCGCCGCGTCGTCGCGCTTTATTATCGCACAATGGAGGCGGTGGCCGAGCGCGAAATCGCCCACGTGTGTGTGTTTTGTGCCTAAATAACCGCCCGCGGCGCGGGGGCGACACCCCTTTGCGGCCCTAACTGGCTGGCTCATGAGCTGCTAATGGGGGTGGAAAACGATCCATGGTTCAGGGTTGTTCCAACTACTTTGTTCTTGTTTTTTTTTTTTTGTTCTTAAAAATGAGGACATATTTAGTGTTTTGTTAGAATGGGACTTTCGGATAGGGTGTCAGAATGATTATTAGGGCACGAGACACGACTTTACCTAGTCCTAGAAGTGACATTTACTCTATTTTATAGATCTAAAACATAAACCGTCCGAATGTACTGTATGTATGTGCCGTTACCGGTAGTATATTTTAATATTTGGAAGACATATTCATTTCGATGACATTTGGCAAGAACGTAGCTCAATAACTCGTTTTAATACACAATTTTACAACTAGCATATAATTTGAGAGATCGAATGGGGAAATAAAACGAAAAACATATGCCAGGACATGTGTAAAACCTTCAATCAATCCGTTTGAATTTGATATACGACAAGTCTATTTTCATGAGTTTTGATTTAACGTTAAACATAATCATAGAGTAGGGGTTAACTAATACTTGTATGAATGTCCAAAAGGCAGTACTTGTAATCCAGCTACTTGAAGGTCACGAATTGTTAGTTTTAAGCGATGGCTTCTGGATGCGATATTCCCTAGTGGAGATTAACGTCCGCACTAGTTAATACTAGTTCATCAATAAAGACCATCCTCATAATTAGACCAATTCGTATATATGAGGTTGAAATTAATTGTGGTTCGGATCCCAGTTAAACTGTAGGTCCCTAGATACCATTGGCTGTTGGGCTATGAATTAACAGTCCTGTCTAAGGGGCCGTCCATAAATTACGTCATCGCTTTTTGGCCATTTTTGGATCCCCCCTCCCTAAAATCATCCTACCATCATAATTTGTCTGACCCCCCCCCCTCTCGGAAAAATGACGTCATTTTTAACAAACCTCCGTTTTAAGTAAAAATAATGCTTTTTACACGCTACATGATGAACTAAAAAAAATTTCCAATCAAATCTAAATTTAACTTCAGAAATAAAGCCGAAATTACTTTCTCAATTGAAAAATAAACTATAAAGCAACGCCTTAAAATAGTCTAATGTATTTTATAGATAATTGTTTTATAATAGTTGAGTTTTGTTAGAATTTATCATTGTTTTACTGTTAAAAGTTGATATAAAAGATCATATTCAAAATGACGTCATATCAAAGACAACCCCCCCCCCTTGCACATCACCTTACCGTCATTTTCAATCTGGACCCTCCCCCCCTATTTTCAGATGACGTAATTTATGGACGACCCCTAATCAGAATGTCGGCCTTAGTAACAAGACTACAAGATCGCGCCACAATCATCCTTCACTCATCTCTCATTCATATTCAGGTTAAAATACCCACTATGTGAGTTCCATGTCTCAAATAGTAATTTAGACATATTCATTTTAATGAGATTTGGCAATAACGTAGCTCAATAACTCGTTTGAATGCAAAATTTTACAATTAACATCTAATTTGCCAGATCGAGTGAGAAAAAATAAGGAAAAACATGTGCCAGTTAATCAAGAAAAAAACTTCAGTAAATTCTTGGACATAGTCTATTTTCATGAGTTTTTATTTAATGTTAAATAATACTTGTATGAACGTCCAAAAAGCAGTAAATCCACATTATTATATTCAATGATAATTGAATATTGCTGTGACTACAAGAGGATATACTTTTTCCGAAAGACATGTGAACAAAACATGTATCCAACATCCAAAACATAAAACAATCCATGTAACTGATATTTACAGACCGATTCTCCTCGTGTTCGTGTGTTCCGCAGGAAAGTTCCAACAGCTTATCGTCAGCGAGCCATTTTATAGTCCTAATCCCCGTTAATTCCCCCTCCCCCGTGATAACCACGTAGCGCGATCACACGCTTCTTATAACCCTTCCTCGCCTACATGGGCACCCTCGCGCCCTCCGTCAATGTTCATTTTTAATTTAGAACGTCTCCGATAGATATAATATAGAAAGAAGATTAACTCGTGAATGAAACAGGACTGGGGAGGGTGACTGTGTTTGTTGGTTTAGTCTTATAAATGAACTTTCATTGTGTGAGCTACATGTTTGTGGGATATTGGATTTTATTTAATTGCGTAATTTTTTGAATCACTGTTGATAAACTTAGTTTTTGCTAAGCTATTTTTGGATTTCAACTGCGTGTAGGTGGTATCATGAAGTATTTAAATCTTCGTAGGAAGATGTGGGAGAAAATCCTTTCTCACAATTACAAGTTTTTTTCTTATGAATCACAATTTTAGTTAATGGTATTTAAGCGTAATATTGGTGGAACTGAAGTTAGTTAGGGGCTGTAAGCATTTTAAAATTTGAAAATGTTGAAATAATATTTGTTGTATATTTCTAAAATTGATAACTACATTATTTGCCAGTAGCCTACTCTATGTTATTCAGTTTTAATTTGTCTATAACAGCTGATTATAATTTACAATTAGGATGTTTGTTTATGTTTATCAATCCAGGTTTTGTTAATACTTTAAAGTCAATTTATTAAATGTTTTTTAAATGTATTCACCTCGTTATTTCTATTTTTATTTTTATTTCTATTAATACCAGTTAAAGACACAATAGTTTTTTGGCGACGATAAAATGCATTCAATTGTTTTAAAGAACTATCAGTGCAAAATTTTTAGTAAATGAAAATAACTAGAAGATGGATCAAGGTAAGGCAAGGTACCCAATTTCAAGCCTTCAACTCGAACCATAGTTTTCAACTGTATTACGTCAATTCAAACAGCATTTTCATTCAATTCTCGTCAACTCGAAGTAGTTTCAATTTTTAACAATGGATCCTGATCAATTTTCACAGTTTATGCAATTAATGTCTCAACAACAACAGGCCATTCTTACTACAATTGCAACCCTTGTGAGTGGTAAAGATAAAAACCCTGAAAACACAACCTCATCTAATCTAATTCCTTTTGAAAATTTTGATTCGAAAAAAGAGAAATTTTCTTGCTATCTTGAACGATTTGAAAACTATTGTTTGATGAGAAATGTTTCTGACAAGGAGAAACAAGCCCAGCTTCTGTGTGTTTCAATTGGATCTATCCATTACAATAACCTTGCCTCATATTTAGGTCCTGAAAATCCTGTCAATAAACTTAGTTATGATCTCTTAATCAAATCGTTCAAACAAATGCTCATGCCTAAGAAAAGTGCTGTGGTATCTCAACACTATTTTCTAAATATATATCAAAAGGAGAACCAGTCAATCTCTGAATTCGTAGCTGATCTCCAACGTGACTTAACAGAGTGTGAGTTTATAACAAAGTGTGAATGTGAAAAATCTGTATCCATTGCTGACACCTTCCTTAGAGCCCAGTTCATTCGTGGCTTAAGAGATAATTGGTTAAGAGAAAACATTTTGCAGTCTAACTTGTCCTCTTTCGATGAAATCCTAACTAAAGCCATTGCCCTAGAAGCTTCAAAAATAGAAAGTAAGCAACTCACTCAAAGTCAAAACACTGTTCGACCCTCTTTTTCAACCAATGAGATCAGTAACACTAGTAAAGTTTCTAGCTCCTGCAATAAATTTTCTAGAGGTCGGTCTAGATCACAGTCAACCCATAGGACTAACAAAAATAGGTCAAATTCTCGTAACCCTCGACCCAACTTCAAAGCCCTAGGTATCGAGAATCTGTGTATCAGGTGTGGAAGAAGTAACCACAAAGTAAATGACTGTCGCACCGATTGTACAAAGCTGTTCTGTAATTTATGTAAGAAAAGCGGACATGTAGCTAAGGTTTGCATTAAATCTCTAATGAGTTCGTCAAAAGTAAAGCAAAACACCCATTCTTTCGATGATGACTCAAACCCTAATCAATCAGACTCAGCCAAAGGCTATGGTATAAACAAAGTTGAGCTATGTTTTCCTAATGAAAACAACAATATTGTCGATTTGTTTGAGGTCTCGCCTGACATAGACAAATACTTAGTTGATGTCACAATCAATGGTAAAGAACAAAAATTTGAGGTAGATTCTGGCGCAAAGTATTCCCTAATTGCAGATGATGATTTTCAACGCCTTAACCTAAATATTCCCCTACATGACACCAACTTGCTTTTCAAATCATACACCGGGAACATCATAAAACCTAAGGGAAAAGTAATTGTCAATGTTCAATACAATGGCAAATCAATGCAGGGAGAGTTACACATAGTTCCACCGGGTTTTGATGCCTTACTAGGTAGACAATGGATAAGGGAATTAAACATTGATCTTCAACAAGTATACAATCAAATGAAATCCAGCCCAATTTCAAATGTTCAATCTAACAAGTCTACAGATGAAATTTTCCAGACCTTTTCAAGTGTGTTTGAAGAAAAAGTAGGATGTGTACCCGGTATCAAAGTTTCTCTTCAACTTCGAGAAGGAGCAAAACCGATTTTCACTCGTGAACGTATTGTGCCTCACGCTCTACGTGAACTTGTCAACAAAGAATTAGACGAACTTGAATCGAGTGGAATAATAACTCCAACAAATTGTAGCGACTGGGGATCACCCTTAGTTGTCATACCGAAGCCTAACGGAAGCGTACGATTATGCGTCGATTACAAGTGTGGGGTTAACGAAAGAATAGTGCAAGCCAATCATCCAATCAGAAGAATTGATGATGTTTTGAGTAGTCTTCGCAACTCACGTTATTTCTGCAAACTCGATTTGTTCAAGGCATACCTTCACTTAGAAGTCGATGAAGAAAGCAGTAAAATCCAGACGATTTCGACTCACAGAGGTACTTACCTGATGAAAAGATTAAGTTTTGGCATTAAAACAGCTCCCTCAGAATTTAACAGAATCCTCTCCCTGATTTTAAAAGGAGTTCCCAAAACCGAAGCATACTTTGACGACATAATTATACATGGAAGTACGCTTGAAGAATGCACTTCCAACCTTGAACGTTGCCTTCAAAGACTTTCGGATTATGATCTTCATGTCAACAAACAAAAATGCTCTTTCTTTTCAGAATCAATTGAATATTTAGGACACATTATTGAACACAATAAAATAAAGAAATCTCCAGCAAAAACTGAAGCAATCAAGAACATGCCTCGACCTTCCAATCCTGATGAAGTAAGAAGATTCTTAGGACTTGTGACGTACTACGCAAGGTTCATACCTAACTTTTCAACCGTAACCTACCCTCTTCGATGTCTTTTAAGAAAAGGAGAACGTTGGCTATGGAGTTCACAATGTGAATCTGCTTTTCTGAAGTTGAAGACTGAACTTTGTAGTGATCGCGTTCTTGTCCCATTCGACCCAAGCCTTCCTCTGAACCTAACTACAGATGCCAGCCCTACTGGAGTTGCCGCCATATTGAGCCACAGTATCGAAGGAATTGAAAGACCAATTTCCTACGCCTCAAGATCAATGACTCAGGCTGAAATGAACTATAGTCAATTGGATCGTGAAGCTCTAGCGATTATATTTGGAGTCAATCACTTCTACTACTACCTATTCGGTAAACATTTCTATCTCATCACAGACAACCAACCACTATCAAGAATTCTCCATCAAAACAAAATACTTCCACAAATGACATCTGCACGTCTTTTACGATACGCAGCTTTTTTATCTGGTTTCAACTACTCAGTCAAATTTAAGAAAGGAGAGGAAAACAAAAACGTTGATTGCTTATCTAGGACTCCAGTAAAACAACTTAGACCTTCAAATGATCAAATAATAGGTGATGAAGTAAATGAAGTGTACATCGACAAGATCTTTCAGATTTCAAATGAAGAAATAACCTATTCAACAATCAAGACCGAGACAGAAAAAGATCAAGAACTGGCCAAATTGGTAAAAGAACTTCAAAATAAAGCCGAAGACTCTGAATTTACACTCATAGATGGAGTAGTTTTCCGAGGAGAAAGAATATTCATACCAAGAACTCTAAGGTCGAAGATACTCAAAGAACTTCATGAGACACATCTAGGGATGACTAAAATGAAACAGTTGTCAAGAAGATACGTTTACTGGCCCGGCTTGGACAAAGATATTGAAAGAATAGTTCGAAGCTGTGAACAATGCGCTTTAACGAAGTCGAATCCTCCAAAACAAGTTCACTTTTGGGACACACCTGAAAGTAACTGGGAACGAGTGCATATTGATTATGCAGGACCAATTGATAACAATTATTTTCTAATCTGTGTTGATGCTAAATCAAAGTGGGCAGAAGTCAAAATTTCAAAAGATGCCCCTGACTCCTTTAAGACCATCACTCTCCTAGAAGATATATTTTCTTTTCATGGTTATCCAAAACAAATGGTATCAGACAACGCTACCATCTTCAAGAGTAATGATTTTCAAACCTATTGTACAAACAATGGAATTTATCAAAAGTTTATCGCTCCTGGTCATCCAGCGACTAACGGCCTGGCCGAGAGAAACGTTCAAACATTAAAGCACAAACTTCTAGCGACATCAAATGAACAAATGCCGATTCAAGAAAGGCTAAAGAAAATATTATTTAGATATCGAGCTACACCCCTAGCATGCGAGAAGTCACCAGCTGAACTCTACTTGAATCGAAAACTCAGGATTCGATTGAATGCTATTTTCCCTAACAATCCACAACCTTCAAAGAATGACTGCAAACCCTCAAGAAGCTTAAATGTCAAGGATAGAGTGCAAGTCAGGTTTTTAAAAAACAACAAGAACGTTTGGGAATTTGGTGAAGTGTACAAGAAAATTGGAAAACTTCATTACTTGGTTCAATTGGACAGTGGGAGGATAATAAAAAGACATATAAACCAGCTGTATTCCACACTAGTCAACAAAACATCGAAGAAGTCTATCTCTTTTGGACCGACTCAGTGTTTTGAGGTCCCACGAATCCGACAGCCTCGAAATGATAACGTTCATGAAGAAATACCAAACCAAGAAATCCCACCGGACGAGGTACCTGCACGGGAAATAGCAATGCAAAACCAAAGGCGTTCACAAAGAACAAGGAAACAACCTGAGCGCTTCAAAGACTATGTAATGTGAATAAGTTCAATAATCTTTTCTATTTTTTTCAATGGACTTTTGAATTTAAGTGGGGAAGAATGTTGTATATTTCTAAAATTGATAACTACATTATTTGCCAGTAGCCTACTCTATGTTATTCAGTTTTAATTTGTCTATAACAGCTGATTATAATTTACAATTAGGATGTTTGTTTATGTTTATCAATCCAGGTTTTGTTAATACTTTAAAGTCAATTTATTAAATGTTTTTTCAATGTATTCACCTCGTTATTTCTATTTTTATTTTTATTTCTATTAATACCAGTTAAAGACACAATAATATTATTATTATAATGCCAAACAATTGCACCTACAGTTACCCCCCAGCAGTTGGTTGGGCAGGACTTTTCGATCATAGAACAACTATAGTAAGATGCACGAAAATAGTCCGATGGAAATTTTAACAGCTGTGTCCCCCCTCACCCCCTCTCACCCTGCAATGTTGTCATTTTTTGTTTTGTTTACCATGTGTAATACAGAATAAAAATGTGTTTCAGAATAAATCTGGCAACAATGCATCAACTCTCATCGGACTATTTTCGTGAATCCTACTTACAATACACTGCTGTAGTAATATTCTTGCAAATATTGGACCCAATGACACTTTTGGCTTTGAGCATCAAATTCCACATCATTATCCTATTTAAAAATTAATGGATAATGGTATTCTAATTACGTTCAGAGAAATTGAGCTCAAAGCTTAAAAATGTAATCTTAAACAGTGAGCATATTTTAAAATGCAATATTCGGACTCAGTTATTCCTGCAGGAATATTCCGACGGAAAAGAAATGTTAATGAGCAGAGTCATGAAGTTTTTCACTTTCATCAATTATGCAGAAATCTTCACCGGCGGGCGCCACGGCTCGAGGTGTGTTTTAATATAAAAAGTGTCAAACAAGAATATCCCTTCTTTGATCATCAGAGGTTTTCTTTAAGTTGCAAATTACAATTCATCCCGGGTTCTAACTCCGGCAGGGGCGAGATTAAAAACTCTAAAGAATCCACGTGGTATTTCCCTGCTTTGTGGTCCAAGAGAGAGGATCTTCTTTTACCTTGAGAGATGAGGTCAGATTCTTTGTTTCGTTTGTAGATTGTTGTTCAGAAAGAATGGAAATTTTGAATAGGTAATTTTGTCTATCTCATATAAACAAAGTAATATAAAACTTCAATAAGGAAAAGGCTGAAGTTAGGATATATAGAGTTGTGTTTTAAGAAAGGAAAAATAAATCAACACTTCCTAATTATAATTTATACTAAATGTGTATTCCTTTATGTCAATACACACACATAAAGTGTATATGTTAGTGTCCTATATGTTGTGTTATGGCGCGCAATTTTGAGTTATTTTTATACAGTAATTCTAAGTCCAATCATAAAAAAGAAAGTTATCAAAAGGTTATTTTCATTCGTTGCAGATTTTTACATAGGAATTTGTTAAGATTTGAATTTCAAACCATTCGTATGTAATTACTCAAGTAGGGGTATGAGTCTGCTATGAAAGTAACAAATTTTCTTCAACGCAATATTTCAAAACAGGGTTAAGGAAACAAGATTTACAAGTTTTAATAGTGGGTAATTTATATAAATTAAGGCAACTATGAATGAATGATGAGTCTTGAATAAGATAAATGTGATTTTTGTTTAGATAAGTAGAGTTAGCTAATAAACAAATGGTGTAAATACCTCAGTCATTGTGACTGAGGTATTTACACCATTTGTTTATTAGCTGTCATTTCCAGCTCCGGGACAATACCAACATCTTTATGATGTCAAAAAAATGTTAGCTAATAGTTTAGTCAGGTGTTTACCGATCATCCCACTAAGCTCCATGATCAGTGGTAACCGGGCTTAGTTTGGGATAATTTCTATTTTGAAATATTGTCTACAAGTAAATAGATGCTTTTTTTACACAAAATATATAAAACTAGGCAATGCTACAATATTAATCGGCAAACAGTCAGCAAGTATAAACATTAAACAACTGATGATAAAATCAATTCAAAATCACGCGCGTGGATCCCTTCGACTAGCAGCTAACTGACAGCTGTTAAAATCCACCTTCCGCCCGGATGGCTCCGCCAAACCAAAACATGTGTCCGGTCCGGTGCTCCGGTGCAGAGCTGCAGTTTAAATATCTCCGACAAACGATGAATAATGCAGTCGCGGTAGTTATAAAACTGTTTACATTAATCAGCGCGGCCGGCTGCATACTTCTGCAGCATTTGTATGCAGAAGCGATCGCTCATCAACTCTGATTTGTTCATTTTTCGGCTCCTCCATGGGAACCTGGTAAGCCTCTGTTATACCGAATGTTATTTTATTGTGTTAAGTATTAGTGGTTGAGTGTTTCCAAGTAGTGTCACCATAGTTTCGGAATGACAGTCGATGTTGTAGGAAATGATCAATGATTATAAATGTCTCAATAAAAGGTTTTCTCTAGATACTTTAGATACTTTTTTTGAAACACCGACGCACTCTGTGGTGCGTATTTTAAGGTGAGTATGACTGAAGGGGTGAGTGTGATGATTGTAATGGATCAGATGAGGTGTAGCTTTGTTACTGACAAATATCAGCTGTTTCATTTGTCAGGGTCATTAATTAATAGCCCAAGGACCAAATGCAGCTGGGGCAAGTATCGAACCATCAAAAAGCATTAACTTTTCTCAGGATCGAACCGGCAACCTTCAGATTCAAAGGCGAGCTCTTTAACCACTCAGCTACCCAGTACCTCAATTATAATTTCACATAGGCTATTGATGCAGAAGAGAAATTACGAACATTCCATACTTTAAAATTCTATCAAGAGACACCAGCGTACATTACTATAAATTGAGTCACGTTTAAACGACAAAAAGTGAATATTTGTTATCAAAATTGAAAATCAATAAAAAATCTACACAAAATTTGCAAGACAGGTATTGTGAATTTCAGGACTGTGGAGTAAAATAAATAAAAAAGGAAGGGGGTTTCAAAATGGTTTTCATTCCTTTGGTGTTTCAAAATGCTGCTTTTAATCCAAGCCGATGACGTAATCCATCTGATAGGTAACCTTAAGAGTCATGCATCAATTTTTTTGTTACCAGGCTAGTAACGTATTGGGTATAAAAATACATCGTTTTACCCGCTAGTGAAATAGGCCTTGTCTAATACTTAAAAATGGTTTTACCAGCCCTGGCGAATTTAAACATTTCTTAAACAAGCATGAAAAAATGCCAAGTGATATAAGCTTCTCTCCTATTTCCTTTCGTAACTGGCACTTAAATATTGGTCAAGGGCTTAAGTTAAATGAAACTTTTTTGAAATTTGTCCATAAGGAATCGACTTTATTTTCTGTATTTACCGCGTTGGTTCATGCCAACTGTAGAGCTTTCGTTTGGATATTTAACACAGTTTTTACAAGAAAATCCTAAGACATGTATACTTTAACATACCTGTCTTCTAATAAACAATAATATTTTTAGAGATAAAAAAAATTAAAATTGTGCATATAGTTGGCTAAAATGATGTGGGTTTGAGAAACATACAGTTTTAAAAATAATAATTAAGACCCAGATCAAAATTCTAGACTTATAACAAACAAAACTCACGTTTAGGAAGACTTTTTAACGTTTCTCTTTCAGCATGAATGGTACAATTTAAAAACACTCGAGCATGGTAAATGTATTTCCAAGTCATAAAAAGCCGTGTAAACTCTTAAACATAAACAACTTGAATGAATCAAAGTGCCGCCCGAATACGGCTGCAGTTTTATGCTGGGTGCTTTGTAATTCAAATAGAAGACAGAAAAAATGTCTATTGTGAGGGCGAAAAAGAAGATGAGGTGGAACAGAGGAAGAGGAGAAAAGAAGAAGAAAACCGCGAAGACGGATGGGTGACGAACGACTGACAGTTGGCTGCAGTGCAGGTGGTCAGTTTATGACGGCTGGGCTTCTCTGCCATTGTTGAGATGATTCGAATACACAGGGCTACCAACTGTCTGGGTGTTCCTAAAAAAAATATATATTTGATTGTTTATACATATAATTGGTAAAGAGGGTTTCTTAAAAAAATCAAAGTAGTAATTCTTTCACTTTGAATTTGGAGGTTGTTTTTCTGATGTTTTATCGGGTTTTTTTACCTCAATCAATATTTCTATTTACTAGTATAAATCAAACATTCATCAATTTATACAATTTCGATGTTTGAATATTATACATTTGCACTTGAGGTTGGTGTATGTATTTGGTACTTGACACACTGAACACCCGGTCCAATTCATTTAGCCAATTAATAACTTAATCACTATGCATTACATGACGCCCCTGCTAAACTATTTCAGCCATGATTGGTCTTCAACTAGCAGCTAACCGAAGCGTTTGTGCGGAACCGTTCACGCGTAAACAAATTCGACAGATTGAAACTCTCTTGGGCAAATTAATCAACGCGGAAAGAGACCAATTTGTGAACCAATCAAACAGAACCCGAAGCGAAAACATGGGTGACCAAATAAATCCCATTACCATAGCAATCACAACTAATGTTGTGGGAAACAGATAAATTACACGACTCATCGAGCAGGACCGCTTCGTGAAATGTGGCGTTGCGCCATCCAGTTAATTGTATTGTTGTAGCTACTTGGGGACGATCGGAATTTCAAATCCGGCGATAAATTAACAATAAGATTTTACACATGCTTTTAACTAATTGGACGACGCGGGATTAAAATGGCCCTCGACTTAACATTTATTTTTTGGCGAGACTTCTCCGCTTCGTGCTCACGACCTCATGAATTATTTAGTCCGGAGATAAATTTAAGGTATTGAACGGGGACTTTTATTGTTTGCGGCCGGAGTGTGCTGTGCTGAGGTTGACCCTATCTCTCCTTCCCCTCTGTGTTCCCGGTTTCTATTATTGTGGACTCTGTTTGTTACGTTTGGCCGGTTTTATTGCTCTTTTCACTTTGAGAATGAGTTGTAGTAATTTAGTAGAAGGTGTAGGGGACTGAAGTGGATCTGAGGCAGTATAAACTGGCTTAAAACATTTTTAGTGGTAGTAAACACATCAAGTGTTTAAATTTGAAAGATCTCGTTATGTCACTGATTCACTAGCGTTGTTGAGCAAAATGACTTTAATCCTTGGCAGCGATTTCATGGGTTTTGATATTCATTTTGCTAATACTTTTAAATTCACATGGACTTCAATGAACCACGCCTTCTCTTCATCTTATAAGGCTCCGGTCTACCCCTGGCGCGCCACCCAAATGCAAGTTTTTTTTAGAATCGTGTTATCTTCTGCTAAATGCAGCCTAGAGCTATAAATAAGGCGTCATATTAAAGAAGAATAGCGGTACTGGTTTTACTCTGTTACAATTTTGTAATTATTTCATCAAAACCAATAAGAAAACTTCAGTTAAAAATTGAGAAAAACCAATAGTTTTATACAGTTATAACTGAAGTTAGAATTATTATTATGTTTTTAATTCTAAAACCACAGAAGACGAAATCCGACTATCAACTTTTAGAAAAAAGTTGAGTTTGTCTCTATCTTAATTAGTTAATTTTATAACACGTGGGTATTTTTTTGAAAAGGGTCTCCACTATTAAAATCACCTGAAACCGAAAAGGTTATTACCAAAATTTGTTTTGGTGGATTGAGAAGGCTATTAATATACCGAAAACATTATTAAATTATTAAAGTTATTATTAAATAACAATTCCAATTAAAAAAGATTGTTTGATTGCATGCAAAATGCAAACGAACACAAACGGAACACTCCGTTTAAATAATTCTTGAAATTAAATTTTTTATCTTTTGCATCGTAAATATCACTTCAACAACATTTATCGACCATAATTTTAACAAAATCCCATAAAATCTGTAATATCCTTTCATACTAGGGAATGACCGCCGGTTCCACTGGCGCAGATGTCATACAGAGCGCCATATGCGCTATAACCGTTAGAGGGCGTGGATTTGTGTCTTGATCAGTGACAAATAGGCCGCAAGTAGCCGCTAAACCTGGTAATTCATTAACACTCCCATCTGTACCCCAATCTGCTCCGTAGTCCTGCACCCCTCCAGGGTTGATACATAAATTAACCTCTCTCGTTGTGGCTCTCTAAGTGGAAAGGCGCTGGTAACGTAACTCGAGTTAAAAATCAGCTTTTGGAAAAACAACGGGGGTTTGTTCAATAAAATCTTTCATATAGGTAGTGAGTAATCGTAGTAATTAAATATTTACCATTACTTTATTTTAACATACAATTTGTGTTTCATTATTCATGTATGTCAATCAGAGATGAAAAGGAAATGGTAGTGGAATTTACTTTTAAAATGTCAAAACCAAAGTTGTGCAGTTATTGGCCATAGTTTAAATTTTGATGTGAGATAAAACATTACACGTTAATAACTAATCATAAACTTAAAGTTTATTCAATGAATTGCGTTCAACCGAACAATGGACATTGTTTGAGATACATTGGACAGAATAGAGTCCTTTTCAAAATACCAGGGTGTTAACAATAAGTGGCGTCAGAAACATATAATTCTTGGGGTTTTCAGACTTCCGTATACTTTCTTCGGGTGTCGCTGTACTGGAAGACTATTGATACATGTAATGGAGCCGTGAGGAAAGTCCTGTCACCTGATGTTCATTTACTCTTCAGGAATATAATAATGACATGTGGCTGTATATAGTTCAGATTTACAAAACATTAAATTCTTCTATTCCTACTTAATGTACATGCTTACTTGTCAAGCGATTAGTTAAAATCTGTAGATAATTATCAATTCGTTTTGGAACACTGTTGTTCAAATAACAGTTTCGTAAAATTTTGTCATTCATGAAATTACTTCTAGTAAAAAATAATTTGTTCACAGAATTGTCAATGATCGAGACTTCATCAATGCACTGTGATGATGAAACTATATTAATGTTCCCAAAAGTTTGTTGGTTTTTATACTGGTTTTAAATTATCGAAAAAAGTATGTACACCTATATTTTTTGTCCTTATAACCTTAATGAAAATTTTCCTTTTTCATTACTTGGTCACAGCATAATTTTGTAGTCTACACAAACTCCTTCGCTGCAATCACTAATTTCAAAACCTCAATGTTAAACATTTTCCAGATTAAGTTTACTTTAAAATGTCACTAATAAATGCATTTTGTGTTTAACAGTCATATAACTTATTTGCAGCATCCCAAAAAAACTTTCATGATTTACTGAAGTGCACCACAAAAACCTTTATACATAATTTCTATGCGAAACATTAAACAAATCAAACCCTAGACCTACAGACCCCAACCACATAAATACGAAGCTCTCTCCAGAAAAGCGAATTGGAGACTGCGGAACAAATGGATATTAAAATCAGAGTCAGGACAAACCCCCGACAGATGGCACTCCACATGGACCTCGGTGTTGGGCGTCCACATCTTATATCATCCGGACGGGACGTTCGGATAAGGGGGAGGGCATATGGAAATGCGGACATAAGTCACACAAGATCTGGACTTGTCGTCCATGTTTTTATAGCCCGATTTTAATTTCCCGAGAGTGGCCACCTGTATCTAATCTAGGGTGGAGATTAAATTAAATTGCGAATGCCAAAGAGACGGTTTGGATTTTATTCGGTTTTATTGGGATTGGAGTAATGTTTTACTTGATTACTTATCTACTTCTGATTCTACTTGATCTAATACTCATTTATATGTAGATGGTATTGTGTTTATAATCAAAGTTTTCTCATGTTAGACGAAAAATACATAAAGATACTAAGACAATGTAACAATAGAGAAACTAAAAAAATTTACAAAAGTTGACGCTACAACATGTTTAACAAATCTGCAATAATTTATCCATCCAAATTAATATTAATACGATCACTTACGTAATTGTATTACTTAATAATGATTAAAATTGCATTGATTATAAAAGGACAGTTTATAATCAAAGGTGACGAAATGGTGGGTACCGTATATGAATTTTTACGAATAAAGACTATTTTTATGTCGTGTAAGGGACCAGTCTTTAAAAGAGGGATCTTTTTTAAGATAGGTAAAATGACAACTGATCAATAACTAAATACTTACCATGGATCAGAAAACTAAATTTAATGCATTACATGAGTATAGACTACACCATTACATACAAGGTATCCCAGACTACCCATAAACCCCTTTTACAACTTACTGTACATAATTACTGTTTCAAAATAATACACTGTGCCATTAGGTAAATCGGTTACTCTCCATCGATTGACGCTAATTTCAATGTACAGGGTGTAACAGAGGTAAACTATACAGACCAGAAGTCACAAATGTAATCATACAGAAATCACTTTTATGGTATTTTTGGATTCTACATGTAATATTAAGAAAACTTAACATTATAATTTATACCCCTGATCCTGACCATCCTGATAAGGCGGTTTAGGGGATAATGGTGTTTGGAGTTTAGTTTTTTTCATAAACAAATAATAATAATATTAACCCGAGACAAATTTTAACATCCATTATCCCTGAAAATTTTCGTTAACCAAACATGCCCTAGAATAAAAATGCCTTCTTTTGAATAATCTTCTTTTGAAATGACTCTTCTTTTGAATACTGTCCCATTATAAATAATTAAATTTTGTGATAATTTATTTGATTTTTCTTCAAAGTTTACAATTTGAGGGGATCCTCTAAAATTTATGGAAAATTAAAATTAATTCAATGATAATCAGTATTTTATAGTAAGATACTATTAAAAATGAGGTTCTTAAACATTTTCATGCTTTAGATAAGTTTTGTTGAACGTAAAAGTTTTAGAGATAAGTGAAATTTTTCATATGTTATTCTTTGGGGGAAATTAACTTTTACCGCCATTATCTTATAAACCGATAGGATTAGGGGTAAAAATTAAAATGTAAAAATGTCTTAAAAGCACGTGCCGAATAGAAAAATTCCATAAATGATGGGATTTTAATATAAAATTAGTGACTTCCGATCTGTATAAACTATATTACTTCTGGTACATCATGTACATTGAAATTAATGTCAATCAATGAAGCTTAATGGCACAAAATGTTTTTGTGAAAACAATAGTACCGTTAGGTTTAAAAGGGGTGTATGGCACATACTTTATACAGTATACATATACCGTACTACTATATATACATTTGGCCAAGATTTTAACTCGAGAGTGTTGAGTGACACTCATGTTAGACGTGTATAACAGACGGCCGATATTCGCCTACTTTCATGAACGGTTTATAATACCTTGTTAATACATTTCTACTATTTTCATGAATCCATTCAACAACTTATTTAGTTTTCAATAGGTGTCATTTATAAATTGTCTTTTTAATCAGGTTATAGGGAAGGGTGTTCGAAAGATAAATACAACATTATTTCATGTTGATATAAAACATTTAATAAGTTGTATTTCAAAATGCAACTAGTTAACGTATAAAACTAATTTAATAAGGTTTCCAAAGATACACAGGCTTTAATTCTTATTTTAAATAGATGCTAGGGACGGCGATTGCAACTTGTGTGCGGGTATGTATGATTTTTAACCATTCCTACATTGTGTTTTCTGGCTCTGGCTCATCAAAATATATAGGCATTGTACTGCATTTCTTCTTTGAACCAACCTCACAAACGAAAGTAAAATTTTAACTACAAGGGGTTAAAATCTGAAGAGGGCAAAGACATATAACAGCCGCAGGGGGCTCTATGGCCCAATGGAACCTCACGAAACAAGAACAGGGGATGGATCAGGAGATGGCCACCCATTAGGTCCTCCGCTATTACAATTTGTTTTGGTGAAATCAGACATCGTGATATATCGGTCAGAATCAACAAGATAGGATTCTTACCTGCACGAAAAAGTTCATTTTTATTAGTCTACATTTTTCCCTCGCTTACAATTTACTAGCCAGACTTTCTTTACAAGCATGTTCATGTACGTTGCATCATTCATTGTATCTTTAAAAAGAAATTCCCCAATCGCTATTAAAGATGTGAAGCCACACTACAGAATTCTTTTTGTTAAAGACACAGCAAACTTTGTATATAATTAACAATTGTTTATTCTTAATTCATTGTGGTTGTAATTCTACCATTTTTACCCCTCCACAATCCTTATGCAGCAGAATTTGATTGATAAATTTTAATTTAACAGAATCTTCCCATGGTGATTACAACGCTTGACAATTTATACTGAGAATGGGCTCACTAATAAATGCTACAACAATGACCATCTCTTTATATAAAATCATTATATAATTCCTTAAATTTTACTTTACGTGACGAGTACGTAGTATTTGTTCTTGGTTAACTACATCAAATCAAAATAGTTATACATGAAAGAAAGTGTAATTTAATATAAGTTTATCACTAAATAAAAATTAACTCGGCTAAAATTAATAATGAGTACGCCAAATCTTGTATAAAAAACTGTCCCTAAAAATACGTAACCGCTTCTAATCCACCCAAGTAAATCACCACCCCTCTTGAAAATCCACACCTTGCAAAGTTTTTATTAAACCCCACAAGACAACATTACAAAGAACTTGAAGAATCTCGCATTATAAATCTCCACATTTAGCTGCAAACAGGTGTTCAAAAACCGCTTATACCACCCTCGCCGAGTTCCCAAATAAATCACTCTCCGTTTCAACAAAGTGTTCACTTTGTACAATAAATTGTCCGTAGTTAAGGGAGGCTGAAATGCAGCAGTGCGCTCCACCGTGGACGGGCGCAACTAGGTGAAGTGATCGGTGATGGATGTGCTCTCATTTCCCTATCAATGGGTGACCATGAGGGGTGGAAGGGGAGGGGGGCAACAATGGACCATCCCATTGTTGCGATGTGCGGTGCAGACCGGAAGTCGACCATCAACAGATGTCCGCTTATTTTGGTCATTTGTCAACAAATTTGCGCGATTGTTCCGGTCGGAGTCAACCCTTTGTCGTTGTGAGGGCTGCCCGTTTTGTTCTTTAATGTCGACAATGTTTGTTTTCTTTATGATTTATTGCGGAAGGAGCGTTTTGTAGAAGTATTTTTAAAAGGAAGACAACTGTGAACTTGCTATTTATTACTGTACAACCTTTTTAATGTTTACTTTTTAGGTGTCCGCAATTTTTTCATATATTTGCTGTAGCCTAATGACTAATTCACTCTTAACTAAATGACTATAGCATATTGAAGAAAAGAATGAAACAATAGTTTTGAGTGGTCGAATCAAACGAGCTAGCCCTATAGTATCATCATTATAATAATAAATTATCTAATAATAGAACGCATATGGGACTTGAGGGTAAACTACTGATAGATGGTGTTAATGTTGATGTCAATCAATACATCTTCTTTGGCTCAAAGAGGATGGGAATATTTCGAATCTTTAATAAAATGTTTTATATGAATGTGCAAAATGATCACTATAACGCTTTTCAAGCCATTTTCAAAATTAATTCAAGCAAATGATCTTTTTGTTAAACAAATAATTAATAATCAATGTAACCAAGTTATTAATTTAAAATAGTTGTTTTAAAAATATGACAGGAATTATCGTTTTACATATAAAGTAATAAATTTTTAAGAAAAGGAGTTATTTATTTATATAAAAATATGTATGCGATAAAATATTCTGTACATTGTATCGAGTGAACAAATAGTGTAACTTACAATAGCAAATAATCACAAAGATTATTATAGAAACCCAATTTAAACCACAACCCACTATTTTCTTCCAATTTAAATAACATAATCCACTTCGATTCAATCCACCGATTCGCAAACCCAGGTAATTACCCCGAAATTAATTTCGACCCGTTTTACATATTGTGTGGTAAATGATTAGGTGAATTATCGAACAGCCTGCAGGTGACGCGATTTGCATGATAAAGACAGCGGCGGAGTGGACGCTGAACGGTATCGGGCCCGGGGCGATATGAACGCGTTCGGCGATCGGGGATGGGCGATCGGCAGAGCGGTCACAAGCCCCCGGGTCGGGCGACATGTCGGGGTGATCTGCCGTGGAGGTCGGTAATGGAGGGAAATATGAGGCGGAATTGGAGATTGGATGAGTGAACTGTGGAATATTCTAGGTGTTATTGATTTATAGGGAATTACAATACATGGAGCTTTTTCAGCTTGAAATCAAATTTGACTATCCGAGAGCAGGTGACAAATTTTCGGAAAATCCGAAATTTCAGATTAATCAATATTTAAAATGTTTAAATGTGCAGGAACTTAGAGATAGACTTGATTAAAACATTTTAATACGAGAATTTTAAATAATCTACAATGATTTACTCAAACTAGTCTACTTGTTGCTCAAAACCGAGCAATTTATTTTTATACAATACAAAAGTAACATTTAGTTCTAGATCAACTACATCCGACTAATCCAATATTGTGAATATCAGTAATCACAAAAACTACACGTATTTACAGCTGTAAATTACCAGATGTTTAAAATGTTCAACCCAAACCCAATGTTATTCTAGTGGGAAAATTTCAAATTTAATTTGTGTTTAGCGCCCTTATTATGTCAGCTTTTTATCAATTTTTGGTGAAACAACTACAGACCAAGCCTTATCCAACGACACCAAAACTTGAATATAGGTCAAACATTGTAGGAGGAGTTCTCAACACACAAAAAAACCCTTAGCATAATTAAATAAGTATAGATGTTACTGATGTGATAGGCCTAATGTGATAATAGATGTGACTAGATGTGACTGACGTGGTACAGATTGTAGTTTAGGCCTACTGATTTAAAAAAATAATGCATATTATTAATTATTTATTTGGAGTTTGTTGCTTCTCACTAACTTGCTGGTAGTTTTAAATACATTTTCATTGTGCATAACTTTTTTCGTTGTTTATTTAGAAGAATGAGTAAAATAACATTACAGCATGAAAATCATAAGCTACTGTACTTTTGGTATTTGTGTATTTTTTGACAAATTTGGACGGTTTGAATATAGACAATTGCCTATATTATTATTATATGTTTTCAACTTCAAATTATTTCAAATTAAAATTCTATATTTGTTTTGGTCGATTTCACAATTGTATGACAAATGTCATTTTTAAGTATGTTTACCTACTGCACTGCACATCGATTTACTTGTTTACTATTGCGCAATTTGAGAACGGGCAAACTAGTATATTTGAACACAGTTCTTTTAAAATAACCTTTCACAATCATTTATAAAAAAATCACGTTAAAATTACGTCGGATTTTCCCAGCACCAATCATTATGGGGTCGTCCATAAATTACGTCATCTGAAAATAGGGGGGGAGGGTCCAGATTGAAAATGACGGTAAGGTGATGTGCAAGGGGGGGGGGTTGTCTTTGATATGACGTCATTTTGAATATGATCTTTTATATCAACTTTTAACAGTAAAACAATGATAAATTCTAACAAAACTCAACTATTATAAAACAATTATCTATAAAATACATTAGACTATTTTAAGGCGTTGCTTTATAGTTTATTTTTCAATTGAGAAAGTAATTTCGGCTTTATTTCTGAAGTTAAATTTAGATTTGATTGGAAATTTTTTTTAGTTCATCATGTAGCGTGTAAAAAGCATTATTTTTACTTAAAACGGAGGTTTGTTAAAAATGACGTCATTTTTCCGAGAGGGGGGGGGGGTCAGACAAATTATGATGGTAGGATGATTTTAGGGAGGGGGGATCCAAAAATGGCCAAAAAGCGATGACGTAATTTATGGACGGCCCCTATGTCAAGCGCCACTCTATGGTCCAAACATTAAAGAATATTTTATATTTTCCGTCTCATCATTTGTTTCTTTCAGCCAAGTTTTTTTTTAACTCTCCTTATTATCTCTAAATGCCTAATATCTATATCTATATATTAATACGCAAGCATGTTTCATTTCCTCCTTTTTTCTCCGCTCGTGGGCATCGTAGGATAAATCCGCGCATACCGTTAGAAAGGTATAGCCCTGTAGATGAGCAGAATCACATTCTAATTCACATCGGACCACAGGGCTACGCCCCACAGGCTTTTAAAGTTCCAATGTTAATCTTATGGAGAAAAAAGAATTGAATGAATCATTAGACAGCTGTTGTAAAAACAACTGCTAGAAAATTAGGAAGAAAACAGATGTTTTGGTTCTAAAATGTTTTTAGCTTCTTGGGTCCAGATCAACTGAATTTTTGATCGAATTTCGATCAGTAGGCGATCTCTAGTATATATTAATAGGCAAGCATGTTTACTTTCCTCCTTTTTTCTCAGCTCGTGTGCATCGTAGTAGAATTCCGCGCATACCGTTAGAAAGGTATAGTCCTCTAGATGAGCTGAATCCCATTCTAATTCAAATCGGACTCCAGGGCTACGCCCCGCAGGCTTTCAAAGTTCCAATGTTAATCTTATTGAGGAGGGATAATTGATTGAATCATTAGACAGCTGTTATAAAAACAACTGTTAGAAAAACGGGAAGATGTTTCAGTCATAAAATGTTTTTAATCTTCTTGGGTCCATATCAACTGAAATTTTGATCGAATTTCGATCAGGAGGCGATCTCTAGTAATATTTAATACACTTACTATCATAATTAAATTATAGGTCCATGCATGCATGACTGCTCGTCATGTGGTTTTATATGGATGATTCAAATCATTCAGTTCTATTTAAAACACTCTCTGAGTTCATAAAATATGTTATAGTTTTGTAACTTTGTATCGTTATTCGAGATTATTTTTTCAGGCTAATTTTTTGCATGTCTCTATTTTTGTGTGCTTTATATACATTTTCCTGCATTACTCTCACTTAACTGTTTATTTTCAACATTTCATTATATCTTAAGATAAAATTAGATTAACTTTACAAAGTGTTTGGCTCATTTGTACCATCACTTGATGGTACTGTATATGCTTGCAATCGTCTTTTAAATTGAAGTTTAATTAAAACTCCTTAGCTAACATGTTTTTTCTCAGCCAAATTCTACTAAAAAGCTCTTAAAACTACAGAAGTATAACTCTCAATGCCGGCCTTTATATAGTAAAATTTTATTATTAAATCCTTAAATTATAACCATGCTGAAAGTCAGTTACAACTATTATTTCTTTATTTTTTTATATAAATTGATAAATTTCACAGTTTTTTTTTTTGCTAAATGTCCAATTATGGTACATATAAACATCCATGGAACTAAATTTTTCAATCGTATGGGTAGCCTATAGTGAGAGGCGTCTTTATTATGAACCATATTGTTTTATCAACCCTTTATCGAAAATGAGAATCGATTTAAAAATTTAAGTTGAATACTGTGAGGTCGTTATAATTTTTTATTTTAGAAGAAAAAACTGCAATGTAGTAAAATCCGACATAACTCTGGTCGTTCAGGGTTACCTTATAGCTGATTAGGCCTACTAAGGATTTTATTAAAATCGTTCAATATAACAATGACATTTAACCATTAGTTTTGTTACAGAAAAGTTATCCCCGTGGTGGGCTAGATAATGTTTATTTCCCTCCAAGCATTATATAATTATAATGAGAAACCCACGTTTTTATAAAATGAGTTACCGGTCAAAATATATTTAACGAACTAAATGGTTTTAATAAAGAATATTACATTTGATGATTAAACAAGCTTCATGTAAAATATTTGAAAATCCTATAATAAACTGGTAAGAAGTGACTCACTGCTTATACATGGCCAGTAATTGAGACTAGGAACACCTTAAAAACTACCATGCTCAAACAACTTGTTTGTGTTATATACCTACTTAAATATGCTACACATTGGAAGAAAGGTGTAAATTTAAAACACGATGGGATGTACTATTTTTTTTAAGTATTTTTAAGTATTTATTAAGTATGTTTACAATTAAGTATTTTTTATTTTAATTAGAAGAACATTAAAGTTGGTCCTTCGGTTATTCTAAGACCTTATGGTGCCTATGGAAATCCATTCAAGCAGCGATAGTTGGTGATTCCAGGATCCATGCAACAAAAAGAGATAATGTAATCATTAAAGTATAGAAGAGGAACATAAGGAATATTTTATACAAGTATCTTGTTTATGAAATCTTCAAAATTAAAAAATTACAATAATATTCCCAAATTTCTCATATTGTACGGTATCCATGGTGTTATAGGATTGGAAACATTGTCATCGCACCAACTTTTGTTTAATTATTTTCAATGAGTGGTAACAAAAATCATGCCAAGCACTGTATTGCTAATCGTAATGTTTTGTGGTGTAGTTTCAGATTTATAATCTTATGGATTCAAAATGTATTAGTTATAATTTAATCATTATGGAGTTAAGATTTTCAGTTACTTGCAACTATTTTATGGTTAGCTAAGGTGCATGGGCTAAGGGGGTGGGTTATGCAATCTGACTACAGATGCAATATTGCCTACCCGTTCGACTAAGGCGCAACCCTTCAAATCTTCATAGGTTGACCATAGTATAAAAAAAAACACATTTTCATTAAGCTCTGCTACAACACAGGATTTTGTTGGTTTTTTACAAAACAAGGATTAGTTGACTCAAAAATAGAATAGACTTCCTATCACATAAATTGATTGTTTAACGAAAAGATTATCCTGAAAACGTACACCCAACTTCATCTGAGAGAAATTTTTTTGTAAATAGTTATGTTTTTTTTACCTCTGACATAAAAGTAAAAAATAGTATTGTTATAAAACTATATAAAATTAGTATACTTATTAAAGTATATGTTTACAGGGACATTTATTGATAACCTTATTCCTACTACATGTCATGTATCATCGTTTGGTCATTGATACTGTAATATATTTTGTAAATGATATTTTTACAGTACCAATTTAACCGAGCCTTTTTAGTTGGTTTCAATTCACTTTTGTTGTAGTGTCATGGTAATCAAGCTATTAAATTTACGAGAAAATCTCACAGTTAACGGGTCATAAAAAAACTGTTAAAAATTAATGTTCCTTTATTTTTGTTTACTTTTAATTTGTATTTCGCTGCCAAAAAAGCAACCCATAAGAGCAATGTTAAAAATTACGATTATTAAACTTAATTTTAGACAAAACTCGATTTTCCTGATTGATTGAGGCTGTTTTCAAACTTTTTTGGGCCAAAATACTCTGAAATGCAAAGTTTAAGCAAAATCTACCTGGATTTCGATATCGCAAACACACACACCATCAGACAGTCCTCGTAGCTTATTATAGTATAGGATTATTAGATAAAGTCAATGTAATAAAGCACAGTACCATAATGAATTCTGTACGACATTTAAAACTTTGTACTAAAAAATAGCAGCAGTAAGTAAAACGAAATAATTAATTTAACATGAGGAGTGAATTAAAATTTCTAAAGGAGGAGATTTTCAATTTTAAGAGATTGGCGAATTACTATGTTTGTTTCGTTTACTGTGTTTATGTGTATGAACTCTACAGACTGTTCAGTAGAATTACTGTTCATTTCCCAACCAACAATATTACAGCCTAAATAGTTTTTTCAACCCCTTTTTTCATTCATATTTTACTTTGAATAAAGTACACACTTAATTCAATTACTCAACTGAGATGCTATACACAGAAAATGATCAACTTTCAATTAAAGTAAAACACCAATTCCAAACCCAAACCAATCCCGGTGATATTCAAGCATCATAGAGTTTGACGGCGCTCCTGTCTTGTAGCGGGGGGGGGGGGTACCTGTTGAGACATATTCCGACTCCATTACCACAAAACTATTTATTTTATTTGCCGGCTCCGTGGGGGGCGGTCCGCAACTTTGAGAGGCTGGAGGCGGCATCTCGTCCAACATCTTGGCGGTTCCCTATTGGCCGCTCCTGGCCCCGCCCACATCTTCGCTCTCGCTCGCTCCTTGTTTTTCCTCTGATTGCGTCCGAGATGTCAAACTATCCCGGATCAATCAGGCCCCCGGGAGATATTAATTTCGCCGATGGCCGAGAGAGCGAGCTACGCCGCCGTTCGTCTTTGTTATTTCTTCAGTAACTTCCACACTGACAGGCGTATCTTCATCTATAAACCTTAATGGACTGTTTTTCTTTCTTATCCTCGTATTTACGCTGGCTAACTGAAACTAGAGGACTGATGGATTTCCCGGACTTGCGAGGAAAGTCTGGGATAGTTTTTGTAGAAAGGGTTTCAATAACAAAATTTTTTGAAAGATTGAAATATATTTTCTGAGAATCGATTTTGAGTCTCCGAATTACTACTTAACATTTTAAAATCAATACAATAATTATCTTTTTATCATTCTGCACGAAATCAGCCTGTTTTTTGCTCTCTTAATAGTACCAAAACCGATTCTTTTTTGTCCTAGGACTTGAAAAATCATCTGGAGAATTTTTTAGGTCCTAGTACTGAAAAGTCAGCTGTTTGCTAAGTATATTAGTATACATTTATTAATATTAAGGAGCAGAATTTTGAAATTCATACGTTATAAAGAGCATTGTTTGTAAATAACAGAAATGTAAACACTACATATTACTTACTTTGTAAATATAACCTCGAAAATACAACTTTATAGTTAATATTTTTAAAGATTAAAAGTCTACTTTCTCATCTTGATTAAAAACTTTGTTCATCACTCGTAGCAAAAGTGTCTTTTTGATGCTTAATCGTTTTTAAAAACTCGGCTGCGCCTCGTTTTTAAAACACGATTGCGCACCAAAAAGACCCACTTTTGCTCCTAGTGATGAAAACTACTATTATAAACTCAGTATGCTATAGACAACCAAAAAGTAGACTTTAAAATATTTTTTTGTGTAAATTTTCTTATTTAGCCTATATGTATAGATCAGAGAAACTAGCACCTTCAAACGTAAAAGATAATGTAACAGAAGAAGTTAAGTTAGTAGTATGTTACGCATAGGCCTATACACTCAATATTGAGCTATGCTACATTTATATGGGGACATGCTACTATCAAGGAAAAATTTAAGGCACAGAAAAGAGCAATGCGAATAATATGTGGTGTAAATAAGAAAAATCCACCGCAAACCGTGAACGAAGAAATTAAACATAATGTCCCTTTCCTTAAATTTTTATCGTATTTTAGATACCGTGTAATAAAATAAACCACGAACAAAAATGTGTTTTCCACTTGGATTCACATAACTTAGGTATGCCTATTTCAAGTCAATATCCACAAGATACTTCAATCCAGCCCAGCTATATAAACGAGCCACATCTTTAATCCACATAACATACGATTTAGCTACCGCTTACATCAACTCATTCAAGACCAGTGGTTTCCCTAAATCACAGGTAATATCTATAAATATCGAGTTAACTCCCTTATCCTCGACACCAGTTGTAAACATGCCCGGGATGGCATCAATCCATTGTCGGACATCACTCATCGGCGGCCCGGTCGGTGTAAGGCAATTCTGGGGCATTAGCATAGCAGCATTAGCATTGTAATGCGAGCGTGCCCAGCACCCGCGGCGGGTAAGTTACTCTGACCTACATTTAAAGTTTTTTGTACATGCACGTTAATTTTATTGTGTTTTTTCGTCGGTTTGCGACATAGATTTCTTTGGGATTTTAAGTAAAAGCTTTCAAGAACCCAAATATCGCAACAGAGTATAATAGGACATTTTAATAATCGTAAATTTTTCAAGACACCCTTTATCCGAAAACACATTCTCTTAAAAGAAACTTGTTTAGATTAAATTTACAGACAGGATGCATTGGTAGAATGGAATATGTCTACAATCTATTGCGGTAAAAGAAAATTTTATTAATTTATGTAACTTCAAAGATCCTATAAAAGTTGTGTTAACTTAATAAAATATATTTTGTGATATCAAATATTTTTACTTTTACATCTTGTGGCTGTTGTATAATACAACACAGTAATTTAAATTTTGTCGCGAAATCATTAAAGTTCTATACTAAATTAAGACTAGATGTATAAAAAAATGATAGAAAACGAGATACTTATAGAGAAAATGAAGAGCGAAAAAATCCTAAATATGTAGGCCTATGTTTATTTCTTCAAAAACTTTCGAAGAATATTTGTAAAATTTATATTGTTAAATGGTTTATTTTAAATTTAGATGTCTAGATTGTGTGTTTAGTATTGATCAGAATATTTTTTGTGTTAGTGCACACGTAGACAGTGTATGTTTTGTTTTTGTTTTTTTTTTTTTTTTAAATGTTCGTTGAATTTTTGTTTGTTATTCCAATTCCAGTGTCCCTGCTGTCAGTTTCATGCAGAAGCGTGTCCAGGAAGGACGATAGCATCAGAGCTGCCGTCAATGTGTAGCGGCAGTGGTCGGAACTAGCGTGTCCTGCTGACTTCCGATCTTCTGTGTCCTCCATCCGCATCCTTTCCGATGATCAGGATCAGGATGAACAAACAGGAGTGGCATCCGTGCTTTGGATCTGTTAAAATGGTATAGAGTATAACAACTACAATCATTTTACTACTAATGATTTTTGAGACCATTAAATCGTAGGCCTATAAGCAACTGGAACGTGGACAGAATGGCAGAAATAAAACTGTCAGTGGTCGCCATTTCTTAGCGGACAAAAATCAGTAATGTAAATCCCAATAATTTAAACAACAATCAAATTGTTGCCGATTCATTAAGGTAATTTTTAAGAGTGGGTTGGCAACATTGCTGATTTTATTGAAACATGTCGATTTAATAATATTTAGGAGTAAATTGCCATCGTTGATTTTCTGTGTAACGCGGTGGTTCTTTTAAAGTTTACGATATAGTACTGGACGTTTCTCATAGAGTTTTCAAGATCAGCATAATTGATTTTGAGTTTGAAAATAATCTCGCCATACAAACAACGTTATATGAAAACATGTAGGCCTATAAGGAAGAGATTAAATTGCTAAAAGAAATACTGTTTATGGAAGGGTTTTAAAAAGTAGCAATTTGCACAAAGGCATTAAGAAAAATTACGCAAAACTATAAAAAAGTCAATCAAATTGATAATGTTTCTCGAGTTTATTTTTTATGTGATGGAAAATTTGAGAGTGAGACAATGATAGGCTACTAGACATATTGATTGTTTTCATTGATGTTATTTAGAACCATTGCGTATTCAAGGGAAATACCTCTTTCTACATTCCTTCAGGATACAATAAAATTTGGTAATAACTTTGGGAGGGATTACTTATATGCACGAAGTTGTGGCAATGTTATATAATGTTAAAATCAAAGTTTATACGTGAAACAATTTTATTGATAGCATCTTTGAAATAACTACCACTTCATCTCACGATTTAGGCTAATGAAATCGACTCCATTCTTTAGAGAACTATCGTATAGATTGAAATGTCAACATTTTTTTAACCATACTTTAATTTCTTATTATATTTAGTAGAGTTTGGAGTTCCACAGATAACATAAGTCCTTGGCTCGTCTTGTTTAGAGTCACTTAATGTTCCTTGATAATTGATTTGTATTCTCATGATACAACGGTTATTATTGAATTTTTTACTATATGGAACATAGAGTATAAAATTTTTTACGATCGACTTTAAATTTCTCTTAGGCGAATTTTAGACCCCCAAAAGGCTTTTTTATTACTAATTAGATTTCAATGAAATTCTCAGGTTAGATTTTAAGTATTTTAAACTAGGTAATAAACTATAATCGAGCAATTATTTTCAAGTATTAAAAAAGCTTATTTTCCGGAATTTTTGACAGAACTTTAGTTGTTTAGGCTACATGATTTGACTAATGTAGTTGCTATGATCAGTTTATATTCCCCCATCGCAGCTGAGTTGTCGCTGTGTTTGCTGAAAACAAAATTCAACATATTAACATAACCTTTTCTTGTTTATATCTGCTTGCCGTTATATTACGTTTTTAAATCAAATTTAATTGATATTTTGACAGACCTATTTGTTAAATTAAATAGATCAACACTTATGTTTACTTGTTGAAGTTATAAATTATACCAAAAGATAGGCATGTTGATGTGGAATTGCTGTCGTACGGAATTATGCGATTAACTAATTTATGGGATACAACAAATATCTATTTGGGAGAAAGATTTAAATTGAACAACTAATTAGAATGTGTTGTGCCATTGTAGCCTATGTCTCAGGTAACAAAATATGCATTAAGTGTTAAGTAAGCGTAATTCTACAATACTTACATTACTTGATTTTTATTAATTTGCAATCATGGATTTTAAATTATATTGTTTTTTCGCTCTACAATCTATTTACCTTTAATATTATAAGCATAATTATTATTAAGTTACTTGCTTGTTTTGAGGTCTTAGCTAAAATCATTGTTTGTATTTGTAGGCTAGGCCTAGGATGTACGCCGGTTGACTTTGGACGGTTAGATGACGTTCCACTCTTCACATTCGAGGAAATGGAAACCTCCGTTCTCTCCCTAAAGAGCAACAAGGCTCCTGACCCGGACGGATTCCCAGCGAGGCTTTAAAGAAAGTATTTTCAATTAATGCTGACTTGTTGTTGAGAATGTACAACGCCTGTTTGGTAGAAAGGGTGTTTCCGGCTCCCTGGAAAACCGCCAGACTTGTACTCATCAGCAAGGGCAAAGGTGATCCCGAGCTGCCGTCGTCCCACAGGCCTTTTTGCATGTTGGACACAGCTGGGAAGCTGCCCGAGAAGCTGATCCGTTCCCGCCTGACGTCTGCCGTGGAAGCTGCTGGGTACTTATGCCCCCGTCAGTACGGCTTCAGAAAGGGACGGTCAACGATTGATGCTATCACCGAAGTCCAGAGAGCTGTGAAGAGAGCCGAGAGCCACGACCATTTCTCTCGCTAAGTAGTGCTTCTTTGTTACGCTTATGTCAAGAATGCCTTTAACTCGGCTAGGTGGGTCGATATGCTGGATGCGCTTCGCAACACCTTTCGCGTTCCTGCATATCTGTTGCGACTCATCTTGTTGCGGATTATCTCCGCTCTCGAAGCCTGATTTACGACACAAGGGACGGAACGTGGACGATGGAAGTCACTTCTGGTGCCGTGCAAGATTCAATACTCGGCCAGGATCTCTGGAACGTTGCCTATGACAGCCTCATGAGGTTGGAGATGCCTGAGGAAACCACTTTGGTTGAGTACGCCGATGATGTTGCAGCTCTCATTGTCGCACGCAACGTTGAGCTGGCCCAACTAAAGTTGAACCGAGTCATGCGTGTGGTCAACACATCGATGTTCGATCACGCTCTCTCGCGTACTCTCCGTAAGACGGAGATTGTGATCCTTACGAAGAAGAGGATGGAGACCGTCGTTCCGTTCCGAGTGGGAAGGAAGGTGGTCCAATCAACTGGTGCTGCTAAGTACTTCGGGATTATGGTGGACACCAAGTTAAGCTGGAGGGATCAGATATTCCGTACGGCGGACTAGGCCGCTAAGGTAGTCACTTACCCTACTAGGCTGATGGCCAATGTCGGGGTTCCACGATCCAGCAGAAGACGTCTGTTGATGTCCGCGGTTCAGTCCGTGCTTTTTTATGGAGCAGAGGTGTGAGCAGACGCTCTCGATAAAGAGTAGTACAGGTTGCGACTCGCCCGGGTTCAACGTCGAGCGGCGCTCGGGGTGTGTTTCGCCTACCGGACAGTGTCCGAGCCTGCCGTCCTGGTGGTCGCCGGAGTCATCCCTGTCAAGCTCTTGGCAGGAGAGAGGAAGGCGATTTATCAGAGACAAGGCGAGATTAAAAGGACACGGCAAGAACAGAAGAGCGCTCCAGAACCTTCCAGCAGTGGCAACACAGCTGGGAGCACGACACCCGAGGACGATGGACTGCACGACTTATCAAGCACGTCAAACCATGGGTGGAACGGCAGCCAATTCTTGACAATTCACGGCTATCTCGGTCGTACCTGAACCGGATGGGCAAGACCGGTTCACCGGACTGCATTTATTGCTCGGGCGTTCCCGACGATGCGGAACACACATTCTTCCGCTGCCCCCGTTGGGAAGGGCCCCGCCTGAAGGCCACACAAATTTTTTGGTGCATTTTCGGTGGACTCGGTCTGCCAAAAGATCTTGGAGGATGAGGAAAACTGGGATTGTTTATCACAGTTCGTCCGGGGCATCCTCCTGGAAAAGAAACCGATCTGGACCGCGAAGTGGCCCAGATCCCTTGATCGAGTGGCTGGATAAGGAGTAAGCCCCACCGGCGTTAGCCAAATTTAGGCCTATCCTGACGTAATGTGATAAACAATTTCAGGTTAGAATCCTAAAGAGTAGAGGAGGTTTTTTAGTGGGTAAACCCATTTTTAGGGAGCCCCACACTACAGACTTGCCACCTGTGTGCGTAATGCATTTTTCTTACCTCTCCCTAAAAAAAACCCATAAAAAGCGTCACTTAATAACTCAAAAAGTGAGTAAAAAATTCTTGTACGGGACGGACATCGGAGCGTATTCCTAGTTTACAGTAAAAAATTGATACTTTTATTATTCATGAACAATTTAATGTGTTAGATATCGAATGGAAACGGGTTAACTTATAGTTTTAGGTCTTAAATTACGAAAAAAGAAAAAAACATTGTGTTTTCACAATAATAGTACATCCTTTTTGATACCCTTTTAGGGACAGTATATCAAGCTAGATTTATTTTTTAAGCAACAATAGATTTTGAAACGTTTTACTTTAAATTAGATAAATTTTATTTAAAGTACTTTATAACAGTTGACTATATACACTAACGTGAATAGACTTCTCATAGCATAGGCGTATTTGAAACCTAATGACGGTATTGCGATCTTCTGCGGCGTACATGAAAACAAATGACATATGACAATGATAGAAAAATCGTATTACCATTCTTCTCAACCAAGGATGAAACATTTTATAACTGAGAGCTATGTTTATATTTTGGTAAAGTGTTTTTGCAACACTGTAAATCCAACTGAATAATAACAACATCGATTGCAGCGAATCTGGCGCTGCGCACACGAACTTTCCAAGTTTAGGTATCAAACAAAAAGCATTTGGATGAGAAGTTTACTCATGTTAGAGTACATAGTCAATGGTATAACTGTTATAAGTTTAGTAATTAAACTTTTTTATTGAACTTTAATTTTGGTAATATAAACTACTTGACTTCAATAAAATATTTAAATTAGGTATTTTCTTTTATCTGACGATTTTCATACGACACTGGTTTGACAAAGCAAAGCTTTTTACTCCAAGTCACAAAAAGCATAAACAGTTTGAAACTAAGTGAAAAGAAATTATTGCAAATTGGAGGACGCAGCGCAAGTAAAAAGAAATGTAAAGAAAAATAAGTGCAAAAAGACTGGAATAAATTAAGAAACACTCTAATACGCAGCGCTGTATAATCGCATGCCATTAAGAAACCTACACCCATAACCGTAATACTCGGGCAACTTCCTCCGTATCCGTGGATACAATTATGTAAAGCTGAGACTCTCTTCAATTTTGTAAATTTCTTTTAGCATATTCAACTGTGTTGGAATTCTTTTTGCTTGTATTATCTTGTTCTTAAAAGCTGTACCGGTGTCACCTTTTTCAATAAGGTACAGGCGATGGTGTTAATGGAATACATTATGAAGACTTTGCTAGTGCTCTGCGATGTGGGAATGTAGGAAGTAATTAGGCTAAATATTAATTTGTATTTTTGAAGAATTTTATGTAAATTGGTTTTTATGCCATTTTAAAATTAAATAATGTGTTAAATTTAACTTATATTTAAGTTGGAACTGAGAGTTTCATTGATAAATATTTCATACCAAATAAAAGCAAAATTAATTTGAAATTTTGTCGTAAATATTTTAATAAATGGAAACATTTCAAAGCGGATGCTTTGACACTATAATAATATTGGATCAAAGTATCCGCTTTAAGAAGTTCAAAATATTTCTAAAATAAGATTCATAAGTAAACAGAAAAATTGAATTTCAATTTATATTTAAATGTAAATAAGATATTTACTGTTAAATTTAACACTTAATATTTCATGAATATTCACTACTTCAGTAGTAGGAGTACAGTAAGATATTTATTTTGATGCGTTAAGGTATGTCATTTTATCTTGTACACTTTTCGACCAGGGTTTTTTTAACTATGAGATAATATTGTATTTTTTAACTTAGGCAACCTTTATCGATGAACTGTAGGGGCTACGGTAAAATAAGGTAATGTGTATTTTTTTTTTAATTTTAAGCAAACAGTGGAGTTACCTATATTCTTTAACTTCACAATTGAGAATTATATTTCAACTTAAACTTTTCAGAACAGGTCAATCAAATTGAAATAAATATTTTAAATGACTTACTTATAGGCTTTCGAAATGTTCTCTATTGCCTTTATTATCCACATTCTAAGAGATTATATTAATTTTTTGTGACAACCTACTATAGGGAATCGGACAATCTATAACTAAAAATCTTTCGGAAGCAAACTACGCATCAAAATAAAGCATCTTAAGAGTCATCTTCACCTTGAGCCATTAGCCCATTGTTGCGCAGTTGGCAATGTTAACTATACGGCTTTTAGGCCTAATGCAAAACATGGTATTTTATTCCCCTGTTTCGGACGCCGTTTTTCAACCGATTTTCTTTAAACTCGGTAAGTGTTTAGTTGAATAGTTATATGAGGCCCCTCATGCCTCGAAATTTTGAAAATTTAACAAATATAACCAAGGAAACTCGAGTTACTTTGCGACGTCCCAGAGAGTAATATTTGTTAATTTTTCAAATTTCGAGGTATGAGAGGCATAATATATTCAACTAAACACTTTATAAGTGTAAAAATAATCGGTTGCAAAACGGCGTCCGAAACAAGGGAATAAAATACTATGTTTTGCATTAAAAGCCGTATGATTAACATTGCCGACCACGCAACAATGGGCTAATAGCCCAAGGTGAAGATGACTTAAAATAACCTTTTCCCTGCACGGCCAACATGAAAGGAGAAAAAATACTCTAAGAATTACGCGGTTCTCCTCAAAACCCGTGTTCTGTCGGGAGTAATTAAGCCCCGGGGGTGTTTTGGCGCGTAACCAATCCGCGGCCGAAAACCGGCGGAATAGAGTGGTTGGTGGTCATCAAACCGCAGTTACGACGATTACCGGTCAGCACGACAGCAGCGCTGCGGGCGCATCGTGGACGACTGGCGAGTTAACTCCGGTGGCTACCGTGCCATCAGTGCGCGGCGTGACCACCAGGAGCGCCAGCGTCGTGGGAACTACCGCACTTTCTACGCCGCTCCGTACTTTACGAAATAAATTGTCGCGGTGGCCGGGACAGACAGCTTCCACCGTCGGAGCCTCTGAGGATGCCGCGTGGAAAAAGGGAATCATCCGCCGGTGGCGCCTCGAACCTGGGAAAAACCGATTTATGGGAAAAAGCTTTAGACGGATAGCGTTGCTTATAAATATCGTAAATATTTTTTATTCTGTGGTAGGCTAAAAACTACACATTGCAACGGATATTTGAACACGATGAAAAAATCCCACTGCTTCAATGTAGTTATACTGGTAGTTATACGGTAGTTGATTATTTTATTGTTTTATTATTTTATTAGTGATCATTTAATTTTGTAAGGATAATAATGTAAAGTGCAATACCAGTATGAGGGACTGAAAAGACTCTCCCCACACGCAGACGAATAGTCTTTGTGGGGAAATTCCACATTATAATAATTTATTTTTTTGTAACTGGAATGTATTTGATATTGGAATAAATTATCTGAATCTGAATCTGAATACTGGAGCAAGTATTTAAATTTCGAAATGAGGGTCGTCTTAAAAACTGTTTAGTTTTAGCGTAAATGTATTATGATTTGCACAAGGGAATATTTTAATAACAACCTATGAAAATATAGAAATCTAGTTAAAAAAGACAGTTTATTTAAGTACCGTATATAATTTTATTCAGGTTAGGTTAATTGGTTTTGTTTGTTGGATTGGGAAAGTATGTTCAAGTTCAAACGTCGGGTATTCAAGTTTCGCAATTAAAACAAACAGAAAACTTTAAGAGATTCCCTTCTACTACATTCAAGCTGATATTGGATCTTTATCAAATATACAAATATTTTAAAAAGTTAAATTAAAATATTTGTTGTTATTCAGTTCGAGCACGTGTATAAAACATTTTATGGGCAACATGATACTCTGAAGAATTATTTTACTTTCAAGCAATCATCCTTCCTTTTTCCCCAAAGGAGAAATGATTACATACAAAAGAAGATCGATATAAAAATAGAATCAGCCAATTTTTGGAGAGGTTACATTATAAATAGTGGTTCTCTGTTGGATTAAATATTTGTTTCGATACCTGTTTAGTAGTTGGGTGATTTAAGGTTTAAGATTGCTTAAAATGTCTAAGGAAGGAATGCAATAAAAACAATACATTAATGTCATACACAATCCGGGAAGGGGATATTTAAAATCCAACAGACTAACACCTTTTACGTAGGAGAAACGCAACTGCGTCAACGAAAAAATGCCGGACCGATCAAAGAGCCGGGGCAGACACCTCGAGGTAGTGATAAGATCGCGATGTCAATCACTCCAAAAACTGCCCTCGGCGCGTCTCGGATGGAAACAAGTCGGGGGTCCAGGTCCAGGCATTGCCGAGGCTGCGGCTGTCGCCAGGTGTTCAAGCGATCTCTCGGTCCTAATGGCATACCGCAAGGTTCAACACTGGGTCCGATGCTATTCAACCGCTCCGTAAAGTGTGATTGGGCGCATCTTCGATCAATCGTAATTTTGTGACCTTTCGTTGGGTTATCATTCTAGTGGTTTCAATTTCAAAGTGTTGAGTAACTGGCGATCCAACATGTAGACCAAATATGAGTTTGTTTATCTTTTTTAAAGAATAAGCTCTACCAGGCTATAAAAATCAAAACTTATCTAATAGAGAACGCTCTAATCACTAATCCTGTAATAATTCAAATCTGATTTCTGCTATTGTTTTCTGTATTGTTTAGAGCTAATTGCAGTTTATGAATTAAGGGTTAATATTGAACCTTCCACATAGATAACAAATTAATCATTACAGTTTTAGGAATACTTATGAAAATATTCAACTTATATACATTATGATTTATTGCCATTTGTGCTTTCGGTAATAATACTCTGAAAATTTGCTCTCCGTTGTCACATGAATTGATAAAATACCTTATTCTCAATCTACGGTAAAGCGCACCTTAATTATGTTCAATTTAATCTATTCATGAATGAAAAGTATAAACGTAAAAAGAGTTATATAATGAAAACTAAGAAACCATAAATGTAGTATATTTTACCACACCATTAAAGTAGTTAACTTACTCTGCACATCCCAGCCAGCTCAGCAGATGCCTCTTTAAAATTTAACCCATGACTCACATTTAATACTACCCTTGACGATTGTGGGGATTGCGACCCCTCCTTCTGTCAAAAAACTGTCCGCGAACTAACGAAACTGATAACGTTTCTAAAGACTTTTAAAAAGTTGAAAATGAAGCGAGGGTGAGGTAATTGGAGGGAAAGAAAGGGGATTGATTAGCAAGGGCGTTCTTTCAAATTGGTCCGGTCCCCGGGGCGAAGGGGTGACAGGGTGTCGATGTGACGTCAGCCCTGCGTGACGTGACCAACGTGACGTGACAAGTGTGACGTCATATGGAAGTGAAACAAACACAAGATGGGTGACACACTGCATAGGCCTTTGATGAAACTTGCACTGCAGAAAGGGGACTATGTAAAGTGTTTACACAATGCTGCACGTATTTCGTTTTGTTACACTGATCTGTCAAAGGTTCATCCGTATGGGTGGTAGCTTTAAGCATTGTGTTGAAGGTAAAAAATGTCTGGTTTTGCAGTATGAACTAAAATATCATCATTTTGAATATTATAAACATGACAACGAAGTATAAATTTGACCTTACATCATTGATCAGTCACATTATACAGTACTACTTTTCATTCAACTTAATTTCAACGATATTATTGCCATTTATGGGGATGAACACACAGAACGCGGCGCGGCGCGGCACGGCGCGGCGCGTCATGACGCGTGAAAAACAAATTCATAGTTTGTTATGGAGTTCAACACACAGAGAGCGGCGCGGCGCGGCACGGCGCGGCGCGTCTTCACTTGGACCAGTTGAGTTTGATTTTTTGGAGCGTCAACACGCGTTTTCGCGCGTCTTCCCTGCAAATATGATGGATGGTGAGTGTTTAACGAAGTGTTTTGTAGGCCTGCACTGTGGCAAGCGAAGCATAAACATTACAAGAACAGGGGAATTGTGGACACGCTGTGGAATAGGTGACAATGGTAGAATATATTGCTTAAATCTATACCGTACTTATTTAATACACTGAGGTTTATTTTGTAATTGGAACTTCTTTACAGTTTTCACTGACTTTAAAGTTTCTAGTGTCGTTGGACAGACTTGGTGTGCATGTGTAGTTGTTTGGTAGTCCGGATTCGGGATTGTTTAACGACGATCGCAGTATTTGACATTATAAAACCTACACTTATTTAATACATTAAGGGTTTTTGTGTGGACAACTCCTACTACAATTTACAACCAAAATAAAAGTTTTTGGTGACGTTGGATACGGTTTGATCTGTATTTGTTTCCGCCAAAAACGAACGTGTGATACTTTAAATAAGTGTTTTCCAAACGCAGCAAACATTGAACCAATTTGCTCAACGCCATATCGGACACTGATTACTGAAGTGAAAAGAGTAAAGACGCTCCACGCCGCGCCGCGTTCTGTGTGTTCAAGTCGACGCTTGATGACGCGCCGCGCCGCGCCGCGTTCTGTGTGTTCATACCCTATCATGTTTTATTTTGGGAACTTCGTGATGTTAAGTTGGTTCTTAAAGTGCGAATAATTTTCAAATATAGCCTTGTGAAATTGATATGGTAATGTCACTTTTTTGCCAAAGACCTGAGTCATTATATTGTTAATGAACATATTTTTCTGGTACAGTATCAACCAATAACATTGTAACAATGCATGATCGTTTTAAATTTTTTCGCATAAGAAGAAAATGCAACATCTTGATTTCAAATACATAACAGTTAGTTTTTTAATTCCACACCATTTACCACAAGCTTGTTCTCCGATTGTGAATAAGAGCAACAAGGTGCCGACCCGACGCCCTACTTTATAAACCACAAAGGCACGTGAATGGAACCAAAGCAAACAAAACTAGTCGGATAAACAATGAAGACTTCAAAAAGTAGGGAAAGAGAAGTCATAGATCACGTGAAGGCACGGTCGATCCCTGACCCTGGCCATTGTCGCGCTAAATGCAGACTATTGTACCGGACTATCTGCAAGTATAATACTCCAGTATTGTCCGTGCGGCAGTAAAGTCTTTCTGAAAAATTGCCAGCTTCTACAGTAGCTGGAGATAGGCTAGAGATAGCATTGCCACGACTATATGGGTACTGCAAACTGGGGTATAGTGTCCAAAACCTCATCTGGGACCTGGAATATGCATGTCCGCAAAATTCTCTGGGAGACACTGCTAAAACCTCCTCTGCTGGAGTCTGCCCAAAAAGACTTTTTGGTGATTCTGTCAGAGCCTTTCTCTGAGGGAAATATTCTGCAAAATTTAGCTCTGTTACTCTTCTATTTAACTTGAGGAAAGATTATCTTCATACTCAATTTCTTTACCGTGTGAAAAATATTTCGTGGAAAGTAGGAACAACTATCACCTTTGATTTTTTCAATTTAGTAGATCACGAAGTTTTAATTTGACAAGTTTTGCAGTTTACTAAATCCCTCGAAATAGAAATAATAAATACTAAACAAATACTCTTACAAAATATTGAAATCGTCTTAATTATTTATTGAAAAAAGTAATTTACATAACTCTTATTTAACGTATTTTTCAGCTTCTGACGAACAACGCCCACAACCCTAAACGATCAGTGTTGCCTCGTTAGTGTAGAAAGTGGGAGTTAAATTTCCTCCCCGCAGGATAATTTCGCTCGGCTATCACGCCTGTTGGCGCACCTGTTTCACTTAATTTACTCACAACATTGCAAAGCTCGTTATTTACCATTTGTGTTTGCTTGTTAATGAATGGATCGTCAATTAAGAAAACACTTAATCCACTTTAACTCATCGCATTCAGATAACGAGTAATTAGTGTTCAACATTAGTGATTGATAACTGTCTCCTGATCACATGTCTGCGATAGTATCATGCACATGTTTAGATTAAGTGGTATTACAATTACATCATACAATATTTTTCCTTCTTGCTGAAACACAAAACACCGTAGCACTAATTTGACACTTCTCACGAAAGGCAAGCGTTAAAAAGAAACTTACACTATCGCAACAGTGGAAAAATAATAGTTTAATAACTAATTTTTTCACCAACGTGGAATTGTACTTGACCGTGAAAATTTCAAGCTACTGTAGTTTTCACACAAAAATAATAGTCATACACCTGTTGGATGATGTAATGTAACAAGATTTTAGTTGGAACCCCATAATTTAAAATATATTAAGGACTTACAAAAACAGACTAGATAAAAATAAATCAAAAGGTTAGTAAATTCTATGTATGTTTGGCAACGGTTTGTGTAATTTAATGGTGATCTATGCCAAGGTGTCCATTTTACAAGTGTGTACATTATACCTACCTACTAATTCCAGGAATGTGCGTTTTAACGAACTGTTCTTAATTAGTAATTGCTTTCCGAACTCGAATTTTTTTTTTACCAACAATCATATGATATCACAGTTCAGGAACGGCCCAAAAATTCGTCTTTGAGAATATGTTGAACTGTAAAAAAGTTGTGTAGACGAAATTATAGCCATTTAAACGAAGAAATTCCTTTATTTCTCAATAATCAGCGAGTTTTAAATACCTTTATCAACCTTTTCATATACCTTTCCACCGAATGTCTCCGTGTTTCATGTAGTGTCGTGTTGTATAAAGACGTCAGACAAGTGTATGAGGCCGATATGATCGGTGTCACGGTTAGAGGGTAACAAATCGTTGACAAGCGACGATAGCGGGCACGCCACCGGGCAACAAACAGCTCGGTGTCCCCCAGGGGAGCGCGTTGGGGCCCTACATGTTACATGACGTCACACCTTGTTTGCCTTGTTATACCTTAACCTAGCTTCATGAGTTTTTTGTATGAATCCTTTTTTATTTTAGTGACCAATTGCTTAAAAAATTTCACAAAAATGAAAGCAGTAAAAACTGTAATATAGTACGCTAGTAAAAACAAATTTTTGTTCTCTAAAATGTGCTTCTGGATATTTGCATTTTTATCCCTCTAATAAATAGGCTACCAAGAAGTAAATTCTATGAAAGATGCAACGTCACTCACAAGGGTGGTCGGGTTTGACTTTAATCAAGGCGTCATTATCAAGGTGACGTAAGAACTTTGATTGTTTGAAATTGTTATCGTCTTCAATAATTAATGAACACAAATACATACAATCGTACGAGGGGACCGCGTTTGTTATTTTTCTTCTGCTAAATGCCAAATTTTAAAGGACCTTTAGGGAGTAAATTATTAGATTAACAGTTTTATTTTCAGAATGATTGCTCAGAAGGAGGAATATGATATTTTGTCATCATTCGAAAAAAAACGAGAAAAAAGGTGACATCTTTTGTAGATCCCATCACTTAACATTTGCCAAATTTGTCTCAAGCAAATCTTAAACGTATAACAGATTAAAATTTACTCGTCATGAGCTAAAATTAAGTTGGAGAAGGTTTGTGTGAATAACTTTTTAGATTTCAACAACATTATAGATTTTGTGTAGCTATAAAACTAAATACATGAGATTCCATTATCTAAGTCTGTATAATTTTGATACTTCTAATAATCAAATGCAATATGCCAACTGGTACACCACTCTGAATGAACTTAACTACCAAATTTTAGCTTAAAGCTGATGAAGACCAGTTAAACGAGTGAAAATACACGTTGTACGCATCGGTTGCAAAAACTTCCGAACCGGTTTCTTTGGGGTCCTGGTCGATTTGGGCAATTCGCTAATGAGGCGTGACCGAAGTGAAACCAAATTTGGGTCAATTACGATATCGAGCCGCAGGTGGGGAATCTTATGTCTGCCCCTGAGTGCCGACAGCTGCTGAGGATGTTGCACGCTGCACCGCGGCGCGACTACACCTGCGGGACGGCGGTCTGTGTGGAGTATGATTACCTGACTACTTTATATCTAGGAGATATATTATTATCATATTGCCAATTACATATATGAAAACTAATATTTAAAGTATGAAAAAGAATGGTAAAGTTATGAAGACAATTTTGGAAATATATCAATATAAATTTTATGGTTTGTAAATGTTGTCTTCATTAAAGGCCAAAAACTTTCAAAAATGTGTTTAAAAGTTTTATAAACAAGTAAGGTGACTTTGGCTATGCTATGAGGAAATTTGTCATCCCCTAAAGATATATGTTGCAATAGCGAAATTAAGTTATTAATTTATATCAATGAGGAAAATGTAAAGGAGAAAGTTAGTTGCTGATCTCCTAGCACCATTTATTTGTCTTAGTTCCATATTACCTCACTCGTATCGATCATATATTATGCACACCTCTAGCTCATTTCGCCGTCCCCGCACCGCGTCACTTGTGACAGGCGTTATAAGGCGCCGCCGCGCCGCCCGCCGCTAACTCGACGCAATTTATTTGATCGGCGTCCATCCCTCCCTTTGATCCCTCCAGTATGAACTAAAAAACACCCCCTGTGTCCTCACTTCATTTATTCGCCCCCTCGCAGCCCAATTTTATTGCCGTATTAAAGTCCGATGTCCCTCCGGGGATTTGACGCTCCGATCTATTTAATTACAATTTAAGTTTACTCCTTGTACAATTGAAAGCTTAAACGGTTAATGGGCCGTTGACTCATTGGGCCCGGGGCTGATTTAAATGGGCTAAACGGCGCAATACTGAGGAACGTTACGGGGCGACGCGTGTCCACGGCGGCGAGGAAGGGATGTTAACACCGCTGTCGCAGCAGACCTGCGTACTTAGCGAATTTCCAACTTTTTCACATAGTTGAAACATAGAACCGAGGACATCGATTAGACGAAGAGAGGATTCTTTATAAAAATTTTGTTGAACTTAACAAAGCAAATGCCATTTTATATTGAGATGAAATCAAGTAGGCGAGAATAAAAGGTATCTTCATCATACCATTGCGGTAAACGTTGTTTTCGGAACGGTCAGCTGTGATCGAAACTAGTTGATTCCCGGTGGGTTGGATAAACGTGTTGGTAAACAAAGTTTGCAGGACTAGACCGCGAAACAGTGTTTTTGGGACACTAAACAAGTTAATTTATTTTTCATCACTCCGTATACGAAAGTGACAACTTGCCGTACAGCTGAGACCTTGGAAAGTAGTCATTTCCCAAACTGTCACCGTCAGCTGATTTTACTGACCTGTACGGAAAGTAATGTTTGTAAACATTACTTTCCGTCCAAGGTAAACAAACTTTTCCGTACAGCAACAATCAGCTGGGTTTAAAACAAATTAAATTTTGAATTCCAGCTTTGTTTGCTTTGTCCAATGGCGAAGAATTTACAAAAATAATCCTCCTTTAAAACTTCCACATTTATTAATAATTGCGTCGTGATGAAAAGTATCGTTCACAACTCGTCCGGAAAGCCCATTTCCAGGCTCGATAGTGTTTTCCACGCTCGGCTTCGACTCGCGCGTAAAACACTATCTCGCCCAGAAATGGGTCACTTTCCGGACTAGTAGTGAAATATACTATTTAATGACAGCTGTAAATAGTTTAAATACAAGATAAACAAATAACAACGTAAGAGGGTATATACAGGGTGAATCTCATAAGGTGTCCTAAATGGATTACAGACAAACGCTTTGCCCTCCAACCTTCAAACAAAAATATTTCCCACTAAATTGACCCCAAGGAATAATTTAAAAATATTTTTAACGTTGTATAAATACAGGGTGTACCAAAAACTGGGGGTCACAGGTTCGAATCTTGGAAATTTCAAATACAAACATATGTCATATTATACATCATTAGAAAGGTCTATTTAATACAAACATTTTGGTGGAAACAGAATTTAGTTATCTTAATTCGTTTCAAAATGGCGTCCATTTTTGTAGCCAAAATCAAAATTTACGGAATACCCTGTAATTCTTTTATTATTAGTCATAAACGACCTCTGGTTCAAAATACTTATTTGAAATAAGCTAAGCTTTACAATGATATGCCACAAGATCACATTTATTTAAAAACTAAAATTTCCAAAAATTTAATATTTTTGAAAATGTTTACATAAACAAAACTCAAAAATTTCAAATGCTAACCAATGTCATTTTGTATATCATCTTAAAGATCTCGTCGAACTGAGCAACTTTGTAATTTACACTAATGCCGTATCTCTTTTGGTTTTGTAGTAATAACGGGAAAACGTTATTTCCCCTTATAACTTGCATGTTAATTTAATGGTAAGGCAACAATGGAAGAAGGACTGCCATACTATCATGTCCTGATTAATTAACATGCAAATCATATGGGAAAATGACCTTTTTACGCTATTACTACAAAACCAAAAGAGATACGGCATTAGTGTAAATTACAAAGTTGCTCAGTTCAATGAGAGCTTCAAGATGATATACAAAATGACATGGGTTAGCATTTAAAATTTTTGAGTTTTGTTTATGTAAACATTTTCAAAAATATAAAATTTTGGAAATTTTAATTTTTAAATAAATGTGATCTTGTGGCATATCATTTTAAAGCTTAGCTTATTCCAAATAAGTATTTTGAATCAGAAGTCATTTATGACTAATAATAAAAGATTTACAGGGTATTCCGTAAATTTTGATTTTGGCTACAAAAATGGACGCCATTTTGAAACGAATAAAGATAACTAAATTCTGTTTTCACCAAAATGTTTCTAATAAATAGACCTTTCTAATGATGTATAATATGACATATGTTTGTATTTGAAATTTCCAAGATTCGAACCTGTGACCCCCAGTTTTTGGTACACCCTGTATTTATACAACGTTAAAAATATTTTTAAATTATTCCTTGGGGTCAATTTAGTGGGAAATAATTTTGTTTGAAGGATGTAGGGCAAAGCGTTTGTCTGTAATCCATTTAGGACACCTTATGAGATTCACCCTGTATAGGTTAAAATTGATTAATTTTTTTCCAAACTGTAAATTTATTAAAGGTGGCATGATGAAAAGTACTGTCCGTAACTCGTTCGAAAGTGGTAGGCCTATATCGGTGCCCAATCGAATTCAACTACGAGGCGAAGCCGATAACTTGAAACTCGATCTTGCACCGATAACGACCACTTTCCGGACTAGTGACGAAATATACTATAATGATGTACTATTGTTTTGGTACTATCTTCACTGCAAGATAAGACAACTAAAGTATGACAAATGATGAATAACTCTTACGGTATTAGATTTTTTGGTGATGTACTTTTAAATTTTGTGAAATAAATATCCTGTGTTTTTAATCTTATGTTTATGATCCTCACAAAATTTTTTTGTCAGTTTTGAAACAAAGTTACATTTTTCATATTCTTTGGAATTTCTTCTTCATTGATCCTCAACCCTGATCATAGCCACTGCAAATATCTACACATCTACTACACCTTTAGGCAGAGACTGGATATCTTAGCAGTTTCGGAATGACAAGTTAGAAAAATTCTAAAAAAGAACAACGCAATTAAAAATAATGTTTGAAGACGTTCTTAATTTTTTGCTCACTTAAGCAAAATTATGTTATGAAGATTGAATGTTATAAATATTCACAATAAAAAATTTAATGCATATAAAAAACATTTGCTCAATGCAAAGACTTTATACAACTTTGACTTGCTCCTACCGCTCTAAGACAGAACAAAGCCAGGTTTTATTTGAAATTTTTCACTCTATGCCTTCCAACTAAGATTATGCATCAAAGATAACTTTAATGATTAACAAACCTTCATAAAGCCAATCGTATGGTTCTAATCTGACAGAGTAACAACCCCTGCCCCCCAACTCCTGGCTTGGCCGGATGACTTTTCCCACCACCGCCTCCCCTGCGGTGCGGCGGCGGCGTCCTGGACCTCCACCAAGAGCGGTAACCGCCGCGCCGCAGGAATACCAATGTCCAGGACAAAGAGTCGCAACAGGATGTGTCATTACCGAAGGACATAAACTGTCCATTGATTCGCCAAGGTCCCGCGTCGCGGCGTGCTGCGTACATTCCGCCTTTGATTCATGTCTGCGACACTTGTATCAAGCTGGATTGTGGACTTTTTCTCGTTCGTTTTTTCCGGCTAGTTTACTGAGAATGTACTTTTAAATTGTGGCTGAAAAACTTCATAAGTCCTTAAGCAGATTACCTTAATTAATTGTGTTAATAGTATATTTTTGGCGTGGACGTCAAGGAAAAGAAAATGGTTTAGAGATGAAATTTTGATACATCTATCTTATTTAATACGCTAAGGGTTTTTAGGTAGAGAACTCCTCCTAAAATTTTCAACCGATATACAAGTTTTGGTGTCGTTGAATAGGGTCTTTAGTTGTTTCCACAAAAAACTGATGAGAATCGGACTAAAAGTAAACGCACTATCCACCATTGAAATCTCAACGTTTCCCATTAAAATAACATTGGGACTGAATAAAACATCCTGTTAATACATCTGTTAATGTTCAGCTGTAAATACGTTTTTCGATATTCACAATATTGGATTGGTCAAATGTCATTGATTTAGAACTAAAATTAACATTTTGTACTGTATCAAAATGAATTGCTCGATTTCGAGCAACACGTATACTATCGTACTTAATTCGCTAAGGGTTTTTTTGTGTAGAGAACTCCTCCTACAATTTTCAACCGTTTTTCAAGTTTTGGTGTCGTTGGATTGGGCTTGGTTTGTAGTTGTTTCCGCAAAAAATTGATGAGAATAGGACTGAAAATAAAGGCGCTATTTACTATTTGAATCTCAGAATTATACATTAAAATAACATCGAGATTGAATAAAGCATTTTAAACATCTGTGAATGTTCAACTGTAAATATGTGTAGTTTTTGGTGATTACAGATATACAAATGTACAATGTTGGATTTGTTGGATACCATTGATGTAGAACTTAAAGTAATATTTTTTGTATCAAAAAAGATTGTTCGATTTCGAGCAACACGTATTCTAGTTTTTGGTAAAACCATTATTCAAACTATAAGAATACAAAAAGCAAACTTACCGCAGAGGACCACTTACCGCTTTGTGAGCACAACATTCCTATTGTAAATATATCATTGACATTGGTTTTTGTCATATATATAATAATAGATTGATTTGAATGGGAAATAATGTAAGTTGTCTCTGAATGTCTTACAGTATTTTTTTTAATAACAAACATAGACCCTACTGAAGTACAACCTTCTGACCGACCTTTGCTTTGGTCTAAATACAATTTGATTTTCAACATCGGGTTATTTTGATCGGAACGGGTTATTTTAATTTGTAATCGTAGTTTACTATCAGCAAGAATAGCTTACATAAACGACTATCCAAATAAAAGTCTTTCCCATAAAACTGTACTTTTAGTTCCTACAAGTCTCAATCGCTGGGTTCTATTAGTATTATTTACAACTTACAATGGAAAGTAAAAAGCCAATAAATTTGATTACTAAATTTAAAGACAATAACTTACGAAAATAATTTAAATGTGAAACATAAACCTCGTTTCCCTAGGACCAAAAATTAAATAAATTCACACAAACCGCCAACAAAGAATTGAATTTTACATCAATATCTTGCATGTACTTCTCCGTAATTAGTTTTACACTCAAATCTCAAAATTGTTAACGGCTTCTTTTGTGTCAACAAAATATGCGTTTCCTATATCCCTCATTTAAATTTCTTCTAGCTAAAATAAAATGCTGTTCAACTGTCAAGTCACGGCATGACCTGTTGCTTCTTTAACGCTGGCTTTTATCTTCTCCGGAGATATAAAACACATTACAGCCTACTAGTTAATTCAACTTACTACTCACAATTTAATGCTAGAGCTAGAGGTACTACAGGTGCCTTCTTATCACCTGTTCTGGCGACTCCCCCTCAAATGCATCCCATTTGTCAGTGCTGAGACAGGTGCTCAAGACGCGTTTTGCAGGAAGGATCGCCCTAGGGAGCTCTAAGCGGTGGCTTTTAACCATTTCCACGTGATTAGTTTGAAAAATCACTTAATTCTGGGAAAGAAATGGATGAAAGTAAGCAGTTTTAAACGATTATCTTGACCTTATGTAGTTTGTCTTGTTTGTATCCTCATTTGTTTAAATTGAAAGGTGGTTTCCTTCTCTATTATAATACAACTTCAACTATTGTCTTAGATCAAATTAAGCATCATGGAACTGATTTTTACAGGTTCCCCAGACTTTTCGTTAGTTAATATTTGAACAGTATGCATGCACTGTTTTTCATCATTCCAATCAGGAAAAATGTACGGAGATAAGATAAAGTTGAGTAAGGTAGCTTTATTATATAGTTGGAGGTAAAATAAAGTTTTGGGAACTCTGAGGGAAACAAAGAAATCACCTACGGAACGAACAGTTTAATCTAAAGTAAGATGGTGAAGATCTGAAGTCGTCACACTTGGCAGTTAGCGACTCCGACTTGTTTAACTACTACATTTACATGTTCAAGATTGTGTTAACGCCGAACGTTCTCGGGAATCCTTGATGAGTTCTGGCCCAATCCCAACTTTGGATTTGTCTTTAACTTGTTTGTGACGAGCAAGGCCAACTTCGCTCGCTAATCCAATACTAAATGTAAACCCTCCACTTTATTACATCTTCGCTTTGCTGGATTCGCTTATTTAAAATCTTGTTTACTTTGGCAATTTCGAGATGGAACTTTCACCGCGGCGTGGTGTTTGGTGGGGAAATTAAGAAAGTTCTGTGAAGTGCAAACATTCGGGAATAGAAGTAATTTTCGTTATTATTTAAATTAGAAGAATCAACTTGTAGGCCTACATAAACACTCATTTAACCAAGATAAGTAAGTAGTATAAGAGGGTGAATTAATAAGCAAAATATTTTGTGACATAAAGGATGTATGTTAGACTTTATGCTTAAAACCTTCTATTAGGATTAAAAGATAAGTTTGTTCCCTAGTTGAATTTTATGGTTAAAATTAAATGTAATATGGATTTCACTTAGGGTGTTTATAGTATTAGAAATTGGTTGGAAAGGTAATAGGCAAATTACACGTTTGATATTCGGTTATATAAATCTAATCGAATTATTTGCACTGGTTTGCAATGTTATACGCGCTCATTGTAAAAAGTAACAAAACTATGTATTTCCGATCAGTTTCCTATGACATAATTTTCATATTGATACAATAACTTTTAAGGATAATAACTATTGATGCAGTTTTAACAACGCTTGAAAATATTTTACTGTTTTGACGTCAATACAATTTATAATCATTATCAATAAATCTACACCGTGCTCAATTCAAAGCTATAAACTTGGAGAGATCACATGCAGATCAGGTGAAATTGATGTTACAATAACGTCAGTCTAAATGACGGTTCCTTTCGGCTGACAATAGCAACCTGAAGTTTCTAGTTCAGAATTATTGCCTTGAGAACAAAATGAGTACAAAACGCAACCAAAAAGCGTCGCATCTCCACGCTTTAGCACGTGCCGCCTCGACCGGGCTCAGCGAATGATGAAGACCGTCGTATTATTCCCGTGGAATGTCTGTTTTAATTTAAAGCGCCCTCCATCAACAGTGGAATCCTCGGTACTGAGTTACCGAGTGCCAAAGGAATGCGACCAGCGCCGTCTACCGGCGGACAAACAAGTCATCGGACAAAGAAACTGACATAATGAGCCGTGATTGTACATCATTTGCATGAGTTATGGGTAATTGTTTGGTGTTACGGTGTTAACTGGGTGCCTAATTGCCGGCGTAGGTAGAATAGCCTGGGCGTGCCGAGCATAGCCCTGTCACCGTGTTGATGGCGGAACTCGCTCGTCGACAAAAATGTGCGCCGATTGGTGGTTTGCCAGTTGAAACGTGATTATCGATTCGTAGAGTAACCTTTTAAGAGGGGTCAAAGGGTCAGTCCTGGGGACGTTGCTGAAAGTACCTGAATAAATTTCGCAATGTTTACAAGCATACTACAGGCGATAAAAAATATCTATATTCGGTGTAAAACACTGTGGTTAAAGAAACGCTGCTGAACTTCAGCACGAGAGTGACCCAAGACTCAGTTATATGGTGAGGAAAGAGATTTGGCCGCCGAAAGTAGGCTTTTACTTAATACATGTTTTTAATTGAATACATCCATAGCCTCAGACTGTCAGTATCGGGGTCTCGCGGATCACAAAATCAACGTGCAGTGTTTCACCTGCTCCAATTTTTCGAGTTTATTTAAGCCCGAGTCCGATTAAAGTGGAGTGTTTTTAAATGAAAGATAAAGACTAGAGCCATTTGACAATGTTTTGGTTTACATATTGTTAATCAATATCAAGCTATAATAATTTTATAACCAATTTAATAGCTATAAATTATTTGAGTTATTTTTAAGTAAATTATTCGTAATGAATAACTTAAATTTTATCAACTAATTTTCAGTTTGTCGAAAAATTATTCAAATGGTAGATTTATCTTATTGGTTAGGGCCTACTATATGAAATAGCCACTTAGCGCAATAAATTTGTGTTTACAGGACCCATTGCTACAAGGACTAAGTGCATTTTATATCAAGTTTACGAGAAAAATGTTTTCTGTTCTTGTCACCCAGAAACCAGTAGGTAAAGGTGACCAGTGCGGAGTTTCAGACTCTAAATGATAATTCTTGATTTATCACTGAAATCCGTTGTGGACGTGTATGATGAGCTTCATGTGCAATTTACAGATTTTCATGTCTTCTTTATTATTGCTTAACAAGGAATTCCAAACAAGACTTTGTTTTTACTGCGAGGTATTGGAAACCATTGGCAAGGGCACATAGAACCTTCAAAATTAACAACGTTTTTTTTTCTAAGTCCTATCGAATTCGTCCCTAATTCCCTATACCACCGAACCCAACGCTCCACCTCCAACGATGTCGCCACCTGCGAAACACCCATCGATTCCATCCTCTACTTATCCTGTCGACTTAGAAGCCGCGTACGATACCACATGGCGCACGTAATGAAATATGACCAATCATTGCGGAAGTGGAATTATCGTTTCCGGCTTTCAGCGCTGCGGCGGCAGCTGGGGGAACTATGATCGGTGGTCCGTGGTCTGCGGCCGCCGCCGGCACCTGCCCAACCATCGGGGGAGGATCCGTATCGGACTTATCGGCCGATCTACGGTACTAATTGTCAAGGAGTGGGAAACACTGGAATTACTGGTTTGGTGCAACCAATTTTCTACCGCTAGAGGGGTAAACAATAGTAATTTTATGGGGAGTTTCTTTTCCAATTTGAAGATGGATCTAGTCAGTATTGTTTCAGGAAAAGCGTTGTTGAAAATATGCTGGTAAAAAACCTAAAAATATCAAATAAATGTACAAATAGTTGGTTTGGGTGTTTGAATTATGAAGCATAACATTTTCGGCAAGATAAGTGTGCATTAATACTTTGATCAACATGAAATATAAAAAGTGTTGGAGTTTCTTCATAAACGCTTTTCTTTAGGTATTTGCTATACGTTCAAAAGTTTGATCAGCAAATTTGATCATAAATCTAATATTGAAGAAATTGAAAAATTTTAAGCCGATTTTTTACATATATTTTACTGATTAGCTTGCTTATGTTAACCGTGCCGTGTCTATTAACAATTCACGGTTATTATTTAAGACTAACCGTAAATTTTTCCCAGGGCAAATGTTTTTAAGGAAATCATAAGTTACTACAACGAATAAAATTGTTTGGAGACAGTATTACATTAAAATAAAATTCGAAATTGCCTGATAGTTATTACGAAAATTGAATAGTACACAATATTTTGTGATCAGTTGTAAATAGGCAAAACGCGCACATGATTTTTAACTCATAACCAAGTTTGCCATCAGTATCAGTTACAACTTATAAATCTGACCTGTGTTTTTGCAAGCCTTCAAATGACGTTTACCGCCTCTTTATTTACAGAAATATGCAATGAATATGACAGTAAAGAATGGCATGCCAAAGTGACCCTTATGGGGGTGATTGTTCACAGTCAATAAAGCGCAGGGTCGCGTGCGCCGCGTGCTGCGTGTCTGGTAATGATCTCTTTTTCGGAAGCCACGTAAAATTAATTAAGCAAGACCATGACCGGATCCCCACCCCCCCCCCCCCCTTAAACAAGGGCCGCCCCAACGTCTGACTTTATTATTGGATTAAATCTTTTGTATTCCGAGTTTGTTCACGTGCTCGGTAATTAATCGGGTTTGGTTGTTTTAAAGTATTGTTGGAATGGGATAGAGGGATGTGTCATAACAAAAGCTTTATTTCAATAGAACGGGATTATATGAATGTATACCGTATGGGTTCTAACGTTAAAATTAAAAAAATCAAATGAAATCGCTGTTCAAACGGGCGTTATGCAATTATAAATTCATTTCTGCAGCGTGATGAAATAGCATCAACAAAAAGGAGTGATGGAATACAATCCTTAAAAAAAATTTCTTATTTTCCTCTGGCCCTTGTAACAACTCATTTGTTTATATTTTAAAATTTTCAATAAGTAATATACATTAGCCATAGATATAGCCTGAACAAAAATAATTTATACCCACCATTCATAATAAAATAAATAGACCTAATATATGCAATTTTAATTTTAAGTAAATCAACATAGCCTAAATGAATAATTAATATAACCTACATACCATAATGTAATAAAATTGCTTCATATATAATAAAATCCATACCTTTTTTTTAGATACTTTATTTTGAAACACCGACGCCCTCTGTGGTGCGTATTTTAAGGTGAGTATGACTGAAGGGGTGAGTGTGATGATTGTGATGGATTAGATGAGGTGTAGCTTTGTTACTGACAAATATCAGCTGTTTTATTTGTCAGGATCATTAATTAATAGCCCAATGACCAAAGGCAGCTGGGTCCAGTATCGAACCATCAAAAAGCACTAACTTTTCTCAGGATCGAACCGGCTACCTTCAGATTCAAAGGCGAGCTCTTTAACCACTCAGCTACCCAGCCAGTTATTATTTAATTATTTAATCAGTCTAAATTAATCTCTATGACAATAATTTAATATAGTATAATAGTGAAGTGACACCAAGATTAACAGTGATACAGTGTGCATTAACATGTGTGATACAATCAAGCAACAATGAACAATTCTTCTTCTCAATTTGAATGGCCTAGTGATTAGATGCATTTTAAGGATCTCATCCCAAGTTAATATAATAACCCCATGAAATAGTTATTGAACACCAAAAGTTCAATTTTTTTATATAGAAGAAGAGCTACAGGTAATAGACACCCATTTTGAAGGCCAAGAAGATATTAAAACCTGTAGTGAAGAAATTTAAAATTGGTAATATCCCTCCATTTTATTCATCACCTACTGGATTACATTGAACTACAAATCAAAGGACTAAACAGTTTTATAGCCAAGAAATTTATTAATAGTAATTAAATCTTAGAAAAATCAACTTAGATTAACTTTTGAAGAACATTTTGAACTTATTTAAACCTTATAATTATATTCATTCAAGAAGAAACTTTGAGCCTAGATTGAACTTACAGCAAGCATTGTTGAGGCAGTGAACCTACCTTTTGATTCAATAATACTTAATGTCATAGAGAATTTATCCAATTCCATCTAGAAATTATCTCTATATTGAATTCAAATTTTATGATTTTATTTTCCAATATAATAATATTAATTCAACAAGAATTTATTCGACCCCGCACGACCACCCCAACCCTGAGAAAAGTTCCATGTTTGAGCAATAGCCAATATTAAACAGAGACATTTATTTATGAAGACAGTAATTAATTAAATAAAATCCCCATAGTTTGTAATATCCATTGTTAGTCCCTTTTCATATACCAGATAACTTATTGTTTAATTTAAAATAAACTCAATTTTGTTAATTGTATTTAAGTGTTTTAATATATCCAAAGACGCCATTAAGTTAAGTCTAGATTATTCCATCTTCCTTCATAGAGGTATCAGCTGTTAGAATAAGGAAGTAAAGTAAAAGGCCACAAGTGTAAGTGTACATACAAATATAGGTGTGTGTGTGGCAAATTTGCCCTCTTTTTTCTTAAAACATAGTTTGGAAATTTTCAGTATATTTGGGTAACATTATGGAATTTAGTTCATTTCTACCGGGGTATAGAACCTGAAGCAAACGTTTTCTTGAAACGGACTTAACTTGTTGGGTATTTCTTATGAAAATATATCAGAGACTTTTAAACGTGTGTTTGCTAGCGATTATTTCTGTGATTACTTTAATCTCTACATATCAAGATGAAATAAAAACTTAATTGAACTATAATGGTTGTGATTGGGTGGTTCTCGTTTACCTTTTTAATAACATTGCAGTACTATAAAACTAAATTAAGAATAAAGCCTTTTTATTTTTATCCCTAGAAATATACCTCAATATACAAGTAGCGTAATTTAGGTCACCTAATGTTCAAGGTCTTCAATCGATTTTTTCGCAATATTTAACTACAGCCAATGTTGTTTTTAAAACTTTATCCTATGGTGAGAAGGGTTTTCACTTTCCTTTCTAATATTCCATTGGCTGAAGTATTTTTTGTTGGGGTTTTATTTTACGTGTGGGTACTTACTGGTAATTATACATTACAACATTTTGTGTAAAAGTTTTTTAATATTCTTTGTAACAATTGATTTTTAATCAGTTATATAGAACTGTTAATTTAAAAAAGCATAGGTTTGGCTAAAAAACCAAACATATGAGTAGGAGTTACTGAAAGAAATTATAACTTATTAAATACGTTATCTAAGGTAACCAGCTACTCGAACATTTTTGACACAAGTCATAAGTTTAATTTTTTGCAGTTGAAATGTGCGTCAATTCCTTCTGCTCACCCGAATATTCTCGAGGAGGGTCAAATTTAAAGGAAACCACCAACAGTTTCATCAAAAATTGTATATATAGAATACTATTTTTTTTTTTTTTTTTTTTTTTTTTTTTTTTTTTTTTTTTTTTTTTTTTTTGATAGTAACAAAATTAAATGTACCACGTGTTTAAAATTTCATAGATAAATTCAACTAAGAAAAAACCTACCAAAACCTGATATTTGAACCGTCAACGAGGTTATCCCTAAACCAAAACACAATTATGCTGAATAAATATTGTATAGAAACAAATACGTTACTTACTATAAATTGATGGCAACAGTCATTTTAAAATTTAAGTATACACTTTTTTGTGAAAGAAAGTAGGAAAAAATAGAGTTTGTACAAGACAATTTCTGCTTCCAATTTCACTTAGATTTCTGGTAACTATGAACAAAGTGGTTTTTTTTGTAATTTTCTATAAGGCATTAGAATAATACGTTGACAAAGTCACAATACAAATAACAATATTTTTTCGAATAATGCTACAAAAAATATAAATAAATAAATAAACGAGTGTTTATTTATTATTCTACGCTGACTGGATGGAGACGACCTCAAAAGGTTCAGAAACGACATTTCTTTACATTACTCCAAAATAGTCGTTTTTAATACATTATGTATGTAACATACAGGGTGATTGATATATAATAGGTATACGATTAATTGTTTTTATAAAATTATTTTAGTACACTAAAATTAGGGTTTTAGATCGGTAACATCTAAAATTCACAAGTTTGAAAAGAGCTTATTTTAAGCACTTTAATTAAAGATACGACGAGTCTTTAAGAAGTAAATAAAGAAAATCCTTTTTAAAAATAAAGGTTTATTGGTAATGGAATACATTTAGAAAAAACTCCTTAATTTTATTTTGTTGTTCTCAATATTAAGTTGTGGGACCACCACTGAGAATTGTTCGATGGGAAGTACTTAATTTTGACCGGTCGTTTTTATAGCTATCTTGGATCTGCCATATTGGATAAAAGTTGTGTCTAATGTAAAGATAGTGTTGTGACACATGTTTTTACTTCGTTCGTTTTATAGATACACTTAAATACATATTAATCCCTATACATTACTTATGAACGTTTCGCAATTTAAATTGATTTTTTATCCAGTTTTAATTGGGATATGAGGTTTATTGTTTCTTAAATACTTAGTTTTATACCGGCATTATTTTTAGCTATCCTTTATAAAATTCGGAGGAATCAAAGACAAATGAAATTGTTCAGTTAAATAGAAACTTCAATTTTTAAATTGGCGTTAGTTAAAGATTAAAACCCCATGTTTGAAATTAAACACAAAGTTAATTCTGGTCATAAACCAACCAGTAGGGTATACATCAATGTCTTTAATTCTAGTTGTTGACCATTAAAATGCGTTAGATTTTAATTAACTTATGATTGTTCAATCAACATACGTTTGTTGCCTAAATTCCTCATTCGTCTTCAGTTAAAGACGAATGGCGAATTTAGGCAACAAACAAATTTAATGTTGATTGGACAACCCAATATCTCAAATTCAAGCCAATAATGCATTGTGTAATAAGACCAGAACGAACCTTAAAGGTAATTTATAAGTTGACCTTTACGGTTCGTTTTGGTCTTATTACACAATGCATTATTAACTTGAATTTGAGATATTGATTGTTAAAATCGGACAAGTTTAAGATGAGATATTATGAACTATTCCATACAAAATATTTTTAATATTGAAATTTCGTTAAAGTTTAGACGTACAAACCGCTTCAAATATAGCAAATTCAAATTATTAATATTCCAAAGAATTTCAAGGTCAGGTTTTTATATCAGCGTAAAAATCAACTTGGAAATGATGTGTCACGGGTCTCAACACTATCTTTACATTATAAAAAAAATAAATATTATCCAATATGGCGGATCCAAGAAAAAATAGTAAAGACCTTTAAAAATAAACTATTTACCACTAAACAACTAACTATTCGAGTTGGCCCCACAACATTACTTTGAGAAATGGAGGGGAAAAATGAAAAATGTGTATCAGTGTTGCCGATCAAAAGGTTGTTTTGGGCCTTATTTTACTGTACTTTTCAATTTGTAAAGTAAAAAATTAGGTAAACAAACTTTTAAAACTAATTTAATAAGGTTTCAAAGTATATGAAATCTCCCTAGACATGCGCGTTATATGGCTTTTGCAGTAGCCTAAACTTTAGACGTCGTTATACTCTATTACAGATAACACAGAATATACTTCACTATACAGTAGTACTGGATTCAAATTTGTAACCATGTGGGTCTAGGTCTCAAAACCAGTCTGCAACTTTGTTGATCCACTCCAATTGTTTTGAGCTGTAAACGGTCTCCACAGGCCAAGATATTCTATGTTATCTATACTCATGGCTGCTTTCAAAACCGCGCTTAGTCTGTTTTCCAGTCTGTGTAATCAATTACTAATATTTCAATTTTAATGACGATTGATTGCCCTTCTGCATAAATGTGGTGTTGTCCACATTTTTGCAATTAGAAACAATCAGCTAGACATGATGCTGGAGCATATTAAGGTAGATTTCAAAACTAGTTTATCTAAGAACAAGCTGCTCAGTCACTTTCGAAAATGTGGAGATATTTACAAATTTCTTTTTGTAAAATAACTAAAGCGTTCCAACAACTTTTGATGGCAGTTTTTATGGTTCTTCAATTTAAAGTGGCGTTTTACAATTCTCATGTACAACAACAAACTACGGAAAAACCACGTTATGGCATAAATTCTAGCCATATACTTAACATTTAGCAGGCATGGTATTTCGACTGAAAATTAAGATTAATAACAGTTAAAATAATGATCGAATATTGATATAAAATCATATTGCATTAAATGCAGTTTAACATAGGAATTGCACTACTTCTGGGTGGACATAATTTTAAAAGATTTCTTTGATATTGAAACAATACATTTATTTGTTGCCATAAAGTTCTTTGTTTTATATTGCCCAACATAGACCGCAATAGTCAATATGTCGTGTTTTACAATACAAGTTGTAATAACGTCCAATATCCATTTAAAAAAATAATAATAAAACAAAAACATTAATTTAAATTATTAAAAATATAACAAAACTATATTTCCAACTCTGTTTATGGTTTAAACTAAAGGTAGGTCTAAGGACGAGGCTAAAATTACGATGTAATAAAAATAAACTCCAATAGTTCCGTTTGGTCAAGTAACTGTTTTATTAAATTATTTTCCTAAAACTTCGTAAAATTTAGAACAGAGTACTGGGATTTTTCGGGACTTTATTCCATTTTAAATCAAACAGCACAACACTTTAAAAGTGTAATACCATTTAAAATCTTTAAACTAGTTTATGAACTATAAAAACTGTGGTGCTTGAGTAATAACATAACTGGCAACAAAGAAAATAAAAAATATTAGAATATGTAATTACATTTCAAAATAATCTATACTTATTTTTAATACGCTAAGGGTTTTTTTGTCTTGGGAACTCCTCCTACAATTTTCAACCGATTTTTAAGTTTTTGGTGTCGTTTTATAGGGCTTGGCCTGTAGTTGTTTCCGCCAAAAATTGATAAGAATCTGACTGAAAATAAAGGCGCTATCCATCATTAAAATCTTAAAATTTCCCATTTAAATAACATTGGGATTAAATAAAGCATTTTAAACATCTGATAATAATCAGCTGTAAATACGTGTTGTTTTGGTGATTAAAGAGATTCACAATATTGGAATGGTCGGATGTAATTGATTTAGAGCTAAAAGTAACATTCGTATTGAATTAAAATAAATTGCTCGATTTCGAGCAACACGTATACTAGTATTACAAAAACCATTATAATTTAACCTTTACGTGAGGAAAACACGGGCAAACAGAGGAACCCGATCACAAATCATGTTAACTACATGATTTGTATAAAATACTGCGATTCAATTTTGAAGGATACCAATAATCTAATGGGCGACAAAATTTTATTTAAAAATTTTTTACTTAGAAGTAAAGCTAGGAGAAAAAGGTATAACAAAATATATTTTGAATGGCTTTCCTCCAAAAAATTATTTAGAGTATGGTATTTTATAAATTACTCAGGACAATTTATAGATTTGTCCGAGCTGCAAGTATATTTACAGTATTATAACTATTTTAACATTGTCTTTGTTGTAGGGTAAACTTCTGCAAGCGGGACCTACAGTTCGTGACATGGGGCCATAATTTCGTAATAAAGAGCCATTAAATCTTTAATAATAAATTATTTTTTTTCTATCACTTGGTTAATTAATCTTCATAATATTACCAGAAAAACATTTACATTTTTAAAGTGCTGAAGTTTATATCGAAGATGTTGTCTTTAATTTTATATAAGAAGTTTTACGGTTTTTATTCGTAGAGATGAATATAATTATTAAATTACTTCGACTAAAACGGTTTTAAGTATTCGATACTATACTATTAAATCAATAAAATGCATTTTATATTGTTGTTTGTTCTTAAAATTAAAATACTACAGCCTATATATTTATGACGCTCTCATTTAAATAAGAATGGAGGTACAATGAGCATAATATTATCACGAGAATAGTAATAAATAGGCCTATATGAGGATGATTTGCTAATTGAGGGATGAGTCCTATATAAAAGTTGCGCTAGCGGTCTTAACTACAGTACATATAGGCGAGGTTATACCTTTTAAAACTTGTAGTGATTATTTGAAAAATTATTACAAAAATACTCATAAGCAAGAAGGCCGGTGAAAAATTATACCGTATTTTATATACTAGGGGTTCCTCTGTACACCACAACACAGAGAGTTTGTATGAAAGCACAGAGTAAATGAACATAAATTACCTAATATTGTTTAGCAATAAACTTATCAAGAATTTAATAAATCTTACCGTTTATTTACAGAATATCTTAATGTAGCGTTCCTGGTCTAAACTGTTATAATTTTTAACCTTCCTTATTCCCAATTTCTCTATTTCCCTCTTACTCTACGTCATTGTGTGTCTCAATATTTCACAGTAGCATGAAAAAACTACAAAATCTTTTAATGTAGCCTAAATAAATTAATAGAATTTAGAACGTAAAAATCGACGTACGCTAGTATGATAACTAAAGATCGACGCAGATTATATTGCGCAATAAACTCCTCGACTGTTGATATTTTGATTGGTTAATGCAAAATCACCGTGTCAGCAAAACACAATAACACTGTGTAAAACCGCTCGGAATTCCTGCGCTGTGGATTAAACAAGGGAATATTAATCTGGAGCCGGATTAGGCGGGAAATTGCGAAACTTATTTTCGCGGCAATAAACTCCTAATTAACCATTAATATAAGAAAACCGCCGGCGAGTGTTTTAAACTGGATAAGAAACATAAACAAGGGAACGAGAAGGGTGAAATTGAGAGGGACGGAAAACTCCCGCCGGGGTGGAAAAGAGTGACGGACGTTCAACGGCAGGTTTGCAGCTCACAATTTAACGTTGTATTTTTATAAAATACCTTACGAAATCCAAAATCAGCTAAACTAAAAACTAGTGATGGCAGAAAATTACTCTTTTAAGATTTAACAACTCGATTGTAAAGTTGACAAGGCGTTCTTCGCAGCATGTTTATAAATAAAAAACCGTGACCTGTTATAATTCTATTTAGGATCAAGACAACAATTATTTGTAAATACATTTAACTTTTCGAATAGAAGAATTATTTATCATAGGACATTAAAATGTTTTTCTTTACAGTATTTCACCAGGCTAAATTTATCAAGTTAGTGTATCGTGTTCAACTAGCATACAAATTTATTTTATTTTATCCTTTGAAACCCATAGTATATGTCCAGATTTAAAAGGTATCTTTAAAACTGCAAACCCAATTAAATACGGCATGAGCTTCTGAACTATTTAGTCTTGAAATAAGTTGTATCTATCACAAGCTATTTTAACACATATTTCGTTTAAGATCCATAATCACACAATCTCTTACGCATCCATCTCGTAACTAAAACTATTAAGTGATCAACAATTATAGAAATTAACCTTTAACAGAACCCACTGCTAGCTGATGTGTGGGAATTCTACACATTACTAAAAACCGTAATAGGCTACCAATAATATTCAAAATAAATTTAATTTTAGAAACAGTGACCTTGACAAAAAAGCAATATGACTATGAATAAATGTGACTGCTGTTAAAATAACTTCCAAGAAGAACACATCAGTTGTTATCCATTAGTTTGATTTTTATCAAGGTCAAAGAGGTTGAAGGTCTTATACAGTAAAGCCATATACAGTATACAGTGTATACACTATGTCGATTTAATTCAAAGTCAATTGTATAGATAGACTATTCGTGTGTACACATATAAGCAATACTGAATAAACACTTTAATCATTTCACTAGATCAACTATTAATTTTCCAAAAGTCATTAACATAACTTGAAAAAACGTATAATAATTCTTATTTTTTAAGAATCTTGTTTCTTGTTTTATCTGTTTGATTTAGCTTTTTGAAATGCAACATATTCAAACTTTTGAAAAAGAATCATATAAGCAAGAAACAAATACTTCTAATAAGATTTTCTGTTTTGTTTATGCGGATTATGCTTCATGTAATGTATCAAGTTGTATACAAATGTAAGTCAACTATGTAAAACTGTATTGAGGAGTACTGTGTTGAAAATACAAATAAATTAAATAATTATTTAGATTATTTTTTTTTTAAGTCATGAATTGGTTTAATTTTTCTATTTGAGTTCATAAAATGTTGTTATATTTACAAGTTTTTAAACCATTTTCAACATTAACTTAACGTAAAACAAGGATAATTGTTAAATAAACAATAAAATAACAAACAATATTAAATTTATTGTTTACAAATTATAAGAACAAAACAAAGATATGTAAAGCATTAAAGAAATGTTCTGTCCGTGGTTCAACTTGCCTCAACAAAGATGTCTCCACTTTACGTAAAAAAACACTTTCACTTTTTCACGGATGCATCAATTCACAATAAAACACTGACACTAGAACAAATTCAAATAAAGAAATATATGGGACCGGTATTTGTTGAGTGAGTAAAGAAAAAACTAGTTGTATAATCAAGTATACAAAAACCCGAATAGACGAAACTAATCAATTAAGTTGGAACAATAAGAATCAAATTAAAGAATAAAAACACAAATCACAAAAGGAACAAGTTATGTCCACCAGAGGCTGCGGGAGGGAGAGATCCACCAATGGGAGGAGGCGAACCACAAGGTCGACAGGAACCGGGGGACCGAGAACCACGGCAGACGACGGCGGAACACCGGACTAGACGGACCGGAACTCGAGGGCGGCGGACTGACCGGAAGGAGGAAGAAGCCGGGTGGATGGTACGTCGTCGGCGGTCGCTACTAGAATGGCACGAACCCGTCGGTCCCAATTTTATATGTAAGTCAGGAGGGAAGGGGAAAACCCTCTTTTTATATATATATTCGGTATTATTATTCATCCGAGGAACGGCAACGGCAGAGTCTCATCTGCAAGTCCTATAACCGAGCTAATTATCAAGTTAATATGGACATTCTATATGGAAGAGGAGGGGGTTCGAGGGCAAGAGAGAGACCGAGCGACATTGATATTATAAGTCGACTCAATCGCTGTATTCATTTGTAAACTTAACCGGGCGCTCTCTCTTTTTCTCCCTCCGAGGCTTATGGCTCATGTAAGTTTCATACAATTTAAAGTGGCTGCCCCGCTCGGCGTGCTGTTATATTCGACATTTGAGGCACAGTATTATGCAGGCAGCAGGCTCTCGTGATGGCCCCCTCCAACGCGCGGCGGCGACGCCCCCTAGAGGAGGATTTCTTAATTAGCCGCCGACCGCAAGACACACGCCGTCGTAAGGGAAAGAAGTGAAAGTTCGGGGAAGTCGGTGTGGGGATCGGTTAGGGATTACCTGGGGTCAAATAAGAGGCCAAGATCCCCATAAAAATACTATAAGTTGAAATCGAAAGTACAATTCAGCGACTTCAAAGTAAATCTTAGTCTGAGCAAGAAAAAACAAATTACAACTGAAAGTGTAACTTATAGAGTAAGTCGATACGATATGAAAGTGTCTTAATTATTAATGTCCGCCTCACTCCCATGACCAATTACAAATAAAAATCTAAACCGACAAATATTGCAATTTTTGCACATTATGAATTATACACATTAGTGGTAATAAACAATCAGGTGGATATATATCAGTTTAGTTCAAACCAGGAAGAATTATATGGGAAAATACTGATATGCACATGTAAATGGTGCACGCTTGGGAGGGTGTAATGATATGACCGAAATTGACGAGGGGAGATCGGAACTTAGGGGAAACTCGTGGCATACTGCCCTGATATACGGGGACATCGAATGTGGTACGGGCAACCGTCGCACCGAGGGAGAAACGGTCTCAGACATACAGTTATCTATAAAAAAAATTAACAAAATTCAATCCATTTGGTGCCTTGCAATTTGTTATTGAAACTTTTATTACATAAACAGTAAACATAAGGTCGTAAAAGCAAACATACAAGTAGGTCTACTCGAAATATATAACCCAATAATGTATGATTAATGATTATTCAAGTAAAATATTTTTTGAGCCAATCCAAGAATGCAATACCATACCAACAATTAAATATGACAAGGTGTTGTGTATTGTATTACAAGACCATAACGAGGTCCCTAACTATAGCATATGGTGTTATGGTTAGTTTAACCGCACAGAGTAGAGCGTTATAGGAACGTACAGTATATTTTTAAACTAGTTCAATAGAAAGAACAATGTACAAAACCAGTACTAAAATAATAATTATAGTCTCTAGCACTATAACTAAGATCGCGAGTAACTAAAAAAACAAACTTTTCCAACCAACTTTAAGACAAACCCCGCTTCAATATTCCGTCCCACAATCCTGTGCAATCTCAAAGAAACTTTTTCAATGAAATCCAGGAAAAACCTAATTAAGTCGCGGCCGTCGGTTCATTTGGGATCAACCCTTTCTTCGATCCACCCCACCCCCCCTCGACCGCCCCCAAACCAACAACCAAGCCTCCAACCCCCCGACGGAGACCTCATTGAATTGCAATAGGACCTTAGATTTATGCCATTTCTCATATTGCGTAAAGTGAATTCAAAATGGCGTCTCCGGCTTACATGTGTCGCTCGGCTGCGGGCTGATCCGCGCCGCCTAACCCACTCTTTCATCTTCGTCACAACCTGTTAAAGCCGCCGTGCCCCTATCCGTCGTATAAACGTAAATAGGGTTGCTTTCCATTATAAGTGTGTCGACATGAATTTTTATCTCACGTACCGCGGGTTATTTCCCGGTCTCGATCTTGTTCGGAATTAATGCAATATGGGATGTTTTTTGTTTCGTGGGGTGAATCAAGCTTAGGGGTTTTCTGTAGTGGTGATGAAGAGAAGCGTTTATTTTAGTGTAAATAATGTTTAAATGTACTTTTAGCTAGTTTAAATGGTTGTGCAGCATGATCAATAATTTCAAAAACATGAAGTTCGATTCCAAATTAAGGAAAAAGAGGTTTTAGTATAGCATTTAATAAAAAGTGTGAAAGGAGTGATCTTACTTGGGCACTAGGAAGGGTGAACTGAAAAACAAAATACTTACGTAAACTCCAAATAAACTTATATAATCCGAAACCGTGCGAAAACAAACGACCACTAAAGAAAACATTACACCGAACGGGTCTTAACCGGGGAAGACAAACAAGATAAAAACGGATGAAATGGGCCAGGTTGTTTTGAGCGGTAGGCGCTCCGAAATGAAACCGTGTTTACGCCACCTAAGGAGAAAATCTTTTCAATTTGCCGCCAGTACATTTCCTCACATACATTTATGCATCGCTCCATTTTAAATTCAGATTCCCCCCACCACCGCCGTCATATATTAATGTAAAACGTGTTATTATTCCGTGCGGCGGCGACGTGAATGCATAAGTAAGCGGTGCTCCTCAGCTCGACGGCCGGCGATGTTGTGATGGATCAGCCGACAAGCAATGATGGATGTCCGCTACGCGACATCTCCAAGATTTAATAAACCGGCCAGAAAACCGCGGATCAACCTTTTGTGCGAGCGCCGGGACGGAAGTGGCGAGGTAATGGGGTGTCCTGACAGTCGCGGCGGAAGTGGCGTTAGGACGCGGTAGTCTGTGGGGTGCCGATCATTAAATGACCACTGTCTAGCCTATATATTTTTATAGATTACGAGTGGTTTAAATCTGATGAAAAAAGCTGTCCATTATTTCACAGAAGCCCTGGTGTTGAGTTTTAATCGTAAATCCCAACATATTTTACTATTTAAAATAGTGAAAATTATAGAAGATTATCAAACGATCTTTTCTAATTTATCGACTTATATCAAGCTTCAATCTGAAATTAACTTCAGATTTTTAAGTTAATTGTCTAATTGCTCCACAGACATTTTACAACATGTTTTGTTTACTATTTGATTTTTATTTCGTTGTAATAAATACATGGAGTTTTGGAATCATGTGTTAAGATTAAACTGAGTAGCAGAAATCCTAAAGTAAAATCATTTAAATCTCTCTGCGATTTCATGATATAAAGAAAACCAGCTAATGCTATTGTGTCACTGTTTTTAAGCACTTGTGAAGGGTCCGATATTTTTAAGCACGTAAATTTCTTTATACATCCATACAGTTGGGCAAAGGCGGCTCGGACATATAGCTACTACTGAGCTGCCAAATTTTGTCGAGTGTCCGAATTTATTAAATTTAATGTTACGTTTTTTAAATTTCCTCCCCTACCATATTCTATGGAGAAAGTGCCTCTATCGTGACGGGCAGTGGATGTTTTTATTTTATAAAAAATTATTTAAAAAAGTATTGTTTTCGTTTAAATTGTCGTTGTTGGAGGATAAATCAGTTTTAGTGCCCCTGAATTGTTGTGATTTTAAGTGTCTATGTTTCTGGATGTAAGCCAAGCTAGAGAACGACCCATGGAAACATTTTTTATTAAATTTGACACTTACGACGCAATCTACAATAATTCAACGGATAAATATTTTATTTTTAAGGGTATTAGATCAAAGATTTAATATAGGCACATACCTTCGTCCAAACAGTTCAAAAGTGAAATTCTCCACATTAGATCACTCCCAAAAACCCTTACTAACGACTGAACTATCAAGAAATCTGAATCTTCTATTGTTTCTTGGAGGCTGTTATAACACATTTTTTCTGTTCTTGGGGAAAAGTAGCCTATGTGTCAGTTACCATATACCGTTTATTTTCATTCTTTCACCTTAATGATAAAGGAATTTTGTCTTAACACAAACTCTCAGTCGATATATAATGTAATAAAATTCCCATATTAAATTTAGTCACCTCATATTTTTTTTTAATCCAACTCGACATGATTCTGTAAATTAACTCTACATGAGTTAAAATAGTGATCAAATAATGCCCAACAGGATCGATTGTAATCAAAGTAGTAATTATTTTCATTGGCTCAAAAATAATCCTGTCCAACAGGCCGATTCTGGGACTGAGTGGTTAAAGAGCTCGCCTTTGAATCTGAAGGTAGCCGGTTCGATCCTGAGAAAAGTTAGTGCTTTTTGATGGTTCGATACTGGACCCAGCTGCCTTTGGTCATTGGGCTATTAATTAATGATCCTGACAAATAAAAACAGCTGATATTTGTCAGTAACAAAGCTACACCTCATCTGATCCATCACAATCATCACACTCACCCTTTCAGTCATACTCACCTTAAAATACGCCAAAGTGCGTCGGTGTTTCAAATGAAGTCTCTATAACGGATGACCAAAGTTAGGACAGTTTTTAATAAAAAAAAACGTAAAAATTATATTAGCTGAGTGTTGAAGAAAATAAAATGCTATTTCATAAATTTATGGAATAGTTCGGTCGCTATACGAGTTGAGCAATGAAAGTCTAACAAACTTGACTTTTTATTATTGTTGAGAACATCTAGTAGACAGAAAAAAAACTGCGACGTTGCCACCTTTTCAGCGTAAGCCCAACTTGGACAGCTTCAACAATAGAGGAAGTCTTAGAGGAATCTTTTAATTTGCCTGTCTATGTCATGTTATATAGGTAGTTTTAAAATATTGGAGACAAAACGGCTTAAATTTGAACATAAAAAGGTAGAATATGTTGCAGGTTACTCCATTTTGAAATTTCGGTACCTAGTTTGATTTTAACGTAAATTTCGACAATGTCATTTCTGGCCGGGTCGTCCATTTTGAGGTTGGGTTTGTAGCGTTGTTCTCTTTCAAACAAGATCATTAAGATTACGTAAAAGATTTTCGTCGATCTCTTAATAAATTTTCTCCGAGTTCTATATCAAAACATGCATAACATTGTCACTGTGTCTTTTAAATGACACCGGTTACAGCCTACAAAACTTGGAAGAAAATGTTAAACTTAACTTCAAATGGACAGCCAAACCAGAAATTACAGGCAGTCAAACTTCGCAATAAAATTCAAACTTCGCAATAAAATTATATTTTCCTACCACTGCATGGAAATAATTGCATTGCCACACCTGTAACCCCTATGCAAAACAGTTCATTTCCGGTCTCCGTTTCTTTCCCGCTCTAGAGCGGCAATGATTCTTTACCGCACACTACATCAAACAGCAATTTTAAATCAGCTGTTATTACAAACCATGCTACAGCTGTTATTCATTGTTGTCGTTTAGTAATTGCTTCTTTTTTAGTTTGAGGTTATGTTTGATAGTTAACATTATGTTCCAACAGAAACAAATAAAAAATACAGTAATCTAAATGACATCTTGATCTTGTATACAATAAAACATGTAATATGTAACAATTATGTTGGTAGGAAAAATCTTGTGTGTATTACGAGCGCAAATAGTCATTGCCGCTCTCGAATTGTTTGGCCGCAATCAGCTGAAGCTTCGTGCGTCCATCTACAATTCTCGAGTGGCAATGACGTACTTTACGCTCTTATTACACAAATGGCTATTACTGAGCCCATCCTATACGAATAAGGATGGGGTAGGCTAGGCTAAGGTAATGTACCTTGTATAAAGGTACATTACCGTTTCTTTATACGAGTAAGGTACAGTAAGTATATTTGTAGGGCCTATGTAGGTAGACTATTATTGTATGCACATGGATCTCGAAAACGACTATAACGAAAAAACTCTTCAATCTTTATAAATAACTTAGTTCTGGGGCAAAAATAAATCCATACCGTATAGGCCTCAATGATAGAAATAATCTTATTTCATAATAATCTTGGATTGAAATCTTAAAAATGTTAACCATAGTTTTATGGAGTTTTAGTTACATGATTGATGAGTAGTTTAGCCTAATTGTGGATGATATTTTTTATTATTATTTTTGTAAGATAAGTCATGATTTTGCTAAACGAGGGGTCAATAGAAACACTATTTTATATTTAGGAGATCCATCTGACTTGATTCTTAATAATCAAGTTTATGTACCTTGATGATTTAAGTTATGTCCCTACTATTATTAAAATTTAAACATGGTTAAGGTTTAAGGTTTTGATTATTTTTATTTTATATGAGATTTTGCTGTAAGTTATGTACAAAAATATTTGTTCATTGGATTTATAGTCTAAGATGGCTTAAGAATAAAAAAATAATTATTTTTAGTATGCTTAAGTCATGATTTAGCAAAACCATGGTCGATATCAACTCTCTTTTTTATAAATTTATTTTGTCTGACTTTATTATCTTTTTTTATTTCAAGCACGCCCCTTTAATTTTATTCTTATTAAAGCATGGCATTTAAGTTTACAATTATTTGCATAAATATGAAAAATGTTTAGGAAATTTTTTTAATTTATTCGCCAAAGTGGGGAGTTTTGCAAGAATGTGAATGATAGACAAGTATGTAATGTTTCTATTGACCTTGTTGACTGCAGAAAAGCAACATTTATTTAATTAGTGTTTATTTAGCCAAGTGTTTCTATTCACCCCAAATTGTGAGGTGAGTAATCATATTTTATTTTTTTTCTGCTTATTGTTTATTTAAAAAAATGTTTGATTAGTGGTTTGTGTGTAGAGAAGACAAAGACCAGAAAATGAACTAGCACTTAAAATAATAAATTAGAAAAATAAAGTAAATACAGGAGTGAAAAGGTAGAAAAGTGTTTTTATTCACCCCACATTACTGTACAGTACTTCAGTTTATTTTTTATTTTCCCTATTCAAACAATAAATTTACAACTACCAAAAATATATTGTGAAATTTAACGAACTCGCATATCTCGTTGAGTTTAATAAATTGGAACATTGTAGGCACTAATAAAATATAGGCCATTTTTTGCAAGTTTTTATTAATTTTTTAAAAGTATCACTACATTAATTTGACTTGTGATCAAAGATAATCAGCCATTTCTTGAATATTTTAATGATAATGTATAGAATTAGGTTAAAATCACTCATCACAACTCCATTTTTTCTGTGAAAGTTTGTTGTTCAAATGATCAATTCTAGCACGGGTTTCAAATCTTAAAAAAGCTTTGTTGCAACATTTTAATTTAGTTTATTATTTAAATACCATTCATATTCACGAGGCTCTAATTAATAAAAAAGAAACTTACCTGGAAAATTCAGAGTCATCGATATTTTCATTTTCCTGAGGTCAAGCACCAGCATTCCACCACAATCCTCAACTCTTGGCAAATAATATAGTACTGTACTATTTTAAGGGTTTGTAAATCGTTTATATTCCAAGAACTGATAAAAAAATCGTAAAATTCTGTTATTAATTTTATATTTTAATGTAAATTTTTAGATTATGATAGTTGTGGCCTGCCATAATTGTATTGGCCTTATGTCAAAGGCAAGCTTAAATATCACATTAAAAATGTTAAACACCAGCAATTATTAAGGAGTACAAGTAATGGTACGCTGAATCACTTAAAAAAAAAAAAATTATAAGTTTCTACAAATAATAGAGGGTGTCCGGCTTCAACCTATACAAACTTCACCAGATTATTCCAGCAGGCTAAAATAAACAAAAAAGTTCATTTAAACATATGTCCTTAAATGCTTCTTTAAGCTGCTAAACACCATTTTGTTTTTACACTTAATTGTTTTTATTTCCGTAAGTTGTATTAGGTTTACATTAAGCGTACACTTTTATTTTTTAAATGGCGTCCATTTTAATTTTTTTTTATCAAATCTCAAAACCGCTAAATTATTTAACCTAACCAATGACACCAAGATTGTAAGGACCGAACAAAAAATTACGAAGTTAGATTTTAGCGAATTTCCCTATAGGGAATACGCTATTACGGTAGTAGCCTTTTTCATTTTGATGTGCCCAGAAGCCAAAAACACCATTCGTTCATTTTCATATATATAGATATATGCGTCCGTGGTACTGATAACTTTTGAAGGGAACCTCCGATTTTGATGAAATTTGGTATGGAGGTGTAAGACCAGGTCTATTTTCATGAGTTCGCGAACCAGCATTGTGGGGTTATGGGAACGGGGTTTTATGGGAATTCAAAGGGGTCAAAAATGGGTTTTTGGCATTTTTGGACCTTAATTTTTAAAATTCATCAATTTTAATTAAAACCATTTAAAAGAGCTTAAAAAAACAAACAATTTGAAATTTTGAATTTTTATCATAGCATAACTGGTTAAGGGGAAAATCCAAAAATGTGTTTTCCATGTTATTTTTATGGCAAATCAAGAAAACGCTATATCTTGCTTACTTATTGACATAACTTAATCAAATTTGGTATATACTTTATTTATATAAGGTTTAACTTATACTTGCTTACAAAACCCATATGGCGGCAAACCTACATCCCCCATGGGTTTATGGGGAAAATAAAATATTGCCAGAGTTTGATACAATTTTGTGTTTACATTCACCAATTAATTATTGATTAACTTAGATTTTCCAACAACACCCAATGGCAGCAAACCTACATACTCGACCCTATGGTGTTTTTTGGGTAAAGTAAATAATCTGAAATTCCATTGGAAATTCGCTGAGTACGCAGGTCTGCTGCGATGGGGGTATTTCTATTAAAATAAACTTAATCCGCATGAAATATATTGCAAAATCAATTTTTTTCTGTAGAAAAATATCAATAACTCTGTTATATTTTTGTTAGATTCTTACAATCTTAGTATCATTAAATATAGACAATTAATTCAATTTGTCAACTTTTTTTGTTATTAGTAAAATTTTAATTACAATTTGCCGGTTATGAGATATTAGAGTTTAAACATTATAAATTGCCGCCATTTCAAAAATACACATTGTAATTTTTTACCAAAATTTAAACATTGTTGTTATAAAGATTTAGATGGATAAATATCAACTCAATACAACTAACCGTTACGAAATTAAATTAAGTCTAATAAACAAAATGGCGCCTAGCGGTTTAACAAAGTACTTTTGGACATATGTTGATGTGAAATTTTTTTGCTTGCGGAATAACTTTGTAAAAAAGTTGAAAGGTTGAAGATGGACAACCTGTGTATCATTATTGATTGATTGAAAACTAGATTTTAAAATATAAAAAAATTTCAAATTTGAGAGGCTCAACCATATTGAAACCTTATACCAGTAACTTGATATTAAAAGAGTTAGTCAGGTCACAAAGTTCTATAAGAAATTCTAACTGAATCAGAGGAACCATTCTCTAATTATAAAACGAAAAGAACAAAACATCAGCTGTAAAATTTTTTTAAATTTTTGGCGTAGTGAACATTAAAAACATATTCTGGTTTGGCCTTTGACACAGGACACAAATTCAAAAAGCACAATTAATTGTCAGAAGACGAAAAATCAATACACATCAATCTATAAGCGTTTTCAAAAACCTTTACTCATGGCAACTTTGTCCATAAATCCTTTCCAGGTCTTTGCTTTAGGATTATAGTCTACTTGAAATTACAAGATAAATGAAAATTTACAAATGTTTAGATGGTCATTAAAAACACTATTATGAAATCGGACCAAAACAGATCCAAAGTCGCACATAATACTGATTCCACACTATGGTACCAGTCTATTTTTTGTACTTAACATCACCAGGGCCTTTTTGTATTTACCTTTCATTAATCTCATGAATAAAGTAGGCCAATGTTACAAAATAAATTAAAAATACCCTACTGATGGCCATCATTAGCAAATTTACCGAACATTCACTGCTTAAAGTAAATTTCAACTCCACCAAGTACTCTTTACTTTTGTATATTGTTATTAACTTGTTCAACTTAACTAATTCAACTTGCTACCTGAATACACTTTGACAATTTATTAATGGCAATTGAAACAGATAACAGATAAGTGTGTTAGACTTATAAATAAAAACTAACTCAGTAAAATATTCATGGAAAAAGAACTGGAAATATTCATTAAAACTTAAATCTGTCAAATCAATCAATAAGCGCATATATTTAACAGTAAATAAGTTCAAAAACCACAGTGGTAAAATGCATTCTAAAATAATGGTCATTAACCGTCCGTTTTGGTTGACTCATGTAAACCTTTAATTGTCGAAAAAAAGGTAATGAAGAAGTACTGAGGTAACGAGATGATATTGATTGACTTACAGTATTTCGGGTTTATTATATGTCAAACATTATGCAAGATATGTTTTATATAAAAAATAATGGTTTCAAAGTCAAGAACATTATATTTTAGTAGATTATTTACCAGTTATTAAAAATAACACTGCAAAACAAACAATAGTGCATTGTGTTGCCCTGCATTTAAACCTTATTAAGCTTTAAAGGATAGAAAATTTGCTAAATATTTAACGTTTAAAATATATTAAAGAGATAACAATTATTTAAGTGTAATTGACTTTCCCAAAATAAGTAAACATTTATTGAAAAAAGTTAAGTAAGCCAACTTTTTCTTGATAAAGAATTGAAATTTATTTCTAAATCAAATAAAATACAGGGTGTTAACTAAAAAAAACATTTCAGTTTACACATTTTTATTTTAAATAACTTTTAAGCAAAACATTTTAAAACTAATATTTACATTACACTATTTCATGAGAAGTCATTGCGAGACAAAAATACAAATTAAAAACAACTTTACAGAGAACTGAATAAAACTGTACAAAATATTTACAAATTATAACAATTTACATACGTATAAAATGTAGTGACGAAGTACTCATATAACAAATCAAACCCTGAATTCTCTTTTCAAACAACAATGTATTTAAAACATGCATTTCAAATTTCTTTTAATTATTGCAAACTTTTTTGGAAGAAAGTGTTGATGATCCTAACACTTGTAAAAACATACTTAACATGCTTTCTCATAAAAAAATATAGGCCTAACATCCAATTTGTAACAAATATTTTAAAAATAAAAGTAACCGTGTTTTAATCAATTTTAGATAAACAAAAAACAGAAAAAATAAATATTAACACTTTATAAGAGATCATACAGTTATTTCCTAAAAACTACATGTGCATAAAAAATTTATCACTTTAATTTCAGCCATTCAACCAGATTTATCTATCCGCTAGATATAAAATATGTAAAACTTTAAATTTTTACATAGAAGATTTCAGACCCATTAATTTCACATATACACACTTTAGTAAAAAAATTTTGTACTGACAATATTACTGCAAAGGAAAACAGAATTTTATTATAGATCTAGCTATTGTTTTCATCTATTTCCTGATACCTTATGTACATCATTTTCCTCACACAGTCCTTGTAGGTTTCACCAGGGCCTGGCACAACACCGGTTGTTTTCGTTCCCAACCCTGCAGTGGCTGATCTCCTTTCTGCCTCAATGATTGTCGTCCTCCCTTGATTTTTCTTACCAAGTCCCATACCTTCCTGCCAACCCATTTTTTGCAAGAGTTTGTTTCCCAAGTTGTCCGAACCGATACCCATTTTGGTCGGCTCTTCATAACTAATTGTGGCTTCTTTTGATTTAATGTAAGTTTCCTTCAGTTTGTTTGGCTGTGGTTTATCTGGTTCACCGTATTTCAGCCTTCTTTCTTTTGCCCTGTCTCTGTACTGCATTGTTCGTTTCTGAGCATCATCGGGATCCAAACCTCTTGATTTGTACCATTTGTTCAAGTTTTGTTTGTGTAAATCTGAAAGCTGGGTATGTTTAACTAAAATGTCTTTGCTGGGGAATTGCCTCTTGCACAGTAAGCATGCCAATTTTGACCAGTCTACATGCTGTTTTTCCTCTCCCTCAACAGTTTCTTCTGCCTCGTCTTCACTGTCACTGCCATTGCCATAAGCTGCAACTAAGCTATCTTGTTGTGCCTGAGTCTTCGGAGGGGACGTTGGAAGAGCCATTCCACTTGGAATCGTCATGTCTTTCCTTTCAAGTACAGCAAAACCAATATCTGCAGCTCCTTGGGTCCTCAGAGAAGCTGTGTTGACAGACTGCTGTGCCACAAGATTTTGTTTAGCAATTTCCTTCTTATGATTTAAAGTTTTGGCCCATTTCTCCATGTCCTTGGCAATTCTCTTAGCCACTTTCACTTTGTCTTTGTCACCGGTTTTATCTTTTATCTTCTTGTCATCTTCCTTATGTTCCCCATTTTCTGCTACTTCACCACTTCCAGAGGCACTGGCTACAGAGGTTGACATTTGATCTGTGGTGGTAGCCGCCGTTGGTGCTGGCATGTAGGTGTTTTTACCAGAATCCCAATATAAAAATTTTGCTAGCTTTGAATTATAGTAGTATTGTGAATTGGCATCGTAGTACAGAGTAGTATAAGGATCATAGTAGTAGCCTGATGTTTTGTCATACTGGTAGGTGCTAACATCGGGAACACAATAAGTCCTTGACCCAGAACCATCAGGTGCTTCTGATAGTGGTGCAGTACTGTTTGTACTTGGGGCTGGTTTGGCAAGATTCTCAGTTGTGGCATCTGATGGCAATGAGATTTGACCACCTTCTGATATTAGTTTATGATAATACTGTTGGTAGTAAGCCAAATATGTGGTTTTCTCTTCAGGTGTTTTGGCATACAAGCTTGCACTGTACTCAGCAAGTCGACTTACATCTTTCAATGTGTACTGACTCATTTCTCCATTCTTCTGGTGGCTCCACTGAGCAGCCTCAACAGCTGTATTCCCTGCTTTTGATGCCTGAATGATAGCAGTTTGTGCTGCTGTGTCTGATTTGTAGTACGAAATTATTGTTGTTTTGCCATCAATATTTGGAGCTGCCATTAAAAGTGCATTGTGTAAGAAAGTGGCATCCATTACATAATTCATTTCAATGTAGCAAACGCCAAGAGATGTGTTAGTTACTGGATCTCTTCCAATGCGGACACTTTTAATAGGAAGATTTGATAGCTCTTGAATGGCCTCGAGTACATTTGCTTCAGTTGTCAACGTATCTAAACCTCGAAGCAGTACCGTGTTTGTAGGATAAGCACTAACTTCATCGGCCAAAGCATTTTCTCTTGTGCACCCACATTTGTAGCAAACATCTCGTCTCTTGAAATTGTGAGCTGAGCATTTACAGTGCCAATCACTATAGAACCTCTCTCGAGCATCTTTCGGCAAACTGAACTGCATTATTGCTCGGTAATGGTTATTCAGCATCAGTTCACCATTTTTTAATTCCATACATTTGACAGCCTCTTCAGTGGAAGGAAATTCAACAAATGCAAAACCTCTGGAAGTACCATTCTTTCTTCTTATCATGCGGATATCTGATGGATCGAGCCCACATTTAGCGATCTCCTGCCTAATATCATTTTCGGTTATGTGTTGAGCCAGGCCTCTGATGATGATTGTTCGGTTTTGCGTCGGCTGAACACCAGGTGGTAGTTCTGGCCAATCATTTCTAAAGTCTGAATCGTTGTTCCAAGAAGAGTTGCTACTTTCATATCCATCTGACTTTCCCCAAACCTTTTCTAACCATTCATCTCTTTGACTACTCCCTACACTGCTATTCCAATCCCTACCCCCATAGTCCCTGTCACGAGTAGAATCATCATCCCAACTCCTCCTATCCCCCCTGTGACCCCTTCCACGAGATTCATCATCATTGTAATTTTTTCTGTCAAATTTATCCTCATCCCAACCTCTTCCTGGAGATGAACCCCTATAACTACGTCTTTCCCTGGAGCTAGAACGTCTCCTTTCGCGACCACGATCCCGCTCTCTAGATCTACTTCTTGATCTCCTCCGTCTTTCTTCACTGTCTAAGAATCTGTTGACTGAACTTTCCCAGGTATCCCTTTCCCTCCCACCCCTGCTTTCCCAGTCTCGAGACAAACCCGATTCTCGTTGTCTGGAATACTCTTCAGGATTATCGCACCTCTGGTAGTAGGCGCTGCCACCATCGAAGCCTCTCCGGTCCATGCCAGTCTAATGTTCATAATAACCAACATAATCAACAGCCAATTAGTCAATTATACATATTTAAACAAAAAAAATAAATTGATTTGAGTTATAAGTCCAGTTTGAGTCTGCCCACTGGGGCTATAAGAGCACAAAAGCACAAAGAGTACAAAGAGCACACAATGATATAATCAAAACTTATGGCAGTCAAAGAGCAGCTATTCCTCTCTCCTTCTCCCTCATGTAGCTGAAATGTAATTAGTCTGACCCACAACCAAAATCAGTATAGTGCAACACAAATTTGCAGACATCACTATATTAAGAGGTGTATGTAAGTAGATGAAAATATTTTGTATGTGGTGGACAAATGAGGATTGTATCACCACAATTTATGAACTGATGGATAAATAAATTATGCAATCTACCACTTTTACAAAAAGATAAACCAAACAGTAAAATTTAAAATACCAACTTTGATCCGTATACTTGTGGAACAATCATGCTCCAGCATTCAAACTTAGAGTTGATTTGACCAAAATCATGTTTAAATAGATTTTAAGGCTAATGAATACGTATTGTTACAAATGGAACTGATTAATGAAAAAGAAACTCCAATTTTGTGAATGATCATGATAGTATATCAATGAATAGTTTAAATTTTTAACCTAGTCAAAAATAATTTGTTACTTAAATCATCTTAGTTTTAATTTAAATTCACATATTGTTTATTGTTACTTCTGCAGAACAAACTACATTAATTCTTCAATCTTTTGTTTGTTTAATAGTAAGATATCAAGAAAATTTGTGATAGCAGTACAAAGAATGTTAAAAATAACAAGACAACAAAATATAACAGACACAGTGTGACCCAATAAAAATTAATGGTTTAGGGGCCAAAAAAGTTGGGGGTAGGCAAAACTTTAGCTAACACTTCCAAGTGGATACTGTAATATACACTGAATGAATAAATTTAAATTGGGATACACCATCTGCTTTTAGTACCTCCTTTATATACTACTTGTTGGTCATTGCAAAATATTTAGGATGTAAGGATATAAACGAATCCGTATTCAAGAATCGCTCAAATTTTTTTCCAAGACTTAGAATTACAATATATATTTCTACATATTAAACAAATATTTTAACTTTTGCAATCCAATAGATTTATTCTGGAAGATCCGCAAGGTACAAAAAATAATAAGTTTTAAAACAAAATTTTTGTCAACTTTATTTAGTCAACACATAAAGGGTAAGATCATACGATACCGAGTTGTGAATCTCTCATATATGAGCAAGGCATATAAAAGAGAGTCGACTCATTACAAGCACTTTTAAAGTCGGGATTCGCAAACCAATCTGATAACATTTTATGAGTTTAATGTTTTAGCAACTCGGAACAAACGCTAGTGACAAGCACAACTGTGTCCTTGACTGTTTAAACACACTTAGGTTAATATACCTATAACAATATAACATTAAATAGAGAGAAATAGTTCCAAAATTATGATATGTTTCTTTAATCCTTACCGTATTTGTGGTGGTCCAACACAGAGTAGAATATTGGCACAATCCAGGAAGACTAAGGATAAATGATATCCAGTAAGGAATTCTTATCTGTAACAAGTTGTGTAATTGCTGTGGTGAAAGGTTCAATAAGACTTTAAAATTATTCCAAGGAACCCTCCGAAAACTTACACGAATGTATAGTGTCCAATTGCATTTCCACAAGGTTTTAATTGTCCACAATGTCTTTATATTTCCACACCAATAAATCACTGACGCAAATGTACAAGGAGAAACCACAAATTGGCGTTGCTTGTTTAAACCACAAGTTTGTTCAAATTGGATAGACCTCATATCTCTGCTGGAAATGTTGCTGAGCCACGAAATTGTGGATGATCCTTTGGTGAAAAAACACTTCAAATCGCAGTTCAGTTAAACAAAGATCTTAAAAATGAATGAAGCAATGTCTTTCAATGATCCCATCCATAAAAATTGAAATGTTACTTTGGTCTCTGTGAACACACTATTGGAAGAGTGGAGACACTATAAAGAAATTGTCATTAAACCTAAGAAACTTGATGATTGCCACAACATATAAACAATATTAAACAGTTGAAAGCAAAGAGGCATATTTTTCCTCTTCAGTACTACTAATAAATAAGTTTGATATAAATGACATCCTTTTCAGAAATATATGTATATCTTTATTTATTTATTTATTTATTTATTTTTTTACTTTTTAATGATCAATTGTTGCTGAAAACTAATATTTTTTACAAAGTGGATATTTAAGTATACAAGGTTTAAGCAATAGAACAAAGAAGAATATGAAGCCTGTTATATGTTGAATTTGAAATAGGGCCTAGCTATATTTGACCTGTCATTACTTATTTGAAGCCATATGGTAATTCATTGTTAAAAAATATTCTTTAACGGGTGGAAAGGGGAGGGTCAAAACTATTAAGGACTTTGAAGAAGGTCACTTGTAATTAATTGTGTACGATAACATTATTATTATTTATTCCCAGACCTATGAATGGAGTAATTTTATGGGGGACATTCAAAATTATAAACCGTTAAGATGCAAAATAAAATGTCAGCAGTTAGTGAAAATTTTATATTAAATAAAAAACATCCAAGAATAAACCATAAGGTGACAAATTTTAGCATTATAAAAATTGTTGATTTCTTCACTCATGGGTGTGTAAGTGTAAAAATCACCCCTGAAAAGAAGGAACACAAAAAATATATCATAAGGTAAACCGCAAGATGCAAAATTTTAGCATTTAAATTTTATTTTTGATTTTTGGGAGCTTATGCGTAAAAACCACCCCTGAAAAGGAGAAAAAAAATATCCAGGAATATAAAAAAATTACACGTAGATGATTCATAAACTTTCAATAAAATCCAAATAATTACCACTGACAAAAACAGATATAGTCTATATATTGAGTGGTAACCGTTTCCTAAAAAGTTAAATATCCATTAGCAGGTCAAAGATCGTCCATATTTCATTGATTAACCATAAGCTTATTTAATTCCTTGCAGGGAAACACATTTTGCTCCTAGGCAAACAGAAAGTAGATCATGTCACAATTTTTAGTAGTACAATAAAATTTTTCAATAAATGTAATAGGAACTGCTGTACTGCTGTACACAGAAATTCCATGCATTTAGGAGGCTTAAAGTTAAGACCATGACAATATACCTCTGTTGAAGTGAAGTTCTTAACAGCTGCTGTATCTTATTTGTGCAGTCCAAAAAGCTAGCTGCTGCTCTGCAAAAAGGAGTCACATTTTTGAAATTTATGGCCTAAAAGATGAACTACCAGGTTTAACGAAACACTTTCAGAGCAGTCCTAAGTTATGACATACCTCAGGTTTACTAGCCGTATGTCTGAAGAATCAATTATTAGAAAAATGTTTTGTGAATGTTTTAGAAATTACAGTGTAAAACTCCATAAAAGGAACATCATTGTACAGTAATAAATTAAAAAGTCATGGAAAATTTGTAATATTATTATATGAAAAAATACTCCTTTTTGTATATGAAAATTAAAAATTACAATTGGCCGTATTATTTTAAAAAGCTGCTTTAATGAATAGTCACTTACATAAATGAGAATACAAGTCTATGATCCAAATTTATACCCGCTATCTTGGATTTTTATTCCCATTAAACTTATGTTAAGTTTGAAATGTCACCAAGTCTTTGGTAAAAAATGAATATTGGTAAAAAAGAATCATCTTTAAGTCATTCTAAAGGAAATTTGAATACCTATAGAGATATGAAATAGAAATTTACATATTATTGACTTTTTAATTGATAAACTAGGTGTACGCTTGTTCCACGCATATGGGGATGAACGGCAACATAAGGCAGATAATCCTAGTTCCACGCTATTAAAAAAATAATACATCTATCAATTTACACAATACATAGAAAAAGGTTTTAAGTTTTTTTTGTGCATTCAACATATTTGATTACCACTAGTACAAGGTACTTTTTACAATTTTTATTATTTTAGTAATTTTTTTATTATTGTTTGTTAATAAAAAATATATCTCTCTAGTATTCATAAAATATTTAAATAAATTTCATAAATAACAAAGTGTATTATATTTATTGCAGTTAAAGTTCAACAGGCAGAAAATTTTCCATGACACATGCTTACTCTATGTCTGACAACAAACAACTCTATCACCGTTTAACGTAGCCTTAAGCAACGTTATTTACAGCCCATAATGCATTTCTTATGGGAAATTAAATAATGTCTAATTACTTTATTACTTAACACAATAACTTCAGAAACGAACTCGACCTTTAAAATTACACCTAAAATCTACTATGAAAGTTTGAAGTCATTCTGAGGCTTCTTGTGAATGTAATCGTCGGTCAATGAAATCTGGATTTGTCACTACACTGAGCAACCTACCTACAGTTATGTATTAGGATTTCACTCCTCTTTGATCCGTTCATCCAACAACAAAGTATTCTTAATATGTTCAAAGATGGACACATTTTTCAATGGTTTAATCTCATTAAGTTCTATAATCACAATTTGTATGTCATATTTCCATAGGTATTAAAATTTCCTTTAAAATGACAAAAATGAATCTTTTTCAACCAATATTAAGGTGTAGCGTTTCAAATTTAAGTTACAAATCAGTCTTATGAGAATAAAATTCCACAATGGCGGATACTGCAAACTCTTGCCAAAAGGAGTGTTCCAATAGCAAAGACTATTTCTTGTGTTCGACAAGAAAAGATGTATAATAAAATACTCTCGAAATGAGATTGTCAATATAAAATTTGGTGATAATGAATGAGATCCTTTACAGTTTTCTAACTGCAAGAGTAATAGAAGAGTAGTCAAAATCTTATAAAAAACCTTTAAAATTAGTGAAAAAAATAACACAAACAATAATTAATTTAATAAACAGATTGGGACAGGTAGGGTACAGTCTTCAACGTCTATTTTATATCTTGTTTCAGTTATGAGAAATAATTTAACAGATTAAAAAGATCAAGGAAATGTCAAACAACTTAAAAACAGAAATCTATATATATATATATATATATATATATATATATATATATATATAATACGTGATGCCCTTTTTTTGTTAACACTACTTCTCCCTTATTTCTAAACCAATTTTAATGTTTGAGGTGTCAAAAGAACGGTCTCAGTTTGTAGTTTTGCAATAAGGTTTTAGATTTTTGATATTTTAATCCTGAAGCCCATGGGAATCACTTAAAGTTCGTTTTTTGTCCATAAGATTAACATGGGAAAAAATATTCATTGAATTGCAAAATAAAACAGCTGTTGATAATAAAACTAACAAACACATGTTAAAAGATTAGCTGAATAGCAGCAAATGAACTACTGTTACTGAAATATCAATTGTAATTGTGTGTATCAAATTGGGTGATTTACTTTTTCCTCAAAATATAGAAGGTATATTTTGCTTGAACTTTTTATTTATGTGTATTTGGGCACAAAAATAAGTTTAGTAACTTAACCGTGGAAAACTTTTCCTGTACAAAAACAAGTTTTGAAATTGAAATTTTTGACATGGTTCTTACTGGTTATCAGATTGGTATTGAAACAACAACGAAAGTTAACAAAAATTAAAATAGAACACCTAATGTTTGCGCATGGATTTTCACTAGGAAAAGGGATAGTTGGTTGTTGGTGTGATTTTATTAACCTATTTACTTTGATACTATAACAAATTTAATGCAGAATGCTACACATATTAAAACACCTGTTTAAAAGGGACAACATTTAAAAGTCGTACATCCAGTATAGATAGCAAGCTTATTGCAAAAATGGTGTGTATAAAGAGAAATTTTTACCAAAATATAAATGCCACATCAAATTAAAATATGCCACACAAACAAAGATGAAGATTTTCTTAATTTTGTGATCTTTTTATTTGAATTCGGAAATGCCATGGAAAGTTAAGTTAAAGAGGACTTAGTCCACTATAAATAGTAATGGTGTTGGCTTATTCACTAAGTCAACTACTAACTCATACATTACTAGAAAAACAGCTGCATTGAGTGCTGAAAAGCTCATACAGGACCGGAGAGTTGTAATTAAATATTGATTTTTCTTCCGTTGTCATTTACGAATCGATTGATGGAATACAAATATAGTGTAATCTGATTTTCAATACAATTTAATTTCAATTCAAAATAACTCGGTAAATTACTATGGATTATGGTTTAATCACTAGATACTCTGATAAATGCAGCGCATTGCGCTGCACGGGCCCCCTAGTCAATATATTATTCCTTAACAGAGACCATAGGCGTCATTTGCAGGGTGCAAGGGGGGCAGTTGCCCCCTAATAATATGGAAAAATTGTAATAAATTCAAAATTTACTACAAATTAATTGCAAAATTAAAGTTATGACATGAATTAAGCGTCCTTTTGTGGCCTGTATTTGTTAAATCACAATAGTAAGGGGGAGGTCTCATTATAGGCCAAATATATCCATAAAAAAAATTTAGCCCCCCCCCCCCATCAATTAAAAGGTTGAAATTATGCTACTAAAGAGTCATTGTTTAAATCAATAAGAATATGAGTGTTTGAAAATAATTTATTGATTTTTGTGTGCTTGTTCATTTTCTGACTTACCAATTCCTATCTCTTACTTTCTCAGAGCAAATTTGAATATAATGTACGTGTCAAGTAGGTTTGTTTGTTTTAATCCACAACAAAATACTTTTTGTGGCATACTAAAATAGCATTCTTCTTGGCAAGGAAAATTTGCAAATATAAAAAATATTTCAGGAAATAAGTTTTTGGCACTCCCACAGCAATAGCAAGGCACCATACCATGTCACCCCAAACACATGAAGTGAAGTCAAGGTGTAGGCAAAGGGAATGTGACAAATATAGGATTATATGACATGTATTAATAATCTAAAAAACAGACTACAGGGTTATTATAAATAAAAAATAAAGGATAAAAAATATATAAAACAAGCTAAATCTCAAGGAGGATAAGTAAATAAAATGATAAAAGAAATTTTTTATTAATAGATTGATTAGTTTTAAATGCTCATTTATTAAGGGCAATTTTTTCATTTGATAATGCACCAAAAAATTTTTTAATCAAGGTGATGAAAGTTGCAATTAGTAAAACCTAAACATTTTCTGAATAAGATTTATACTTATTTAATACTCATATGGTTTATTCATACTTAGAACTTCAGAACTAGTACAAGTTATAACCGATTTTCAAGATGTTAGTGTTGTTGGATAGGGCTTGGTCTACAGTTGTTTCCATCAAAGATTGATGAGAATTGGCCCCCAGAGCTACTCCTTTTAGGCTTTTAAAGTTTCAATACTAATCTTATAGTAGAAGGGTAATTAATTTTGTTTACTAATTCGGTCCCTGTGAAGGTCCACATTAGGTGAAATCTAGGTTAAACTTTTACCAAGGGGTGGTTTATATATTTATTAATTAAAGATTAATAGTTTAATGTGTTACAAAGTAGGCCTAACACACAAACTTATCGTTTATTTTGAAACTCAATATTTCTATTAAAAAAAGGTATATACTTAGGCCTACCATGAAAAAAAGAAAAAAAAGTCACAAAAATGAAATGCCAATGGTCCAAACCAGTTATAAGATTGTTTGAGACAATAAAACCGTGAAATGTACAAAAAAGCTTTAGCCAATCACATACTACCTTAGTAAGGTTAACAAACCATTCTTTGTATCCCCATCCCATATTTTTACCCTAAATGGAATTTAATTTAAAAATAATTTACCAATAGTGGCAATCAAGGGAAAACTCAACAGTTGAAGGGCTAAGTTATTTTCCAAATATAGTTAAGAAACCCCCAGGTTAATTAATATATGTATGGAAACTTTGGATTTATATGGACATTCTTTAATTGAAACTGACTTGAAGAAAGTTACCATAAGAAAATTTTTAACAATGTCAACATTAGTAGTTTTCATCACTAAAAGCAAAAGTGGGTCTTTTTGGTGTGCAATTGAGTTTTTAAAAACGATTAAGCATCAAAAAGACACTTTTGCTCCGAGTGATGAACAACGTTTTTTATCATAATGCGAAATTAGACTTTTGATCATTAAAAATATTAACTATAAAGTTGTATTTTCGAGGTTATATTTACAAAGTTAGTAATATGCAGTGTTTAGACTTATGTTATTTACAAACAATGCTCTTTATAACGTTTGAATTTCAAAATTCTGCTCCTCAACATTAATAATAATATATATATCAAACAGCTGACTTTTCAGTCCTAGGACCTAAAAAATTCTCCACATGATTTTGCAGTCCTAGGACAAAAAAGAATCGGTTTTGGTACAATTGAGAGAACAAAAAACAGGCTGATTTCGTGCAGAATGATAAAAAAAAGTTTTTTTTAACTAAACTTATAAATTAAAAATTCAAACCATTAGTTTTATTAACATAATATTAATGATTTTATCATCGTAACCAAATTTTTACTGTAACAAGAAAAATAGGAATACAAATAAAATAGCTTAATCATAATTTGGAACTAAACACATTATCAATCTAGGGGCTGTTAATATTGCTATACCTTTTGACTGATTGTCTTTCGATGAAATCGTTGTCAGTGAATACTGATGCACTTCTTCCTGCTAATACATCTGTAATTCACAAATAATCATGACAGCAAGTACAACAATTGATCAGTATGAAATTAGGACTTTAACAGTTTCTCCAACTCACTCCAAATGCTAATCCTTCACCAGTCTAATGACAAGGACTTGCATTGATTCCACTAGGATTGACTTAACACTTCTATTCGACTGATAACCGACAGGTAGAAACTGTTAAAGAAAATTCTGACGACATCCCAACAAGCTGAAATATATATTGTAGTACCACAACCAGCACAAATGGTTATTCCTTAACCATGCTGCATGAAACCGCCCTTGGCCAAGGCTAGAATGAATATTCCATTTTCATCTGAAAGTGTTCTATTCAAATCTAGTTGGGGTAGTGTAGGGGTACAGACAGGGAGATGTAGTCATCGGGTAGATAGACTCATTAGGAAATATATCTGCAAGTCCTGGGGATAAAGACGGCTACGCTATAAGCTTTAATTCAAAATAAAAAGCGTAACTTAGAGTAAAAGTGAGATCAGCTCAACCAACGCATTGATGACATGGCTGACCTCTTCATTAATTTTGTTTAGGGTGGAAATAAATCTGTGAAATATAACCCCCCATTTGTTGGTTACTTTGTGTTCTCCAGCAAATGGAAAACACATAAAAAGCTTCTTGGTGTAAATGAGGATTTTGATTAAGACTCAAGAAATTGAGCATCTAGGCATATTGCTTAGGCCTAATAAAGAACACACTAATGTCCGGAATTAAGAAAATTATGTTACAAGCCTCCACAAAGAAAGCTGGCTGTTTGTTGTAACAAGGGGTGCCAATACACCCAAAGGCCACGGTGCGAATCTCCCCCCAAAAATACTACCCCTCCCCCCTTACAATAGCGCACAATTTGGCGTTTGGTGGTTTATACTTAACTATTATATATACTTCACTACTGTACTTAGTTTAATATGATCCTATTAACATACTTAGAGCAACATTTAAAAAAGTTACCAACTAGACCTATTTTTCACTCAACTTTCAAAAATGTTAAAATAAATAATTGCGTCTTATTGATTAATTTCCTGGAGGAATTATTGGGTCAATACAAAAAACCTCCCTCAGTTCAGATTGATATACAGTTAAAATCAAAATCAAATAATCAAGAGAAAAAGCAAACGCTTATAAATCAAATAAAACCACGATAAACTTATATAATTGGAGCATAAATAATTTTACAAGTTGGTTGTTAGTAGGCCTAATGTAGCTGAAAACATTGGGTAATAGGCAGTACTATATACAGGGGTACTAACTTAAACTGAGCAAGGCCTCCATGTAATGGTAAATTTTAACAACATATATTAGTAACCTTACTAACCTAACCGTCATACGAGTAAAGTTACGCACAATTTTGTGTAGTATACGAATTTCTTCGTATTTATTGAATAAACCATCATACAGTATTAGTACCCATACTACGGTGGGTTAGTACCCACATAATGGACATGTTAGGTTAGATTAGTTGTGTATGTTATTTTCAGTGGTGCAATGGAACCGGAATGGTCCGGAGGGGCTCTTCCACCAAGCTTTTTTAACAGGAGCGGCGTTTCACCAGTGCGTCTATCTCCGCACTGTTGGGCCCCGTTCCCCATTTCAGCACAGATATTTAGGCAAGTGCCTCCCTTCATTTCCCTGAGTTGACTGGGCTCCTGCTTTCGACACGTGATATCGGTTCTCAGGACAATATCAATGGAAGTGGAGTGGTCATTTTCAATTACCTATCAATCATAGGCCTTAATATAGACCTAAGCCTAGTCGATCAACAGAGAAAAAGTAGCCCAAAAGTCACAAAATTGTTGTTATACTTTGAATTCGATCATAATACTGTAAAAATTACCAGACCATGAAAAACGTCACAAATACCGATATCAATGTTGGAAAATTGGGTAATTATTGAGCTTAGGTACGGCCATCGGAAAACTATTTTCTCAAAATGTCTAAAATTTCACGCTTATTCCGAATATGATAGTTTTTCCTACGGAAAAGCTTGAAAAACCCTGGAAATCGGAAAAAGAGAACATATTTTTTCCTTAAATTCATTGCAGTGGGTATTCAAATTACTTGGGATGTTGAGCTGATCACGAATATGTAAAAATGATTTCAATACGATTTTAAATAAACCGGAAAATGCGGAAAAAGTGTTTGTTAATGTATGTCATGTGGGTACTCAAATGAAGCAGAATTTCATGTAGAATATGAATATATATAGCCTAGATTAATTGTATACAGAAATCCAAAACTCAAGTAAGAGTCAAAACTCTTAATGAAATAAAACCCACTGAAACTTATGCTTGGACAACATAAATGAAAGCCTAACAATGTTACAATTGGGTTTTATTGATGTAGGTAGCTTTAAGATTTGGGTAATCGCCTAGACCAGTGTTTCTCAACCAGTGGTACGTGTACCACTGGTGGTACGCGAGAGCATTTCAGGTGGTACGCGAAGGACAAAGGAAGAAATACAAAATTAAATAGATGCAGAAAATAACTAAAAAAAAATCGTTTCTGATCGACGTAACGCCCACGGCTGTTTTGGTCAGCTCAGTTCTGCGGAACAATGCATATCCACTTAGTTTTTTAAAGACTCCAGTAGGTAAAGCACCTTTGCCAAGCTAAATCATTTACGTACCAAATTAGGGAAGTAAATTATTTTAAGACTCCCGTTTTCTGAGCTCATCTATATTAACGAATGATGATTTTGTGTAAAATACTCGTTTAAACTTGAATCATTGTAAGTTCAAGATTTAACTTGAACTATTTCTAATTATGGGACACGCTTTGCAGACCCGATGAAACATGAAGAAAAATTTATTTAGCCTTATCCACAGAAAATTTTAAGTTTATCACTTGATAACATTGGAACACATGCTGAGTATTGTCAAATGTATAAACCAATAGGTAGAGACATCCCATGTAAAAAATTTTGGTTTTGTCCCCAAAGAAAATTTAAGTGCTGATTTCAAGACGAATTCTCCCTATCACCATTCGGAAAGCGCTCTTTCAACCTTTTAAATTCCAAAATTAGCACATTTTTTACATAAAATCAAGGAAATAACGGACATCTGCAGGATTGTTCTAGCTATCTGTTCCCATTTAACCAATCAGCATTATCCTTAAATAAGGAAAATTAAATCTTGATGGTAATATTTGTGTCTCGGGGGCGGCGTTCTCACTTTGCCAAAAAGATGTCAATACTTATTTGGTTTTGTATACCGTATATTTGTTCGATAAATCCCGGTTATCTGTAAAATTAACTTAAGTGTCGTGACAATTGTCACACAGCACTCATTTGTTTATATGTACATGTAGAGGGCGGAAACGTAAGTATATTTTCTCTCATGTGTTGAACTTTAGGGAACACTGATGTCTTTTGTAGAATGTATAGAGTAGTGGTGTGTGTAGTGACTCCGCGGCTGTATCTCTAAGGGGAGATGGGTATGAGTTTTGGGTGGTACGCCAAAAATTGAACAATCATCAGGTGGTGCGCGGGCACAAAAAGGTTGAGAAACACTGGCCTAGACAGTTCTAATATACATAGGTTTACTAAATTACATTACATATACTGTAATCTGAAATAACCTTCCTAACTACCCTAACCTAACCATCATGTGGGTAGCCTACAATTATGCAGCATTTTAAGAGAAATAAGAATACCGTATACACTTTTTAAAGGAATAAAACTTAGCAAGTTAGTTCTTACATGATGGTAAGGTTAGGTTAGATTAAGATAGGTTTCCTAGTTAAGTTATGTTATATTGTAATGTATATAGTACTGCCTATTATCTAATAATTTAGGCTACATCAATAACCAAAACAACTTTTAACATTGTTAGTGCTACAATTTATGTATGCTACACTGTGGTTTTGTTTGATTTCCACGTGTTTTTTTTTTTCTCTTTATTGAATATATAATTTATTGTATTCAGTTACGGTAATATATTTGTGTTCTACATGAAATCTCCCGTTATTTGAGTACCCACATTATGACTTACTTTAGTTCATATTATGGCTTTTCCAAAACTTTTTCCACATTTTCCGGCTTATTTAAACTCGGATTGAAATAATTTTTTATATGTTCGTAATCAGCTCAAAATCCCGATTAATTTTAATACCCACTCGACATAGCCTACTTCGGAATAAAAAAGTTATTTCCAGTTTTCCGATTTTCCCGGATTTTTTGAGCTTTTCAGCAGGAAAGTATCATTTTTTTAAATCAGCATGAAATTTCTGACATTAAAAAAAATTATTTTTCTGATTTACGATGGCCGTAGCTAAACTCAATAATTACCGAAAAATTATTGATTGATATGCCATATCCACTTCACCCCCACCCTTAAACCAAATGTTTCCCCAAATGGACCACTTTTCTGCTTCTCACCGCTCCAACACAGCTAATTTTAGGACTAAACGACTGGTTATGTTATTTTAGATGACATTTTGTGTTGGTTTAAACCTAGGTACAGTACACTCTCGTTCATCGGACTCGGCGACATCGGAACTCCGCTTCATCGGAACTGAAAATCTAGACATTATAAATTTTTTTTCTTACGAAATAAATAATTTTTCCGTTTTAGCGCCTTCAATTTCCATTGGTTCTATCCGCACAACAGTGAAGTATCACATTTTGCATCAAAAGACAACAGGCGTTTTCCATAATCTGTACCCATCGATGTGATTTACGAGGCCGTGGAGTAGGCTATTCGCACAAAAATAGAAAGAGGAAGTGGGGGCAGGAAGTGAACCATACATCCGCTTCGACCGCTTCCCAAACAGTCATTCAGTCTGTCTCGCGTCGCGACTGCACCTGTGTTTCGTGGAAGTCAGTTGACTGCTGGGATATGAATATGGAATATGAGAATAAAGATTTTGGATCTTTATTTCCTGCGTTGTTTTTATTCCTATAGGTTCATTGTTACCATGTTCAAAGTTTGAGTGCCTTATTTTCATAAAATCTCTTGTGTTATCTTAAAAACAAGAGTGAATACAATCACGATAGGTCACCGTACGGGCGGAAATGATGACTCACAGCGGACTCCGCTTCATCGGAACTTTTTGACATCCGAACCGGCCGTCCGCCACATAAGTTCCGATGAACGAGAGTGTACTGTATATGGGACTGCCTAATACCTAATAATTAAGGCTAGGCCTACATCAATAACAACCACTTGTAACAAATGCTTCATTCGATAAATTCATAATTTATTTGATCTCAAAGTGTTTTCTCTTGATGGAGTACTAGTATGTTACATTCAATAAATACAAATATAGTTATTCGTATTCTGCATAATTTGAGTACCCACATGACATGAACTGGCTGGGTAGCTGAGTGGTTATAGTGCTCGCCTTTGAATCCAAAGGTTGCCGGTTCGATAATGAGGAAAGTTAGTAGCTTTTTAAAGGATCGATTTCGGACCCAGCTGCCATTTGTCATTGGGCTATTAATTAATGATGCTTTCTAACAACTGGTCGATGTTAGATAGTAACAAGACTGAAGTTTGGACCGTTCCCCGTCAAAACGTTAAAAAATGCCACTGGCGTAGACACAAAAATACAAAATACAAAAAAATACCTTCTGGTTCAAAATAATTTTTGATATTGATGATCAGATTAACATCCTTTGGTTGGTTTAAATATACAAACTTTTCAATAAATTGGAGGTTAGGTGAATTGCGGTTTTCCCGATTTTATGGGGGTTTCCAAGCTTTTTGGCGGAAACTATTATTTTTGGAATCAGCATGAAATTCCTGACATTTTGAAATGAATAACCATTTTCCAATAGTCGTAGCTAAAGTCAGTAATTACCAAATAGATTATGGACTTATTATTTACAGTAGAATGATTTTGATTGTGCGCACAAGAAAGAAAACTCCGCACTAGCCACACAATTGGATGCATTTCGGAAGCTGCCTCCACGCATTGTAAAAAAATCTACCCCTCGGCTGATTAGCCCATTGTTCTTGATGTTAGAAGATAGATGATGTTAGGCGATGATCATTAGAAACTATAATTTGTGAATTTCCAACATTTTTAACAATTTCAGCAGTTCCGCCGGGAGGAAGACTTGCGTAGTCGGGTCAAGTATTTTATTTTGCGTCTGCGGTTAGTTAGTCTGCAGTGTTAGTTGTAGATGGAAATAAGAAGTTGCAGACGCCTCTGTACCGATCTCCAAAAGCCCGGAAAATAAGCAAAAAAATAAGCCGGAAAATGCGGAAAAAGTGTCGGAAAAGCTATAAGATGAACTATTTTTAAAGTATGTCATGTGGGAACTCAAATTACTTGGAATTTCATTAGAATATGAATATGTATATATAATTTGAATACAACAAACTAATGCCCAATAAAAAGAAAAAAATGCTTGGAAAACAAATAAAAACACACTTAAACTTACATAAATGAAGCACTAACAATGTTACAAGTGGTTGTTATTGATGTAGCCTCAGGTATAAGGTAATACGTAGTACTATATATGTTACATATTAATATAACATACAGTGGCGAGGCGTGAGATTTTTCCTCGGTCATCGCATGCTTATTTTTAGAAACTGTCAATGTCTTCTGAGATTGTTTACGACTAACCTTATTACAATCATTTCACAGCATCACAGCCCTAATGATAACAACAGCACTTCACTTAATAAATTCACAACACTACACAACGCACGCAAACTACTTTGACATCCATAGACCTCGCCTTCCGGTCGAAATTTGCCTGCACCAGCAGCCGAAACTTCACGGATGCTGCCGAGAAGTCACGAGAGCTGCCGAATATTGCCGGACTCGCTCGATCTAGCGTGGTTGAGCGGAAGCCTAAACGCGTTGTGATTGGTTGCAGGTTTGGGGGGAGGGAGGGGAGGGAACTCTCTTTGATGGGCGCGGGGGACGAGATACGCAGGATGTTAGCGCTTCCGCGCGAGTGCTAGTCGTTGGCGCTTGCTTAGCTTGATTGTGAACTGCGAGTTTGAAGCGGATTTGAACGTTACCACAATGACGTTGACAAAATTTTCATTAATCGTTCATGCAAACAAGGAATAAATTGTATGTTTATCATAGTTATTTTCTGATACATTAAATTTATTAATTTGTCCTGGTCATCGCCGAATCCAGAGATGACCGCACGCTTCGCCACTGATAACATACCATAACCTGACCTAACTAAACCTAGGCCTAACATAACATAACCTAACCTAACCTAACCTAACCATCATGTGGATACAACTGTGCAACATTTTATGTGAAATAAGAATATATACTTGTTTATGGAATAAAACATATGAAGTTAGTACCCAATGATGGTTAAGTTAGGTTAGGTTTAGTTAGGTTAGGTTATGGTATGTTATTAATATGTAATGTAGCCTATATAGTACAACGTATTAGGCCTACTTTATACGGTACCTTAGGCTACATCAATAACAACCACTTGTAACATTGTTGGTGCTTCATTTAGGCTATGTAAGTTTCAGTGTGTTTTTATTTGTTTTCTAGCCTAAGCATTTTTTTCTTTGAATTGAGCATTAGTTTGTTGCATTCGAATAATATATACATATTCATATTCTACATGAAATTCCGCGTAATTTAAGTACCCACATGTCATACTTTATAGTTCGTTCATCTTATAGCTTTTCCTACACTTTTTCTGCATTTTCCGGTTTATTAAAAATCGGACCGAAATTATTTTTCATATTCGTGATCAGCTTAACATCTTGATTAATTTGAATACCCACAGCGATAAATTCGAGGTAAAAAATCATTTCCGGCTTTTCCGGGGTTTTCCGAGCTTTCCCGCGGGAAAAACTATCATTTTCGGAATCAGCATAAAATTTCCATTTTCCGATGGCCTAGCAAAACTAAAAAATTGCCATACTTCCATTCAATGGTATCTAAGCCCAGTTAAGCTTAAAAGCTTAAGAGGGGGGGGGGGGTGGTGATGGTGGTAAAGGGTCAAAACTAGTGGACGTTGCTGAAACTACCTGAGGTTTCACACTGATTACAACCTTGCTGAGGGTGAGAAACAATATCAAGAATTTGGTGTTAAACACTGTGCATAAAGCAACGCTGCTGCACTTTGGGTGTGAAACCCAAGACTCAGGTAGATGATGGTGAGGAAGGAGGTTTGGCCGCAGAAAGTAGACCTTTTAATTAATACATGCTATTCATTGGATGGGTTCATAGGCTGCCCGCCCAGCAGTTTCAGCGGCAGCCGACAGAGGCTGACAGTATTGGGGGTCCTGCGAGTAAAAAATTCAATATGCAATGTTTCGCCTGCTCTCTTTTTTCTCCTTTAAGACGATAAAACTAGGGACTTTACGATCAACGTAGGAGTAATTTTAAATGAAAGATAAATAAACTTGGACTATTTGACCTACTTTTTTATCTTTCATATTTTAAATTCACATGGAGCTATAATGAATCAAAGTTGATCCAACTTTGACTCTTTAGCTTTGAATGGATTCGTAATGAAAAAATAAAAAAGTATAGGTCAATTAATCAAAGTCTCTCTCTTTCATTAACCCTTTGAAAGAAAAATCATCCTCCATAACTTTTGAAAAGTGATGGGGAATTATTCATATTAACTTTCGAAAAGTGCTACATGATGGCTAAGGGGCCGGAGGCAAGCGCATGATATGAAAAAAAAATTACCCAAAAGTGCTAGACAACAATATTTTGCATTTCGATCATTTGGAGAATCGAATGAAAACATCGGTATTTCGAAATAACAATCCATCTAACCGATATTCCCGTTTAAGTCCGCCGTATCAATAGCGGCACCACAACAATACATCGCTGCTTCGCACTTTTTGGATGAAAGGCGAGGCTTGATATATTGTTGCTTAGCATTTCTGGGGAGTGAGGTGATCAACGATATATATCGTTTCATAACACTCAAAGGGTTTTTAAAAAGATCCCCCCCACCACACTTTTATCGGACTTAAAACTTAAAACTGCGAAATAAAGGCGCAAAATTTGAGCAGGTAAGGCACTGCATGACATTCTGAGAGCGTAACCATTTCAGGAAACTGCATCCACTAGTAGGCCTAGGTAGGCCTGATGAATTTTTTTAAAAGTTGTTTTTTGTTTCCGCTTCTAAATCCCTACACCATGTGGAACGGCCGGAAGGCGAAAAAGCGCATGCGCAGGGACATGAGTAGATACAGTACTCTAGTACATGGGTGCAGAATATGTTCAATCTGGCAATCCAGGATCGGGGAAATTTCCAGGTGTCTCAGGAAATTGAGATTTTTTTTAGATGTACTTAAGTACTGTAACTGATAAGTAGTTTTGATTTAAATGTAATTTCAATTTAATCTTGATTGGCTTGTGTTTTAATTTAATTAGTCCTCTAACTATAAGTTAAGTTAATTAAAGAAATCTTTATACTGTAATTTCACTGCCCTATTGTAAGCTGTTGATTTTTAACCCAGCAGAACTGACATTGATTTAGAAACGTAAGAACTGATTCACGGTCTCTTAGACCAGGTTTTAATAAAATAGGCCTAGGCCTACCACATATATTGAATAAATCAGTATTTTATTTTTCAAAACCCATTTAGGCCTACATGTCTTTCTTATTAGTTATTTCAATATTTTACACTGTAAACAAGTGTTTATATACCGGTATTATGTAATTAATGTTAAAAAAATGCTTTTTTTTACTTTTTGTAGGCCTATTACTAATGAACTAGGGTACACAAGTTTATTATATCAATGATGACAAATGTAGGGTAAGAAGTCCATTAATCCGATTACGTTCCTCTGAGTCCATGATTTCAAATATAATAGACCTATAAAATATTCAGGGAAAATGTTTTAAATAAAAACACGCCATCGGTTACAACGGACACAACTTTATTACGGTACACGAAAACTGACACACAGTCAAGTGCAGCGTTTAAATCCCATAACGCCGGAGGTGACTCATGGTCGAACGCACCTGTCTTCTAGCCTATGGAATCGGCCACGGCACTGGCTGTACGAGTTGGACAATAATGACGGGAAATGCGTCATTCTGTTCCTGGAAAGTGGCGCGTGAGGTACAGTGCCGGTGAAGACTGCCGAGACCCAGATATTGTTTTGATCAAACTTCCAACCCGGTCTTTTCAACCAGTAGGCCCATGTCATTCTCCCGGGTTAGGCCTGACGCAAAGTCATATTTGAGGGAAATCTTTGATTCGTAACAGTAGATTGGGGGATATTATAGGAGTCGATACCTTTTCTGCACCCATGCTCAAGTACAGTAGCCTTTGGAGTACAGCAGTATTCTAGTAGGCTACTCGTTATGCTTGCGTAGGCCTACTTCAAAGTCATAGATTCCCCCATCACTAGGTTGAAGTAGCCTAGGCCTGGTCTGTCTGTCTGTCAAGCAATACTGCTGTTACGCCCTATTGGCTACAATTACGGTACTGTAGGCCTAATGTAGACCTAACTTAGCCTGTACCTAGGACCAAATTTTTTAAAGAGTTACTGTAGAGACTATGGCAAAAGACGAAGTACATGGACCAGATAAAGTTAGAATCAATTTAGATTAAACTTCCAAAATAAAGTAACCTGATTCAACCCATTAGCAAGAATCAAGGTCAACTAACATTCGCCGTTAGAAACACAGAGGCCTAATTTACAGGGCTTAGACCTGGTATGAATTACTTTGTGCAAATACTTAGTCATTCTTGAGTAGGTCTAATATTAAGTAAATGCATAATTAACGACGAAAAATCATACATAAGATTGTTTACTACATTAAATTGGGCAATGCTGTGAGCGGAGTTGGAAGAATGTTACGTAGGACTAACTGCATCTTTCTATAAAAAATTCAAGTCGCTGAGCTTGTTTGTGTACAGGTAGACATACCTCATTTTCTTCTCCATGGACTTCTCTATTCCTTACAAAGGTATCTTGTTCACTAAATATTGAACTTTCTTAAAACAGCGGATGAAATTCAACACAAAGTACACGAAAACCCCTAAAGAATCCTGAAAACAAGATGGCGGATGACAGTGATGATGAAAGAGAAATCTCGAAGTTCGGGCGCAAATACTTGACGTCACGCAGAAAAAAGCAGATCAATAACTTAACTAGCTTTCAAAATGTATATAAAATTGTATAAATTTTTTATATTTTTACTTAAAATGAGGAATGACTTTTGGCATCATTATGTCAGGATTGTATTGTTCCTAATTTGAAGTAAGTGTTATTTTTTCAATAATGTAAATTTCATTCTCGTTAGATTTGTTAGCACAATTCAGCCGGTTACTTTTTACATTCCAAAATTCTAAAGAATCAATAATTATTGGCCAACGCTAATACTTAACCCTAGATCGGTCGAGGTTATCTCCGCACTTGCCAAATAATTGTAAAATTGTAAAATACAACCGTCGCAGCAGACCTGTGTACTCAGTTTAAAGGATATTGTGTTTTCCCATAAACACCACAGGAATGAGTATGTAGGTTTGTTGCCACGAAATGTTGTTTGAAATTTTTAGTTATTAGAAAATGTAAGGTTAGGTAAGGTAAATTATCGCATTGCATCAACATTCGGTACTTTTTAATTTTGCTCATAAACTCAATAGGGGTGAGTAGTATGTAGGTTTGACGCCCTATGAGTAGTTTTGATAGCCCTATGGGTCTATGGGTGATATAAGCAAATATCAGTTAAACACTAGTGAATGTATACAAAATGTTATCAAGTTATGCCAGTAAATAAGTGGGATACAAAGTTTTGTTGACTTCCCATAAAATTATCATGGGGGACCTATTTTTGTTTTCCCCCGTAAGATACTCTCCCAAGCAAAAAAGTCAATAGAAAAATCACTAAAAAAGAAGAAAAAAACGTAGTGACAATTGGGCCAACTAGACATCAATAAACCGCTTATTGATTTCAGTTCCTCTACATAACGTAGTGAATGAGGTTGTTCACAAGCATCCACCACAAAGCGGTTTGTTTACGTTTTTGCCTATTACGACGTGACTAATCCCAGAAATGTCTGGAATTAGTCACGTGATTGACAAAACGTAAACAAACCTCTTTTGCGGTGGATGAACGTGAACGGGTCCTTTGATATCACTAGGTACTACCAACACCACCTAATAGCAGGTGTTGGTACTACTGTAATGATGTCTAGTTGGCCCAATTGTCGATACACAAAAATTTTCTATTATAGTAACATTTTTGATATGTCTAATGATTTGCTGCTCGATTTTGTAGGTTATGTTTCACAAAATCAAATGTCAAGTGTTCTCTGAAAACAATCTTTGATTATCATGTTTATATGGAAAAATTTGCTAAGAGGATAAAAGTAAAAATATTTTAAACAAGAATTGTATAAACTTAAACTTTGTTTAATTAAAACAAAAATGAAATCCCTTTTAAACAAATGATTATAGAGATTATAAAATATTTTATATATAATTATAATAAAATCAACAAATAGTAGTATTATACAGGGTGTCTCTGAACCCTCTACCCAAGGTGACTGTAGGCCAGGGCCAGGTGAGCCGCATCCCATAAGAGCAATGGTTTCACTTTCTGCGACATCCATGGATGTCGCCTACCGGCAAGTGTTGCCAAAAAAACAGCAAACAACAAATAGTTCTCGTTTGCGTTGGGAATTTTTTGTCTCAACAATTACTAAAATAAGGAATTTCAAAGCAAAATAGGGTAGAATTTATGTTTTAGATTTACCTTGATTGATAATTTGTAATTTGGTCATTACCTAATGGTTTGTTATCAACTAATAATCCAAATTTAAAATAGAGTAATATGGTGTCGTTTAGATAAATATCGTACCCATGGCAAGACTGCTTCATTCTCTTTTTCAATCAGCTGTGTAATGGTAAATATTATAACGTAACTTGACTTCCGTTTTAGTTTAGACGCTTCATATCCGGAACACAAAATAAGCTATTCGGCTGACCTGGGAAGAAGTTATGCTTCTTCCTTTACAGACCTTTCTCTCTACCGAACTTTTCACGTATTATTCCTGGACCAAAGACAAGTCAAAATATCATATTTAAATTGTCCGGAAGTCTTTAGTTACTCACACAGCCTCCATTTTGTTTTTTTCACATAATAATTTTTATTTACGTAACGGATGGTTGTATTAAGTTCATATTTGGTATGAATCTTTATCATACCAATGTACATTTTCAAGAAAAAAAATATTTTTTTGCACTGTATATTTTCAAAATGGCGGCCATTTTAAATTTTCAAACTGAAATATCTAAAAATCGGTAAATTTTATAAAACTTTTACATGACACAAAAAAGTTGACTAATTAAATTATCTAACCAATGGTAAGTTACCAAGTTTGTAAGGATTTGACAACAAATAACGGAGTTATTGCGATATTATCCATGGAAAACATTGATATTGCATTAAAATCAATGCAAATTAAGGCCATTTTAACAGAAAAATCAATGTTTTTCATGGATAATATCACAATAACTCCATTATTTGATGTCATATCCTTACAAATTATAGTAAACGCGTTGCTCGAAATCGAGCAATTTATTTTTTACAAATGTTACTTTTATCTCTAAATCATTGACGTCCGAAAAATCCAATATTGTGAATATCTGCAATCATCAAAACTACACGTATTTACAGCTGATTATTAACAGATGTTTAAAAGGCTTTATTCAATCCCAATGTTATTTAAATGGGAAATTTTGATATTTCACTGGTGAATAACGCCTTTATTTTCCGTCAGATTCTCATCAGTTTTTGGCGGAAACAACTACAGACCAAGCCCTATCCAACGACACCAAAAACTTGAAAATCGGTTGAAAATTGTAGGAGGAGTTCTCAAGACAAAAAACCCCTTAGTGTATTAAATAAGTATAGATTATGTGAAAAAAAAAAAAAAAAAAAAAAAATGGCGGCTGTGTGAGTAACTAAAGACTTCCGGACAATTTAAATGATATTTTGACTTGTCTTTGGTCCAGGAATAATACCTGAAAAGGTCAGTAGAGAGTTCAGAGACACCCTGTATAAAAATCTATAATCGTAGAATACTATAGGAAATCATAAAAGATATCATTGATTGGTATCACACCGTTTGCGTAAATTCTAACGCATTATTGGATGTATCATTTAAAGTATAATTAAAGATACAATAACTTAATACTTTATAATACTATTATAGAAATTCCTTTAGTTCTTAATGAAACAAATTTTAAAATCCCATAGTAGGCCTACTCAGGGGTATCTAGAATATCTGTGATATCCTGTAGATAAATTCGAACACGTACTTTGAGGTACCGGTTGAAATTACTGTCAAAAATTCAATAATACTTTTAATAGCATTATGGAGATTATGAATATTGAAAGATTAGATTGATAAATATGCTGTATACACCAGTGATTTAAAATTTCTTTCTTTCAAGATTTTTAATTATAATTTTTTGAAACGTTATTTTATTCACAACAATTCTATTACTACCCAGATAGCAGAATAACGTAAAAATCACGTGAAATTCACGTTTTCTTTTTACATTTGTCACGTTATTATTACGTAAAAAAATTTAAATTTCACGTTTTTTTCACTCGAAAATGTCGTGAAGAGGTCATTAAATTTCACTTGAAAAAAAAAACGTAAATAAGACGTGAAAATGACGGTTTTTTATCTTAAATTTATCTTTTTTAACTTATGTTTTACTGAAATTTTACAATTTTTTTCAATGAAATTTGTAAATAAATGATTTTTTAACCGATACATTACAACATGTAAATAAAGTCGAACAAAATTTTTCCACCAACATTACATTGCATTAGGATTTGAATCCACAACCTTTCAGTCAGTGTCCTAGCGCCTTAACCCTCTCAGCCACTTTAGCTGTATCTGAGGTGGATTCAAATTACTATTCATACATTTAATACTCAACCTTCATTGCACTGCAGCAAGTCAAAATTAAAACTTTAACCCAATTTGAAATAGGCCTAGCGATGAGTTTGTTAGTAATTAGTTTTAAATCTTTTATTAATATATTTATTATTGCGTATTAAAGTATTATTAAAAGCAGTATAACCAATGCATGGAATTACATACTGTTGAAGAGTCTAAAGGTTAAGAAAAAATACTATAAATTGTTGATAAATTCAAATTGTTATTTCTAAGGCTATAATTAGACAATATCTCTATGTAAATCTGATACTTTGACAGTCAAATAAAATTATCGACACCTAAAAAATAAAACAAAAATTGAAAATCAATTTTTTAATTTTATTTATTTATATCTACATTTTTCACATAATTTTTAAATGAAAAAGTACTCTCTCGTTTACCCGTTTTTTAGATTTACATTTTGTCACATAATTTTTACATGAGAAATATTCTATTATTCACCATATTCTCATTTGACATTTTTCATGCCATTTTTACGTGAAAGAATATTCTTCTTTTCACGTTTTTTTACATTCACATTTTCATGTAATTTTGACGTGAAAAATAGTCTTCTTTTCACCTTTTTTACTTCCACATTTTTAACGTAATTTTTATGTGAAAAAATTCTCTTTTTCACCTCTTTCCACAATTACATTTTTCACGTAATAAAATATTCTTTTTTTCATTATTACAAATTTTTTACATTTTTCACGTGAAAAAACGTGATTTTCACATTCTGTGCTGACTGGGTAGTTTTTTAATCAGTCCTTTTGTAAACCAATGACACAGTCAGAATTTAACAATATTTCCTCCTAATGTGTTTCGGTTGCTTTAGCTGAATTGCTGAATTCCAGTTGATTCTCAGTTTTCCAAGTTCTTGTTCAGAGATCTGAAACCAAAACATCAATGAACAGTGGGGTTAATAGGTATAATGAGGCAACTAATTCCACTTGAAATGTTAAAACAGATTTATGTAAAAAAATACACATAAATAAAGTGCTTGTCTATTCAATCAATAGGTGTATTAGCTGTGTTTACCTATTTACGTTAAAGGCTTTTCAATGACTTAGGCCTACAAGGTTTGTAGTTAGAATACAATAACCAGAAAAGTAAATGCCCTTCCGTACTTCAGTTATGACCAAAATAAAATATTTTGAAGTATCCTACAATTTCAGGAGGGGCTGGTGGGGCTCCAGCCACTATATCTTATAGGATGACATGATGACAATGTAAAGCAAAAGGGTCTTCAATACATTTTATAAGCTTCAATACAGTTGAGTTGAGCTATGTACGCTTAATCTACTTATCACGTTGATTAAAGGATTTTAAGGGATTTTCACCACACGCAATGATGATCCTAGCGCAACCATAAAATCCTTTATTGTTTATGCCAGTCACTGTTTCCTTCTGAAACAAATGTAGCCTAAATGTTCAATGGCTTCAATGCAGTTTCAGGGTGTCTATCAAATTTCACAAATTAAATTTCTGACTTTCCCATGTCGAATTTATGAGCATTGCCGTACAAAAAACTAGCCTCGCCACTCTTATTTCTGTAAACTGATTTGTTAATTTCATAAAACACTGTGAAATACTAGTAAGTTATTTTGATTGTAAAATGGGGGTTTCCCAGGTAAAATTTATTTATTTAAAAACCCTAGACAATCTAAAAAATTGCATATGCAACTTATAGCTAAATAAATACAATAATTTAGAACTTTTTTTGTAAAGTGTTGATTTTTCATTTTCTAAGTCTTCTATCTCATAAATTGTTTCCTCATAATATTTTTATACATCGTAAATTCTTATATTTTATCTTCAAAAATAATTATAATTGGTAAATAATATAATTGTAAAGAATGCATATAATACTTTATTTACTCAAACATAACATCCAATAACATATAGGAATTTTGATCCTTCAATTTTATTAAGGAGCCAAAATATAAACTGGCTGGGTAGCTGAGTGATTATAGTGCTCGCCTTTGAATCCAAAGGCTGCCGGTTCGATCCTGAGAAAATTTAGTGTTTTTTTTAAGGTTCGATTCCGTGCCCAGTTGCCATTTGTCGCTCATTGAAAAAGCTATATATCATTAATTTCAGATTAAAAACTTCAAATAATCCAATAAATTTATTTAATTTTTAATTAATTGAATGAAAATTTTTAACATTTTTTAAATTTTAAAATTCAAAAATTGAGTTTTTGATTGTAAAATGAATGAAAAAGCTCTCAAAGCTCTCAAAGCTGAATGTTTGAGCTTTTGCAATTTATTAGTGTTTATTTAATTTTTGTGACTGCCTGTTCTGTTTTCAGGTTTGGCTATGGACTTCTCCAGGTTCGCGTTCGCCTAGCGTGTTTTTACTAACTTTGTTATGTTCTAGGTACTGTACTTTCTTGCACCTGAATAGGAATCAGATTCCAGATCCCGAAACGTCGTGAATTTTGTTTACTAATCAGTAATGGGAAATGTCCGCAACAATTTAGGCCTACTAAACAATAAACTATGATAAATGTGCAACTGGTTTTTTTTCTTTTCAAGTGAATATGTCTGAAGATTGTGTCTAATGAAGAATTTGGCGATTATAGTATACTTTGTAACTGAAAACCTACTTTCTATAGCCCAATGAAAAAAGTCAAACGGTTCAATTTTAGAACCCTTACTAAGGTACTAACTTTTCAAGATTTTTTATTTAAAAATAAGAAGAGTAACCAAGTTTCTATATCAGTTGCTAACGCCTTCTCCTCTCCCAACATCCACCGACCTTGTCACTCCTACGTACAAAGTTGCCACATAAATTTCCCGGGCAGATTTCGGCGGTAAGTTCATCATATTGAATGGTCTCCCCCGCCCTCTGTCGGCACGGTAGATTTACCCCGTCAGCGCGCCATCGTATATACCCCCACCCCCCAACCACCACCACCACCAGGGCCTGGCTGGCTCATTGAGGCAGTCATCAGTATCCATAAGTTAGCAGCTGGAGGTTTGATGTTTTATGGAGGAGCGGGAGGTGAGAGACGATTAAAGAGATGAAAGAGGAGAAGTCTGTGGCGTTTGTGGCCAAACTTCGCTACTGGCTGACTTCGTGTGTAATTAAGTTGGGTTGTCGCGTTTGCGATATTTTGGGACTTGGGTCCAAATATATTATAAAGTTTGGAGTTTGTTCAATATAATTATATTTACATAAACTGAAAACACGGTTTGGAAAATAAGTTGTTCATTTAGTTTCCCCCTTGTTTAGTGACGGGTTTCTAATGTTTGAAATACACCTCTATGTACTGTCACCTAAATTACTCTTCAAGTATAAACAGTTTTATCATGTGATAAATTAATGTCAATTAATTAAACCTCTGTAGGTGGTTCATGTAAATCTTACAAAAGGGGCTTCATTAGAAAAATATGAACTCACCTATGGTGGCTATGGTAAAACCCAATCAAATATGAAATTACGTAATAGACCCAAACTGAATTTGAATTTATAGTAAAAATCTAGTGATCTGCACGTTAAATACACAATTCTGCTAGTTAACGTTATATATATATATATATGTGATGTGCTCCAGGAAAAGGAGCCTTATGATACATGAGACACTTTTTGAGTTATTCACATTTTCTTGTAGTATTTTTCTTGCTGAATCCAATGGTAGTTTTGAAAAAATTCTATCTTAATATTTGACAAAGTTGTGGAAGTTTGAAATGTCGTTTTTAAAAATGTTAGTTTTTGGTAAATCACGTTTAAAGTTAAACAAAGTTCAACCCAATGAAACATGCATGATTTATTACTAAATTTCTACCTATTTGGTATCAAAATGTTGCAAATTTTCTGGGCAATAAAAGAAATAGAATAACACATGTTATTGAAACATTTTCTTTCATTTTATAACAAATAAATGACTAAGGGTAGTGAAAAAATTAAAATATTTTGGAAGAAAATTAGGTAATAATTTTCAACTTCACATTTTCTACATAACAATGTGCTGTATTATTACAGTTTAAACAGTTATGGTGATATTTGTATGCTGAGTGATATTAAAAAAATATGTACATGAGGTCAAACATTTTCCTTCTTCGTCTTCTTCTTCGAAGTTCCGGGGGTTAATGGGCCGCTTTCGGTTTGGTGGTTTGTTGCTTCCGCGCTCTTTCTAGGCTTTGGAGTCAATAACATTTCTTCTTCCTCTTCAAACTCTGGTAATATTTCTTCATTAGAAGACCTATTTGCAATGGGTTCTGGGCCTAGATCTGGGCATAGTAAGTTTTGTGGACTTCTTCACAGTAAGGCCTAATTTTCTGAAATAGGCAATTTTTTCGTTTCCAGGAGAGCCTCCAGCAACAATTTCTGTTGGGTGATCTTCAATAATTCCTGTGTCACTAGTAATGGTAAAAGTAACTGCTGGCCCCCCAATTTAATTTTACATGTCATTGTTTATCTTTAGCATTCAATCGTGTAAACAATACAGTCAATAACAACAGCAGACTTTCAGCCAGTGATATGCAGTAAACAAATATAAAAATCCCCCTCCAAACATAGTAAAATCATAGACTAAGCATATGTATGCTTAATCTATGGAGAAATATTGCATTGTTACTTAAAGGTATAATAATTCCCCCAAGTAAATACTACAACAATGTATGGAATGTAAAAGGGACCTTAACTTACTTCAATGCTATTTAAATGGAGTAAGTTAAGGTCCCTTTTGTTTATCGTGCAAGCATCCAGGAAAACCAATATTTAATTGTTTTACAACTTAATAACTTAATTAAAAATACATTTTCTATGTAGAGAAATATATTTACTACAAATTTAAATAAAAACCTAAAAATTGATATTTTTGACCTTATTCCACAAAATCGGCTGTACTGAAAATTTTGGTCGTGTATCATAAGGTCCCTTTTCCTGGAGCACATCACATATATAGCATCTATTTCATGCTTTTGCTTTTAATCACGTCCTAATGAAGTTTAACATGTTAAATTTGCAATCTGGAATAACTCTTAATTGGGTAGCCTACATTCTACAAAATTGGCTTTGGCTGCAAAGATGCAACGAACAATTATTGCATTCTGTTTTTATACAATCTCCAACGCGATGACCACGTCACCCCTTTCTACATTCATTCGTCTCTTTTGAAATTAACAGACATCAGACAGCTGAGAATTATAGCCATCACTCATTCTGCAATCATGCATGGGATTCCAAATTATCTTGCGACCATTTTTGAACGAAAGAGGCGCAAGAAACACTCGCTCTGGCTCATCGACGTTGCGCATTCCACACCCTTGGAGGAATTATATGTAAGGAGTGGCCACGCGGGGCTAGGAGCGAAGCCGCCGCGCCGCGCCGCGCTTGTCAAATGGCGAGGGCTACCGAGTCGTTGAATCATGGAAGTTTAAATGTAATTAGTTGTTTTAAATAACAGAATAAATTTTAGAAAAGTTTTCAAATAATTTGTTAAGTTTTAGGTCTATATTTATCAAGTTAAAAATAACTATGTTAAGGCTATGTATTTTACAAACGTCGACTAAATTTAATACTATTATAAAAAACCGTAATCATAATTAGTAATATTTTATTAATATAAATAAATCATTCTAATTGTGCTGATAACCTTAAAAGGAGTTCTTCTTGTTAGTACATATAGTCTACTAAGTATTTGACGAATAATCGTCTATTGTTTATAAGTTAGTTTTAAGTTATTGTACCCTAAATTCCGTACTTCTTATTATTTGGTTATTTTATTATTATTAACCCATTAAAAGTAATTATGAGTAATTAATTATATGCCAACAAATTACTGTCTAATATATTGTAGCCTAAATGATTCTGAACATCAAGCACTTAAAGAATACACCTCTTAACGTTTTTTACAAATTATAATAAGCAATTTACATTAAAAAACATCAATTCTTACATTTATTTTTGTTAAAAGTATTGTACTACACAATAAAATCAATTTTACAGTAACACATATACATTGAGATAATTTAAATTTCGTTTTTAATGTATTAAAATCATCTCTTCAATACAGATATTTTACTTTAATGTCCCTTTATAAATTAAAATATGTTTTTATCTAGAACAAAATTATATCACTTGATAGAGAATTTAATCCTCTTTTAAAATGCAAAAGCTGTTCTATGTGATTTGCCTGGTGTGCTCAGGATTTTAATTCAAAGTTGCGCGGGTCCCGTTTTTTCCTATCTCGCCCGTGTTACAGCGGCGGCACCATGCCACTCTACGGCCAGCCGTGCCACTCTAGTGGAGGGGAGCGGCCGGCTTCACTTTAGCATGGTATATCCATAAGGACGTGGCCACTCCTTATATATAAGTCCTCCAAGTCCACACCACACAACAACTGTTTTCAACCAATCTTTTGTTGTCACAGCTTGCCGTCTCTGGAATTCTCTGTCTCACTAAATCAAATTCATAGAATCCCGTTCCCGGCTGACGGTGGCGCTGAAGGAGTATTATCTAAACCGGATGACCGTAGCGTGGAGGGATGGTGTGCTCTAGGTCTAGATGTGGCAGTGTGTGAATGGAAGTGTGAAAGTAATTAATAAAACATTTACTAAACCTGAGTTTTTATTGTTAAATGAAAATTTTGTTTTAAGTATTTTGTTTTATTTTGTTGTTTTTATTTTTTTGATAATTTGTATTTATGTATAAATTTTAATTTAAATTAGGTCTATAAATTTTGTAAGATAGGACCATTAGGTCCTAATGTTCACCTTAATAAAGAAGTTTTTTATTCATTCATATACATTCCGTTTTACCAGTAACCTAATGTGCTTGAATGAATGAATAAATAAATGATTTTATTTCCAAAAATAATCACAACAAAAAGACATTTACATTCTGGAAATTAACTGACCACTTATCCAGTAGTGTGGTCAGTGTGAGAAAAAAAAAAATAAAAAACATACAAATGATAAATAAATAAATCAGTCTAGCTCGACATGAAAAATCGCTCACTGTGATGTTTGTATTATATTTTAAATAATAATTAGGCTATTTATATGAATTATATGTAATTACAATGGAAATAAAAATAAAAATACTTTTAATAATAATAACTAGCATAATATTTTTGTGCTTGGTGCTATTCGATAACATTACTCGTTAAAAACAAATATGCCATTCGCTTATCCATCCCCCACCCCTAATCATCCACCACTGTACCATCCTCACATTCCCGTGCCGAGCAGTAACACCTCTCCCCAGCTGATATATCTGACACTGTAGCAGTGTCGACGTCAAAACTACTTCACTTCTGCTACTTTTTATCTCGCTCCTTTACGCCGCCCTTCTGTTTTTTATTATCATTTTTCCCGCTCGGAGGGTGGGGGTTTTATCGAGTGAAGATTTATCCACGACTCTTGATGTCTGCGCCACCGCCCCTTGAAAAACAAACAACAATTTTTCTCCCCCAGCTGCAAGACTCGCCATCATTCTTTACGCCTATCTTTCACTTTTATTGTCCACCTCGTCATTCCGTTTCGTCTCTTATTTCTCTCACGGCTCTACCTGGCGTCCGAATGGGCTCCAATTTCGCCTTATTAAGTTTTTAAAATTCCGAGTTGGTGTGAAAACTTTTATAACTTTTGGAGACGTTGGAAACATTATTGTGATTAATTTTAAAATACAAAAAGTCACAAAATAGTTATTACGACAGAGTAACGCTTTTTTATACTTGAAAAAAATTCTATAAACTTAATTTAGTTCCTGCATCTAACTACGTACACCAAATAGGGCTTTAAGCGTCATAAGTACATAATTGAGTACAGAGTGTATATCTAAACATTTATAAATATCTAAACATTTTAAATATCTAAACATTTATTTCGTTCATTCCTCAAATATATGACGAATTAGAGTTTAATGCACTTTAATGTTCACTACATGTATTTTCATCTCTGAACAAAACGAATTACCACATGAATGAAACGATTTAATAACGAAATTATATTTATTTTTAGTAAATTCTGAGATTAAAAATTACCGTACTATCTTCAATGCAATCGTCCTGAATCTAATTATCAGTGAGTAGTCTTTTGAGTCTCCGTTACTATAATTCACTTCTTTTTTTTATATGTAACAAAGTAAAATAAATTACATAGACTGCTAAACAATAATATTTCATTATTTTACACCCTTGGATATTAGAATTTTTATAAATTACGATAACTTGAGTTATAGTCCGTTTTTTTAACCTGATCCTTCGAGGGAGAGATGGTGGAGGGGGTTTGTTTATCCTTGCTTTTATCCCATTGGCTGAAGCCTTTTGGTTTTTTGTTGTTTTTGTTTTATTTCACTGTTGCATACCAGCTGGTAATTTCACATGACAACATATTGTGCATCAGTTTTAAAATATTATTGGCAACAATGTTTTTTAACCAGTTTACTTTAGAACTGTTACTTTTTAACAAAGTCTATATTTGGCTTTAAAACATAACATCTGACTAGGAGTTACTGAAAGGTATTATAAGTTATAAAAAACGTTTTTGAAATAAATCTGCTACTCGAACATTTTTGTCACGATTTAAATGTATTGTTTACAGTTTAAACTTTTTGTTTGCAATTTAAATCTTTCCCCCATCCCAATTTTCTTGAGAAGGATCAGGTTTAAAAAAAACGGACTATAGTTAACTAATCAGTCTACATAATATTGCCACACTCATCATTGAATTATTACTAAATCAATTGAACAACTCACAAAGATAGACACCTAATGCTGAAATTTATGCCAAAATTATATTTATTTTAAATAGTTTTTCCTATGAAATTTATTAAATGAAAAAGAAATAATATGAAGAACTCTATAATTGTCTTCTTCTAGGAGTTAAAAAAGTAACTAAAACATTTTATAAAATTTGACAAAATCGATATCAAACCAAAGCGTTAAGGATGCGTCGCGTCGCTGTCACGGCGCGCTAGGGGATGCAGGGACGAGGGTTGTCGCTCAGCGAGTTAACACATCATTTACCCCACCTCGGCCTCGCCCCGCCGCCGTCGCAGATCCGTTTCCGGTTGTGTGGATCTTACAGGAAGTTCCTCCGGTTCTTGGATCAGTTGGTTTCACGGTCGGCCGACTTGACGGCCAAGATATGTTCTTCTTTACAAAGTTTCAAAGAGATATTTTTACTTCTCGTTTTGTGGGTTTTTCTGGGGGTTACGCTGGGGAAGTTAACTTTCTTTTTCTTCTTCAAAGCTACTTTTTTGGGAGATTCTTGATTCTTGATACATGTAACTACCCTAAAACAAATAGATTATGATATAAAACTAACTTTGTCAACGAGGATTGATCGGGATTTTTAAGTTTAGTTCTAAGGATTGACTTTAATTTTTGTCAAATAAAACAAAGTTATATAAAAAATATTTCATATTCTCACATAGCTTACTAAAAAAATAATTTTGATCATTTTATTTATATTTTAGCGAATTTCCCTATAGGGAACACGCTATTACGGTAGTAGCCATGGTAAGACCTAAGCCCGGGACCACTTTACTTTTTCATTTTGAGGTCCCCAGAAGCCAAAAACACCATTCGTTTATTTTCATATATATGTATATATATATCTATATATATATATATATATATATATATATATATATATATATCTATATATATATATATATATAGTGGTTAGCCATATAATTCTCAAGTGGTAAACCGAACAACTAAATCGGCCTCTTTCGGGAGATTGGATATGAAGACAGTCATCAAGTCTCTTCCCACACACATACCACAAAACGACCTCTTCGGAAACAAGATGGCCGACGAAACATCAATACAACCTCTTTATTACTTTTGTTTTTTGTATAGGTATCCATGATAGCGAGCTCTTTTATATACACCACATTCAGACTCGTGCTTTGTTTTGTATATGTATCCGCATAAACAACCTCTCTTTCGGGCATCATTTCAGACTAGTGCTTGTTTGTTTTCCACACTGTTTTTTTTATATGTATCATCGCATTCAAACTCTTGAAACAGTAATTCAATCTCTTATGTTTTTTATTGATCGGAAGACCGCCTACCATTCAAACTTTCCCCTACAGCCCCCGCCCACCGTTTATAAGACCACCCGCCGCCCACCGTTCGGGCTTTTCCCGACCGCGTTGAGCAACTGTTTCAAAACCCCGAATCGGAATCCCGATCAATATTAGTGATTACACAATACCCCGAACTCACCGGGGGGGTGTTACTCATCGCCGATCAATAACCAGTCGGGAACGATCGTATGGGTTCGGCGTTGCATTCGGACAGTTCCGAAAGAGTTCGTATACGTTCGGGTTACCGAAGATTTTATCAATATAAGGCGGCGCTCTCTCCACACATTTCATTCTCGGACGAAGCACAGCGGCCACCAGTGTTGACCCGTGCGGCAGATGGGAGAACCGACACAAATCCGGTAAGTGCAAATGAATATTATTTAATTACCGTATCTCTCGAGTCCTGTGTAACTTCGTAATGGCCGCGCACAGGTTTTTAGCCTTTGCGGGGCCCTCAATTAATTTTATTATTATTACTATTGAAAATTTTATATTACATTAAATTTGTTATACTGTACTTTTGGTTTTTATAAGCATAACAATCAAATCAAATAGAAATTTTGTTAATTTTTAATTGGAAAAAATTCACCAGCAATTTTATTGGTAAATCGAACAAACCGATTTGTAGAGGATATTAAAAAAGAAACGCAATTAAAACATAAGTTATATATTTGTATGAAATACATGTACAAAAAAGGGTACATGGGACTCAGAAGGATAGCATAACATAACTTGATGTAGCATTTTCTAATGTGGATTGTCAGGGTGAAAGTCTCTGGAGAACCATTCTTTCTTCATCGTCACGACTTGTAGGTCTATTCAGCTTTTTCAAAGAAACTGGAATACACATACAGAATACAAAACAGACAGATAAAAATATAATCAAAAAAAGAGCTATGAATGTCAATAATTCTGTTGAGGTTGACTTGATGTGTTCAATAATGTTCGTACCAATGGAAAATTCTTCCTCCATTACAATCTGTTTATCGATTGGTTGCATTTCTGAAAATATTTTTGAAATTTTCGAAGCGTTTGAATCTAACAAATCACGTATGTGCTGATATTCTTCGTGTTTTTTTAAAAACTGCGACACATTCAGTGTGACAACAATGGTGTTTTCAACCATATTTACCCTCCTAAATTGAATCCTTTCGGCATTCGATCGGGCCGACAACAACTACTAGGAATAGAGTTGGGAGGGGGGGGCAGTTCGTCGAGTATCACTGATTCTTCGAATCGCTGAGTCACATCCGATTGTGATGGGTGTTCATATTTGTATGAAATACATGTTCCGATAAAAGGTACATGGGACTGAGGAGGATAAAGTGGTACATGGGACTCAGGAGGATAGAATAACATAACTCAGGGTGAAATTCTCTGGAGAACCATTCTTTCTTCATTTTCTTGACTTGTATTTCTCCTCAGCTTTTCCAAAAAAAAAACTGGAATACACATACAGGATACAAAACAGACAGAAAAACATATAATCGGAAACAGAGCTATGGAGTGCCCGTCGTAAAGAGTAATCTTTCCGAGACGTGTTCGGTTTTGCTTGAGGTCCAGTGCGAATGTCAATAATTCTATTGAGGTTGACTTGATGCGTTTCATAACGTTAATACCAATAGGAAATGTTTCCTCCTTTAAAATCTGTTTATCGGACCTTTCGGCATTCATTCGGGGTTCAATCAGGCTGACTGTTCGGAAACCGTTCGGCATTCATTCGGGGTCGGTTCGGGGTCGGTTCGGGGTCGGTTCGGGGTCGGTTCGGGTTTGGTTCGGGATCGGTTCGGGTTTGGTTCGGGGTCGGTTCGGGTTTGGTTCGGTTCGGGGTCGGTTCGGGGTCGGTTCGGGTTTGGTTCGGGATCGGTTCGGGTTTGGTTCGGGGTCGGTTCGGGTTTGGTTCGGTTCGGGGTCGGTTCGGGGTCCGTTCGGGGTCGGTTCGGGGTCGGTTCGGGTTTGGTTCGGGGTCGGTTCGGGTTTGGTTCGGGGTCGGTTCGGGGTCGGTTTGGGGTCTGTTCGGGGTCGGGGGTCGGTTCGGGGTTGGTTCGGGGTCTGTTCGGGGTCGGTTCGGGGTCGGTTCGGGGTCGCTTCGGGGAAACTGTTTCGGAAACCGTTCGGCATTCATTCGGGGTTCAATCGGGCTGACTGTTCGGAAACCGTTCGGCATTCAGTCGGGGAGACTGTTTCGGAAACCGTTCGGCATTCAGTCGGGGAGACTGTTTTGGAAACCGTTCGGCATTCATTCGTGGTTCAATCGGGCTGACTGTTCGGAAACCTTTCAGCATTTTTTCGGGGAGACTGTTTCGGACCTGTCGGGGTCCATTCGGGCCGATTGTCTTTTACCTTTCGGAGTCCGTTCAGGTCGGCTGTTTCGGACCTTTCGGCATTCGTTTGGGGAGACTGTTTTGAAAATTTTAACCTCCTGAGTCCCATGTGCCTTATTTCGGAACATGTATTTCATACAAATATAAACCTTATGTTTTACTCGTGTTTCTTTTTTAATACCCTCTACAAATCGTAGGTTAGTTTTATGTTCGTCTACATGACGGGCCTGTTGGGACTCAGGAGGTTATTTGATTTTGTATAGGGACTGGGGTTGGTTTTTCATAATGTGTTCATTTTTTTTAGTAATTTGTTCTTTTTTTCTTTACAGATAATTACTGGCGACCCAATGGATGAAAAAGAACAGCCCGTTTCACCGGATGCAGTCCAACAACCCGGAAACACCGATGAAGGCCGACAGACATGTGCTCAATACATACCGTACTCTCCGCTGCGACCGATGGAATGCGACACGCCATTACAGAAAACCCCACCGAACAATAACAGAAAAAGAAGATTGTCCACGTCGTCAACCTCATCACTACACGCCTCGTCACCGGATATCGCCGACGAAAATTTGATTAATAAACATAAATTGAAGAAAAGAAGAAACTTTTGTCCCTTTTGTCAAAAATTGATTACGAACTTCAGCCGGCATCTGGTTACATATCACAAAGACGAAGACGAAGTGAAGAATTATATAAATTTAACAGATGAATCGCCAAAAAAGAGAAAACAACAACGGACTGTGATTACAAATAAGATACGAAACATCGGAAATGACATGTACAATAAACAAATAGTCGATGGAAACAGAATCGATAGTTATTTGCCTGTAAAACGGTCGTCTCACGAAAAACACGTTGTGAACAATTTAACGCACGTGGTATGCAAACATTGCTTGGGCCTTTTCAAGAAAAAATCACTCTACAGACACATTTCAAAATGTCAACAATTGTCCTCATGCGAATTGGAAAATGACAATACATCCGTGGGTAACAACAAAAAGAAATTCATGCTACCGGACCATTCGATCCTCATGGTAAAAGAAAATAAAAGCGCAACCGAACTGTTGAAAAAGGAGGTTTTCCCGAAAATGCAAAAGGACACCGAAACGCTGATAGCACAGGGTGACAGCACTATAGCGAAATACGGATCTAACCTGAGGTTTACCCACCGAACCCAACGACAAATACATTACTGTTCAAGCAAGATGCGCACCCTGGCGAAACTTTATCTAAAAATGAAAACCGTGTTACCAGAGATTAAAGAATTCCGGGACTGTATCAAGCCGCAATATTTCGATGTACTCGTGGACTCCGTCCGTAAGATGAGTAACTTCGATGACAATAACGGAAGTATGAAGGCACCGAGTGTCCCGCCGAGACTCTGTTCATCCCTGAAACGGTGCGCCAATATAGTGAAATCGGACACCGTTAAAGACGGCTCACTCGATCGCCAACAAAAGATTGAAATCACATCCCAGATCGATGACTTTTTGTTCCTCATGGAAAAAGAGTGGGCTACCGAGGTCGGAACCAACAGCGAAAACAGTAGAAAAAAATTTAGAGTGATAAAAAAGGATCTGCTACCCGACCCCGATGACATACGGACGATCAGCAAATACATCAACGACAAATGTCCGCTCTATATTTCCAGATTAAAAGAGATCCCAACGGTTAAAAACTATGAAAACTTGGCCAAACTGATCATCGTCCACATAATAACTTTAAATCGGCGCAGACCGAATGAAACAGTAGAGATAACTCTCGAAGCATACCAAACGACTTTGAATAAGAGGACGAACTACGGAAACGATGTGCAGACCGTTCTGTCGGAAAAGGAAATCAATTCCGGCAACGACCTTTCCATATTTTACATTTCCGCCAACAAAAACTTGAAAAAGGTTCCCACGCTATTGACACAAGTCTTCTTGGAAGCTGTCAACGTTCTTATCGAATCTAGGGAAAAGATTGGGATCACCAGTAAACATCTGTTCGGAAGATTGGGTAGCCCGGAACTCTTCGATGGCACGGCTGTTTTGAGAGAAATCGTCAACAAAGCTAATTTGAAAAGCCCCTCGACATTTACGGCAAACGCACTGAGGCACCACGCTGCGACTTCATCCCAGTTACATTCGAGAAACGACGCGTATACGAAGAGACTGTCACAGTTTCTAGGCCACGACATGAGAACACACGAAGTGCATTATGACCTGCCACTTCCTTTAATCCAGAAACACCTAATCGGCCCACGACTTCTGCAAATGACTTTGCCGAAGCCCTCCACGTCAGTCTCGGAAACCGTCACATCCGACGCTCTAAAAAATCAAAATTTAAGACCTTCGTCGTCACCTTCGGAAACCATCACATCGGATGTCTCAATGAATCGGAACATGGATAATGAAATCCAAAACTTTGAAATCTCGACCCCTTCAACATCGACACAAGACATACACACAAATGACGATTCGATGGCATCGACATCAACTTCGAATGTCAGTCATAGTACTGCGTCCAGCCAATCAAGTTTACATACCGGAAACCGTTCGGACGAAACCCAAAGTCAAACGAATACCGATTTTACAAATAATGAAGATCCTGACGAAATTAACGAGAACAATTTCACCCCGGACGACAGTGAAGAAAGCTATAGACCCCCAACGGATAGTACACCAAAAAAGAAACATAAAAAAGTCAGATGGACTTCAGAGGAAAAGACAACTGTATACGAGAGGTTCGGCCATCATTTCATCATGAAAACAAAACCGACCAGGAAAGAAATCAAACAAATTTGGGAACAGGAAAAAACATTGGAAAATCGTACTTTACAGCAAGTCGTTACGTATATAAACAATATTGTAATGAAAAAACAACAAATATCGACTCCAATTAGAAAAAAGATCGAAAATATGGTTTCCAATGGTAAAAACAAACTAAGCCCATGAATATTTTCATTCCATGTGTAAACATTCATTTCCTCAACAATTTCATAGTAATTTGTAAGAAACTTTAATCTTTTAACCTGTTTGTTTTTTTAATAAAAAGACTCTTTCCTGAATATTTGACTTGTTTTTTCCCCAGAAAGCGGTCCAACCCCCCTGAGTCCAGACAGGTCCGGTAGTAGGATACGATTTTCAACCTTATGGGTGAAAATCCTGTCCGCCAACAATAGACGAACAGGAGTAGTTTATCAAAATGCCTTTCATTTTTAAGGGATATAACTAAAAACATAAGGTTTATATGAAATATGTGTACTGAAAAAGGCACATGGGACTCAGGGGGGTTTTACATATGGCTAATTTAGCCGGCCACCAGGTTTTGTATATATAAATCATATGACAATATAAATGAAGATGTCAAATAAATAAATAATATATTCTGCATTGCAAAGTACCTGCAGATGGCATAGCCGAGAAATTACTTGCCACTTAGTTGAGCTGACAAATATTGTTGTTCGTTTAGCACCACCCGATGTCAAGTGGTGTGAGAGGTAGGGTGAGCCGACTTCAACACACACATTTGGGAATAGCATATGCAGTATGTACATTCAAATTCAAATACAACCAACCACGCGATCGGGCCACAAGTGGTTTTGCCGATTTGTCCATAGTAGATAATACGAATATATACGATGGCGGCGACAAAAATGTTTTTGCAAAATGAAAGTTTTGCCGAGGCTCAGCCGGAGTGTCCACTCTATGTCTCCGAATCAATGCTAAAACAGACAAGTACGTGGAATGAGGAATTCTGCGGACCCAAATAACATAACCCTTCGGGGGGGGGGGGTTATTGTCGCTAAGAAACAACACAGACAAAATTCAATTCTATCAGAAGAGCCAAAAACTCAAAGGGAATATAGCGGGTTTGTTCACTACCCAAACCCATTCGGAATCCCGGCGAGACATTTCATTCAAAAATGTAGGCGGTTTTCCGATGTGAAAATCCTAATTGTTTATCAATCGGTATCCCGATTGAAGACCAAAGCGGCAGTAATCATCGGGCGTCCGATGTAAATTTCAATCAATCGGAATCCCGGGGCTCGCAAAATTATAAGATCACGCGGTATGGCCTCTCTGACGGACTTGGACAACGAAAATATTTCCTTATTCGTTTTACACCAGAAAAGGATATACAGGCGTAACCAATTGTTGAAAAACGCACCACACGTAGGTTCTCACACGGTTACACGTGTGTGGCGCTGTACGGATGAATACGCGTATCGCGACCCAGTCGAGTTGGACCCGCGTTCCGAAGAGATTTACGAGCGTGAGGAAAGTGTAAAACATGAGGACTGGATACGCGACATACAGGAAATCACCGGTATGGCCGTCGTCACCGATTGGTATTTCGACAAGACCGGTTGCAATGCGATCAGTTGCAACCCGTATTATCCGGGAAAGGGTGTTTGCAAGGGATTCAAAAGTGAGAACGTAGGCGAAAGAGAAGAGCCGTTCGCTTTTACGACGGGTTACAACCAGCGCGTCGACGCTTGTCAACCAATATGCTATGACGAGAATCAGGTCGAAAACACTTACGTCGGTATGATGTCTTTGTACGCCGCTAAAAACCACATGTGCTACGTTACGAACCCGGAACTGATAGCGTTCTATTTGGATCCGCGGCGGAGGGTGTCGGATGAGAAGGAGGATGTAATCGAAGAGTCGGCTTTTCAGATCGGATTGCAATACCTGGGGCCAGGAGGAGTACCGGCGATATTGGCGAAAATCGGCGATTCTTACTGCGAACAATACGGGTTGGATTACGTGGAAGAAAAAGATGGGCCGGACTTTTACATGGACGGTGGCGATACGCTGTACGGGCGTTGTAAAGTCGACAAGCGCGAAGGCTCTTTCACAGCACTGAGCACGTGGACCGGTGAAACAATCACCAGAGCGTACAATTTCGGGCGCAGCGCTTTCAACGGTTTGCTGAAATATACGAGTGGGAAAAGAGGAGAGGAATCCCAGCCGTTTAGAGGACCGACTACGGTGGATTATCTCGCCGGTGACGAGGCGTGGAAATCGAATGTAGACAAATCGAAAAAACAACTACCCTTTCCGGTGAGACTCGCCGACTTGGGATTGCTGCGCGGAAAGAACGACGGGCTCATGTGGACGGACGAATATTCGTTCTTGGACGACGGTCGTAACGATCAATATGGCGGGCGTCTAGTAGAAAAGCCCAGAAGCTTAACGCGACCACCTTGGTCCAAAATGAAATTGGATCATATAAATTTAATCGATACTCTAGGAAAAACAATTAACAGAATGAAAAGGGAGGCGGCCGCAGCGTCGGCGGTCGATAGCGAGGATTGCAAATCTATCGGAGGTATGACAGAAGAATCGGAACGTCAACTGTTGCTGGGTCTCAGTAACAATATGGACGAGTACAGGAAAACCGTTTTGACTCTACGCGGTCTGAGGGGTTCACTCGCCGGTTCGTCGTATGAAATATTGACTAATCAACTGATCGCGGGCACCGCAATCGATATGCTGGGTGACGCCTTCAAGCGAATTCACGAGAAACCACTGAAAAACTCTAGTTTTGTGAAAAGGGCTCTGGAATCGGCGGTGCGCGGGCGCGACGGTCCCGTGAGCACGAAAAGTATAGGGATGACCATGATTCAAACCGATATCCGTACGGGAATAGAACGGAGCGTCGTAACGTCGTCGGCGTCGTTTTTTAAATCATCGCTTCGCGCCTTGTCTCGCGGAGCTAATTATCTGACGTTAATTTCAATTTTGGGCGCGGCTCTAGATCTTTTCACCGCTTTCGTTTATAATCCCTACAGTAAATACGACAGCTACATGTCGGATCGCCTCTTACGGGCCATGGCCGAGGCCGAACTCATAACAACGCAACGTCTCATCGGTTGTCAACGTCTGTTGTTGGAACCTTACGACTGGATAGTCAACACTAGATATTTGGATCCCATCGCGGATTCGACATACGATATGCTATTGGGTATGATATACACTCGGGCGCGCCGTGTAAACAGCGACGGCAGTCTGATATACTGGTTCGACGACGGCGGGCTGCGACGTGATGGGGACGGCCGGTTGGAATATTTCGAAAAAGTCAAAACAACCGAGGACTCTGTTTGACGCACCGGTCGGTAGATCGCATTTTCAGCGGCCACATGAGGTGAAAGCCCCAACAGTTATAGTCGGTGTGCGCGCGCGTGTGTGTGTGTGTGTGTGTGTGTGTGTGTGTGTGTGTGTGTGTGTGTGTGTGTGTGTGTGTGTGTGTGTGTGTGTGGAGGGGGGGGGCATTCATCATTGACCAACCAGTGGTCTGACGAACGGGTGACGGCATGGATCGTTTGAATGCGGGTAAGCCGACGACAGTCGTATACTCTTGTTTCAAAGAACCCAGGACAAATAATATCTACAAACAAATATGTCGTGGAAACATCACGGAGGTAGAACATGACATCTCAGAACCGAGTAATAAAATTGTAAACGATAGATATTCCGAAGAAACACTTTGTAAAACCAACGATGCCCTCCGTAAGAAAGGAACCGGTGGTCGTACCGACACGACTGGAAAAACAGAAGTGATGCTCGTCCGCTTTGTCGATTCTTCACTACCCACCTCGTCGTGTGTGTTGGAAATGGCAGAAGAGAATATTAATGGTGATCGCAACGGATGCCGCGGGCTCACATTGCGACAGACCGATAACCTCATCGAACGTGAATCCATCGCTTTGGAGATCGACATTTTAAGGCGTGACATCACCCGGTACAGCGGCAAACCTCTCATGATCGTCTACACGTATGGCTGCGAATCTTTGAGGAAAACCGCAGACATTCTGGAAGAGAATCAATGCCCATACGCCGTGACGCCGGAGATGACATCACTCAAGGAGTTTGTTATTTATCTAAAATCGCTTTGTATGATTTGGGAAAACCGACCGGCGGCCCCGGAGCATGTCGACAAACGGGGATTGGAATAAAGAGTTTGTTAAATTCTTTATATTATTTTGCCTCCTCTTTGACCTTTGAAAGCGAACATTTCTCATAATCGGAAATTGTTTCCAACAATTCCCGTCTGACTGTCTTCAAAATGTTATTTCCAACACCCGGTGTGTATTCGATTTTAGTCTTGTAACGGACGTACAGTAGCTCGGATAACTTCAGTAGTGCGTTGAAGAGCGGAACATCTCGAAAGAAATCGGGAATGGCAATTTGAACGGCGTTATGAATGTATTTCAGTTCATACCTGTCAGTCCAGTTTTTCTCTTTGAATTGTCTGGGCGCCAAATCACTGGGTCCCGGATGGAATGGCATCTCCATCGGATACGAGAGAGTGGCATTTCGTGTTGATACTTTATTTTGAAACAACACGGGTGCCGTAAAGGCTTTTTCACAAAACAATCGTTCACACCGATCACTGCATATACCCTCGGCCAACTTCCTCTTTATAGTGATGAACTTGAGCCATTCGCCGAGGAAACAAGTCGGATAAGTCAATCGGTCGGACGGTGGCTCGAACGATTTGTGAAAAACCAATAACAGATAATCAGCGCGTCGTTTCAATAACTCATTAGCTAGAACCAACGCGTGGTAGGTAATATGCAAATCTTTTCTAACCGTTAATCTTATGATTCCGTCCAAGAATTTTATAATTGCGTTCAACTCTTCTATCGTAGTGTCTACGCACTCATACTCGTTTTTCCATTCAAACCGGTTAACTCTGTCGGACACGCTTTCGAGACGAGACGAATGGACTGACTCGGCGTTGTTCGCGTCCAATGTAACGTAATCCGGTGTCAGTGAAGAATACATCGCTCAATTCTTAACATATAATGCTCAACCCAGGAAATTCGTTCGGACCAACGGCGTCCGGATAAACGGGGTGATTCTGGATTTCGGATTGAAGATTTCAACGGAACACTCCGGCCGGGCCTCGGCAAAACTTTCGATTCGTAAAAACATTTTTGTTGCCGCCATCGTATATATTCGTATTATATACTATTTATATATATACCCCCCAAAAATCATTTGCTCCGCACCGGCCCCCTCTTGTTGCTCCTTCTTGAAGGAGCCAGTATTATGGGTAAGGAGCAAATGAGTCGCGCGCGAACGGTACGCTGTATTTATGCGAAAATGGAGGTCACGTGATCAGTTTCCTGCGCTCCCATTGGTCGGAAGTTTTGGCGGGAAAATCCCTGCAATCCCATTGGTCGGAGGAGCGGTGGTGGGGGAAGCCACGCCCCAAAAGTGGTGGGGGAAACGCTCAGTACAGCGGTACTCGTCCACGGAGCAGGTCACAAATAATAAAAATTAATATTTGTTGGTTCGTGTACATGTGTACTACCACTGAAAATTAGTCGGGATTTCGGTTTGAGCAAATGTGTCCTGCCACTAAAAATTGTTTGGGCTAATCTCATGCCCGGGTGATCGTCGGGTGGCAAAACAGTATGCCCGAAAGCCCAAAAACTACTCCAAAACAAGCTGTGGAGGAGGATTTTCATCCATAAGATTGAAAACCATAACATTTCGTTCGATCAGTCCGGCCTCGAAGGGGGGGTGGAGGTCAATTGGATGATAAGAAGCGCCATGGCGGAAAGCGATAGGGAGACGGTGAAAAGACTTCTCTTAAGCCTGGAAGAATCGGGTGAGAAATTCATCGGGCCGACGGTTCACGACGACATTGAGAAATGTCAATATCCGGCCGCTTGGATCGAGACGCTCCGACGTTACGAACGGTTGACCGTCGACAGAGCTGCTACCGGTCCGGTGCGTTACGTCCAGTTTTACCTGGACCTGTCCGCCACACTATTGATTAAAAGAATAATGGCTACGGACATACACTACATGGTGGTGGCGAGCGATGTTGAACACGGCTCGCCGGCGTCCGACATGAGCATAATACATTCCATCGTGTTCGAAATGAGCGTTTCGCGCATGCTGGCTTGCATATGCGAATGCGTTCTGAGATGTTCACCGGTGGCCGACGGCGTGACGACGGGCGAAACGAAAAAACTCTACAACGTCATAATGTCGATCGTGAAGGAAAAGTTTTCCATAAATCCGCACGACGGTAATTACTATCCCAAAGAGAAGACGGATGTAACTCGTATCATACACGAGGCGGTGGACACTTGGCTTATCCAAGATGCGCTTCCCAACGTTCTCCGCGCGGCCGACCGCGGGGGAGGCGCGGGTATGCCGGGAGGTTTGACGGACACCCGTTTACTGTCGAGAGATCTCTCTTTTTACGGGGTGTCCCACTGCTATTGGTTGTGGTTGCATCTGACGGCCGCCGGCATTCGGACGTCGAAAACCGAAAGTGATTTCCTCGCCATGTTTTACGCTTTCGATCTGTTCATATTTTGCGATCACTGTTCGTCGCATTTCACGAGACACAGGTCCGTGTTTTACACGAGAGACCCGCGCACCGGTCTCGTTCGCACCGCGTACACGGCGCCGGAGATGGTGTTCACCATGCATAACATCGTAAACCGGGAGACCGGGAAAAACCTGCTCCCCACCGACATTCTGTCGGACTACACGGCGTATTGGACTCGCTACGAGTTATTGGACGCGGGTAACTGAAAAACAAAAGGCAAAACGTGTTAGAAAGACTACAAAATTTTATTATCGGAAAAACACATTTCAATTCATTTCTTTTCACCTCCTCTTCCCTCCACCTAGAGCTACGATCCGCGGCCGTGCGCCATGATTATCCCCTTGATCGACGCCGTCTTCTGGAACCTCGAGACTGCGACGTAGATGTCATCGGCTTTCGTCGATAGCAGATCCACAAAACAGTCGGACACGATCGTGTTCCCCTGCATCTGATAAATGTTTTCGCACACCATGGGCACCATGGGAAGCATGTAGGTGGATCTGGTTTTGCCGCGATACTCGAACAGGTCGTCGTACGGGTTTTTCTCCTTTGTCCCGTTGAGTCTGTTTTGCGTAAGTCCCGGCCTGACCAACAGGAAGTGGTCGGTCCGCCGCTGCAGGGTCTTCAGAGTGACACCGTAGATGGAGCGGTCCGCGTTGAACGCTATCGAACACAGCAAGACCAGCTCGCCGTTGCTGACGACAGGCGTTGAAACCGATCTCAGCGTGTCCGTCACCCGGTACGGCACGCCGACCATGAGTGTCTGTTGGACGGGACTGTTTTCCGACACCGATATGGAAACGCAAAGCTTTTCCAAAAACGCCTTGACATCGTGGCGTTCGTTCCGTTTCACGCGTTTCACTTCCGGGCCGTGACAACCCTCTTCTGACGTGCCGCCGACACCGGCACCAGTCCGTCCGCACCGGTTCCCACTCCCGTTGTACTTTTCGTCCAGTTTGGTGTAAACTCCGTTGTACAGCGTTTTCAGAAACGTGTCCGACAGTATATTGCATTTGTCGTTTTTCTTCACCATGAATACGGGAAACAGTTTGCGGGCGAATCTAGAAGCTCTATCGTACACCGACTCCGGCGACGGGGTGTCGTCCGACCCGTTCTGGCTCTCATACAAGTCCGCGTACAACTCGCTGTAGAAATCGATAAACGGTGACATATCCATTTCCGGGGGGCTGGTCCAGTCTATCACGGTGTTCGGCGTATCGCGTTGATCTTCGTCGCCAAGATGTCGGTCCTCGTCGTTGTCCTCGTCGTCGTCCTCGTCGCCCGCCGCCTTCGTGGTGTCCGCGTCCTCTTCGGAAAGAGGAAGGGGGTCACCGTCGTTTGTAAACACCAATCTGCCGATCTTGCAGCCCTTGCGGTGCGGGTCGTGCCGGAACAGTCGGATGCCCCGGGAACGGCCGAACGCCATCAACCTGCGTTCGATCGCCTTCACGGAGGTGTGTTGCCGGCAAGCGTTTCTCAGATAAACCACCAGTCTCGCCAGGTGCGGATCGTCACGACAGCGTTGCGATCCCACCATCCGGTATTCGAACGGTTCCTGATTCAATCTTGTTTTCAATTCCTCCCTGACGTCCGACGAATAGTAATAGTTGTTCGTGGTCACCGCGTCGGGCGGTGCCGCCTCCCCGCGTTTACCCCTGTGAACTTTATCGCTGTGCTCGTCCCAGTGGATGGGACCGAGTTGGAATCTATCGCCGCCCATGATCAAAACGGTGGGAGCGGAAAAGAGCAGTTCAACGCAGTGTAACATCTTGTGCAACAACGGTGGCGCTATCATCGTGTATTCGTCCAGGAACACCACGACGTTGTTTTCATTCCTTTTGACTTTTTCGGAAGTGAACAACACGTCGGGTATACCCATCTTCCATTGTAACGCTTTCCTCGTGTTGGTCTGACGCGCCTTCTCGTATCCGCCCACGTTGTAGACGAGCTTTTCCACGGAACACGCGAAACGCCCTCCGGTCGATTCCGACAGGGCCCAGATGTCCATCGACGTGCACTTCGACAGGTCGACGACCGGACGGCCGGGAATCAGTTCTCCGTTGTTCAGGTCGTCGTGCAGAAAATCCTGTAGCCTTTTGTTCTGTTTCGTCATGTACAACACGTTCGTATTGTCCGGCGAATGGTTCATGACGTAAGCCATGAGCCGCGTCTTACCGCAACCTCCCATCCCTTCCATGATTACGGACCTGAAGAATACATCTCGTTCCCTGTATGACCGCACTTCTCTCTCGATCGCCTCCACGACCAGTTTTTGCTGGTCGGAAAGGGTATTCCAGGACACATCGCATCTGTGCGCCAGTAAGAACTGCGGCGGTTTTCCACTCGTCTCCTCCGTCGGCGCAGATTCGGGGCACACGTGGTACGGATCCCACGCGTTCTCGTCTGACCGGCCAGCGCGACCCGTATTCGGTCTGAACACGATGGCGTACGGCACGTTGGTCTTCTCGTCGATCGGTTCGGGCGGAACGAAAGTCATCACGGACGAATGGAACGGTCGACCGTCGGATCTGTGAAACCGATATCCTTCGACCAACAGTTGGTACAGCAGACCGTCGTCGGAAGCCATCGCCGAGAATGGCGGTTCTCCGGAACCGAGTCCGTGTGAGAACTGCAATCCGATAACCCGTCCGTCGACGAAGGAAGAGCTGACGAAATTCCACCAAAAGAAAAAAAATGTTATTCCCCCACCCTTGAAAATGTTAAGTGTTTCCAACATGTCGCAGCGTGGCGTCGTATTCCATCAGACGGACAACGCGGGTCGAGAATGGACCATGAACGGTTTTGTTCCACCGTTGGTGATGAATTTGAACGTGGACACGCTGAAATGGTGTACGAAACCTTTGCCGTCCGGATATCCGGACAGAGTGCGCACGTACACGATGACCAACGATCGTTATATATTGAAAACCTGTTGGCAGGGACCATATGTGAAGATGAGCACGTGGTTAGACGGAGAATCCATGCCGATGGTTTACGGACCCATCGCCAGCAGGATGGAGGCCGCCGGTAATATGTTGAAAAACATCTGCGGATATTTCAACACGCACGACGTGCTTTACGCGGTTGATTTCGACCCGAATCTCAGTACCGATCTCACATTCGTGCAGATCGCCAAACACACCGCGGCCACATTCAAAATGGAAACGCCGACCGACCTGAACGATCCGAACCACAGAGCGGACAGTGTCATTTACGCAATTACCGATACGGACGACACGGAGTTTTACAATCCGATTTACGACAGTACCGCGGCGGGTTTCGGTGCTCCCAATCGGGGCGCGCCGGAAACGGTGATGGTCAACTCGCGGATTTTGTCCGAAGATTTCTGCGCCGGGGAGAACGAGACACTGAAGGACACGCTTTCGCGAATACCCAGTGAAATGAACGAACGCATCTACAACGCCTATTTGAAAATGAAAGAGGAATACACCAAGATGCGTAACATCTATCACAGGAACGGCGTGGTACCCCACTATCTACCGGGCGTAAGGCAGCCACAACAGGCGACACAGGCGGCGGTGGCGGTGGCGGCGGTGGCAGCGGGTGGCAGTGTTTCGGCCGAACGCGGTGCGTCCGACAAAATAACCACCACCACTACCACCACCGGCAGCACTAGCAGCAGCGATACCGGCCTCACGGTTACGGCCATGCCGCCGGGAGGCGAAGACACGCTGATCAACTTTAATACACCGTCGCCGGCGGAAGCTCAACAGAGCAACGCCCTTTATCAAATCTCAGAATTACCACCTTCACAATTCTTACCTTCGGCCCCACCCCTGTAGATCCGTCTCAAAGCCTTTTTTCAGTAAATTTGGAAACAAATAAAAAATATTTTTCGATAATGTTCATTCATTCAATATTCCTCTTTGAATCGCAGCTTTGTTACAATCGTTTCCTCCCGGTAGACCAGTCAGGACTCGGTAGGATATACGCCGCGAAGACGTGCTAAGATAGATGTCCGAGGAAAAGAGTGGGTTTTGCCCGGGCGAGATCCTCTACGCTGCCTCATACGGGGGCGTGGAAGATTACGTCTTCACTAGTTCGATCGCCGTGACCCCGTCATGGTTGGAAGCGGTGAAAGAGAGAATCGCGGTTGTGTGCGAGTCGAACCAGACCATGTGGATGGATTTCGAATTGAATAGCGCAATGGTGTTGGGCGACGAACGGGAAGACGAGGACGAGGACGTGGATCCTCATTTGGTGTTCGCCCGCAAATATTGTTACAGGAAATTCTGCGAAACCTACTGCGGTTATTTCGGCATGACTGAGATTTTCGGTTTTATCTATAGAGTATTCTCGCCGAGGCACAGGGATCCGCCCGACGCTTACGACCTGGCTTACGCCGAGTTTGTCGACTCGCTGTTGGTAGATGTGAGATTCATCGTTTGCATAAGGCGGCGCGGCGGAGGCGGCGGTATACCGTCGTCCCGAAAGGCGGGTGAAATCGAGCACCTGACACAAAGTGGGGGAACGGCAACAACGCGTGAAGTAGCGGACACCGGTAGTGCTAACGCGAAAGCCGCAATTGCGAGTCGCAGCGAGACAGCATCCAGCGTATTCAGCGTGAGCGATGATTATTTTGAAGACGATCTGATGGATATGGGATTGGACGATATTTTATCGGAAAACCGGCCCGACTCATCGCTATCGCCGACGCCATCGACAAAACCGCTACCACCTATTTCACCACCGACATCGTTATCGCGTCAAAGCGACAACGCGACCGCCGCTGCAAACATGATTGAACGGAATCCATACAATTTGGCGGTTTCCGATTATTTCGTGAACAGTCCGATGGCGGCCGAAGTCGCGCCGGACACCAGTTTGCAGGAACGGGCGGACGCGAATATCATGGAAATGGCGGCGTCCACCGGCGACGAGAGGATATTCTCGCAAACGCCGGTACCGATGGGAAAACGTAATTTCGACTCTACAGACGGCGGTTACGAAAATGTCCAAACCGCTTTTGGCGAAGACGATAAGCTCGCTCGCATGCCCGTAACAATCATGTATGATCCGGTGAGTCTGGACGAGAAAGTCCTCGGGTATGAAACGGAAAAGTCGAACGGGCGACCAAATAATAGGTCTCGAGAGAACACGTTTGTCCTAGCCGGACTCTTCGACGAACCCGCGCCCCGAAATTCCCGTGACGGAAGTTTGATAGAGATCACGTACGCGGTAGGGAATGTCGGTGGAGTCCTAACCTTCAACGCTATAGATGTCTACAACGGTATTTCAGAAACGACCGGACGACGGGGATGGGTGAGATTCGAATTGAAAGAATTCGTTAGGACGATCCGCTCGTTCGATTCCAACGCCCGTCTTTTGAACACAAATCAACTGGATCTGTATTCCTTTGACATCGACATGTCCAGTGTACATCCGGAATCGTTTTTGAAACGAAACAGAAAACTGTATTTAAGATTTTCGAGGCGTTGAATGACCGATAGAAGTAATTTTTTTCCATCTTGTGACCTGCTCCGTGGACGAGCACCGCTGTACTGAGCGTTTCCCCCACCACTTTTGGGGCGTGGCTTCACCCCGTTTATCCGGACGCCGTTTGTCCGAACAAATTTCCTGGGTTGAGCACTAACCAGTCAGGATTCATGAGGTTAACAAAGCTCTCATTTTTTTACTTTTTAAATGTTTCGGCTCTGTCCGCGGCATTTCCGTAACAGAAAAAAAGGGGAAAAAATATTATTATTATTCACATTTTCAGGTCTCACTCTTCACGACATTTTTTTATCACGGAAAACGATCAATGGTTACTCGCGACTACCACCCGAGTTCGACGTTTTCCTCGCCCACGAATTTTGACCTATGATTGGTATCCACTTGGTATTCTCGTACAACCAATCGTTGGGCCCCACGCCCCCCGTCCGTATCAGAATGAACAGTACACCCCAGATGACGAGAACGGCGATCAGGAAATAAACTATGTAATACAACCAATCGTTGCCGCCGCTCTCCGCACGCACGGTCGTCGTCATCGTCCCCGCGCCCTGGTTCATACCGCGTCCGGCGGAAGTCGAATAAACTGTAGATGTACTCATGTTCAAGCCAACCACACTTATATTCCTACCCGGTCGGTCGGGTGTACTGTCCTTTGAGTACCATCCTCTGAATTGTGTACAGGATCGGAGGCGGTAGTAAAGATTCGCGGGAACAGTATTCGCTGAAAGCGTGTAAGCTTTCCAACGTCGTCGTTTGGATTATTTCGTTACCAGCCGTGAAGTACGCGAAACAGAGATGCTTCAGTTCGGGATCCGCGAAAACCGTCTTTATCAATTTTACGCCGGGCCAGTACGCGCTGACGTCATAAGCGATATCGCGAAAACGCGAAACCACCGCCAACGAACCGTTATCCCTTTTGAAATCGAAACGGTTGTCTCTGCCGCGTAAAATCTCGATTCCTCGGCTGTCGTCGAATTCCTCTTCCGTGTACTGCGTGTAGGCGGTCTGGTCGATGGATGTCAAACCGTCGTCGCGTTCGTTGAAAATTTCGAAAGTGCGATCTTTGACGATTCGCAGCAGTACCGAACTGAAGACGGTGCACGTTTGCCGCGTATCGTGGTCCTCGTGTACGAACGTCCGACCTCCGCGCGCTATATCCACGACGTTGTAACCGATCGAAATTAAAACACCGCGATCCACGTAGACATAACTGGGCGCTTCGAAGAGCGCTTGCCAGAGGCGAGCGGGTCCTCCGACCTTTTCCCGTTCACTCGCGATCAGGCTGCCGTCGTCGTCGCGGATGAACTTGAAACCGGTACTTTCGAAAACGATCAAATCGTTTTGTCCGCGAACGTAGGCGACCAAGCAGTTGCTATCCGCGTTCGGATCGGATAGACCTTCTTCCAGCGAAGTCTCGGTCAACCTGAGCACCTTTTTTACAGCGTCTTCGTACGTCATGAAACGCAAAAACGACCGTGCGCCGACCGACATTTCATCCGTGCCGGTCATGAAGATGGGTCGCAACACTATGACCGCCCTGCCGCCACTTCGGTTGGCCATCGCGTCCAACAGAGTTCCGCCGTACCGTCGCCAGTCGGCACCGCTGTGCGCCCTCAACCAGCGGTGGAGAACGCAGAGATCCGCCAACGACTTTTCGCCGCCTTCCCTCCCGTTCCGTTTGGCCCTGGTGACCTTGTCCAAGTACGGTGGGAACGGCAGCGAGATGAATCCGGAAATCACCGCCATCCTCGAATCGACGGTAGACTTTTTATTCTGATAAACAGCGTGGAACGCGGTAAAAGCGGCCATGACCACTTTTGTCACTTCGATACGCGACGCCCCTTCGACGGTGGCACAGTTTATCGGCGTCACCAGCATGCACACTCGCCAGGCCAGGGTGGGCCTTTCGCACTGGCACATACTCGAAACGGCGGACCGCCTGTATACCAGATCGTTCGTACAGAAATCGTCCGCTTTCAACAGTAGTACGTTAGCCGTGAAATAATGTCTGTTACCCTGCGTGTTGAAAGTGAATTGTACGCTGTTGTCCAGTCTGTTGAAGGACGTGAATTTGACGCATCCCTCGTAGGGGGCGACACCGATATCGTCATCGTCGCTCGCTTCGTCGCGTTCTAGCCTCCTGCGTTTCGCCCCTCTTCTCCTGTCGCCAACGTGGTCGGCGATCTTCCCACCGGTAACGGTTATCATATTCGATATGAAACGCTTCAATTCGGTATCGTTCATATCCAGCACACGCTGCAAATGACGTTTGTCCGTGCCCGGCGGCAGAGAGGAATCTAATATACTATAATTGGTCAGATCGTTGTCGAAAGTGAGAATGTTGCTGCCGAACATGTACGATTTATAATGTACGCGATCTCCCCCCTCGGCGGCACCGCCGAACAGGGCGGCTCTGTTGAGAAAGCCGAACGGCGCTATCGCTTTCACCGATTCCGATGCGGTAACGGCGACGCGGTGGGTTTTCGCAAACGAAAACGAGGAACACCCGGAGAACGCGTCCAATTCGTAAACCCTCTCGAATTCGATCTTTATTTTGGTGTCGCTGTAGGAGTCGCAGGCGACGTAGGCCACCTGGCGGACGGCTTGTCGCCACACGTGCGCGGCACTGCTGTCCAACCGGGGTGGGTCCGTGTATCGAATATCGTTTCGCACGTTGCTCGGCTGTCCGTCCGTTCGAGCCTCTCGATTGCCCGACATCGGCAGCGACGAAGGGTCGCCCAGGAATTTAAATCTATTGATGTCTATGGTGCCCACGCAGAACTGTCTCACCGCCTCGGCCCACCTGGGGAACTTCTCGTGTATCGTGCGGTAGGGGGAAGCGTTCACCGAATCGTTCCCATCGCCGTTCACTATGTCTCGTACGAAAGTCAAGGTAAACGCGTCGCGCAACGATTTCATCGAATAGAACGCCGCCGCTGAACGGGCGGCTACGATGGCGTTACCCAGAGCTTTACCTCTGTCTTGTTCCATGCCGTTCACTCGACGAACTTATCATTTGAAATTTTTTCGTGAGTAAAAACAAATAAATGGTAAAAAATATGTATATTTGAGACATAAATTGACAACACAAACAGATTCAGGTGATGCATATCTGCTTGAAAACTGCATTCGGGTCGCAAAACTCGGATTCATCCACTTCCGCGACGATCAGACGGCCGGAATCGCTTCCGGGCGGGCGGCAAAACTGTTGTTCGTGGAATGCATGCAACTTTTGCAAGTAATCCATATCCACGGTGTCCATCTCCTCTGGACGCCCCCGCCTTTTCACGTTACCATGACAGGTCTTCGGGTCGACACGCAGGTAAATCACGACGTGCGTAGTCCGGTCGGTTTTCGGAGTACCGTCGATCGTCATACAGAGTGTTCTGAGAATCGATTTTTCCACCGGCTGCAAGTGTTCGGCGACCAGCGGGATGAAAATATCCCGGGTGCTTTGCAGAGAGCGCTCCCTGACGACCGTCATCCCGGTTTTCGACAGTTTCTCAGCTTGCCACTCCAAAGATGCCATCTGTAGCAGAGCGTTTACTTGAAAAGCGAAAGACCACCTTCCGGGATCGTCGTAGAACATCTTCAACAGATTGGAACCGCCGATGTTCTTCCAACATTCTACCGGTTCCGGGAGGTACACCACGTGCTTTCCGGAATTTCGCAATAGACGAGTCAGAGACTCGGCCAGCGTGGTTTTGCCGGCTCCGATGTTACCCTCGATGGTGATGATCATCCTCCCCGGTGCGTTCATCACCGATCTGTTCCGCGGCGAACGGTTTTATACGGCTCGGCCGAGATCCGTTGACCGGTTACCAGTCGACTCGGCGGAGGTCCGCATCACTTCTTACCCGGTTTCTTGTTCTTCTTGTTTTGTTTGATGACGTGTTTCACCAGTAGATCGACAGAACTGATTTTCTCTAGCTTCTCGGTGCCCAGATATACCGCTTGTACGGGAAAGTTTTTCCATTCGCTACCCTTGCTCTCGGTGACGGTATCGCCGACGAAATCGTAGTCGATGTTCTCCCCGACTTCCGGGGTGAAATCGTGAAACACCATCGACGCCGGACTCCCACCAGCCTTCTGTACGATTCTCATACGGGCGTACCTCTTCCGTTTACCCTTGTCGTCTCCGATGATTAGACTCTTTTTCACTTTCCTCTCCTTGTTCGGGCCGTTCGGTATCGCGGAGTTCGGTATACGCGTGATGATGAATTTGTTCGTGATATCCCCAGATCCCACGCAGGTCTCGACGGCGCGAGTCATTTCGGGAGTCATGACGATACTCACTGTCCTCACGTCTATCGACGGGTCATCGAGTTTGATTTCTTCCGGTCTCACGAAACGCCGTTCGACCGGTGTCGGGTCGGCGGGTCCGGCCGCCGCGCGCTCTTCGGAAGTGGCGGCCGGGCCACGACTCGCTTGTTCTATCTCTGGTTTTCGTTCGTCCGCCGGTCGGTTGTTTTCCGTTGATCTCTGCGGCGACGGGCTTGTAACTGTCGCCGTTATCGTACCTCTGGGTGAGGAGGAGGGCCCGACAGGAAGTGGGATGGGCCTACTTTCGGGTATCACCGGACCGACCACGACCGGTTGCACCCGGTGGTCTGCGTCGGCGTTTCTCGTCGCGGGTGGGTTCGACGCTGGTGTAGGAGGATCTATTTTTCGACTATCTATTTCGTTTCGCGGCGGAAAAGATGGCTGCAGCGGCGTTTGTCTCGGTAACGGATTCTGTGTTTGTGCACCGCCCGTCGTTTGTCTCGGTAACGGATTCGGTGGACGTGCACCGCCCGTCGCTTCGGATCGCTGTCGATCGTGATCAACCGCCGGTGTTTGTGTCGGTATCGGATTCGGTGGATGTGCACCGCTCACCGCCGTTGCCACCCGGTGGTCCGCGGTCGTGCGGCTGCGTTCATCCAATATGTTCTCCATAAACTGGCTGTACCGTCTACTCTCGTATTCCAACCTGGACTGTTCTTCTCTCAGTTGTCGTTGAAATTCAACGTAGCGGTCACGTTCCGCCGTCAACGAGTTTTCCAAATATTTCAAACGGTCCGAGTTCTGGCCGCTCTCCGCACGTTCCCGGTCGAGTTGCGATTGTAACGATATGATTCTACCGTTGTACGCGTCCGTATTCCTTTCTATGGACTTTTCGATCTCTTGCAATTTCGATTGCAATTCGCGAACCGTGTCCGCCGTCTTGTGTCCGTTTTCCACCCTCGGTGTCGACGGTCTTTCGACCATCCCGGCTGTCGCACGGTCGGCGCCGAGTTTCAACGCATCACCACCGAGTGGGTCATCACCTTTTTCGTCATCACCGCTGTCGGATGCGTCGGTATGTATCGTGAACGACGCGTATATCGCGACGAAGAATAGCGACAAAATTAAAATCGGTATCACGTACCCCGCTTGCATGGCGATCCACTTATCATTGTCTGTCCGAAAGGATGACACGTTGCTGAAAAAAAGGTACGCGCGACTTGAATCATTTGGATTGCACGGAAGGACGTGACGAATCTCTGTTGCGGAAACCGACTTTCCCGATCGTGGGTTTGGTTTTTTTCGAATCGACTTTCTGCCCTGTTTCCAACCCGGGTCTTCTCTTGGGTGATTCAGTGACGTCCGCCACATCTTTTATCGGTCGTTTTGCGGATTTGGCCGTCCGTGGTGGAAGCGGCGACGACGACCCCTTCGATTGAGGCTCGAGATCGGTTTTTTTGGATCGCGGTTGTTTTTTCGTCTCGGCGCGATCCCCACTTGCAGACTGGTGTTTCACTTTGGCGGGCGGCGCCGGATTTTCACTTATCGAAATCTTATCGGTCCGTTTTCTCTTTTTCACCGTATCCGGTTCTGGTATATCGTCGAAATCCCGTCTGGGTCGGTCGTCGATATCGTCCAGAAGACTGGACGTCAACGAAGCCGTACAAACGCTCATCTCGCGAGACGAGTACACCATGTTGCAGGATCCCAACACCATGTACAGCGAACTGTTCGGATAGACGTAACTGTGGCCCACCTGATCCCAACCGATCGTTTTCTGATAGAAAAAACGCGATCTGATCATACGTTTTTCCATCGCTTTCGCGTGCGTGTCCATCACGCGGAAGAACTGTTTTATCGCGGTCGTCGAATCCAATGCGTACACCATTCTCATGACGGCCCGTTTCTTGATACCGGACGCGGAGGTGTCGATGTAACGACACGCGTTCATCCGCCGACTACGAGTGGACGCGTACGCCCGTCTCGCTCGGGTTCGTTCTTCGTCGTCGTCGTCGTAGTCGTGGCTTTTTATCCATTCGCCCGTGGCCGTTTTCGGGTACTCGCACAGCATGCCGAAACTGAGAATGCGAAACCCGAAGCACAGCATCGTGTGAACGGTGATCGCCGCCCTGTCTACAGGGTGTCTGGTGCTACTCGGTTCCCACCTCGCGGGACCCCTGATTTTCTTTATCGCGTTATCCGTGTCGTCGACTTCGCCCAGGAGGAACAACGAGTCGAAAACTATCGGACGGTCCTGCAACGCTTCTTGTATTTTCAACGCGAATCCGCCTTGGTTCGGTACGGCCGGGTCGTACACGTTCCACCAGAACTCGCCGGGCGGCACGCCTGCCGAAAATTGGTGTTCAATCAGATTTCTACCCTTGATCGAGGCGGGTCTCACTAGAGTGAAATTCTGGCGAAGCGCGTGTGAACGGACGAAATGCCTGCTCGGGTAGCTCGTCCCTCCGGCCCCGGTGAAAATGTTAGCTTCGGTGGTAATCGCTTTTGGAAATGTCGCCGTTTTCGCATTAACCGGCCGCCCGACCACTTTCATTATGTAGTCCGGACTGTCGCCGCCGTCAATAGTTTTTCTCTTCACGAATCTATGGTCCAACAACAGCGTGGCGTTGTCCAAATGGTAAACACGGATGTTTTCAAAAGTAAAATATTTTTGCACACCTTGGTTTTCTATCACCTTCTGTGTGAATTCTTCCGGTATGGAAATCATCTCCACTAAGAGGAGATTGGATTTCACGAAGACGGGTAGGAGTTTCGAATAGAACTGCACTATCGTTTCGCTCGGAGGCAGATCATCGATGCGGTCCGTCCGAACCGCGAGACTGTCCAGCCCGACTTCCGTTTCTTCGATCGTGCGGAACGTACTAGTCGAATCTTCTGCGCTCTTGAAATCCATTCCGACACGACCGTCGGGTGCGGTCGTTTCCCGCTTTGCGCCCGTTACGCGCGTTTCGCATTTCTCCCGGTCCGGTTTTCGGTCGGATAATCCGCCGAACTGCATATCCTCCGACGATTCGATGCTAGACTCGTCGTCCGAGTCGTCGCTGTTCAACGAACGGTCGGAATCGATGTGCCCACGTTCGTCGGAACCTCCGCCCATCGATTCGTCGGCTCCATCCTTCGTCGTGAGATGGGACCGCTTCAACTCGGAATCAATGTTTGCACGCTGTTTCCGCGAATAGGCTCGTCCATATTCATCTTCCGATACGTTGTGGCGTGATTTCTTGAAACGGATCATCGAAATATTATTTACGGAGGTGTCGCTTTCGCTCTCGGAGGAGCCGCGATTGTTTGATCGTTTCATCGTGCGGGACTCCGATTCTTAACATCTTTCATAGCCATCGGTTTCCCGAGCGAAAAAAAGTATCGGATCGGTATCCCGAAGTGTATCCTCCATCAAGCGGTAACCCGAAGGGAAAAGCACGCACGTCCCATCTACTCGAAAATTGCTGAATAATCCGCCGTGACCTTTTCATTTGATGTTGACGCAACAGTGGTGTCTGACCGGTTATCCGCAACCGAAACGTTTCCAGCTGCCCGTTCAGCCCCTTCGTCGGTGGGTTTTCCGTCCCGTGGACCCGGTTGGTTGGTCCCGGAACTACTGGGGTCTTTCAGCACTTGGTCGAAGCATGTCTGTACAAACGAGTTAAAAACCTCTTTTATCCGTTCGACGACCAGTACTCTTTTCGGACGTTCCAACGAAAACAGCCATGTAATAGTGGCTATGATTCCTATGACCAAAAGGTAAAAGACCAAAATGAGTAGTTTCGACAGGCCTACCAAAACAATTACTAAAGCGGTCACACCGCACACGGCCGCGTTTCTCAACATGTTGATGTCTGCCGCCTCCAACGGCTGCGCTATATAATCTAGTGTGCCGCGTAACACCATTGTGATTTTGATATTGCTCACTATTGTACTTATCACTTACCATTGGGAAACTATCCCACATAAAATCAACCTGCGATTTGTAGAGGGCATTAAAAAAAGAAACACAACTATAACATAAGGTTTATATTTGTATGAAATACATGTGTACCGAAAAAGAGTAAGTTTTTACCAACGTCCATTGGAAATCAACGTTTCCTCTTCACTTCCTTTTCACCGGACCTTTCCATCACGTGATTCTGTAAGAACGGACTGGGCGGTCGGTCGAACGGAAATTCGTTCGTGTCGCCGCCGGGCGATCCGTGGTAGTTGAGAATCTCCTCCAGATGTTGTCTAGCGACGGTGTCATCGTGACCGACGGTTTCGTTTCTCTTCGGTTTCGACGCTTGATCGGCGATGGGTTTTTCTGTGGGGGTCGGATGCTGTCTTGCCAGACCGTCGTCGCTGTCTGAATCGCTTTCCGAATCCGTATACTGTTCAACTCCGGTACGTCGTAGATCTTCCGTGGTGTTCCGATTTTCGGGAATGATTTTCTTTTTGTCGATTTTCACAATCAATTTGGACGTTTCTAGCTTTCGTTTCTTCGACGACGACGACGACGACGACGACGCAGAGCTGACTTTCACAGTGTTGTTTTCCCTCTCACTTTCAGACCCGCCGACGACCACCACACCATCGGTGTTCTCGTCCAGAATGTAACTGACGGTCAAGTAGCGGTCGAACGATATGCGAGCCAACCGTGCTAACAACTCTTTTCGAAGTTCTGCGAGTGTGCCGCCGAACTTGATTTCGTTGCCGACTATGAATTTCGGATCGAACGCCCGCAGTTTGGCCATGCAGTTTTTCGTTTCCCCCTTACAATCGTCACTCACCGGCGCTATACAGATGTATCGGCTGTGGACTGGCTTGGTTTTCTTCGCGTACTTCTCGGCGGCTTCGACGCGTCTGAACATGAATTTTCCATTCTTTTCGTAAACTATAAATTCGCTGTCGTTGTTTACCGCAGTGCTGCGTTTCCTCTTCAGATCGCCGGCCTTCTTGTCCCCGTTGTCGGCGGAGACGGGCTTCCCGCTGTCCGCTTTGGCGGTGGTGGCGGCGGTGGCGTTACCGTCGGACGGCGAGTCGGGCGGATGATTGAACAGATAAATGGAGAGTACGGTGCACAGCTGATCGTATTGTTTTCGGTAATATTCCATCACTCCCGCCGGCGAAAGCCCCAGCGCTTCGGCTTGTTCTTTCCACGTCGAGGCCAGAGAACAGGCGATATCCTCGGTACGTCCGACCGTCCCTCCCGCATTCGGTTTCGGCCCGCAGTTGACGATTATGTTGTTAACTCTCATGTTGTAGGCGAACCTCTCCCCGAAATACGGCATGTTCGTCTCAGACATTCTCACCTCGCTTTCCGCACACGGTGTCCCCTGCTGTTTTTGTACCGTTCTGAAGTCCTTCTCTTCCATTTCAACGTCCGGCATATTGAAATAATCTTGAAACCGAGCGCCGTTGGCATTCACTTCAGAACCGTTTGTCGGTTGTTTCCTTTGCGGCCAGCCGATGGACATGATGTAAAAAAATGTATATGTGTGTATCCGTAGGAACGCTGATCGAAGTCTGTACTCTCTCACACTCTCTTCCTCTCTACCAAAATGAACTCAAATATACTCTCTTCGTCTCTGACCGACGGTGTCGACACACGACGGGTCTACCGCTGACTTGATGTTGACCGACTCCTCGTAATTCGGGAGGTATTCCTCGCAGTCCGGAAAATACAGCTGTCGGTGTTTCGGCGGTGGGTAGGGCGTGCAGTACGACGACGATGACGAATACGACGAGACTGAAGAGGCCACCGTCTCGATATGCGGTACCACCTCGTTCAGAAGAGGGGCCGAAGGGTCGAGTTGCTGACCGTCGTTTCTCGTCACCTCCGGTTCCGCCGATTCGGCCCGACGCTCGATGATGACCGCACTGAGATTGGTGATCCTCTGTTGTTTATCGCAACAGCAAATTTTTGAAATACATACGGTCAGTACGACACCTGTTATCACGGCGCCCGTTACACAGCCTACTATCATAAAAATCATAGTTTCAATCGAACCGATCACTCCATGCCTGACCGGACAACACTGGAATCGTCTTATCGAATTTCCCTCTCCACTTTGACAAGACTTCCTCGTAATCGGTGTCGTCGTTCTCCGTCTCGACGAAGGGTATCTCGTCAGACGTTGAGATGTCGTCATCGCTGATAACGTATGAGGTGGAGCTCAGTGTGCCCACACTCGGAACATCGTCTTCCGAGTCGATTAATTCTGTGGATTCGACATCATCGCTTTCCGACGACAGCACCTCGCGGACGCCATATCCGATATCCCGTCCTCCGCGCAAGAGGAGTTTGATTTTTAAACCGTCCGCCGTATCTCGGATCGAATCCGTACTACTGTACACGCTGTCGCGGCCCATCGTGGCTCTGTCAACGACGAATCCGTATACGAACGCGGTGTCGTCGTCTGTCGTAACGGTGTTCAACACCAGTTCCGCGTTGGAACCTATCGACCTCCGACTGTAGTCCCATTCGGTTTCCAACATTCTTACGAGACGTAATTTTTCCATTTTACCGGCAATCTCGAACGCGATACCTGCTAACAGGGCGTTGCCCTCTGGAAAATTGGCGATGCCGAAAAGGTCTTTGCGCTTTGACGAAACGGCCCGGTGAAATCGATCGAGCGTGTTCCGTAAAGATGCGGATTGGTGGTGGTTGCCGTTCACGCGAACGCTGATCACCGCCAAGGTCACGTTTCTCTGTTCTCCCGCGGTTTTCGTGGGACATCTTTGGTCCGCGTTAGTGACGAATATCATTTCCATCCCGTGGTCGGGCGACGACGTCAACGGTAGGATACGCGCTTTATCATATCGTATTGCGACCGAACAGGAGTTTTCATCTTTTCCACACCCAGTACCGTACATGGCCATCGCTCGTCTGCTCGTATTCAAATGCGAGTAAACTACGTCTCCGTCCACTGTTGATTCTAACAGTGGTTTTTCCTTAAATCCGGGATCATAGATTATCACGTACTCGTCGGTCGTTCTACTTTGTAGCGCCAACATTTTGTTTTGCCAGCCCGCCGGTACACACATACCGCCTTCCGTCACGTTCGTCCGTCCGGACGTGACCATGTAATGCGGTTTTAAGAATGTCACGTCGTCGTGCCGCATGATGGATTGTACCTTTCCGTTGACGAACGAACCGGGTGGCGAGTTGACGAAGAATACCGGTGCTCCCGCATGATATGCCGAACCGCCGATATCCGGCCGATTCCACGATCCGGAGATACTCGATTCGTCGTCGGTGATTACCATGCGAGCGAGGACGTCCGGCGACTTCAGTCCGAAAATTCTCGCGTCACGGTCAACCTCTCCGAAACCGTCTGGGGAGCGTTTAAGCCTCGCGCCCGAAGCCGCGTCCGTCGAATTCAACGACGCACTTTCGTTGTTAAAATTGAATTCGGGCGATTCGGATATCCCGGCGTCTTTTCCAATCGTCTCGGTGGCGGCGACGATACTATCGTCTGTATAGTTTTTATTTTCAGCGTCAATCAACTCTGCGGTAACGTTCTCTTCATTTGGCCCGACTGAACTGGGCGCGTCCTCACGCCCGGTAACGTTTACACGGAGGTCCGGTCCATCGTCATCAACACTTGTCGCATTCAATGCAGTCGCCAACGTCGTCACCGCCGATACATACTCTTCGGTCGCTGTCGCGTTATTGGAACTCACTAACGAATAATTGCCACTCGAACTGAAGTTTCCAACACGTGTCGCATTCAATGCGGTCGTCGTCGCCGCCGATACATACTCTTCGGTCGCCGTCGCATTATCGGAACTCACTAACGAATAATTGCCACTCGAACCGAAGTTTCCAACACTTGTCGCATTCAATGCGGTCGCCAACGTCGTCGCCGCCGCCGATACATACTCTTCGGTCGCCGTCGCGTTATCGGAACTCACTGACGAATAATTTCCACTCGAACCGAAGTTTCCACCCGTGTGGTTTGTGTGGTTTTTCACACCGTCGCCATTCGGTATCATCGCCAGCTCGGTTCTCGCCTCGGATCGGACTGAAACTTCGGTTTCCGTCTTGTCGGCTACATATTTGGAATTCATATTCGCATCCGTCTCCACTGTCTTCGCATCCGCCGATCCACCGTCTTCGGACTCTGTTGTTATATTTTTGGGATCGGTGGATTCACCCGAGTCGGCCACACGTCCTGCTGCTATTCCTCCCCCCCACATTCGATTCAATTCTACATCCTCGTGAGTAACATTCGGTTTTATTTCTTCGCGTTGTTCGCCTATCGGTCTAGACGAGTTCCGCGCCTCCGCTTCATCGATCGGACGGAGAACGTATACTTTCAATCCCGTGTCCGCGACTTCGGTCTCCGTCTCGTCGGTTACACGATTGGAATTTCTATTCGCAACAGTGATTGTCTCCCATGTGAAGTTTTTCGATCCACCGTCGTCCGACTCCGTGGCTATACTTTTCAAATCGGTGGATTCACCCGAACCGGTCGCCGGTTGCGCTTCCATTTCATCTCCCAGTCGAGTCGGTTCTTCGTTCGCATGAGAGGTCGATTTCGAGTTGACTTTTTCGCGATTCTCGTCGACCGGTCCGGTCGTGTTACGCGCTTCCACTTTATCGGAATGATGTATTGGATTCTCAACCGCCTCATCCGCGTACCCGACGGTCCTATTTCTACTAGCAATAATAGTTTCACTGTTCACCCCGAGATATTCGACCGGTCTATAAACGCTCGGGACTTCTGTTTTATCCGTTGGACTGATCATCCTTACATCCGCATCCGTGTGATTCGCTACAGTCCCGACTGTCCCGTTCCCACCCGCTGTGACAATCGCGTTAGTACTATTTTCGAATTTACCCATTTCTTCGGAGTCGATAAATTCCGTTTGGGTATCGTTTGAATACATTTCAGTCGTGGATGATCCTTCGACTTCCGGAAACACATGCGGATTGTCCACCCGTTCGAACGCGCCCGCGTCAAAATCGTTCGGCGATGTTACAAATTCTTCTAAATCGTTCGGAGCCGCCTTTGCGTATTCGTTCGTACTCGAGTATGTCGGACTCGAGCTCTCGTACAGCGGAAAATCGACTTTAGGACTAATATTTACTGTAACATTTTGATCGGTCTCGTTCTTGTGTCCAACTACATTTTCGTGTTCGTGTGTCACTGTGGTGGTGTCCGAATTTTCATCACTGGTGGTACCTTCTACAACCGTCTCGGTGGTCCTTGCCAATTCAACCGTGTCAGTCGCCACTTCGGTTCCCGACGAACTCGTTTCGCGCGTTGTATATTCATATCCACCGTCCGAAATACCTCTTTCGACACTATCGTGATCGCCACTATCCGTGTGGGCGTCACTCGAGATCCTGTACGTACTTGAACTTGACGGCACGGTTACGGTATTTCCCTCGGGAGATCCATAGCTTGTGGTTGTTGAAACAGCGATCGGAGAAACCGACGAACTCGTTTCGCGCGTTGTATATTCATGTACACCGTCCGAAATACCTCTTTCGACATTATCGTGATCGCCGCTATCCGTGTGGGCGTCACTCGAGATCCGGTACGTACTTGAACTTGACGGCACGGTTACGGTATTTCCCTCGGGAGATCCATAGCTTGTGGTTGTTGAAACAGCGATCGGCGTTGAATTGTAATGACTATCGTTCACGTTAGTTTCGTTTTCGACTTTCGTATTGATCGTGTCGAGCTCTCGTTTCGGTCGTTCCGTCGTTGTGGAAGAGACGCCATGATCCGCGGAATCGCGTACATCGACATTGGGTTGTCTTTTTACGACCGGTGGTCTATCGTTATGGCCGTCGAAGAGGGGCTTTACACCGTGAATGCGGGCCAAGTACAGTAGGATAGAACTGACGAAAATCAGCGCTATCGTTATTAGCCGACGCCTCATTTTTCACCCTTCTTAACATCACTCCGGTTCGGCAAAAAAAAAAATTGTAAAATCTTAAAGTAAGGTACATGAACAATTCGTGGCGAGGGGAATGAGAGACACGAGAGCAATATAACTATCGAAACATGATTTATTAACCAAAAACAACATTTTACATTCATTTCTTAGTTGTATCTCGCCTCTTGTAGACCCTGTTTGACAGATAGTTATTCCTGTTGGACCTCCGACGTTGGACCGCGTTCCGGATGATCAACACCAGGGCGTGTTGTTGAAGGTCGTCCGGTGGTTCCGTCATGCCGTGGCTACCGGGGTGGACGCGATCGTCATTTTCATAATACGATCGTCTTTCCCAGGATCGGTTGTAATTCCCATCCATCCGCGCATGTTGGTAATCGCGACGTGTGTATTCCGCATCCGATGGCACACCGTACGTGTTACTCTGATAGTTGTTGCTGCTGTTGTTGCTGTTGTTGTTGTTTTCCGGCTGACTAAAAGTGTCGGGTCCGCGCGGATATTCGTCGGAATAACGTTGCCGATAATCGTCGCGAAGGTCCTCTCGATACTGAGCATGAGCGCGGTAACGCTCGCCAGCAAATCCGTTTCCACCGACTACGTCGTCGTGTCCCCGGCGTTCCGACTGCGTGAAAGTCTTCTGCGCGTCCTCCGGTGTACGTTGCACGTTTGATTGTCGCTCTCCGTAATCCCGTCGGTAGTCCTCTTCGTCGCACCGCTGTTGATATTGCCGTGGATGGCGGGAACGTCGGGATCTCGTCTTCGTCTGATGTCCCCGCGTCTCGGACTGCGCCACACCATCGCGTTCCGACTTGATCAACTCTCTGAACTGCGCGTCCCGCCCCCTGGCCCATAGATAATCGAGAATCGATAGATTCAAAAGTGAACACCTCTGTTTTTTGCCGAAGAATTCGACCGATCCGCCGAACGAGTGATCGGTGTGACATACGCAGACTACTCTACCGCTCCCGAGTATGCCGTATCTCACGTCTTTCGCCAGTACGTTGTTCGCGTACAGAACTTCCAGCGGATTGCACGTCGGACCTTCGAACATCATTTTCACGTAGATGTGCATGTTCGCGTAGACGAAGGGAAACGAAAACCTTGCCATGGTCATCCCGTTGCTATTGCAGAAAAGACGGTCCTCGCTGTCCGCCGTCTGGCCGTCCACGTTGATTATAATCGGTCTTCGACAGACGGGTGCGGCGTCACCGGTGCTCGTCTCCTTTTCCACGCCTTTCGCGACGTTCAGGCGTTCATAAACGTTGATCAACGCCGTCTTCTTATTTGCTCCTTTCACGAATATAATGGCGAAACCGTTCAACGTGTTCGCCACGATCTCGTCGTCGTAGTCGTATTCACCCTTTTCCAAATCCATGCCGGTGAACACATCGTAACGTCTACCCTCGTGATTCGCCACCAGATGTCTCGGCACGTCCGCCGCATCGTGTTTCATTGTCATTCCGAACACGTGCGCGCTGTTCCACACTTTGAAGGCGAGTTCCTTTATCAGGTGACCGCGTCCACGATGATAGACCATCTGCAAGTCCAGTATTATGACCCGGTTCGGATCAACCGCTTGACCACCATCGTTTTCGGACATTCGGCACGGCGGCGGTGGTGAAGGCGACAACGACGCCCAATCCGTGCATTTCTCGCCTGCGCTGCAATCCATTATCTCACCCTCCTCTTGCGCGTCGTCTCGCAATAGCGTATCCTCTTCGTTCTCCGTGAGGAGCATCGATGAGATGAGTTGCGTGATCGATTCGTCCGCGCTGTCAACAACGGTGGGTTCGGCTGCGGCGATGGCAGCGGTGGCGACACTGTTTTCCGAATCGTGGTTCTCCCCCGTCGTCATTGTCAGAACAGTTCGGGAACGCCGGGTGGTGGTAGTGGTGGTTGTAATATCAAGTTTTATCGAAAACACACTTATTATAATCCCGAACAAGTGCAGTGAAGCCCGCGCTCTTCGACACACAAACAGTTGCACAACGCGCACTGAACATCGACAGGTGTAACACCAATTTGGTAGCTTTCGAAAACAATTCTTTCGGAAAAATCACCAAAGTCAATGCCGTTGTTCTGGAAACAGTACCGGCATATTTTTATATCACCATTGGTGAAAAAACAGATGAGATGAGTCACACAGTTTTTCAAATGATCAACCACTATTTCTTTTCTCAACAAAGTCGGCAGACATTGGCAAACAATCTGAAGTTTGTGTAAATTTCGAAATTCTTTCAGCAGTGCTTTTTTTGACAGCTCGCGTAGACTGTTCATGACGAACACTTAGCAGCGAAATATCGTATTCCTCTCACCGCGAGTACATCAAATCCGAAATGAACTTGTTGTATCTGATGTGTTGACTTTTGCCCACGACGAAACAGCCGGAGACGCCGATCTCTTCGGCGAACAGAACGTCGAGAACATTCGAATCCGATAGATCGCCACCCTGTGGGTAGGTCATGGTGTCGTACAATTTCATCTGAGAATCCAGGGAATACGATTCCGAAACGTCGTGATTGTTGTCGCCGGCTCGCTTCAGCGATGCCAGTAAACGGTGTTGGTCGCGTTTCAATCTCGTTTTTCCCTCGTCGTTGCCGAGCATCGCGATGGACCTGATGTCTATCGTGTCCATCAGCATGGAACACGAGTAATACGCTTCGAACAGTTTCTCCCGCGCCTCGACCATCTCTTCGGACTCCTCGTCGTCGTCGATCGTCTCGTCACCGTTTCGGTACTGCTTGTAATTCGGCCAACGGACATCCGTCTGGTGGCTGCGGCGTTTCGACGCGCTTTCGAATTTGTGGCGTGCCGTCCTGCGGAGAATTTTGAATAGACGTACCAGTTCTTGTTGCAAGGCCTCGTTCAACGAGTGTATGTAGATTGACCGACCGGCGGCCGAGTCGTCGCTCCCGTCGACGACGTCTATGCCCCACTTGCTCTGTTTACCGTACGCGAACGTGTGATAGAACTGCTTGAAACGGAAATACTCGTCTTCCGGCGATACCCGAAAAGCGTCGCGACGCGTTTTCAATATCACCAAATACAGTGGGTTCGCGGCCAGAGCGAAATCCACGGACGTCGGCATGTCGCCGTCCACCACGAAAGATCGCATGTTACCGTTGAGACACAGCATCAGGTCCGTACAGTAGTTACACACTATGTCGCGGATGACCAACGCGTCCGTATTATCGTGAACGAAAACGAATCGGACGTCCGACGGAACTACATCGACATCGTTAACCGCGATGAACATTTCTAGCGCGCGTTCGTTCAACAGAAACACGCTGAATACCATACGTACGGCGGGTCGACCGTCATCGCTTCCCGCCGAGTCTCCGGCCGACAAGAAGCGTTTGAACGTCCTCCTGAACTCCGAATGCTCGTCGCCGGCACCCACTTTCGTGCACGCTTCGAACGGGTCCACGTTGAATGTGACCAGTTCGTCAACATGAGTGGGACCGACGTCCATGGATGTGTCGCACACGAATATACGGCTGTCACCGGATCGAGCCAACAGCCCGTCCGAAAGTTCCCGCCCGTACGCCCGTTGCGCGCCCGAAATGTAATTGTACAGCGCCGTAGAACAGACGACTACCACATTTTTCGTACCCACGATTTCGGACAGTTCGGAATCTTCGGAATCGGTGCTGCTCTCGTCACTTGACGACCCTGTATGCGCACCCTTTTCGAAACGTAGAATTCTCTCCATGAACAACCGCTTGTCACGTTGATAGTTGGAGACATCGAGAAATATGTCAGTGTAAACAATGTCCACCTTTCTGATTGAACGTTCGTTGTATACTATGTTGCGGCTGCAAGCCGCTGCCGGCCTCCTCTGCGTTCCTTCTTCGGTCGTGGTCGACGAAACCGATTCATCCTGAATGTTTTCCATCCGGATAGACGACACTTACCAAAGCCCGTTTTTCCGTGCCGTGGACCGGGCTGGACGGTCTGACCGGGTCCCGTACACCCGCCTCACACTTTCGCCGTGCTCAGTTTTTGCGACGCGTTCGACGATTTGCAAAAAGTGTAGAATATCGGTCTCCGGTGTCGCGCGCTTTTGGGCAGGTTCTCGACTGAACCGATTTCAAAAACGGCGCTGTCCGGGTCGTTGCCCCCAGTGCTGCCGCCGCCGCCGCTGCCGTTGGACAGGGGCGTCGATGCTATTCTACCCGTACCGGTTGCTACCGCCGCCGCGTTCCTCTTGTTGCGCGTCGTTTTCGTGGGATTCGCCATAGTTTGCATGTCACCCACGAACACGCGGAACTCCTCTGCCATCATCGACACGACCATCGAGTTTGTCAGCATGTCGCGCAGCACGGTCTGTTCCACGTCGGGGCTCAACGGTTGGGCCAGCGGTGTATCGTCGAGATCCGGCGGTTCGTGAATCTCCAGCGGTACCGACATATCGAATAAGGCGACGATTTCGTCGGCCGACGCCGGCTCCCGTTTCCGTTTGAGATTGTTGCTGGCCGTGTTCAGCGAACGGTCCAGCAGTTTCGTACTCCTCGAAATGTTTCCGAACATGTTCTGTACGCGCATGTCGATGACCAGCGGTCTGTTGAGCAACGGTGGCGTGCGCAGGCTGTATCCGGTGATCGGATCGAAAAACGATACGGTTTCACTGTCGTTCGCCTCGCGATACAACCGCACGTCGGAGGAGGAGAGTAGGATATACAACATATTCAAATCGGTCTTGTGTTTCCTCGTGATATACTCCTTCTGTTCCATCTGTTCGAGTAGTCGGCGGAAGGCGGCCCAACCGATCAGGAAACCGGCGCGCATGCGGTACACGTCCCAGTAGTCCGTGGAATTGTAACGAGGGTCGTCGGCCACCAGTGAACCGCGGAACATCGCCTCGCGTATCATCGAGACGGCCGTATTTTCGTCTCTCCTCTCGTATTCGGTGACAAACAGATGAATCAGATTGGTCATGAAAGAACCGAGAGTCGTACGGAACGACCCGCCGTTCCACAGTCGTTCCATGTTTATTCTATCGAGTACGGCCCCCAGTCTTCGGACACCGCCGGTGTCGACCGGTGCGAACCACGGGTTATTCGGATCCAATCGTCGGAGACCCGCCGCGTGTCCGTCCGTGCGGTGGTCGTCCGCCGCCGCCGCCGCCGCATCGTTGTCGTTACCACTCGTACCCGGCACCGGTCCGTTCGCATCGCTCTGTCCCGCCGCACGGGCGCGGTGAAGAATGTTCGCCGCCGAGGCCGGCGGTGGTGAACGGAACTGTTCCGGATTCACGTCCGCCCGGTCCGCCTGATCTCGCCGCCGTTGGTCGTAATAGTCCACCACTTCCTGTCCGTATTGCAAAAGCTGTCTGCGTATCGCCTGTTCGTTTACGACGTCCATAGCGCTATCGACATCGGCTCCGTCGCGACGCGCGTCCTCCACGAAGGCCAACTGCCCTTGCACGTTTTCTCCTATCGCGTCCCAGATTTCCGGATTGGCCGTGGACTCATTTTCCAACACGTGCGTCGTACTGACGATCGGACGGTTCACCAATCCCGCTCTCTCCATCGCATTCATGTTCGCGAATATACCGCGGTCCGCTTCGGCGTCATCACTGTTTCCGGCCATGCCGAACACCCCCGTGCCCGGCGGTTCGTTTACCCGGTACAGACTTTCGTCGGCGTCCGAGTAGTAACTATCACGGTTCACGATCGACGAGGGTGTATACTGATTGGTAGATCGCACCGATCGTATGATGCTGTCCATTTGGTCTCGCGTATACCGCTGTCCCTGCCACGCTCCGGCCTGTCGGGGAAAGTGTTGAGGCGTACGAACACCGAACGCCGGTGGTGGGGCGGCCGCTCGCGCTCCACCGCCCCGCGCGGGCCGTCCACCGTTGAACACACCGCGCCGAAACTCGACCGCACCTCGAATCAGGGCGTCCGACCTGTTTGAAAACAAATCCATGTCGACACTTATCCTCCTGAGTCCCATTTACCTTTTTTCGGAACATTTATTTTATACAAATATGAAGGCGAAGATTGAACACGGTCATCGTGTTCAACAAAAGTTACACGACGAAGAGATGCAGCAACTGCAACACATCGGGTGTACAGAGCGGATCGGCAACTGTCGAAACTATCCTGTCGACTCTCAGGTAAAAGAGGCTGAAAGATGGCGGGGGGGGGGGGGGCGGGGCCGACGGAACGCTATTCACATTCTCGGCGGCCGGGAGAGGGAGAGGAGAGATCGCGTAAGAATGGGGGAGAATCCGAAGAGTGGACAACTGATTTTACATACGGGTGGCGGCTCGTGCACTTGCTACCAATGCGTTCGGATGCCGGACGGAAGGGATCGAAGAATGAGGTCGGAAGAACATTTAAAAATTGGAATAATGCTTTCGCCACCGAGAGCGTACTTCCTCGCCAGTAAAATCTTCACGAAACACCAACACGGACATTGGGACACAATCGCTTCCTCGTATACCCATTTGGGGAATTACCAAATGGAGAAATCCCACTTCCACTTGACGAAGACGTGCCTCCTGGCATCGCTGACCGAAGGTGTGGTGTCTACTATGAACGAGAACACGCAATGCCTGTGTTCGAACGAAACCGGCGGAACCGGACAGAACGGACGGCCGGCCTGCGGTTTGCCGGCGGAGATCGTCGTTCAGAACGTCCTCATACCGTACTACAGGCCGTTCGACACAACACGGACGTGCGACGTGGTGTTCCACGGATGGACGGAGTTGGACGAGCGAGGGAGGACGGCGATGGACAGGCGGAGTATAGCGTCTCGCTTGTGCGCGCGACCCGTAACCCGTTTGACGTCGGAGTGTCAGAAGAACTGCCCCGCCTACAACGTGAAGGGCGCCGTCACGTACGCGACGAAGGTGAGAGCGGATGGCCGAATTCACCACGTGATTATTCAAGACATGATACGTCAACCACGCGAGGAAAATCGGAAACGCCGTGGTTCCAAATCGGTGAAAAGGAAGAGAGAAAAACTACGCAACAAACAGAATCGTACCGACGTGAGCGTTGCCCAACCCCATCGTTCCGCGGTGCGAACCGGAGGATCGGAGATCGAAGGAATACAATTCGAGTGCAAATGGGACGACGACGCATATTGGAAATTGCAAGCGGAACGGGCGGGAAATCTGCCAGCGTGGAGCTCTTCGTACACCAGTCACGTGCCGATCGAATTTCCGGGATACCCGCCGATGATGAAATTTAACATGATGTTGTACAGAAGTAGTGTCATACATCTTACTTCTTTTCTCAATTCGATCGGGGACACCGTCACACCCTTCATGGTGTACAACAACGGAACGCTGTTGCCGAACACCCATCGATTGTGTTTCAACGGTAGGCCGGTCGAAGAGGTCGTCGGCGGGGATCAGCCGAGATCTTACGACCCGTTGGCGCGTCTCTGTTCACTGCGATTGCCCGTCTTACTGCCGCCGGTACTGCAGGACGCCGGCAACGGGACGTACAGGAGGTCCGTGTTGTACGATCACGCCATGCACATGACGGTCGGCGAGGGGGATACCGTGTGGACGGGGGACGTCCTCTACAAACCGACGTTGTCCTGCCATCCGGACCTGGCCAGTTGGAAAGAAACACCGTTGGCGCGAATAAACTTGAAACCCGGCGTGTACAAGTGGACCGGCTTCCATCTCGGGATCGATACGACCTACAGCAAATCGACGCATCTTCAAAAGTTTTTACAAGGTTGCAAAGAATGCAAACGGCATATCGGGTTGGGCGAATCCGCTTCGAGCGCGGCGAACAACGATCACAACCTACATTTCTACTTGGTCGAAACCACGGTCACGGCCGATCGAAGATCGAACAGGCGAGAGGTGTACGAAAGGGTGGCCACGGCCACGACGAGAGACGACAAGGGAAACGTCACGTTCGACCGACTGATACACATTTGGGCCAGCGACTTGGAGGAATTTTTCAACTGCGGTGTCGACACGACGTTCAACTGGTGGGACAAGATCGACAGGCATTTGAAGTCGGAACGCATGTACTGGCCGGTGACGCGGATGCGCGCGCCTTTCGTACTGGAGGCTCCCGTCATCGAGAGTTTCGATAAGAACATCGCGAACAACATGTCTCTGATGAACGATATCAATCTGCGTCACCAGATGTTGGGTGCGGCGACCAAGTTGGTCATCAAGAATCCCGTCACCTTCTTCAATCGTAAATTGGTGACGGTGGAAATTTGTTCCGCCGGACCGAGGGCCGGCGGATATACGCTTTTGGACGAAGACAGCCTCGAAGTAGTCGGGGCCGTTCTGATGGATTTTCTCAGCGACGACCGTCTGTTATTCGAATGCCACGGCCCGAGAAATTCCAAAGACCTACGCCCGTCGGATCCCTGCCTCCACCGATGTTCTACGAACGGCGTTGGCTCGTACGCGGATGACAACGGCGATTCCCCGGTCGGGGTGCATTTCGTCCCGCAATCCTATCAGGCCGCGTTGCGGGCTTACGGCAACCTGACCGAACATTTGGCGTCGAAGCACAACTCTTCGAGGAAACGGAAAATCAGCGATACGCCCAGAAGCAGGACGGAAGAGTGTTTCGCCGATGGCACCGCCGAGCACTGCACTCCGCACGATTTCAATGTCAGGCCGAAGGACGTGGTGAATGCGAAATCGCCTTTCACCGTGTCTCGCCGTATCGCGGATGTCCGAGACAAATCCCTGGGGCCTCTCCAGGTGTATGTGGTTATGAAGTGCGACCCCTACGACCAACGTTGGTATGGAAAGAAGGACGGGACGCCGAGAACAAGGCTGTCCGACTGTGAATGACAACAATTTCTTTTTTCAATAAAAAAATTTTTACTCTCAGTTGTGTTTTTTCTTTTGTTTGGAAATTCCAAAACAATCACGAAGCGTACTTGCTCTTGAACGTCCTCCCTTCGTAGTGGGAAAACAACCTGTGCACGGTCTCCTTGTCATACGTGGCGAACCGATTCCTCATGTTATCTCCTATCAATATGCAGAAAATCCGACAGTCGATATCGCGCACGACGTGCAGAGCGGGCGGTCTCGCGTTTTCGCCTGCGGGGAACACGATCAGGAAACCTATTTCCGCGGCATCGTTATTCTTATCGACTATCGTGTAGATCGTCTTCTTGTGCGATCTCTTCACTTTTTTCAATATCACTCGGCCACCACCGTTGCCGCCGCGTAGACGGACCAAGTGCTCGTCGGGCATGATTAGGATGGAACGCGACACCCAATCTCTGCTACCCAGGGTCGAGCTGAACGATCGGATCAGCCCGTCGATCTGTCGTTCGGTAGCCGACGACGCGATCGTCGTACAGGTGTCGCTCGCGTTCGCGCCGCGCGCGTTCCACGAATCCAACCAACTTTCGCCGTTTACCGAGCTCCACATTTTCAGTTCCACACTCCACGTTTTCGGTTCCGGTTCGCTGAACGCGTAACCGAAATCACTTTTATACAAGTCCGCACTCAGCGATTCCACGTCCACGTTTTCGTGACATATGAAAATAGTGTCGTCCTTCCTATCGGAACAGTGAGGCATGTAGACGCCGAGCTGCATGTTCAAATGAGGAACGCGGTCCGGTTTGGCGGCAGCGTTGGACAGTCGAGCCATAGTCATGATTTCGTAAGAATCGCAGATACGGGTTTTCCCATCGAGTACGACACCCGCGGTCAGAGCCATTGCTCGGGACGATGGTCGGTCTTACCAATTTCGGTCGGTCTCTTCACCCGTCTTTCGCCTCGTGTCTATTTCTGCTATTTTGGATTTCCAGACCGCGGGCACCGAGATCGCGGGCGATCGAGTCGTTCTTTTTCTTTTTACTCAACATCCTATACATTTCGCGTTGACGTTGTCTCACGGACTCGGTGAGGGTGGGGAAGTGGGCATTCCAATCTTTTATGGTCTGGCGTATACCCGTTCGCGCCTCCTCTTCTTCCTCGTCGTCGTTCGCCGAATTTCTCTTCAAACGGTACAGACGGTAATCGCAAAACTTGCGTACGGTGTCCAACCACACGGAACACCAGCGTTTGTCGCTCACCACGAAGTCCTTGCACATGATCGTGTGCGGGTGGTCGCGGTGATTGCCGAACGTTTCCACCACGATCGCGTGGAACAGCCGCTTGGAACGCAATCTTTCGGAAGTCGTAAACCGCGTCGGTCTTCCGCCGGTCACGACGTCTTCCTCGTCATCATATTCGTCGTCGTAGTTGTCTCCGTTGTCGTCGTCGTCATCGTCGTCACCCATATCGATTCCACGTTTTCTCTTGCTACCGTTCCGTACGCGATTTTCACGCTGAAGCCGAGCGAACGACGTCTTGTCCATGATGTATTTCAGACGGCATCGTATCGAGCTCAAGTCCACCTTGTTCTCACGGGAGAACATCTCTTTGTACTTTTCCGGATTGTAACGTTCCCAAAACCCGGAGGCGTAATCTTTCGTGTCGCATTCGATGCGTCTCGCCTTCACGCTGCCGCCGGTTATCTCGTTCGGACCGCCACCGCCGCCACCTCCGCTCAGGATTTCACGTAGCTCTTCTTCGTCGCGCACGCTCAACACGTATGAATAGTAATTGTTGAACCACAGCGACAACAGCCTGTTGACAGCCGTGGCAAAACTGGTACACTCCTTGACGAAATGCACCGGCCTGAGGGAACGCACCGTACCCGGTCTTTCGGATCGCACGCACTCCGGATCCAAAACCGCGTCGGTCACAGTGCAGACGGAAGGCCAGTAGCCGAATTTTCCGTGAAACTCGTCCCATTTGCTTATGACCAGTCGCACTAACTTCCAGAACTCCGTCGCGTTTCTCGGCTCGAAAGCCGCCAAGTGAATCTCGTCTCTGTCGACATCGGTCAAAACGGAACACACGCGACGGTTCAACGAGAAATTGTACATCTCACACGGATCGAGGTCGTCCAGTACGAGCGCTATCGGTCGTCCCGATTCCGGGTCGGTCGAATACTGGGCGTCGTGATGCACGTGAACGAGATTATGAGTTTCGTCACTCGGATATAGTGAACACGTGCCGTCCGAGAGGTGTTCGCGATGCTTTTTATACCATGGGCAGGCCATCGTGCAGGGAGTTCGGCCGTTTTTTAGTGCCCGATATCTCACTTAGCAGTGTGTTCACCAACACCGCCGGCCATCGCGAGACCGGCCCACCTCAACTCGTCGTATTCCACGCCGATCTCTTCGAACGCGCTATCGTCCGGATCCCCGTCGTTATCGTCGTCCGGTGTATTGTATTCGGGATCCGTTTTACTGTCGCTCACGTCGTCGTCGCCGTCGCGTCTCTCCGTCAGTATGTTGAAATTGTGAAAAGGGCGGAAGAAACGCTCCACTTCGCCGTCGTAGTACGGGTAAATGGCCGACGCCGGTATTTCAACACCGTGTTGTCGTTCGCCGCCGCCGCCACGATGGAAGGGCATCACGCGTTCGCGTTTTCTATGCCTCGCCTGTTTGGCGTTGAATATCTTCACGATAGTATCTCTTATGCCGGGCGTATTCTTCACGGCCGTACCGCCTACCGTGTAGACGGGTAAAACGAGCGAAGCCACGGGGTTACCACCCGAATGTTTGCCGAACTCCAGATACCGGCGGACGGTAACGCCGCGCTTCAGCATGTCCAACAACACTTGCGTGGCCATGCGGCGCATGATCTGCGACACGTGGGACGGGGCGAGGCCGAGCCTCAGGGAATACCTCGCTAAGCGGTGCAAACGTTTTTCGGTCATATTTATGCGATACGCGTTCCTGTAGAAGTCCACCAGACGGGACATATCCGACAGCGAACGGGGTAGATCGATGAGGATTTTCACAGACCGGCGTGCGATATCCTCGGCGATGCGGTTCGCGAAATTTGTGGCCATCAGTATGACACGCGATCGATTTCGCACGTCGGCGTCGCCACCGGACTTTTCGGGTCTCGTCGGCTTGAGAAATCTGTCGAACAGTTCTTCGGTCACCGCCCGCGTGTATCGATTCTGTTGCGTCTCGTCCGCGCTGGGCGCGGTAAAAAAACTATCGGCTTCGTCGATGAACAACAGGACGTCTTCATCGCGGTTCAAGAGATAGTCGAAGATATCGACTATGTTTTTCTCGCGTTCGCCGATGTAATGACCGCCGAGAGACGCCACCGACACCGTGTACACGTTCAACTTGTACTCGCGTCCCAGGGCCAACGCGACGGACGTCTTGCCGGTGCCGGGCGGACCGTACAGAATGACGGACAGCGGTTGACCGACCGTCACGGATTCGTTCACTAGTCTCCTCGCTTTTTCTACGGCTCGGTCCTGTCCGATGATGGCGTCGAAACCGCTGGCGACGCTCATGTCGAAACGCGAAAGACCGTTCGGAAGGGGGGGTGCCGCCGCCGCCTCCGTTCCCGTCTCCAACGACCTGCCGGCATCCGTTGTGTCGGCACCGGTTTTCGTCCGCAAACGCAAGTCCGTGACTTTGTTTAGGATCGAAACGACCTCACCGAACGCCCTGTTGTCCGTGAACAGACGTTTTAGAATCGACAGATTCGACTGGACGGTATTCCTATTGACCAACGTCAATAGATTGTCGATGTCCAATTGTTTTTTCAACAGCATTATATGCAACGCCAACAGTTGGTAGGGGTTCGCACCGTTGCAGTCCGCGGAATAGGCGTTTTTGAACTCCAAGTCGAATCGTATTATTGAGAAATAACAGTCCAACAGCTTTTCTACGGCCAGACTGTGGCTGAACTCGCGGATGCCCCGACCGGCCTCCTCTATGTCTTCGTTGGCTTCGAGCAGCCGTTGGATGTACGTCGTCCTGTCTGATCTCACGGCGGCCATGTTTTTTCCGCACACCGACCGACTTATCCTCCTGATTCCCGACTGGTCGAGCGGTACGCTACAATTCCCTGTCTGCCGATGGGAGTTACAATCTCGTCGCCCCCGTGGTCGGCGGACCGTCCATCACCATGAAATAGGCGACCGCAGCCGTGTATCCGATCAATATCGAACTCAAGGCGTACCGCATCACATTACTCTCAGTGACGCGTTCCCCGGTTTCCGCGGGGCGTGCCGCCATCAATCCGGGTGCTTGCGTACGCGATTCCGTCTCTCCGACCTGCTCACTGCGGCGTTTGCGCAGTCGAGCGCGGTTCATATCGTCGATCTGGTGGTTGTACGTGTCGTACGCCATCACGAAATTGGAATCGATCGACGTTTCGTATTTCGCCTGCGCCATCCGAAAAAAATATCTTTATGTCGCACTTATCCCAACCACTTCCTGATTACCGGTTGGTCTAGCCAGAGGATACCATTTTCAACCAACCGCGGTCAGTAGGTCGCGATCCACCAATCGGCGGCCGAATTCGGAAAGACCGATTCCCACTAACACGGTGGCGACCGAACACGACTTGCCGCGCTCTTCGAATCCACCGCTTCCGCATGGGAAATGGTCGAGTGGCGTTTCGAGTGTTTCCCGAATGTCTGCGTACGTCGACCTGTCGAACGATTTCACACAACCGCGCGCGATGTTGACCACGTACGATCCGTCGTCCAGGCCGCCCCCGACCTTGCAGGGCGAACACGGATGCGGCATCGACGTCATACCGTCCATCGGAGGTGTAGAGACGCTATCGCTACCTCGATCGCCTCCTTTGAATATCCCTCGGAAATGTTTATCCGAATTTCTGTGAATTCTACCGTGACCGGTCAAACAGTCGCAAAAGCCGTCACGTCCTCGCGTGAACGTTATTTGTGGCACCGCTCGGTAAATGTATCGGGCGCAGGGGTTCCGCATCTTTTTTAGACGATCGGAAGGCTTTCTCACGTACATATTTTTCATATGATCTTCGTTTAGATCCGCTCGACGTGCCGGCGCGCATTCCCATCTGAACTCCTCGATTGTAGTCGTCGCCGCATCACCGGCGATCGTCACCGTTTCGAAACGCGGATCCCCTTCGATTGCACCCACGTCTTCGGAAAGTGGCAAACGATCGACGTAGATCCGGCCTGTCGATCGGTCGCGGACAGAGCCGCCGCAGAACGTTATATCCCTGCCGTCGGGACCACCGAAGAGGTCCGGCCATTTCGGCAGGCAGTTGTATTTACCGTCCGCACCGCGAACCACACGCGAAGTCGCCGAATCGCAATTGCTCCGGTGAACCCCCCTGTCAGGCGGTGGTACGTCCGCGTTTTCCGATGACCGCGATCCGAAGTTAGACCCACTAGCAGCCAGTAGGGGATCTTCTGCATCACCATCGAATGCCGTTGGGAAAACCGTATAGCGTAGAGTTAATATTTTAGTTGTGAAATATAATACTACGTTTGTCAAAAATATAACAACAACGAGATCGAAGTTACCCATAGTTTAACCTTATAACTTTCGTCAAAAATCAATTACGGTCAGCACTATTATCGTCGTTGCAAGAAAACAAGCGGTCGATCGGCCCCGTACGCCCGAAATATTTACGTTCGTCGAGCCAAGCTTTGGTGGTAACGAAAATCATGTGTCCAATCAGCGCCAAAAGGGTATAGAACGCACCCGTGCTCAAGCCGGGTGTCGACCAGACGAGAAAACAGAGAAGAAGCGCTATACCGACCATATTCATATATCGGTACCGAACGACCCTCGAATCGTAAGTCCCCGTGGACATCGTGGCTAAATTCATTTGGCTTTTATATCGCACTTAGCTTTTCAGCATTAATATTAATTTTTATTATTTGTGACCTGCTCCGCGGACGAGCACCGCTGCACTGAACGTTTCCCCCACCACTTTTGGGGCGTGGCTTCCCCCTCCACCGCTCCTCCGACCAATGGGATTGCAGGGATTTTCCCGCCAAAACCGCCGACCAATAGGAGGGCAGGAAACCGATCACGTGACCCCCGTTTTCACATAAATACAGCGTACCGTTCGAGCGCGACTCATTTGCTCCTTACCCATAATACTGGCTCCTTCAAGAAGGAGCAACAAGAGGGGGCCGGTGCGGAGCAAATGATTTTTTGGGGGGTATATATATAAATAGTAGATAATACGAATATATACGATGGCGGCGACAAAAACGTTTTCGCCAAACGAAAGTTTTGCCGAGGCCCGGCCGGAGTGTTCCGTTGAAATCTTCAATCCGAAATCCGGAATCACCCCGTTTATCCGGACACCGTTGGTCCGAACAAATTTCCTGGGTTGAGCATAACCTCCTGAGTCCCATGTACCTTATTTCGGAACATGTATGTCATACAAATATAAACCTTATGTTTTAATCGTTTTTCTTTTTTTAATACTCTTTACAAATCGTGGGGTGGTTTTATGTTTGTCTATGTCCAATTGTGGAAATATATATAACTTGCGTAACACGAATGAAACCCATTTCATAATGGTTTGTCCGAGCTGCGGCGGCTGCGATCATCGACGATCCAGTTCGTCGAAATGTGCGAAAAGAAAGAAACGCGTAAGGCACGAATTGGGTGATGGACCATTCGGAATTCGTTCGGGTGGACTGTTTTGGACCCAATGGTCACACAATGAGTTTAGTTCGCCAATTGAAGTACCGCTCAATGCGTATTGTCGGGGTTTTCATCAGCCAGCCCAACTAACCTTTAGTGGCAGTAAACGTGTACTCAAACAAATAAATATTAATTTTATTATTTGTGACCTGCTCCGTGGACGAGCACCGCGATACTGAGCGTTCCCCCCACCACTTTTGGGGCGTGGCTTCCCCCACCACCGCTCCTCCGACCAATGGGATTGCAGGGATTTTCCCGCCAAAACCGCCGACCAATAGGAGGGCAGGAAACCGATCACGTGACCTCCATTTTTGCATAAATACAGCGTACCGTTCGCGCGCGACTCATTTGCTCCTTACCCATAATACTGGCTCCTTCAAGAAGGAGCAACAAGAGGGGGCCGGTGCGGAGCAAATGATTTTTGGGGGGGGTGTATATATAAATAGTATATAATACGAATATATACGATGGCGGCGACAAAAAACGTTTTCGCGAAACGAAAGTTTTTCCGAGGCCCGGCCGGAGTGTACACTCGATGTTTCCCGATGCATGTTGGTGTGACGACGCGCGACGACGCAAGACGACGCGCGCGTTCCGGCCAATGCATAAGGTATAGGCCGAAAGACGCGCTGGAGACGCGCGCGTCCCCAGCGCTCAATGCATTAGGTATACGGGGACGACGCGCCGGAGACGCGCGCGTCCCCAGCGCGTCGTCGTGCTAAAACATTTTTGCGAATCGAAAGTTTTGCCGAGGCCCGGCCGGAGTGTACACTCGATGTCTCCCGATGCATGTTTGTGTCGACGACGCGTAACGACGCGCGCGTTCCGATCAATGCATAAGGTATAAGCCGAAAGACGCGCGTGACGCGTGTCGGGCGTTCGTGGAGTGCACACTACGGTCAGGATTTTCAGCCATAAGGTTGAAAATCATATCGTCACCGCTTGACCAGTTAGGACAGGGTGATAAGTCGTACTCATCTGATTGTATCATGGTTGAGAAAACCGAAAGAGGAGCGGCGGCGTCGGTGACACCTCAGATCGTGTTCGTTCCGACCGTGAGAAGGAGCCCTACGATGGGGAATAGGAGTAGGAGCGGTAGGAGTCCGTCGTATCGAATAATATCGTCGTCCGGCGAATACGGCAACGGGAAAAAAACCAAAACCAAAGATAGAAGTAGAAGTCCCGCTTCGTCGGGTAAAAGTAGCAACGGCCGCAGTCGTTCGCCCAGTAAACTGTTGGGCGGAAAAGTCGAAGCGGTGAATAGGAACACGCCGGGATCGAAATGCAAACGAAACCCGTCTCCGAGTTCGACGGGAAAAATTAAAAGCGGGAGGGCGGGTTCGCCGAGTCCCACGCGAAAGGTGAAAAGCAAAACCAATCAATCGCCGGTAAAATCCTCGCCGAAAAAGTCGGGCAAAGCGAAATCGACTAAAGGGCGTGCTTCTTCATCGAGTCCTTCTTCGACCAAATCCAAATCCAAATCACAGGTGAAGAAAACAAACAAAAAATAATCCGATCGCAAATATTGTTAAGCTAGTTGTTGTAATTTGTAGATAGACACGATCGACTAGCTATGGCGGCACGGAAAGGTGAAAAATTGCTTTCGAAACCTTTCCACAGTGAACGCGAGGATCCCCGTGATTATACACCGTCCGACGAAACCGAATCGGAATCGGAACCGGAACAGGATGACAATTCCACGCGTTCCGGCGGTAGAACTTCACGCGCCTCGTCGCGTCGGAGTTTTCGGCTGCGACCCCCGGACCCGAATGACGATAACGTATCGGGTGGGAATTCACCGCAACCAGGCGTGTTGGGAGAAAATACAGCGCAGCCCAGCGTATCATCGGGTACAAATCCAAGACCAGCCGGATTACCGCAGTCGGACAGCGAATCCGACTCGAGGAGTCTTTCGCCGAATTCGAGTTCGAGATCGAGATCGAGATCGCCAGTCAATAGTGTGCGCGTGAACAATAAAAGAACACCGCGGAGACAGAGATCTAGATCGCCACCGGAAGAGGGTAACCGTGCAAATGAAAATCGGCCAAGAAACCGGCCCGCTTCGGGATCGGACGACGATGGTGAATCGGACGACGACGACATCGAAAACGGTGAGAACAATCGCGTGCGCCAGGGACGGGCCGCCGCGCGTCAGAGAAGACTAGCCGAGGGGGGTTTGAATGTCGGCGAGCGCGTGACGCCCGGCCGTCTGCGAAACCCTTCGAAATATACGGACAAATCGATGTACACCAATTTAGACCGTTCCGAGGCCGTGGGCAACGCCCGGAGGCGGATGGCCGACGGTTTACCGCGAACGGTGAAAGCCGTGTGTACAAATAGATACGGGAAGGTGAGATTGTGCAAAAGGCTTCTCACCCCCATGAACTTCCGCAGAATGTACCTTCGGTTGGACGGTAAGGCTCCGCGAAACTTCCTGATGGCTCTGATACTGGACGTTTCGGACAATCGATTGAGGACTTTGAACGGCAACAGTGTTACCAATTACTACTATAAGGCCGCAATCTATCTGAGTATGTTCGGAGAGGACGAGATTCTGAATTCAGATCTGGCGGTCAAGTGGATGATGAACGCTATACAAGTACTAGAAAGTTTTGATTTGTGTCGAGGTCACGTTGAAATAGTCGACGCCATAGACGAAAAGTACCGCGCTGCGATAGAGTTCGAACCACACGTGTTGAGTGAGATAATATATAATACTTTGTGGCCGGACGGGGAAGACGCTGACACCGTCTACGGCCGAGGGGACGCTTTGGAACAACTACAAAATCTAGCCCAGGTAGTCCGGCCGACCGACATACGCTTGTGGGGCATCGACAGGGATAACTTGAGGGACGACAATCACATTCCGAAATACTTGGAGAACATATTTCTCGCGGAAGCCAGAACAAACGAGCTACGCACGTACCCGCTGAGAGAGAAAAAATCGTATGTGGAAAATTTCGACTTTCCTTGAATCGGCTTAAACAAAAAAAAGTATTTTATGATCAGATTTTTTTTGTTGTTTGCACTGAAACTGAAAATTTTGTGTAGTGTAATCGCGCCGCCGAACTAGCTGTCCGAAAGTCGGTCCATCGCGCGATTGATTTTACGTTTGTTCTTTTGTAATTGGTCAGCCATGGTTTTCATACTCTTCAGGTACGATTGAAAAAGTTTATAAAACGTGGAGGTGAATATCGGATTGTGCGCGAAGCCTTTGAACACGTCGCAGCGATCTAGGTAACCGAAGATATCTTCCAGTCCCGTATCGTCGATGTTCATAGAGCATTTGGCCATCGCCAACAGTATGTCGCGTATGAAAAAGTGACGCTGGCTCCGAACCGGTGCCTGACGCGTGTCGCTGTACAGGTAGACGCACAGCTGTAAAATACTGATGCTCGACGCCAGCATTGACGTGGGATCCAGTCTGAGGTATCCACAGCATCTGTTTTTACCGTAATTATTGTTTTCGGGTACGCCGATGTCGTTCGTATTGTCGGCGTTCAGACAAATCCGTTTGTCTTTGCACCTTTCGAATACCATTTCTACGGCGGCGTTTTCCACACCCGGCAGAGCGTTGATCAACAGCGCTATTTTCGGATTGTGCACGGCGGAGACGAGGCTGTCCAACAGCGTTCGACCGTATTGAGGGGTACAGGTGAACCTGTGCGATCTGTTACCGTTGCCCGACGAGCCGCCGCCGGACGCGGCGATCAGCCCCGCCGTCACTTTTCTCAAATGTTTCATCCGCATTTTAATCGTACCGTCGTCCATACTACCGATCAGCATGGCCAGACGCGTCGGTATTCTGTCCAGAAGCCCGGGCGAGACTACGTTTTTCATGTTCACTATGAAAATCTCCTCCCTCCCCTCTTTGTCGTACATTAGGTAGGCTAAAATCTGCAACATGTACGTCTGATTGTGTATGATAGGCGGGATCTCGAGTATAAGCGACAGAAGCGTCTTGTACGACTTCGAACACATATCCTCGCGTTTACAATCGCATTCGAACGGATCGACCGGGTTGTGTCGCATCCGTTCACGAACGAATCGTATCAGATCGTCGAAATCCCTCGCCTCCCTGCCCAGCGTAGCTTCGAACAGGTTTCGCAGCATCCTACCGCAGGCCACCAACGCCATACAACTCGATGTATAGTACACAGGCGTTTCCAGCATGTTCTTTATCATCTTGTGTATCTCGTCGCACGCCGCCCGTCTAGGGTCGTCGGCGGAGAGGTTCTTCGTTTCGGCGTAGCCGGCGTTGTTCGAATCCCAACGGTTTAGCAGATAGTCGTGGTCTTCCCTGAGCCTCTGTATGTCGCCATCCGCGTGCGTACCCATGACCATTTTCGTAAAACAATCGACCACGCGACAGAACAGCACGTAGTCCGTCTCGGAAATAGTGAGTTTCACCGTCTCCGTGGACAGGGCCAGGCGATCTCCGTAATACATGACGGAAGCGTGCGCGGTCACACGTGTGACTCTATTAGACGACGAGTCGGTCTTCGGCGTGACTATATGAGATGATGAGTCGGTCTTCGGCGGGTCCTCGGCGGTGGTTCCCGCAATCGAGAAAAACGATTCGTCGGCGGTGAGGTTTTTCTGTAACGCCTCGTGTTCGCCGATTCGCCGCAACCTATCCAGGCTCTCGGTCATTTCGAGAAAGTTTTTCATATGAAAGTCGTCGATACGGTGTTCCGTCTCGCGGTGTTCCGTCTCGCCACCGTCCGCCCCGCCACTTGCATCGTCACTCATGTTTACAATACTTATCCTCTTAACGACGAAAGTCTTGCGAGACTTCGGCAAATGATACGAAAATGCAACTTTTGGTATTGGTAAGGTTGTTAAGAGAAAAAAAACATGATTGAAACACAAGGTAATATATTTATATGCAAGGTTTTGAAACAAAAGGTACATTGGACTCGGGAGGTTACACGTATACCACCGGCTGTCGAGACGGCCGTTCCATTTTGATGCGCCGTTTTCTCGCACCTTTCTTGCAGAGCGGACAATTCGTGATGCGGATGTCGTTGGCACACTTGTTGCACACCGTGTGTCCGCAGGTGAACGCCGGCTTTTCATAACTCGTGTCTTCCGTCAAACACACGGGACACCATTCCGACGACCAGCTTCTGGCTTTGACGCGGAAAATACACTTTGAATGGTGACTGTTGTCCAGCGATGCCGAGAGCCACACTGCCATCTTCTCGTGGCTCTCGTCCCAATGCAGTCTGGGTCTCTTCGCAGTCGGGCTTTCGCGATCACTCCCTTTCAGGAGAACGTCTTTCGGCGACAAGGCGAGATGACTGTTGGGTCCCGTGTTTCTGGTCCACCACGCCCAACCGTCGTGACAGGCCCGGTAGTCGGGAAACGGAATCGTCGAACGGGACAGCAGATAGTCGGCGATCGATCGCCTCTCAGAATGATCGTACAGGAAATCGACCAGCCTCGGATCGCAGAGTTTCGAATTGAAACTGTAACCGCAGAATATGCACAGCATCGACGTGGTGGGCACTTCGATGTTGTGACGTAAAATGTAGCCGGCGGAATCTTCGCTGGTCGCGAACGTGCCGGTCGCCAACAACCTGTACAGATCGGCCGTCTTGGGGTCTTCGCGGTGTTGCACACAGAATCCGTGCATCACGAATGCTCTCCACGCGGTCTCCATGTCGATGGCGTACGTCGCTCTGGTATCCGGTGGTGGGACTGTTTGTCCGGCCGACTCGTGATTTCCGGACTCCCGTGATGCCATCACGTGCGTCAAATAGTTCTTGGACTCGAGTTGTTCTTGTAAAAGTTCTGCGATCCTCTCGTCGTTCACGCGGTTCACCGTTTCCTCTTCTTCGATGGCGGTCAAAGCCGACCTGCCCACCTCGCTTGGATCGACGGATCTGATATCTCTGTCGTCAATCCCGTAGGTGGACCCGTACAACGGCGTGTGCTCCAAAATGCAAGCCAACGGCCGACACGCGCGCGGTCTACTCTTGTGATCCTTACCGCCGTCGTCGTCGGCCGGGTCGTAATACACGACGAACAACGGCAGACGTCGGAACTCGGGGCCGTCACCGTGGCGACGCTCCACCGCGTCCAATTTCATCTGCACGAGGAGGCGGTAACACTTTTGAAGCGTATCCTCGCACGCGCCCAACACGGGTATGTCGCCGTTCAACTGGACGAATTCGTTCCATTCCATTTCCGTGGCCATGTAACACGGTGAACGCCGTTTCTGCAACACTTCCAACGCTTTGGTAAATTTAGACGGTTCGTGTATGACGTGACTGGAGTATTTCGTTTTCCACGTGCAGTGTTTCTCTAGCCACACCAGAGGGCATTTGTCGAAGTGGTGTCGAATCGGCTTTCGTGTAACCGCCCCCACCCGGGGTGGGGCATGGTTGTCGTCGCCAGTCGCAGTTCGGTGGTTTCCCCCATCCGTTGACCCGTCGGTGGATCTAACTTCATTCTGTGCACCGCCTTCGATGGTATCTTGTCTCGCCTGTCGCGTCGATTCATAATCGGTCTCGTTCAACACTCCGGATCTGTCTGCCAGCGTCGCCACACTAAAACTGTTTATCTCTCTATCGAATAGCTCGCGAGCGGATTCAACCATCAAACTCCGCAGTGTTTCGTGTAGTCGGCTCCGTGCTTCCGCCAATGCGACCCCATCCAAGGCTTCGTTGAGGTTGCGAAAGTCGGAGGGACGTGTGACACCGCCCTCCACCGGAGCGTGTTTCGTTTCCGGTGGGAATACACTTTTGTATCCGCAGAATACGCAAGCGATGGTATCGTTTTTCGGACAAACGAAGAGGAATTCCTTGTCGATATCGCCAGACCGCCTGTGGGGACGCGGGGCGTAGTAGAACCGGTCCGCCTTGTCCAGGTAGTTCATCAGGAAGAGCAATTCACGCGGCTCGACGACGACATCCGACGAAAACGTTGAGTGGTCGGGGTTTTCCGTAGCTCGCAGGAACAACGCCCTGTTCGCTTCGATCAGATCGATGTAGGTGCGCGGCGATCGCTCGTCGTTGATGATGAATCCCATTATGTTATCGAAAATGGCCGCGTGGGCCCCGTAGCTCGCCACGCGGTCACTGTACACTCGGCAATTCCACATCTTCTGTGGCTCGCCGCAGACCGGATGTAAATTTATTCTCGCGAGACTCGTTTTCCCGTTGAGACAACTCCGTCCACCGATGATCCCCGATCGATGCCGATCGGAACGTTCGATTTTCAACCTTACAAACTGTCCAGTTGAGCGGGAGGATACGACGGTTTTCAACCTCTCGGCTGAAATGATGAAGGGAAAAATGGATTTAATAATAAATTTTTACAAACCTTCTCCAAAAATAAAGAGGTATAGAACAAAAATTGCACCTTTCCTTAGGGTTATCGAATTTGTAAACAGGACTCATGAACCCAAATCTATGTAAACCTCCGGTTTCAACAAATTTATCGTAATCTCTGATGGAAGCTTCACCACACCTACTACAAACCTTGCATTCGTTACTGAACTTGTACCATGAATACTCCGAGTATCCGTCACTTTGCTTCTCGTAGTACTCCAAATCTTTTTTTATCCGTGAGGGTATATTAGTTTGTAAGAAGTGTTTGAATTGAGATCTGTCTGTAATAACCTTTTGTAGGCAAAGCTCGTAGAGGGTGCTCATCGTTCGATAGTTGGTGGTAGACTTACCGTTCCACGTTTGTGGACATGAAAAATGCGTGGTATTGTCCACGATCGGACCTCGACGAACATGACAAACCATTAGCCCCCTGAGTCCCGACAGTTCCCTCAGGAGGGTACGATTTTCAACCTTATGGCTGAAAATCCTGTCCGCTGACGATAGACGAATGGACGTAGTTTATTAGTATGTTCTTCGCTTCGTTTTTGTCCCGGTTGATACCTTTATGGCAAACTGTGCAGTTGGCATATCGGCGGGGAGTTTTGGAGACTTTCACATCGCTCTGTGGCAAAACTGGTACACTTTTTGACGAAATGCACCGGCCTGAGGGGGTGTATACTTTTCCCTTCAGTTTATCTCTTCGGGATACCGATCCAATATATTTTCGATCGGGAAACCGATAGCCACGAAGAAATGAATCGGGAAACCGATAGCCACGAAGAAACGAATCGGAGTCCCGCATGATGAAACGATCAAACAATCGTGTGTGTTTTCACATCGGTCAAACTGAAAATTATTGAATTTTTATTTTTGTGGCCAGCGATGAACATGAAACCAACCCGCAATTTGTAGAAAATATTAAAAAAAAACACACACACACACACACACACACACACACACACACACACACATACACACACACACAAGTAAAAAATACATAAGGTTTACGTTTGTTTGAAATACATGTAACGAAAAAGGGTACATGGGACTCAGGAGGATGACCCGCGATTTTTAGGGTATATTCAAAAAAGAAACACAATTAAAACACAAGGTTTATATTTTTATGAAATACATGTTCCGAAAAAAGGTACATGGGACTCAGGAGGCTAGTCATCGCATTCGCTTGGCCTGGTCTTGACGGCCAACGCGGAGCGCAGTCCGGCGGGATTGATCACTTTCAACGAGCATCGCCGTTCCGGATGTTGCCGCTCGTATGAACATTCGGAAAACAACAAATCCGTGTTGCACTTGATGACGTCCAACGTTTCGGATTCGCCGATTTCGTTGAAAGAATACGTCGTGCAGAAATCGAAATCCTCTTCGTATACCTCGTGGATATGCAAGGTGTTCTCGTCTACCCTCTCTCTCGACATCTCTTTCAAACTCAAATCGTATCCTTTGTATTCGATATTTTGCAGATAATCGATCTGCAGTACCTCCATGTCGATGGCGTGTTGAACCCATTCCGTGTCGTGTGACGGGTCTGACAACAGGGTTCGCAGGTTCTGCAGCTTTTCTCGTGCATCGGAGATTCTCGACGAGACTTCGTGACGCCTGATATGCGTGACGAGACGTCTGGCGGCACTCATTTCATCGTACAACGAGGGTGAAATGAAATTCAAACCGATGATCATGGGCGAAATACCTTTATCCTCATCGCGGATGGGATCTTTGTATCTGACGTCGTTGTGCATAGGACATCTCAACCTGAATTCCTCATCTTCGACTAGATATCCGACCACTTCTCCGGTCATATCCGACGTCAGAGATAGAATTCCGTCGTCCACCAAATCCAAACATTTGGAAGTGCCGAAAAACTTTACCGGATCCTTGAAAATCAGAGTTTTGTAGTTTTTGATCAATTCGTATTCGTCGATTTGCAACCACTCTTGTATGCGAATGTCCTGCAGCCACCTGTTATCCAGGTTGTCCAACCACATGTGGACGGAGTAGTCGAACTTTTCCAGTACGGCCGCCCCCGAGTAGTACGGCGAAGTGTATTCACTGTCTATGGGTTCCTCTTCGTATCCCTCCAACGCGAACACTTTGATCTGGGTACGACCGTTGACCATTTCCTCCTGCTTTGCATTCATCGCTTTCTGTAGCTCGACCAGATATTCCGTGCAGATTTCACAGAAAGACCTCTGATCGTCGATTCTCATCCCAGTTATCGTAGTCGCCGTATGCCACTTGTATACGCCGGGTGTCACGGCCAACCGTTTGGCCACACCCGGATTCTTGGTGTTGCTCATCGAGGCCAGCCAAATATCCTCGTTCACGCTGATTCTCATCTCCACGGCGGCTTTTTTCCGTATAGCCTTCTGCAGGGCCGACGTATCGGGAAAACAGTCGGCGTCGATGTTGTAACGCTTGCGAGCCAGTTTACGCATGAATTGTTCATCCTCGTCGGCCAGCCATTTCACTTGGTCGTAGTTCATGTGCTGCATAATGTTCGTGTACAGCTCTCGCGGCAATTTCCTTTTTATCAGATTCAAGATAGTTTTGTCCGACGGCGGCATGTAGGAATCCGAGTTCAACGCGAACAACAGCGGTTCGGTTGATCCCTCCTTGAAACGCCCGTCTTTCGTCTGTTGTAAAACACAGTTCACTCGAATCGTGTTGTTTTTGCGGTCATAGTTCTTGTCGAACGGGTATTTGGATGGCATTATCGCCGCTAGATCGACTTTATGAAATTTACACCTTGCCGTTTCGTACGCGCACTGGTTGTCATCCGATGTTGACGGTCCGGTGGATGCGGCGATTCGTTTTCCGTTCACATTCAGTTCGCTCCTGAAGCCGATACCGCTGTACGGTTGCTGACGTGATGTACTCGGAGAACGGATGACTACTTTCCTACATTTAGCGCTGTTCCCCGCCACTACATGCGGTTCGGTGATCGGATTCACAATTTTGTTGATACATTGTTTTTCCGTGATCGAAATTATCCGTTTTCTGTTCCTCATCAGATGTATGCACGCCCGCTGGAAATATCCGGTGAAACGGTGTTCCATATCTTTGCAATCTTGAACGTCAGCCCGGTGTCCGGTGCAGTAAAACTGGTGTAGTGTCGGAATCTTCTTCTCATCCATGGTGAATAGTGTGGAAAAGTGGCGACCGGTCGGAGTAGAAACCGCAGTTTAATAGTAGATCGGCGTATGAATCGAGTGAGACCCGGTCGACGGGATCTCCGCGCGTCACGCCTCCTTCCCTCCCCACTCTCTGGGATCCGCGCGTCACGCCTCCTTCCATGTCCATCCCTCCCCTCTATCTCTCTCACTCTTCCTGACCCCTACCTCGACCTCCCGCTACGCCGATTGCGCTACAACAATGACTGGATTCATACTCGGACAGGCTTACAAACTGCAACAACCAGATTTTCAAAATGACGTGCAGAAGTAATTCAATCTTGAACAGTGTGAAAACGGTAAACACGTTTCTTCGTTTCCAAGAACAAATTTGATACGCGATGGCCTGGTAAATCGCAATGAAAAAAAACGACCTGCACAGAATTCGAGATATAAATGTGATGTGGAAATTAACGTTGGGCCCCATCTCTTATCTTGATGCTGAACGTGATGTGTTACCCGATGGAGTCAATCATCATCGAGTCAATCATCATCGCCACCATTCGCGCCATTTGCGTCAAGCGCCATTTCCTCTGGACGTTTTTGGTTATCCTTCTGTTCATGAATGGAAAGGAAAAGCCTATCGGCGGTGGTTTCACCCGTCTCGACGTGTTGGCGCGCTTTCTGTAGTTGCGATTTTTTTCGATCCTAGAAAATTTCGGTTTCCCCGCAGACCACGGCATCATGGAAACATTACGGTCTTAATATTCAAGAAACAGAGGTGTGCGACCACTATCGTCGGCCGTATCATCGTCATCGCCGTTGCCATCAACCCGAGGCGCCGGTAGGGCCCGGATGACTGGCGTAGCGGGTAGAGCCGTTAGTCCACAAGAAAGGCCTTGCTGCGACGCGTAGTCGTCTTCCGACACGATCGCGTACGTGTGGTTTTTCGTATTATAATACTTGGGAGTGCGGGTTTTCCGGTCCGTTGACACCGCCGCCGGCAGAAATAGTTGCGAAGGCAGTGTAGCCCGGCCGTCGCCGCGATCGGCGTGTCGGGTGCACTTCGTAAAGACGGTTTCGACCGTAGTCAGAGTCGATTCGGTTTTATTCGTGTCGGACGACCGCGTGGTCGACAACGCCCTAGAAGATTTCTCTTCCACCAAAATGTTTTTCAACCCGTCGTCGAGGATGTGAAGCTTTTTCTCTTGTGTCATCTTAGCCACGATCATAGTATTGCCGGCGCTGCTGTCGTCGTCTCGGCGTGACCTCCCGTCACCCCGATCTAATGACCTCTTGTCGTACGTGTACGGTGACATCAATACCGTATCGGCTCGAGAATCGTCACTTTCGTCGCCGGTCGAATCTCCGCCATCCTCCACGATATAGGGTGTTTCACTTTCATTCAGACCGTCGTCGGTATAACCATCCTCTTCGAACGGCACGTCGAATGCAGTCACACGAACATCCGGCGGCGGTCGCGGCAACCGAGACTTGGAACCATCGGTTTTCACCAGTCCGCGCGGAATGTTCCGTTTTACGGCCTCATCGCATTCGGAACCGGTCGTATCGTCGTCGTCATCGTCGTAGCGATCAATCGACACCGAGTTTTCGATTTTCTCCCTGTTGGACCTCCTCGTCACGGACTTGAGCCACTCGTTTTTGTTTTCTCTGAACTCCTCGTACAGAGCGCGCGCTTCGCCGTCCAGACCGTCCGTCGTTGTCGTGTTTTGGAAATTCGTATTGTCTCCTTCTCCTCGCCGGCCCGCCGTTTCACCTTCTTCCGAATTCACTCCGGCCTCCGGACCGGCAAAGCTGGCGAACACCGACGAAAACGTGTTGGAGTTGAAGATATTCACGGAATTGCGTAACGCGGCTCTCAAAATTTTCAACCACAAGCAGTTGCCGTAGTACCACATCAAAGAGGTGTCCGGACTGTGTTTTCTGGCTTTGAGGAATCCCATCACACCGCCGCCTTCGCCCGGCTCCTCACATCCCGTATTTCCGGACTCTTCGAGATAATGGTATTTCTCCATTATGAAATGTATATCGTCGTCGCAGATGCGGCCCGCGTCTTCCATGACGATTTCGAAAATACGTCTCACGTCGGCCGAATCCACGTACAGAGAGATGGTCCAGCGCATGACGGCCGTGGTGATCGTATTGTAATAGACCAGTTCGTTGCATGAACTATCGATGAACATACCGAGTCGGGCCACCCGTTCGATTCGCCGGTGATCCCCGGCGTCGCACCGCGACATCGCCGAGATCAGTTGAGTTTTCAAATTGTTCGGCACGTATTTGGATTTCATCGTGCGGTCGGCCGCCTTCTCTGTGTCGTAGTCTTTCATGAACGTGTGTATGAAATGATTGACGGTCTGGCGCCGGACCGCGCGCTTCATGTTAACAGTCATTCCGTTTCCTTATCCTCCTGACTCCCGACAGGTGTTGGTCAGGAGGATACGATTTTCGACCTTTTGGCTGAAAATCCTTTCCGAATGGCTTTCATGTGTGTTAAAAAACTTATATATATTCAAAAACCAACCCACAATTTGTAGAGGGTATTAAAAAAGAAACACAATTAAAACATAAGGCTTATATTTGTATGAAAACGTGTTCCGAAAAAAGTATCATTCATTATTGTTCCGTTTGGTCTCAAACCAGTTCTTTATGCCTTCTTTGATGAGGCATAATATTTTGTTGTAATCGACGTCCACTACCCGGTTGCTATTTCCATCCCGGATGAAATGTCGGCTGACGTCGACGGCTATATCGTATTGATCCTCGTCGAGATTCGCCCTGGCGTCGTCTATAATCACGAACGGCCCGGAAAGGTCTGAAATATTAGACAGCACCCGTCTCACCCGCGTGACGGGCTTGTTCTTGGACATGCTGTGGTCCGTTATCATTTCGGTGAACAGTGCGGCTTCCTGCTCGAAATACGTGGAAAAACCTCGTTCGATATGGTCGGACGACGCGTGGCTGTACAGAACCAGTGTCGATCTACCACCGTTGAAACGGAACAAGTCGTGTATGAATTGTTTCGCCCCGGGAAAGGGGTGTGCGTACCGGTCGACTAGCGTCATATCGTAATCGACGACGAAAACCGTATTGAACGAATACTCTCGTTGGATATTGTTTTTCCGCTCGACCCGTCGCCGGTTTTTATTCAGTGTTCTGCCCAGTGTTCGTCCGTATACCGATTTCACTTTATCTTTGCGCGCGCCGCCGCTCCACGCTTTTTCCAACTCCAGGATGTTCGAAATCGATTCTTCGACATCTTCATCGCTTAACGAAACTTCGCCGCCCTGGTTGTCGTCGTCGTCGGAGTCCCTGTTGTACGACTTTCGATGTCGTTTTTTCTTGTTCGACCCCGAAGCGGATTTCCTACGACTTTGACCGGTATCGGTTGTCGATTCGTCCTCACTACCGGAGGCGGTATCCTCGTAACCTTTCAATATCGTCGCGCGCCTCATGTCTGCCAGCGCGCGCTGGCTGGTATTGTTTTCTTTCAATTTCTTTTTCACCAATCTATAGGTAACGCCCGGCGTCCGTGATGTCCGTCAGGCGGAATTTGTTCTTGGTGTCGACGGTCTGTATTTCGTACTTAACGTATTTAGCGGTTTGACCGGCGAATATGCGGTCTTCCTGCGGTTCCATATTGGTGTTTCCCGCCAACGTCGCCACGTAGGAATTGGTCAGTTTCGGCAACAGATTCATGTACGGCAGCTGGCGGGTCGGTTTGCTTTGCGACACGCCGTACATAATCGGTCCTTCCATAGCGAAAACGCGAGCCGTGTGCGTCGCGTTTTCCACGTTTTTGAATTTTATGTTGAATATACTGACGTTGGGATTGGTCGCCAGCACACCGCGACCCATGACGAACGTGCTGGAACGCATGCCCAATAGTATGGGAGCGTTGAATATGTTGAAATTGTAATACGGGATCAACTTGGCCTCTTCCGCCGGTGGGTCCGGTCGCGTGGTGCCGCCATCGTCGCCGTCCGTTTCCATGGACGAGGCGTCAGCGGCGGCGGCGGCGGCGGCATTCGACTCGGCGTTGTTTTCCGCCGATCGATCGAATCGTTGGAGGTTCGTGCGCGAGACCAGATCGCGTTTCGACAATACCAGGTTCATCGCCTCGATCGAATCCGGCGCCTGGTACGGAAGGTTTACCGTGCGCATGAGGACGTTCTTCTGGAAGAAACGGTGCAATATCGTATTCGGTCTTTGGTTTTCCGACATATAATTGACCAGCATCTCCGGTGGGATCAGGCCTTGTTTCACCAGCTTGTCGTTGTACAGCACGCACGCCATCAAGTAGGTCGTCATGGAATCTATCCAAGACTGCGATTTTATCATCCAATCGAATCGGCACGAACTGTTTATCATATAGTAGAGCGCGTACGCCATGGCGGCTCCCTCGTTTTTCTTAGTCTCCTGCAGACCCCTGACGGTGGCGTAGTTGAAACCGAGCAGTACGTCGTACATGGTCGTATCCTTGTTGATGTACGGAAAGAAAGGTGTCAGAGATCGGTCCTCGATAATCGTGTCCACCATCATTTCGTAATGGGAAAAGTTTTTCGCCGTATCGTTTAATGCGGTATAATTTTCGCAGATACCTATGCGTATGTTCATCATTTTCCAATGGAACGTGCAGATACCGTTGAATACCTCGTTCGAACATCCGCTCCCGCCGAATATGTACGCGCCTTCGAATAAACACGGCTGTTTTTTCGACATGACGGACGTCTGTATCTGCTGTATGTTCTTGTAGTTCGTCCCTTTGGCGGCCATTATATTTATCGCCGTCTCGATGTTGTGACTGCCGCACGTCCCCTGCGACGGGAACGGCGCGTTCGGCGCCGGCGCGTAAAGCTGGTTGGCGGAAACCGGTATGGGCATGGTGTCAAAAGAGAAATCCCTCCGCGAACTCGTTCTGCCCAGACCCTGCGAGAGGTTGGCGATGTTCTCGGCCAGGCGGTTTTGCGTGGCCACCTGGGACAGTACGTCCGTATGGGAAACACTCGTGGACGCCATACTCGTAATTTACTAACCACCACTTATAACAATCCGTGGTCCAACTGTTTTCAAAGTCAAAAACAGCGAATGCCGAAAGGTCCGAAATACGTTTCCCAAAACGGTCCCCCCCCCCCCCGGACGAACGCTGAAATGTGTCGACGTATTTTTCTCGAAAACCCTCTGCGGGCAGGGGGAGGGAGGAGACCACTCACGGATGAGAGTAGCAACTGTCACGTCCGCAGTACAGCACCATGGGACAACTGTTTTCAGCGATTTCTAACACGCTCTCTTATTTCAATAAATTTAGTAACAGACGTCCTGCTTTATTGGATGTTGTGAATAATGATCAATCCACGGACACCGTACGTGATGATAATACGCAAGCCACGGTTCCGGACATCGGATCGGACGATACTAATCAGAGTGATCTACCGGATGCTGTGAAAAAAGATCACCAATCCGCGGACACCGTCTGCAACGATTCTACACAAACCGCGGTTCCCGATATCGGACCGGAATGTACGAATCACGACTCGTCGGTCGCATCGGATCCCAAGGACGCGCTACGCATCGATACGAGGTACATATTTGTGGATATCCAAGGTTTCTCCGATAACGATAACAACATCATCGTGAAAGAGCTGGCCGCGGTCGAAATCGTACAGGACGAGGAATACCCCGACGATCCTCGAGTGGAAACACTGATGTGGACGACCGTCAAATCTCCGTTCGAAATACGTTCGCTGGACAGAAAACGAACCTCCCAATACAATTATCTACGGACGCACTACCACGGGTTGCACTGGACTGTCGGCTCGAAGTCCGCGACGGCGGCTTTCAAACAACTGAGGCACGTCGTCTACGGCCGCAACTACGAAGATCGAGAAATCAAGGTTTTCGTCAAGGGAGACCAAAAAGCGCGATACGTTAGGGACAAAATTTTGAAGAGCGACGACGTAGAAGAGTACGGAGGCAGGACGATAAAGCTCATGAAACTCCCACCCTACACACCGGACTGCCCGTATCACTCTGAATTCGATAATATCTACGTGTGCGCTTTGAAAAATGCCTACAAACTAGCCGAACATCACCTGAAGGCTACACTGAACCTTCCAGATGTGTGGTCGTGATCCTGTCGACCATCGTCATACCGGGATGAAAATTGGCATCGGACAAATCGCCAACGGAAAGTCCACACGCTACAAAAATTGTCATTATCTCATTGTAATAAAATCTGTTTGAAAAGTACGAAACGGTTTTGCATTTTTGTCCCCTTTTTTTGGTCGAGTGTGCAAAACTCGAACAGCTATACGGGAAGTGAAAAACGACGTTGGGATAAAATTATCCCTCTTTTTTATCGATTTTCACTTCCCGTCATGCATACCTAGAACAGCATGGTGAACCATTTGAAACCGTTAAAAAACTGCGCGCGTAGCTGTCCCGAACAGCATCGTGAACCACTTGTGTTTCATTTTTTGTCGGACTCGAAAAAGACGATCGGTCGACAACAAGAAAATGCAAATGGTGACTTTGACAGTTGAGGTGAAAAACCGTAATTTTCCCAAAAGTTAAAAATTCATTTTTATAGAATATTATTAAAATAAAACAATTATTAGTATTTCTAAAATAGTTTATTCGAAAATTCATAAATAAAACGAAATTTTTACAAATGACTCTTGAAGGATACGCTTTATTTACAAGTTGAAATCAAAAAATCATCAGTACAACAATTATTTAGGCAATTGACTTTCGGCAAATACACTTGGTCGCCGGGTTTCAGGCAGTGAGATTCTTCCGTAGGACACATCGTGAAGATATTCTTCATAAGATGGCTCTCCACCCGATCGCATAGAACCAACAGCCTCGAATCGAGCATGTCCTTCAAAATATTTTTGAAATTTTCCTTCCGAATCTCTAGGTTTCTTCTGTTTTTCGTGCTTAGCCACTGTCCTTGTTCAAAGAGGTGAACAAATTTGCATTGATGACGAGTAGTACTGATGTAGTGGTTACATCCAAAGCATTTTACTCTCATGTTTGAAGATAAGTCGTACAGAAAATCATTGTAGGATCCCATCACCACGCACTCGAACGTGAAATTACCGATTCTTTTCTCTTTGTTGTACTCAGCCATCCTACCGGATTTCAAAACAATTCAACTTGTAACTGAGCGCGCGCCAAGTGGAATCGACGTGTAACGTTCTCATGTGCAGACACTCTAGTCTCGACACGACCCGCAGATTTTTTTATGATACTGGACACATTATTCAGTCGTTTGTGAGAAAACTACGCGATGGACCTACTGTCATATATGGTTTTCTGCGCTCCGACGGTGTTCCTGGTAATGATGGAAAGTTTGGACATATCAGATGTGCTCAATTTATGTTTGATTTTCGGCATTTTTTCACTGAATGAATTTCCTTTGAATCGCTTCCCCCGTTTAACTGTGAAAAGAGAAATTTACAAGAGAGCGACGTTCGTGAGAGGTTTCTTCAGGGATGAAGAGATTTCTACTCTTCCGGGATGGGAAAAAATTAAAATTCTTCACCTTTGTGACAAGATTGATGATCATTTGTACACTTTGCTTTTTACCTGTACGGAAAAAAATAATATAAGGAAATCACCGTATGTCAAAATCATGTTTCATTGTTTGGTCCAACGCATTGATGTTCCATTCCGATTTTTGAAATGTAATTTTGCTGATATTGACGACTTGACGGATATCTATCGAAACAGGATGATAAATAGGGGTAATAAATTTCTCTTCACCAAGAACGGATATCTGAAAAGAAAAGTTTTTTTTTATTTTCAAGAATTCTTGATGAGTTTTGGGTATTGGAAGGAAAAAACTTTTATTTTAGTGGATCCGAAAATATTTAGCAGATTTTTTCACAAACTGGGACAGGAATACATTGAACTGTATTTAACAAAAATCAAATTGAAACGTAAAATTCAAAGACGTGTGTTGAGGTTTATTAGCCATTTTATGCCATCTTATCGATGTTTACGAAATATGATGGTTGATTTCGATTTGGTTTGTGAAATAGTACAATGGAAGTATTGTTTTATGAAATTTAATAAGTTTATCGATGTATCTATGCTGAATGTTCCGTTGGAAAGAAACGAGTATCTCATGCTACTGGAGAATCCCGAGTTCCTGGAAGGTTTTTCTCGAGGAACCATCAACAGTTGTCCCGTCATGCAGGGGTTATGTGATGTTTTGGATTTTGGAATGTTGTTGGAACTGCAAGTTCTTTTCATTTTTGAAAACACGTTTTACAAATTGCTTTCCATAGCTGTTGAGAACACACAATCGTTGGAAGAACAGAAAGTGTTAAACGCATATATCCCTTTGGTGAAAGGAAAAACCATAATAACTGAAAACTTGACTTTACCGTACCAGGGAATTCATTTTTTTTCCATGTTCACTACGAACCCTCTGTACAGTCTTAAAGCACTCGGGGAAGGCGAATATTATTTTCCCGAATGTGAAAGCTGTTTTCTCTTCGAAGAACAGGTTTTGACATTGGATCTCGAAGACATTTACCCCATGCCGCTGTGCTTTTTCCAGCAGTACGAAATGCTACGGAAAAAGTCTGTTTTCCCAGAAAAGTATATACCGGCTCAGGATATTGCGGATATGTTGTATTCACAACTTGATCAAGGTGTTGGTGAGCAGAAAGAATTGATCTATAAAGTTTACCGTAGGCATATAAGACCTTCCTGGATATTCAAGATGTTCTATTTTCGCAACAAGGTTCATATAACCGACATATATGAAATGTTCAAAGGCTGGAACATGGTACATTGTTTTCAAGACTTTCTGTACGAATTGTTTTACGCGTCCACAGAAGTTACAGGTAGCCTGAGTAGCGTTTACGTCAAAACTGCTGATGACTACCAACTGCTTATCAAATATGGAATTCTAACACTATGTAGTGACAAAATTTCATATTCATTTATACATGAAAAAAGGCCAAATACCAAACTCATCGAGATGAAACTATATTTCAGTAGGCAAATCAGACTATCTTGGGAAAGCATATACGTTCTGTTAGATGTAGAAAACAATCAATACAGTCTTTACCATGATGATATTCCAATACCATATATCGACCACCGGTTTGGTTTCTACTCACCGCATGAAGTAAAGCTGTTGAATCGACTGTTAAACATCACTAGCACGAAACAATTTGTGAAATTTCTGAGGGATTTGAATCTGTACGACAATTTGTCAAACATTGATCCCCAGTCATACATTGATAATGTAATTTTGAAAGGTGGAATTTTGAAAAATTACAAATTGCTCAAGTAGTATTGAGAAATGACATTAACCTCCTGAGTTCCATGTACCTTTTTTCGGAATATGTATTTAATACAAATATAAACCTCATGTTTTAATTTTGTTTCTTTTTTTTACCATCCTGAGTCCCATGTACCTTTTTTCGGAGCATGTATTTCATACAAATATAAACCTTGTGCTTTGTTTGTGTTTCTTTTTTAATAAAAATAAAATTTTAGACATAAATTGAGTGATATCTCGTATACACCAGATAAAAGGGTTAGCCTCCTAAGTAATGACAGGTCCGTCAGGAGGATACGATTTTCAACCTTATGGCTGAAAATCCTGTCCGCCGACGATAGACAAACTGACGTAGTTTATCAGGATGTTCTTCGCTCCGTTTTTGTCCCGGATTTCAAAACGATTCAACTGATACTGAGCGCGCAGACACTCATGTGCAGACACTCTCATCTCGACACAACCCGCAGATTCTTTTGTATGAAAATGGACACATTATTCAGTCGTTTGTGAGAAAACTACGCGATGGACCTACTGTCATATATGGTTTTCTGCGCTCCGACGGTGTTCCTGGTAATGATGGAAAGTTTGGACATATCAGATGTGCTCAATTTATGTTTGATTTTCGGCATTTTTTCACTGAATGAATTTCCTTTGAATCGCTTCCCCCGTTTAACTGTGAAAAGAGAAATTTACAAGAGAGCAACGTTCGTGAGAGGTTTCTTCAGGGATGAAGAGATTTCTACTCTTCCGGGATGGGAAAAAATTAAAATTCTTCACCTTTGTGACAAGATTGATGATCATTTGTACACTTTGCTTTTTACCTGTACGGAAAAAAATAATATAAGGAAATCACCGTATGTCAAAATCATGTTTCACTGCTTAGTCCAACGCAACGATGTTCCATTCCGATTTTTGAAATGTAATTTTGCTGATATCGACGACTTCTTAGAGGATATCTATCCAACCCGAAACCGGATGATGAATAGGAGTAATAAATTTCTCTTCACGAAGAACGGATATCTGAAAAGAAAAGTTTTTTTTCATTTTCAAGAATTCTTGGTGAGTTTTCGGAATTGGAAGGAAAAAACGTTTATTTTAGTGGATCCGAAAATATTTAGTAGATTTTTTCACAAACTGGGACCGGACTACATTTTACTGTATTTAACAAAAATCAAATTGAAACGTAAAATTCAAAGACGTGTGTTAAGGTTTATCAACCATTTTACGCCATCTTTTCGATATTTACGAAATATGATGGTTGATTTCGATTTAGTTTATGAAATAGTACGATGGAAGTATTGTTTTATGAAATTTAATAAATTTATCGATGTGACTATGCTGAATGTTCCATTGGAAAGAAACGAGTATCTCATGCTACTGAAGAATCCCGAGTTCCTGAACGGTTTTTCTCGAGGAACAATTAACAGATGTCCCGTCATCCAAGGATTATGTGATGTTTTGGATTTTGGAATGTTGTTGCAACTGCGAGTTCTGTTCATTTTCGAAAACACGTTTTTCAAATTGCTTTCCATCGCTCTTGAGAACACACAATCGTTAGAATTACAGAAAGTGTTAAAAGCATATCTCCCGTTGCTGAAAGGAAAAACCATAATAACTGAAGACTTGGATTTACCATTACGAAGAATTGATTTTTTTACCATGTGCACTACGAACCCCCTGTACAGTCTTAACGCACTCAGGGAAGGCGAATATTATTTTCCCGAATGTGAAAGGTGTTTTCTCTTCGAAGAACAGGTTTTGACATTGGATCTCGAAGACATTTACCCCATGCCGCTGTGCTTTTTCCAGCAGTACGAAATGCTACGGAAAAAGTCTGTTTGCCCAGAAAAGTATATACCGGCTCAGGATATTGCGGATATGTTGTATTCAAAACCTGATCAAGGTGTTGGTGAGCAGAAAGAATTGATCTATAAAGTTTACCGTAGGCATATAAGACCTTCCTGGATATTCAAGATGTTTGATTTCCGCAATAAGGTGCATATAACCGACATATATGAAATGTTCAAAGGTTGGAACATGGTACATTGTTTTCAAGACTTTCTGTACGAATTGTTTTACGCGTCCACAGAAGTTACAGGTAGACTGAGTAGAGTTTACGTCAAAACTGCTGATGACTACCGATTGCTCATCGAATATGGAATTCTAAGGCTCTGTAATGACAAAATTTCATACTCATTTACATATGAAAAATGTCCAAATACCGAACTTATTGAGATGAAACAATATTTCAGTAGGCAAATCAGGCTATCGTGGGAAAGCATATACGTTCTTTTGGATATAGAAAACAATCTATACAGTCTATATCATGATATTCCAATACCATATATCGATCACCGGTTTGGTTTCTACTCACCACGCGAAGTGAAGCTGTTGAATCGACTGGTCAACATCGATAACACGAAACGATTTGTAAAATTTCTGAAGGTTCTGAATCTGTACGACAATTCATCAAACATTGACCCCCAGTCCTACATCGATAATGTAATTTTGAAGGGTGGTATTTTGAAAAACTATAAATTTCTAACCTCCTGAGTTCCACGTACCTTTTTTCGGAACATGTATTTCATACAAATATAAACCTTATGATTTAATTTTGTTTCTTTTTTAATACCCTCTACAATTCACGGTTAAATTTGCTGATAACTTATATACAAAGGGTTTAACCTCCTGAGTCCCATGTGCCTTATTTCGGAACATGTATTTCATACAAATATAAACCTTATGTTTTACTCGTGTTTCTTTTTTTTTTAATACCCTCTACAAGTCGTAGGTTGGTTTTATGTTCGTCTACGTCCGATTGTGGAAATATATATAAGTTGTGTAACACGCATGAAACCCATTTCATAATGGTTTGTCCGAGCTGCGGCGGCTGCGATCATCGACGATCCAGTTCGTCGAAATGTGCGAAAAGAAAGAAACGCGTAAGGCACGAATTGGGTGATGACTACCGCGTATACACCATCAAGAAATGTCTCCGGTCTTTCGTCTGCCCCCTGCTAGAAAAATGCACGGCGGAAAAATTGATCGAGGAAATCGAAATGGATGTACAACGACTTTCTACGATGCAGATTGAAATGGCTTTACTCTTGAATTGCTACTACAAAAGCCAACTAGAAAGTCTAACGGCGGACCGGTTTCTATCGACATTCAAAAAGTTGGACCCTCTCAAATTTCTATACATCTTGAAGGGGGTGCCGGAAGAAAAACATAAAATCTTCGATACCACCGGAGTCATCGCGAAATTTCTCAGTATGCGAACGGACCGAGGCTTCTACGATTGCAGATTGCAAAATTTTCTGTTGGGCAACATCGCCAAAAGATATGAAACCGTGACTGAAACCAATATTCGAACACACGCCTTCCGTCGTTTGAAGCGCTACCTCCGGGCGAAATTCCCGGAAGTCGATAAAAAGGATATTCACGAATCTTCTTTCAAGTGTTTCTACACGGAAGACAAGGTGGGTCCCTGCGCCGATTGGTTTGTACAAAACGGAATTACCGATAGGGCTCTAAAAACGAATTACTGGCAGTTCGTTCCTCTGTTTTATGAGATTCAAAAAGAGCTCGCCTCGAATCCGAAAGAACACTCGTTCAATTTGTTTCCCCAATTCAGACACGGTGCGACACACATCACTTACGACAGTACGGCACTTTACGAATTGCTACGCAGGGTCGATCCGAAGAATACACCGTCATCGTGGAAAAATTTCAACGACGAAGAATCCGGAGGTGCGGCTGTCTACTGGAGGCGTTACTTCTCCTGTCCGGAAGCTTTGGCTACAGCATACAGACGGACTGTGTACAAGTATCGATTTCGATGAACGGCCGGATAAGGGATCAACCTTCTACGAAACCGGCTGCGAAAAGGGCGAAGCTCACGCATAGCCGTGTTGCAGCAGTCGATCCCGGAGCGATTCTCCCTCTGGTCGTCTGTCGCCGTGAGAACGGAGTGGAACGTTACAGCAAGTTATCGGCGGGAAGAGTGAAATACGAAACGAGGTACGCGTTGCGAGAAAAAAAGAGAACGAAATGGGTCAGCGATATCGATAACAGAGTCAGAAGTGACAGGGAGAACGCCCAGGAGAAAGGGGATTCGCTCATCGGTGCGAAATGTGTGGATTTCATGGCTTACACGGCTTTTCAACTGAAGTGGTTACGGGCACGTCAAAGCGTCTACTCGAAGAAACGGATGCGACGGCTCAAGTTCGACAAATACACGTCACATCAACGGTTTACCGATAAGATCGCCAGCGAATTTTTCCCCGATAAAAACGAACTGATCGTGTACGGCGCGGGCTGCAAATTCATGAACGTGTCGTCTTTCCGTTCAAAATGTCACAAGTTTTCACACGATCGCCTGTTGAACGCACTACGGCGAAGAGGGAACACGGTCATCGTGTTCGACGAAAGTTACACGACGAAGAGATGCAGCAACTGCAACGCATCGGGTGTACAGAGCGACGTGAAAGTCTCCAAAAGTCCCCACCGATATGTCAACTGCACAGTTTGCCATAAAGGTACCAACCGGGATAAAAACGGAGCGAAGAACATATTAATAAACTACGTCCGTTCGTCTATCGTCGGCGGACAGGATTTTCAGCCGTAAGGTCGAAAATCGTATCCTTCTGACCGAACTGTCAGGACTCAGGAGGTTAATGAGAAAAACAATAATCGTTTGATCATTTTACTATCACCAACGTTCGTTATAAACTGTATGCACATAGTTGTTTCCGGTTCGCATCAGTTTGGAATTGAAAATACTACTGTAGTTGCCCTTGCACTGTCGATCGGTGATGAAATTCAAACATTGCTTTTGACAGATTTCCAATGCCCAGGCGTTGATGAAATGTTTCAATACCGTGAAACGGTCACTGATCGTAGTGCCGCGTAGCCTCTGCGGTCTCATGACGAACCCCCTGACGGTTCTGTCTCCCTCAATTTTTGCGACCGGCCACAGAGGTATAACGTCTCCGAATCGACAGTGTCGGTCGTATTTCAAATCCGAATTATCGAAAAGCTTTTCTCTTTCCAGCCTGTGTTCCAATGGTAACACTCTTTCCGTGAAGTAGAAATCGTCGCTGTCGTCCGATCGATCGCCTCGGTAGATCACGCGTCTGTAGATGCCGTCCATCAGATGGTCGATGACGTCTTCACAACTGCAATCGCATGACCGCGATATGTAATCCACGGTTTCGAGGACCGCTTCGGTTACGGCCGTCCCGGCGTAAACGGTCGGGACGAACTTGGCCGGATGTCCTTTCAGTATTTTCTCGTCGTCGGAATATCTGATGGCGTACTTGTTTTGACCGGCGATGAAACACATGTTCACGTCCCGTATTTTGAGTTTCAGCAGCGAGTGTAAGCCGTCGTCCCACACCAGACTCGAAACAGTTTTTTGGAAGGCTCGACGGATCTCCTCGGCCAACCCTGGCCCGACCTTGCCCGCAGTCTGCACCAAACACCCGTCGGTTTGTGTTCGCAACACCTTGACCGAACGCTTGAGTTCGTCGAGCATCCTCGTGATCAGAGTGCGACAGATGGACGATACCGCCGCGTTGCATTGTACGGCGAACACGTCGCTCCCCCTCTGGGCCGTGCAGCCGATCAGTCTGTTGCACAGCCTCTTGTAGAAGTGCGCGTAAATGGCCTTGTCCGTTCTCCTTTTCAGAACCAGAGACGTGAAAACTCTGCCCGCGTAGCCTCTGTAGACGGTCGGGACTAGCGAGACGATAACGGTTTCTCCTCGGATGTCTTCGAACGGCACCACCAGACACCAACGGGCGAGCTTGAAGCGTTCCCCGCTCTTCGACACCATAGCGCTTTCCAAACGCTTTTCCAATTTCTCGAAATCCACCCTTCGTACGATCGCCGTCGTTTCCGGCGAGACGTTGAACGTGGCACATATGGTGGGGAACGCCGATTCGATATCGAATTCCACGATTTCCTTCTCCTCCCTCGCGCAGTGTATGCCCGCCTCATGCGAAGCGCAAGGCAGCGGTATCAACTTTTCGTCTTCCGTGTTGTCATTCTTCAGTATCGTATGCAGGTCGGCGTTGAAAGTAGTCGAGCTGGTGTACAGGGATTCGGTGACGAGGGTCCGCAGGAACTGGTAGTTGGCCAAAGGGTCGAACCTCGCGTTTCTACCGTGTTCGCCCGTTCCGTAGAGATCCGATATTCCTAGATACATTTCTTTCGCCATGTTGTAGGCCAACTCGGCTACGCGTTCCACTCTGAAGTGCAACAGCATGTCGGTCACCCGTTGTTGGCGTGACGACAGGACGTCCACCGGCAAACCGGTGGCACCGTCGGCGTTGGCGTACGCCGTCGCGTCACGCGTGTTCAGCTTGTACGATGCGGCGAACGCCGACACCCTCTCGTCTAGGTCCTCGGCGATCTTGGAGCAGTCCAGAGCGATCGAGTTGGGGTACATCTCGATCGTTCCTGTGGCGGCGTTGCGAGATCCTTCGATGCGAGACTGCAGCATGACCTTTCCACTCGTGATACCCCGTTCGACGAGAGCGCTGAGTACGAACCGGCTGTAAGACAGATCATCCCTAGTCGGGTCGACCACAAGGCGAACGTAGGTGTTGGTGTGTTTTTTCCAAAAACACGTTTTGGCATCGTCCAACATTTTCAAGTAAGCGGCGATTCCGTTTTCGAAAACTTCACAGACGCTCATGCGTACCGAACAAGTCTCGTCAACGGGAGACGAGTTTACCGCGACACTCAGTTCGGTCAGCGCGCGGGCGATTTCCTTTGTCCACACGTAGTATACGTGGAAGATTATGTTGCGACGATCGTAGTCCGTCACTGCGCTGAGACAGACGAAATCCCGTTCGTGGCGCACGTAGACGGCCGGTAACGATTGTAGTCGGACGGCCCCGTCCTTGTCACCGTGGAAACCGGGATTCCCGTAAAACTGGCTGACGTCGTGTGTGGTCAACGGGCTCGCGCTACCCGTGCGCTCCTTGATAGGTGTCCGTTTGCGCCGCCGATGATCCGCCGAGCTATCCGAAGAGCCGATAACGAATATCGGCCCTCCACCGTCTTTCCGTCCGTCCTGTGTGCGATCGGGTCGCATGTCCAACAGATGGAAGTTCACATCGAAAACCCCGTTGTCGTCGTCGTCTTCGGCTCGATCCCGTCCCGCGGCCCCGCCGTCTTTATCGTCGTTGGCGCTGCTCCACGCTTTCTGCAAATCCAGAGCGTGTCTGAACAGTGGCTCTAGATATCCGGTGACCGTTGTCATGCAGTTATTGGAACTGCGATTTATAGCGTATAAATCGGAGTTGTAAATGCTGTTGTCGCATAGGAATTCGAGTGCGCTGTTCCTATGTCTGAGGGAATCGTATTTCACGCGCACCAGACATCCGATTCTCAGGGCGGGCGTGGGAAACGTTTCCGTGAACATCGATTGCATCGAGCCAGCGTGTTCGAGACGCAGGAAACAGTGTTCCATCGAGACGGGAGGACAGCCTATCGATTTCAGCATCCCTCCGACGAGTAGTTTATTCTCCTTGAATACGAAATCCGTACTCCTCAAGTTTGGCAGTTTAGAATCTGCCGCTTCGTTCGAATCTCTCTTCTCGCCAGCAGCAGTGGCGTATCCATCTACTGTCGGTGTGTACCGACTGTACGGCGTTCTCTCGTACATGATCAGAAGGAATACGGGCGGGATATAGGCGGTAATACGTTCTTCGTATACACCGTTGTCCAACAACACGGTGCGATTCAACACGGCCTTCGTATCCGAGTTCGCGTGGGTCATGTAAGTCCTCAATACAACTCCTCGTGTACCGAGTTTATATTTATTACGTTTGGAGATCGACGAACGCGAGTGGTCGGAGAGGCTAGCGGACGATGACGATACCGCCACCTCTTCGTCGGCAAAGTCCATGTTTCATCGAATGCAACGAATGGTAGTTGCATTCGACTTGCACCTCCCACACACACTCTCTCTCTCTTCCCCCTCCCCTCCCTTCCCCGCAGCGTACAAGTCGACGACGTTTTCCGAACAGAAAATGAAGAGTACAACACCGACGGTCCCGCGATAACGATCAGTTGCGGTGCCGGCACCGTTCCGAAAAGCGAGATGTATCTCCTACTCGATGATAAATTGAAGTTCAGAAAATCCGCATACAAAACGAAAGGGGGATTCCTGTTCGCAGCGATCCACGCGTTCCGCTTTCACAAAAACTTGGTCATCGACCCGGACACGTTCCTACAGACGTTGATCACCCAAGCGGGTATGTTGATCCAGAGAAACCCGGAACTCTACCGGGCCGACTTGGTGAGTCACAGCGGCAAGTTGAAAATTGTTTCAACCTGCGTGGGTACCATGTGGAAGGATTTCGCCGCAGCTATCGAAATTAAAAACGAATCGTTCAAAAAACTACTGAATCTGAAGTTCTCCACCACCACTGACGAATCGTTGAAAGCTAGATTCTGCTCGATTGCGGCTACATTTTCACCGTACTACAACTACATGTGCACGGATTGCGGTCTTCGCGGTGTCCGCGTGCGAGGCAACATCGACGATTGGCTGCTTTTGAGGGATTCCCTGGACGGCCTGGAGTTCCTGAGCAAGATACACGGCGACGGCGATGATGCACCGAATCCGGTATTGGAGTGGATCGCCGACACGAAGCACATAGTGGAACGCTGCGCGGACTTGGTCGCCAACAACGCGGTGACGGCGGACACGGTTGGATGGTGGAAACGTTTTGTGACGGAAGATATGAAGTCGGGCGGCCCCTACATCAGTGGCCACATGGTTGGGTTGATACTGATCGACAGCAAATGCAAAATGATCGATAGGAAGCGCAAGATCCTGACGACCAACGAGGTACCCATGGAAGAGTTGGAGGTGGAAGTCGACCACGACGGTATCGTCCGCAAGTATCTCGTGGGAAACGTGTATGAAATGTCCAGCGACGATAAAGATTGCGTTACAAAAACGGAGTTGAGGCATGCAGATCAGTGATCATCACCTCGTTCTTGTCAGCCCAATTTTTTTGCTAATAAAAATGCTTATTTTTATTTATTTTTTACATTACTGTCCCACCCATCCTGATAGTTAAATTTTTTTGATGTTTGTAAAAATGGTTTGTCGACTTTTGACGGTCGACCGACTTTCCGAGTGTACCACTGTTTTCAAACCCCAATGTGTGTTTTTCGACCGGAGAAAAATGAATGTCATAGAAATTTACGATTACTACTTTTTCGACAGACCCTTCCGTCGAATGCCGAATCCGCAATGCGAATTCAGCATCTGCGACAAAAGCATAGTCTACCGCCGCATCGTCGCGGACGAGACTGACAGAAGCGGTAGTGAAGTGTTCCCGGACATCCTGGAATATATGCAGTACAACGTTTCGGGTGATACGGGTCTGCCGTCGTACTACTCGTGTTGTATGGACTACAGCGGCGGCCACATATGCAACGCCATACCGATCATGATCGGTTCCAAACTGGAGAGGGAACTAGTTCGAAAGCTATGCGCCGACCTCGGTATACCGTACGATCAACTTTACGACGGCGAATACTTGCACGGAGTTTACGCCGGTACGTTCCTGGTGAACGGCACGTTCTACTATTCCGTATTCAGGGAGTCGAACAACAACAAGATATGCCACAACACCAAGAGCAAGTTCCGCGGCGAAGAGACGGTCGCCTATTTTTACGACACGACCAACAACAGAGGTATAAAACTGTTTACCGGCAAGAACGGCCGGCTGAGAGTGAACGATCGTGACGGAAAAGAGATTTCCGACGTTACCGAAGGGACGTTGGCCCAACTGTACGCCGAGTGCCTACGGCGACCCGACCATTACACTTTGGACCCGCGCGAGGTGGCGGGCTTTTTCGCCGCCGTAAAACTGCTGGGATTCACCGGTATCGACAGTTTCAAGAACAAGATCTACACGAATTACACTATCGGGCTGAACGCGTGTCTGGACAAACTGCACCCGTTGCTGGTGGCGCACCCGTCTTGGAACACGTCTCTGATGATGGGCAAAGTCAATCTGGGTATATCGCAGAGGTTGTCCTACCCGAAAAGCAAGAGCGAAGTGAAAAAACAGAACGAACAGAAACTCAGGATGTGTTCGGGAGGTATGTCGACCGGTTATCTCGTGGAATCGCAGAGGAGGCGCAACAACCGTAAAGTGAAAAGACCGACCGCCGCGGGGGATCCGGAATGCAACGTCTCGGCTGTGGATGATACGGTAGCGGCGGAGTCGACAACACCGCAACCCGTCTCCTCGAAAATCATGCCGGCGAAGGCCGACAGTGGCGGTGGCGGCGGCAGCGGCGGCGGCACCATGTTCGGGAGTAACGAAATCAAAACCGACGGTCTGATCGAACAGTTCGAGAACTTCGAGAGGAACGGACCCAGCATGTTCAACCAGGTGACGGTGCCGTACTTGCCGTTCGTACGTCTGCTGTCCGCCACGGTGCAAAAACTACAGGTGGAACACGTGCACGCGGAATCCTCCAAGACCGTGCCGAAAGACGCCGTCGGTTTCGTATGCATGAGATACGTGGGAAACATCAGCACGGCCGGCAAGAACATGTTGTTCGCGGAACGCGTGCGCGTATCCTATGGCCACGTCCAGGAGGTGATACAGGACATCGAGGACGGTCTGCGATCGAGATCGGGCGGACTGGTGACGGCCGCCGCTTCCACGCCGTCGCGGGGGATGCGTATCGTGATCAACAACGCCGTATCGAAATACAGTCTGTCGGATCGCCGGAACCTGTTCGATTTCATGATGTGGATGAAAAGCGGCGTGCACCCTTTCGTGTGGATCAGGCCCGTCGGCCGTTATCTGTGTTTATACTTTTTCGAGGGAATACCGTTTTTGGAATACAGACGGGACGAACGGCTGTTCGAGGTGATCGCCGACAGGTTGGTCACGGACGTCGGTCTCCGGTGTATACGGGATATCGGTCATTCCATGCGTTTCACACGCAGCGAATTGGAATTGATACGAGACCGGGTGGTGGTGGAGGAGGAGTCGGGAAGAGACGCGCAACGCGCGTACGACGAGGACGAAGCGAACAGCAAGTTCATAATAGACATGTTCGACGTTCGTGGCGGCACGAGACGATACGGATGCGTCACGTCTCTACTAGCAAGACAACTGGACCAGTATACCGATTACACGCCGCCGTCCAAGCGCAGCGTATCGGTGAACGCGAGAAAGTCGGCCTGCGTAAACGTGTATTTCCAAAAGGCGGCCGCTCTCATACGCGGGTTCAACGTTTTCACGGATCCGGACGGTTACGAAAGGAAGTTGGCCGAACGCGCGTTCGACGAGCGCGGCACACCCGTGGATGTGACGTTACAACAATTCCGAGCCATGCGCGAAGACGCCGACAACTGTCCCCAACCGCAGTTCGGTGGCGGCCCACCCGAGGAGAACGGAACAACCACCACCGCGAGCGATCTGCATTCGCTGAGAAACTTCTACATGCTACGCACGATCTTCGCGGACATCGACGGCTTCAACGTGGAAGACGCCAACGTGATGGACGAGTCGGTGGACCTGTGTCTCCGTTTCAGCTACAGTTTTTCACTGACCTTCCTCGACAAAACGTCCCGCGGCGTGGACGTGTCGATACCACCGCCCAAGGACAGCGTTCGCGTATGCGGTTGGAACGACAGCGGCGAACCGCTCGCCGTCATCTTCATGATATGCACCATACGGACGGACGGAAGCGAACCTTGCGTTTCGAATCTGAACGCGCGTTCGAATTCGGATAACAGCCGGTCAGGTGGCAGCGGAGGCGACACCGGTCTGTTCTTCCCACCTTTCAGAAAAGTATCGGTCATAATGAGTAACGATGGGTCCTATCACGTCTACATTCTGCGCAACGACGCCGTGCTCATGCGTGCCATCAAGAAACGACGGGAACACCTGGCCGGAACTACAGCGAACCACGACGATCCGTACGGCACGGTGGAAGAAATCAATCCCTACGATGTGCTCGACTCCCTGCAAACTAGAGTATCGCGATTCGCCATCCAACCGGATTCCGGTGGAAGCGGTAGTGCCGCCGCGTTTAGCGGCAGCGTGGTCTCGGTGGACTTCAGGGCGCACGGCCGCGTGGACAAATACGACGGCATCAAGGTGGTCAACAGTTTCGGCCAGAAAGGGTTGGCTCTGATCAAAGACGTTCGACCGTACTTCAGGAGAGACGACGGACGGGCGACGACTGCCGGTACCGAGGAGATGATACCGGGCGGCGCGCCCGTTCAGCTGGTGATGAACGTCTGTTCGTTCGTTTCCCGCCAACCGATAGGACAGTATTTGCAGATGAAGAAGAACAACTTCGCAGTCGAGCGCAGCGCCGCGGGCGAACCGTGCCTCGCCGGTTTCAGTCCCGTGTTCTTCACCGAAACGGAACCCACGACCAAGACCTGCCTGGTACGACTCGACGAGATGATGCGGTCGGTCATCGTGACCGTCGGTCTCACGTCGTTTCAGAACATCAAAACCTCTTTGGAAAACGTGTACAACCCGAACGGCCTGCTGTGCCCGCCGCAGGTGAGACAGATCCTCAGCCTCTACCGGTGTTACGGCATCGCGTACAACATCGCCGGAGACAGCTACGAACCGTATTCGACCAGAGCGGAGGTCCAGAGTCTCTTCGACCTGTTCGACGAGTGCATGGAAGAGCTGAAGAAGACCGGTACGTCGAAAAGGAAATTGAAAAACGACGAAGATGAAAGTGGTGGTCCGACGAAAAAGAAAAAACACTAACCTCCTGAGTCTCATGCACCCCTTTTCGGTACATGTTTTTCATACAAATATAAACCTTATGTTTCTCAATCGTGTTTCTTTTTTTAGTACCCTATGTTGACCAACAGGGATTGTTACTCACTGGGGAATTGGTAAGTTTGTTGGGCGAAAATAAATTAATTTACGATGAGACGAACGCTGTGTCTGTTTGTACCGGGCGTGAAGGGAACGGAAATGTGGTGCGACCGGTGCGTCGAGAGGGCCTGGCCGCCCGCCTTCGTTGACGGTAGTCCCGCAGAGCTCGCTAGACGGATAGCCGGCAGTGGGTTTTCCACGCGAGTAGAGAAACTGATGAACGAGAGGGAGTACGAATGTTTGAAAAACCACGAGAAAAGGCCGACGAACGTCATCGGCCGCGTGAGAACCACCGGTGGCCTGTATAACCGTGAGGTGTACGCGAAATTCTTGGAACGCTTGAGAACGACGGTCGAGGATATGAAAATCGAAAACGAGGAATTGCGCACGGCGACTTTCCCGTACGATTGGACGCGCAGTAACGTGGAATCGGCGTACAGATTGTACTACGCGTTGATCGAAACCGCCGACGCGTACGACCGGATCGTGTTGATAGCGCACAGTATGGGCGGACTAGTCTGTCGCTACATGTTGGAGAACATATTGACGAGCACCGATCGGGGCGAAACGCGAAACGTGAAACACGAAACGCTGGCTTCGAAAATCGCTTTATTCTACGGCATCGGAGTGCCGCATTACGGTTGTATAAAATCCCTACACCACCTGGTCGACCCGGAAGACGGTGAATTCGGCGAGGCGTGTCGTCGCTTCGCGAGCATTTACGAGATGATACCATTCAGCGACCTGCCGGTGCAGATCGAAGGGCTGGACGACGGGATCGCGAGACGAAAACGTCGGAGAAGTGAAATTTTCATGAACGACGCCGGCGGTGACGAGATAACGATCGATCCTAAATTCTGGCGTCTCTTGCCGGAGAACGGAGACAACGACGACAGTGACGACGGCCGGGATTACAAAGAGAATCTCATACGCGATGTGGTATCGAGGTTTCCGATTCTCGGTGACCACGTGGACGACCTGTCCCGCGGTCTGGATTTCCATCTGTCACTGAATGTCGATCGCAAACCGTCGGCGTGCGTCTACGTACTGGTAAACGCGACCGGGGTGTCGAGTCCCTCCCGAATCGACAAACGGGGACACCTGGAAATGGGTTGTCCGAAGGGCGACGGTACGGTGTGTTCCGTCGTGCCGAAACGACGACAGAAATGGCCGCTCTCGATGAAGAAGCGCGGTAAAAGTCGCGGTGACGTAAAAAACAAGTCCGCGCAAGAAACTGAACACGTTTACACTCATAACGTTCACGTGAGTATGTTGAACAACTTGGACTTGGCCACTCCGATTAGATTTTTCGCGCTGTCGCCGCCGCATCGATCCGACAACGTTTTGAAAGTGTTGTGGAACCTCGTGGACGACGGCGGCGGCGTTCGTGGCAAACGCTTCGGACGGTTATGCGATGCCGTGACGAATCTCATCGAGGCCGTCAGACCCGCCGCGGAAAACGTTTCACCTCCGCCGTCGAAAGGGCCGATGGTGTCGACCGGCGTGACACAATCGGGTCCTTTCGAACTGAAATTGTTCAACGTTTCCACCGGCAACGGGCTGTGCATCATTTCTTTCGAACAAAAGGGTTTACCCGCCAACGGCCCGGATGTACCGATAAATATTTACATCGATAAAGTCGATGAAAAGATGCGACGAACAAAAAACGGTTCAACATGTATCAGGGTTCACAACGGAGGGTACGGCCACTTTTGGGACGGCCTCCGTTTCGTCATGCCCGGTTTCTATCGTCCGGGAGGTTCAAATTTGGCGGGGGAGGGGTCACAGGATGAACAGCCCGCCAGCGCAGTCGAGAACTGTTGACTGGACGGAATTCCCGAGCTTTCGGCAAATGTTATTTCCACCGGATCAATTGGTGCCGAAACAGACGGCCGGAACAGTAAAATCTTTCAGTAAAATGGGAATAAAGAATTTCCAGACGTACGTGGAGAACCTCTTCGGCTACGGTTGTTTCGGCGAGTTCGACGTTCAACACGTTACCGACCACATACGGGAATTCTCGTACGACGGAATACCTGACACCACCACCAACACCACCGATAGCGGAACACTGGATCGTTGCGGTGTTTACATCGACCTGTCATCGTACATGTACGGTAAAATGATGAAATCACTCGAAAACACGGAGGAATACGAAAGACTGATGCGCACGGTAGAAAATGCGGATCACACCAAAACCGTGGTGTGCGAATTGGACGCGAGAACCGTCGACAGGATAGTTGAAGACTGTTCGAAAGCGCTTATATGCACGCTGGGACCGATGCTTTCGAAGGCTTATCGCGTGTATCTGTCTTTCGACACGTGTCAACCGAAAGCGAAATATTTCGAACAGGCTCGCCGTAGGAGGCGCATGCACTTCTCGTTGGCTTCCACGTCGCGGGAAGCCTGTTACAGAGGTATGGCGGAGAACGTAAAACGGTCGATAATCGACCAACACATGGTAAGATTCGATGGACACGAAGGGGATCTCGTCGGCGTTCGCAGAGCGATCGAATCGAAACTGTTCGCGGACGATTTCGAAGTGGGAGAAGGAGAATGGAAATGTTTCTACAGGATATACCAGGACGTCGCCGACGATGCGGTGGATGTCTGTTACGTATTCGGTCACGACTGGGACATCGGGCTGGCGATGACCATGTACCAGCGACCGAATTCACCCGGAGCCATCAAGTACGTTTACGGGACGAAAAGCTTGTTCGAACACAAAAAGAATTTCAACGCTAAGGAACGGATGTTGCATTTCGTCTGTTTGGCTCTGTTCGGAAACGATTATGTCGGCGGTCTGGTGAATCTCAGCGCCGGCAACGCGGTACTGATGAAAAATGAACTGTCGAAGCTCTACAACGGACGTTGCGGAACGACTACGACGGGACACGTGGAATACCTGAGTGACACCCTGTTCACCGACGACAGTCTCACCGCGTTCACGGAGGAAGAGGACGACGTGGAAAAAAGAAAGAAACTCAGCATGTCTTTCGCCACGGTCGTCACGCGTCTCCTGTTGGCGGTCTATTGCAAAAAGGCCGAACCGCAACCCGATACGGTGGAACGAGTTCTCCGCTACGCTGACATCGGCCCTTTCGACACCAAAGCGGGCCCGAACGAAGAAACGATGGCACTGCGTAAATATCTGAGCGACGCCCGCGGTAGGAATGAAAAAGGAAGAAACGGAAGCCGAAGTGACACCAACATCGCGGCGACGGCACTCCGCACTTCGGCCGAAATGTCGGAAATCATCTCGGACGAGAGTACACCATTGGTGTGCAGAGACGCGCGCGGAAATCAGGTCACACGTACGCTACAACAATGCGTGGATTTGTTCGCGACCAGCCTACTGTGGTATCTCTCGTATACCAATTTCTATTTTCGTTCGCCGTCCGGACGTGCGAAGATGTCGTCGATGAGAACTAGCGACCTCGACGTAGCCGACAGTGGTTGCCAGGGTGGCGGCGGTGGCGGCGGACCTACCATGATCGTCGGCATGGGCATGGGTCGAGGGATAGCGTTCCGGTACAACGACCACCGGATGTCCAACAGATTCGACCTGTGTCGACTGTTGGAATTGAAACGAACGCTACAGCACATAAATTGTTGCAGACTGTACTGGATTGTCGAAGGAGCGTTCGCAAGAGCGTTCGCTTTGGAATAAATTGTTACAGCTAATTTCTTGTGTGTTATCATGTTTTCCCTCAATCCATTTGTGAAAGAAACATCGTCTGAAATTCATTCTACCTTCGATGCATTGCAAAATTAAATTTTTATTATTTGTGACCTGCTCCGTGGACGAGCACCGCTGCACTGAGCGTTTCCCCCACCACTTTTGGGGCGTGGCTTCCCCCACCACCGCTCCTCCGGCCAATGGGATTGCAGGGATTTTCCCGCCAAAACCGCGGACCAATGGGAGCGCAGGAAACTGATCACGTGACCTCCGTTTTCACATAAATACAGCATACCGTTTGCGCGCGACTCATTTGCTCCTTACCCATAATACTGGCTCCTTCAAGAAGGAGCAACAAGAGGGGGCCGGTGCGGAGCAAATGATTTTTGGGGGGGTATATATATAAATAGTAGATAATACGAATATATACGATGGCGGCGACAAAAACGTTTTCGCGAAACGAAAGTTTTGCCGAGGCCCGGCCGGAGTGTACACTCGATGTCTCCCGATGCATGTTGGTGTCGACGACGCGTGACGACGCGCGCGTTCCGGCCAATGCATAAGGTATAGGCCGAAAGACGCGCTGGAGACGCGCGCGTCCCCAGTGCGTCGTTGTGCTAAAACGTTTTTACAAAACGAAAGTTTTGCCGAGGCCCGGCCGGAGTGTACACTCGATGTCTCCCGATGCATGTTGGTGTGACGACGCGCGACGACGCGAGACGACGCGCGCGTTCCGGCCAATGCATAAGGTATAGGCCGAAAGACGCGCTGGAGACGCGCGCGTCCCCAGCGCGTCGCCCTCGCCAATGCATTAGGTATACGGGGACGACGCGCGGGAGACGCGCGCGTCTCCAGCGCGTCGTAGTGCTAAAAAGTTTTCGCGAAACAAAAGTTTTGCCGAGGCCCGGCCGGAGTGTACACTCGATGTCTCCCGATGCATGTTGGTGTGACGACGCGCGACGACGCGAGACGACGCGCGCGTTCCGGCCAATGCATAAGGTATAGGCCGAAAGACGCGCTGGAGACGCGCGCGTCCCCAGCGCGTCGCTCTTGCCAATGCATTAGGTATACGGGGACGACGCGCTGGAGACGCGCGCGTCTCCAGCGCGTCGTCGTGCTAAAACGTTTTCGCGAAACAAAAGTTTTGCCGAGGCCCGGCCGGAGTGTACACTCGATGTCTTCCGATGCATGTTGGTGTTGACGACGCGTGACGACGCGAGACGACGCGCGCGTTCCGGCCAATGCATAAGCTATAGGCCGAAAGACGCGCTGGAGACGCACGCGTCCCCAGCGCGTCGTCGTGCTAAAACGTTTTCGCGAATCGAAAGTTTTTCCGAAGCCCGGCCGGAGTGTACACTCGATGTCTCCCGATGCATGTTGGTGTCGACGACGCAAGACGACGCGCGCGTTCCGGCCAACGCATAAGGTATAGGCCGAAAGACGCGCTGGAGACGCGCGCGTCCCCAGCGCGTCGTCGTGCTAAAACGTTGCTAAAACATGTTCTACTTGACATGTCAGGAACAGGAGGATAATAAATAACAACACAAATTACATTTCATTTGCAATATTATTACGGAAACCTTTCGGCATTCATTCGGGGGAGACTGTTTCGGAACTTTCGGGGTCCGTTCTGGGTCTGTTCGGGGTCCGTTCGGGGTCCGTTCGGGAAGATTGTTTCGGAAACCATTCGGGCCGATTGTGTCGGACCTTTCGGCATTCATTCGGGGAGAACGTTTCGGGAAAATGTTTCAAACTGTTTCAAAGCTTTTCGGCATTCGTGGCTGACACATTTCAATCCGGGTTCAATCGGGCTGACTGTTTCGGAAACCTTTCAGCATTCATTCGGGGAGACTGTTTCGGAAACCGTTCGGGGTCGGTTCGGGGTCGGTTCGGGGTCCGTTCGGAAAGATTGTTCCGGAAACCATTCGAGCCGACTGTGTCGGACCTTTCGGCATTCGTTCGGGAAGAACGTTTCGGAAAAATGTTTCAAACTACTTCGAAGCCTTTCGGCATTCGTTCGGGGAGACTGTTTCGGAAACCATTTGGGCGGACTGTTTCGGACCTTTCGGGGTCCATTCGGGCCGATTGTTTCGGACCTTTCGGAATCCTCTCGGCATTCATTAAGGGAGACTGTTTTGGAGACCCTCGGGCGGACTGTTTCGCAGTAACTGCAACGCATTGGGTGTACAGAGCGATGTGAAAGTCTCTAAAATTTCCCCACCGCTATGTCAACTGCACAGTTTGCCATAAAGGTATTAACCGGGACAAAAAGGTGCGAAGAACATCCTGATAAACTCGGCCATAAGCTCAAAAATTGTATCCTCCTGGGACTCAGGAGGTTAAAAAAAACAATTCCTGTGATGCGCGTCGATACCGCATAACAACGGGGTCCGGATAAACGGGGGGATTCCGGATTGAAGATATCAACGGAACACTCCGGCCGGGCCTCGGCAAAACTTTCGTTTCGCGAAAACGTTTTTTTGTCGCCGCCATCGTATATATTCGTATTATATACTATTTATATATACACCCCCCAAAAATCATTTGCTTCGCACCGGCCCCCTCTTGTTGCTCCTTCTTGAAGGAGCCAGTATTATGGGTAAGGAGCAAATGAGTCGCGCGCGAACAGTACGCTATATTTATGTGAAAATGGAGGTCACGTGATCAGTTTACTGCGCTCCCATTGGACGGCGGCTTTGGCGGGAAAATCCCTGCAATCCCATTGGCCGGAGGAGCGGTGGTGGGGGAAGCCATGCCCCAAAAGTGGTGGGGGGAACGCTCAGTGCAGCGGTGCTCGTCCACGGAGCAGGTCACAAATAATAAAAATTCAATATTTGTGCAATTTGTTTACACTTTGTAAATCATGTGGAAATTCGCAAATGGACCTTCCAGACTGATGATGTAGGATTCTTTGTTTACGACCGGAATGTAAAAGTCGTTGAACAGAGCCACGGCCAGTTGGTTGCGCCTATTCAAATCCAACGTGTTGATGTAATTTTCAATTTGCACGTTTCCTATCTGTCCGAGGAAATGGTTTAGAAAACAGTCTTCTCTCAGAAACTTGGGATTCACCAAATCGGAACGTATTGTTCGGCCGGCGGTATTCCTGATGTGTTCGGTCAGTACCGTGTATTCGACTAAATTATACAATTTTAGTTCCGTCGCCGCCGTGCGATGTTCGTATTCCATCATGCGGTCCAACGCTAGAGCACTGTAGGCCGTATCCAACGATCGGTGTAGCCGGTCTTCCCTGTTCCTGGACCACACGTTTTGTAGTATTTCTACGAATAGCGTGGGATCACCGTCGAAAGCCTTTAAAATCATATCGGAAGTAGGTGGTACATCCGTTGTACTTTGCTCGATTGTGTCCGGTTGACGTTCGGACGCATCGTCGCGCTGCAAGTCCACAACCGCCGCTTTTAAATTCTCATTTTCTTTCTCCAGGTCTCGGATACGAATGTGATCGTCTTCTAATTTCTTCAGTACGAGGGATATCCTTGCTTTCAGATTGTCGCCGAAGCGGTTCTCGAAATAGGTGGCGAAATCCTTGGCGAGTACGACTTCTTGGGGATATTTTTCAAGCTGTAAGAGATCCACTATGCCGTGATACGCGTTATCTATGGTTTTTAATAAATTCTGGTAGACATGAACGGAATACGCGATCTGATGGCCGAGCGTGTCTATGCGAGATCGGTCCGTCGTCGCCCCCCGACTTCGGATTTCGGACAGATATTTTTTCAGATGGCCGTATTCGCTTTTGAAATCCATACCGTTCTCGTCGAAATATTCTCCCAACCGCAGGGTGGCGTCCGCGTTTCGCGGATCCGTAAGGAACGAATACACCGAATCCAGATCGGCCCATAACGCTGCGTTACGTTCGGTAAGGAAATTGATTTTCGACTTGTGATATTCTTGCTTCTCCTTGAATTTGTATATCAAATCGTTATATCTGTAGATTATATCTTCCACGACGGCAGCCGATTCCGTCTCGTCTCGGGCTCGGGACATCTGTTGTATCACGTTATCGTATTCGATGTTTTCGTATTCCATCGGTTCGTCATCTACGATTTGTGCCGACGAGGTTGACGGAACCACCACATCCGAGGTGGACGTCATGAGACTGTCGGCCGAGTTGGTATCGATCGTGTGTAACTCCGCGGTATTTCGATACGTTTCGTCCAGACTCGCCGTGATCTCACCACCACCACCACCGGCTATTCGACGTTTCAATTCCGCGTTTTCGAGTTCCAACACGTGGTAATCCCGCTGCAAGCGTGACAACCGTTCGCGCGCGTCCGCGTCGTCGCCGCTGCCGCCGGTGTCGCGAGACATCAGAGAACGGCATAGCTCGACGGCGTCCTCGTTCTCTCTCTTCGTACGGGCTATGGCGTTATTCACGTGTTCGGCGAGTTCCTCTCGGATCAGACGGTAGTCCTCTCTGACTTTTTTCAATTCTTCCTCGGTGAACCTGTGCATCTCGGCGCGGAGCGTTTTGAAACCTTCGGCACCCTCTTTGGTTTGGTCGTTTATCCGTTTCATCAGTTCGCGCAACAGGTTACATTCGCTCTCGCTCTCTCTCAGTTTCAACGTGTTAGAATCGTGATCGACCCGTTGTTCTAAAACCAGCGCCTGCTGTCTGATGATCTGCTCCTTGAGTCTGACCACCTCCTTTCGGAGTTTCTCGGTTCCGTCCGGTACCGAGGCCATCATCTTTTCCGCCGCCTCCAATTTCCTCGTCGCGTCGTTCAGACGCGTTTTCAATTCGGACGAACGTTCCTTCGACTTTTCCAGCGCGTTCAACAACAACTCCTGGATGGCGCGCACGTTTTGTATGTAATCGTCGCGTATGCTGTGCGTCAGATCCGGTTGTTTTATCTCGATCGAGTCCAACAGGCGTACCGCCGTCTCCAGAACGTTATCGCGCGACGTTTTAAAATTGAACTGGACGTCGGGTAGCGTCGCGGTCCGATAAGTGGTGGTCAGCGATCGGTTCACACCGGTTGCCGCGGCGTCGTTGCCGGAATCCAACTCTTCGCGCAGCGTACCGAGATCGGTGCACATGATTCCGCCAGTCTGGTCGCACAGATCGGGGACTTTGCCGTACATAGACGCGCGGTAAACCTGATGCATGTGATTGTAATGGTTGACCATCAACGGCGTCACGATAAAAGCTATGCGCGAGTTTCCACCCCCGTCGTCGCTCTTCCCACCGCGTTTCCTCTCGTGTTCGCGTAGAGCGTTGAGAAAAGACAGGTTTTTGCGTTGCAGGTTGTAAAGCGTTTTATACGACATCTCGATCCGTTTCGCGTCTTCTCGCGACAACACGGATGCGGTGTTGACGGAGGGAGCGCCGCCGCCGCCTCCGTTAGCATCGGACATGTCGGAGGACTTAATAACTCTTCTGTGTTTTTCAGATCAATCGTTCGAGCGATTTGAAGCGTTTCAGCGAAAACTCCTTTCTACCGTTACGCGCCACGGTGTTCAACTCGACTATATTCGCTTTGGCGTTGAAAAACCGTCTGGGCATTATGCTGTACGAAACTCTGGGATCCCTGTTCACCCATTTGAAAATCGAATGTCCGTTTTCATCGGTACACTCCACGTCGACGCCCTCGTCGTCAATCGTGATGGAGACGACCGATTTCGGCGGTTTATCCTTTTTGCCGCTGGTAAACGAGTCGGTTATCTGAAACTTCTCGTTCACTACTCCGTTGTAGATGATCTCCTTCGCGTCCGACTCGTCCGCATCGGACGGACCGCGCGCGTCGGCGTCGCTCGGACCTACGGTGATCCGGTTGCGATTGGACCCGGATCGGTGGTCGCCGCCACCGCTGATAGCGTCCACCCCGAAACTGACTAGAGACATCAAAGACGGCGAGTGTGACTTTCTTTTGGAACCGCCGTGGCCGTCGGTGCTCGATCCGCGGTTGTCCACGCAGACGATACGCAGACGGTCCGAACCGTATTTATTTTTGCCGACGGGTATCACGCAGAACTCGTCAGGGGCACAGTTGACCACGTAATCGTGTTGACTGTACATGTTTCCGACGGCAGCGCGTACACCGCGATTGTTCTTGTCGAACAACGGCGTGCCGGGGATCAGTTTGTGTTCCGAACGGATCGTAGGCATGAGTTGGACGAACAGTGAATCCCCCTGCGTCCGAAACACGACCACCTTGCTGTGCTTGTCCACGACAAACGGGAGGCTGATCAGAGATCTATTCGGATGGACGTCCTGACGCTGTTGCACGTGCAACGGCCGTTCGTCCACGACCGACGGTGAAGACGGTGCAATCGGATTTTCCTGCGTTGCGGACTGTACCCACGCGTAGACGTTTTTCAATTTACCGGCGGACGCCAACTTTTTTTCACTGACGATTTCACCGCATACGAAGGGGAACCTCGTTTCCACGCGCGTACCGCCGACAACGCCCTCGGCGTAGGTGAAACACTCTCTGCCCGACATGTTCACCACGTACAACTCGCGAACTTCCACGCCGTTGCGCGACGGTTCGTATTCCGTAAACTTTTTCCACGAGTATTCCTTGTATTGGAATTCGCAATCGCAGAAGGGGTACACGGTCAAGTGTTTTTGTTTTTTACGCGAATTTTCTCTCGTGAACGTTTGTCGATACCCTTCGTTCGTATCGGTTTTCTCCTGTGTTTCGAAACCGTACCGCACGTACGCGCCACCGCCGCCATCCTCGTCCGCGTTTCCGCCGGTGTCACCGCCGAAACAGGCCATCGTTCCTCGAACTAACGTGTTCGCACCGTAAACCTGTTGTTCCCTTTTTTGTCGTTGCTGCTGCTGCTGTTGCTGTTGTTGTGGTTGCTGCTGTTGTTTTGACGTAGTGGTGGTGGCGGACGTTACCGACTCCGATAATGCCGATGACGAGAGATCCATAACACCACTATTATCGACTACTAGCTTTTTACAGCTTTGTTTCTGCGTGTTTTACCAGTCGTTCCAAATTCAAAGTTCGGACAGGAACCGAAAACTGAGGCACAATCGATAACCTGTCGAACTTACTATTAATAAGAACACACACTGGCTGAGATGGACCCGTTTCACGTTCGCTCGTCACCGCGCGGTCGAAATCGAATCTCGGAAAAACTGACCAAGCTTCTAATCGACACGGCCCGCAGATACGATCTGTTGTTCGGCAAACACGCGGAAATGTTTCTGGCAAAAGACGACGCCCGAAATAAAAGAGCGCTGAACCGCGCTTTCGTGGCGAAATGCGTGGACGATATCGTGGCCACACTAAACGACGACGAGCTGAAAGAGTCTATCGCCGATTCGTTATGCGATTCCACCGAGCGCGTTCTCTCCGAGTGCGACGCCGATGGTTTGATATCCGCGGGAGTCCTCCCGAAATTATATTCGTATTACGTGTACTGCGTTTATTATATCCCCTCTAGTTGGACCAACGCTGTACGCAGTTTGGAGAGTTCTTTCCACCGCGACGCGACGCGGGTTTACGATCGTTACCTGGCCGTCAAGACGGTCATGACCAGAATTTTCAAAACCATAACGGATACCGTGTTGAATTCAATGTTTGGCGTCCACGATCGGACGTCGAAGACCATAAAACCAACCCACGATTGGTAGAGGGTATTGAAAAAAAGAAACACAATTAAAACGCAAGGTTTATATTTGTATGAAATACATGTTCTGAAAAAAGATACATGGAACGCAGGAGATTATTTTGTTCAGGCGTCGTCAGGCGGGCGTCTGTTCACCGCCTTCCGCGGCGTTACGCAGGTCGCTCTCGATGGCGGCTGTGCGGGCGATCCTGGATTCACTGTGGTACGGCAGTTCACGGCGGCACGACCAACGGACCGGCGGACGTCCCAACGTGCGTAAAATCAAGTTGGCATCCTTGAAAACGTCTCTGTTGAACCAACCGAACTTGTGCGCCGACAGCGGTGACGGGTGGCAGCTGGTCAGTATCACGTGTGTGGAACAATCGATTCTATCGCGCATCCTGTTCGCCTCCTTGCCCCACAACAGGAATATCTTCGTGTTCCCCTCGTCGTCTCCTCCGCGTCCCAGCCAATCGACTATGCGGTCCGTCACGCTGGCCCAACCGATGTGCGCGTGAGCGTTGGGATTCCCTTCCACGGTCGTCAGCGCCGAATTCAGAAGCAACACCCCGTCTTCCGTCCACACGGTGAGATCGCCGCGAAACCGGGTGTCGTCGTACCGGCGTGTTTCGAACGATCCGTCCGCCAGTTTCATTATGTTGACCAGTGTCGGCGGCAGACTTTTGCCCAACTTCGCGTATGCCGGGTTGACGCTGAAAGCCAGACCGTCGGCCATCGTGACCAGTATGTCCCTGTCCTCCTTGTCCTTCCTCGCCACGGTGTGGTAAGGGTCCTGTCCGATCACGACGACGTTGACTTTCTCAGGATCGGGAATCGCGTTGGCCCATTTCCATATGTTCTCCAACGGTTGCGGACAGATGAGTCGTTTCTCGGATTCCAACGCTTCGTGAATAGTGCGCGCCGTGGTATCACTCGCGTGTCGTTCGACGCCGCCGTCGTTGCCGTCGTTCTGGTCGAAAATGATGGTAAACCACGGTGGTGGCAAGTGGTGCAAGCACAGCATGGTGTATTTCGAAGTCATGTAGTCTCTAAACTCTTTTGCGGTCTTCCTCGACAGAGCCGCGACACCCGGTGATTCGGAAATAGATGTGGACTCCAAAGTAGATTTCAAAAAGCTGTCCATGTAACGTTGTTTTTTTGGTTTAGGCGGACCCAAGTCCTTGTCTTCAGCTTTACCGTCGTCGCCGGGCTTGACGGTACAACCGGGATGCGATGGAGGAGTATCCATGTCGGACAGGCGTTCAGAAATGGACTGGCCGAATGTACGAGGGGAATGTAATGAAAGGGAGAGTAGGGGGGGGGTTTGTTTTGTCAAGAAAACTAACTCGACCAAGACCAAACTAGGGTCGAGAGGAGAAGAAAAAACCAAATTGTTATGAGAATAAAATACTTTATTCAATAGTTCAACTGAAAATTACATAATTAATTGGCTTTCTTGTCAATTTCATCGAACGTTACCAGACGATCGTCGATAGTCAACAGTTTTACCCCGTGTTTGGTGTATATCTGCAGTGAGAACTTGGCCTGTTCGTTGACGAGAACGCGGCATCGCATGTAGGACGAGACGTAAATAGAGTCTTCGGTGACGTCCGACTCCACCGATTTCAAACAGCCCCTGTCGACATCGACGCAGATATAGGACATTTTCGTTTCGGAATTCTTCTTACCGCTGTTCCCGCTGGTAATCACTACTTCTACGTGGTCCTTCTTCGCGAGCGGCAGTTCTACCATCCGCAGATAGGAATGCAAGAGACTGCGGTCGTTATTCGCGGACGCATCGGAATACGACTGTATCGCACCCAAACAACTGTTGTTCTTTTTTGGTTCGGCGGGTCCTCCCGCCGCCGCAGCCGCCGCCGCCGTCACCGCCGCCGTTGTCATTTCGAGTTGATCTCTTTCCGCCAACTCTCTTTTGGCTTTTTTGATTTCCTTCGTCACCAGCTCATACATCACCTCGTACATCTCGTACATGGCCCTGTCTATGTATTCGCCGAAAAACGGAAACAGTTTCACCTCGTTCCTCTGGTGAACTCCCACTTTCTTCGCCTGTCCGACGAAAATGAAACGGAACGGGTTGTTGAACATCAGTTCTATGTAGTTCGACGTGTTCTTGGAGGTCGCTTCCATCGATCGAAACGATACGCTGTCAACGATAGATCTCCTGTTGAGTAAACACGATATCGGCTTCAGCTGATTGACGTATACCATGCTGTTGAAATGATCCATCATGGAGAACAGAGATTCTACCATGCGCGGTAGCTGGATGTGCGCTTCCGCGTAGTTGTTCCTCTCCAATTCTCGCAGGTGGTGTTCGGTCGCCCTCAGTTGGATTGCCAGTTTTCTATTATTTTGGGTTAAGAACATCGACCTGTAACGGACTATGTACATGAACGTATTGAAAATGTTGGTCAGCACGACGCTGGCTCCTTCGTAGCCCGGAAGCGGGCATCGCAGATCGAGGATCTCGTCGTTGTAAACAAAGCGATCCGCGGTCGGACGTGTCTTCAGCCTTTCGATCTCCTCCTGACGGGGGTCCAGTTTTACCGGATCATCGTCTTCGGTGAAAAGTTTTCTCTTGACGTTTCTTTTCTTGTGTTCGTGCGTTTCATCGGTGGCGGGGTCGGGTTTTGCCGGATCATCTTCTACGGTGAAAAGTTTTCTCTTCACATTTCTCTTCTTATTTTCGTGTGTTTCATCGGTGGCAGCGACGGTGGCGGTGGCGTCCATGTCCTGACTGGGGTCGTCGGGTTTTACCGGATCACCTTCTTCGGTGAAAAGTTTCCTCTTGGCGTTTCTTTTCTTGTGTTCCTGCGTTTCGTCCACGGCGTCGTCATCGGGGCCGGTCCGTTTGATCGGTGCGCCGCAAACACTCGTGGCGGGCTCTCGCGGGAATTGCATTTCACTCAGTATCGCGTATTCGTCGAGAAATCGTCGCGGCGTAACCGTTCCTTCGACATCGGTGTGATCGTCTTCCATGATTCTACGGGATGATATTTTTTCCGCAAATATATTCCCGAGTGGTTAGCGGTGCGAGCTGTTTACCAGGATTTGTGAAACGACGAATGGTGCTAGACCACGATGGGTATATAGAGTTGTTGACGTTTTGTCGTCGACAACTTCGAGTGTACACAGCGCCGAGACTTTCTGATGTGTTAGCGCCCTCCCCTTTCCCCTTTACCTCCCTCCCCCCCCTCCTGCAGGCTATATGAGGTGGGGTTAACAAATGCTTTCGCTATCCACCGCTAGGCAGTGAGAGAGTGAGTCGTCGTTTGAGGTTGTGTACAGCAAACAACTGACATGTCCAGATTCACAGCGATGTGCTGCGTGGATGAAAACACTACGTACAAGAAAATATTTACCAAAGTAGAACAATTTTCAAGTGATTTGGCCCATCTCAAGCAAAACGGGTTCAAAGTCAAGTTGATACTGGTAGTTTCGTGTGGAGAGGAAGTGGACAATTTCGTTTACAAACATCGTTCAGAAGAATCAGGTGAGGAGGAATCTTCAGACTCGACGGTTTACATGTTTGTAGCGCCTCTGATTCATTCCGTCTAGCCTCGATGCTTCCAGCCTCCGATGTCGTTTACTGGTTCAACACGCATCTAAGTGAATTTATGAATTTTTATAAATATGACGAAAACAGTGAAAATGTAATACTCTGTGAACAATTGCCATGCAGTGTTATAGCTACTTCGCGTTTGGTCAAATGTATCGGCAAAACCGGTAACAACGCGGAGGAAGAGATGTTGATGCCGCTCGCAGCATGGTCATCTGATCTAGTCACATTCAGGGATGATGGACAAAAGACGAATTTCACTGAACACAGGTGTAGTATGTTTCAATTTACAAATTTGCGAGCCGCCATCGACTATCTACGTTTGTTATGGCTACTGAGAGAGGAGATCCCCTGCTTATCATACAAACTTCAAGCGGACGAGCAGAGGTTACGTTTCATCACGGACGTAAGTGACATTCGCCGTGACCAGGAGTCCCGCACCACCATGAGCGCTTTGATACGTCCGTATTTTCGTATTAGTGACTAGATTTTGTTAATTTTTGAGTCTTTTGTGCCTCATTCACTGTGTTGACAATATAAATATTATGTTTTTTACACGTGTTCATTCATTTGATACCCTCAATGGGTAAAGGGTAAGTACATTTCTCGTACTTACCCTTTACAACTCGAGTATATGATGTACTATTCGTTTTGGTATAACCGTTGTTCAGTGGATCCCGTCATCGTATTGGGCATTTCCAATAACGACCCGCCCGAATCTATAGATTTGATTCGTTACGAATCACCGGGTAACTCGATATTCGGCTTAGCGGACTGTGAAAACGGGGAGTCCGACCTTTTGAAGTTTCGCGTGTGCTCTTGTGAAAAATGTATGGGTGAGATGTCCCTACTGGTGGTCAACACTTCACAACGCGACGCGGAGGCGGCGATAAATATGAATCCGTTGATAATGAATATCGTTAACCTGAGCTCTCTGACTAGATCGTATTACGTGGTTTACACATTCATAATACCGTCCATCCGCGATGACCTCGTGTTCGGACGAATTGTAAGACATTTGAACGTGTCACACATGTTCGTGTCGACCCGCTTCAACGTACTGGAAAACGTGGAAGACAATTCAATTTATAAGTTGATCGTATACCAACGAAAAACGCCGTATAGCAGCTCGAGAGATTATATCGATTGGATGTGCAATCAAATCGAAGGGGTCATCGGCTGTAAACCGATATACTATTCGACGAATTACGTCTCCTCGTTCAAGCCGTGTCTTTACCTATCGTCTTCACAATAGACGGCTTATCCATCCGAGATGGGAGGCGAAATTCTAAATTATTTGTTGAATATATTTATTTTCATCCGCACGCGACTGTGCGTGTACGCGAGGATCGGCAGAAATAGGTTAGCATATTGGTTCCAGCGACGTAGGCGAAAAAGACAAAAACACGAGATGTGGTCGTCCGACGAAGACGGTTACGATCCCGACGAGTCGCCGAGAATACCACCCGATCTAACGACAGGGTGTGGTGGAAGTATCGGGGACAGACGTAAACTACTCGAATGTTATATTTGTTTGGAGATCATATCGTTTCCATCCGAAACGGATGTACTGCCTTGTACGCATAACGACAGATTTCACTTGGCCTGTCTGTGGAAGTGGGTGAGGGAAAACAGTGTCAGGGATTTCCCGCAGTACGGCGTATTGAAGATTTCCTGTCCGATCTGCAGGAAAACAAAAGTCGTTCAGGTGTGCAACGGTTCGTATTCGAAAAGAATGTGGTAAGAACCGCCTAGTGATGTCTTCGACCGAATACCGTCAACCCGAGCGAAAAATTACATCGTTAGAGAATTTCCTCGAATCGGATTTCGAGAGACGGGGTGATGCCGCCGCCGGCGACGGCTCTTCCAACGTGTACGCCGTGACCGACGTTCAGAATGAGATCGCGGACGGTGAGTGCAAAGATTCGAACGGCTCGTGGGACATTCTACACGAGGCGCTCCGGCGAACGCCGTATACGGATTACGCGAACGAGTGGGTGTCGGCCGCCATGTTCAACACCAAGCGGTTTTTGGTTCGCACCTTCAGCAAAACACTTTCAAACTCCACCGGCGGGAAACGATACAACATGGTCCTGTTGAACGACGGTAACCGGTCCACGTATGAGAAATACACTATCGACCGCCGGAAACGCAGAATCCGGCTGACGGATTGAATTTTTGGGGTAAAAGGTGAAGGAAAAGAAAAAAAAGATATTTTGCACAGAAATGTATTTACTCAATCCGACAGTAGTTGTAGATCGAATCGTTCACAGCTTTGATTTTATCGTCCGAATCCGGGTTGCTCTTGTCACATCTGTCTTTGAGGAATACCAGTTTGGTCCCGTCATGGTAGCATTCGACGATGATCCGCTGATTTTTTATCGGAGCGGGACGTGATGCCCATCCACCGTTGACATTTTCCAGAGTCGGCAGTCCATCGGCACGGTATGCCGTCCGGTCGCTCGACGTAAGCGCTCCGGTGATGAGATTCAGTTCCAAGTCCACGGTGTCCACGCGTTTCAGCTTGAAATATCCGTATTCTTCGGGAGAAGCGGTAGACGGTTTTTCGGCGTCAGCGTCGATGTCGTCCCAGCGCTGGGCGAACGCCACTATCATACCTTCGCAGTCGTTTTGAAAGCGCGAATCGCAACGCAGATATGCCGGTAGGAATCGCGTAAAAAGAGATAGAATTTCATCCCTCGTCCTCCGACGTCCTCCGCGGTTCCTCGTTTTTTTCGTCTCCGGTGTCGGTTGTGGTGGCGTAGTCACGGCGTCAGCCATGCAATTCAATACGTCTTCCACACTCATATGTCCGTCCGTGATATTCGTGACGCTGGTGAGAGTCACGATCCGATGAAGCGGAACGGTCGTTTCGGCAGCCCTTATTTTCGTCAGTTCCGATATCACTTGGAGAGATGCGGTCGGTCTCAACGGTCTGTAGAGGTTGCACACGTGATGGGGGTTTTCAAACTGCGTTTTGATGGCGATACCGGTCACGACGTTACCGATGTTGCGACCCGTATCGTACATGACGTTGTTCCTGCCGTAAACGTGGTAGAGCGTATTCGACGATTTGATCAACACGGCCAGCAGTTCGGTAATTACATAGTAATAGCCTCCACTGTCGGTCGCCGCCACTCCATCGGAGTCCGATACCGCTGTCGGTCGCACCGCCTCGAGTTGGAGTACCATATCGTTGTCGAACGGTAGATCGGTGCGGAAGCTGGCGATACGGCCGCACGCATCCTTGACGATCAGATAGCCGTCGCAGTAGTAAAGGCCGACCGCCCTCATGCCGTCCCATTTCGGCATGATGAAAAAATCCACACCGATGCGTCGGTACAGGTGCGGTGTGCATTTGTTGAAATCTCTAAATTGGCGTTTGAACGTGTCGAAAAGACTGTCCATCCTTTCCCGTTGGACGGAGCACGTGTTTCTCGCCAACATCGCCGCCTTGACGAGATCGTACGGCAACAATTGGAACAACATACGACAGACCCGCTGCATACGCGTGTTCATTTCCGATGGGCTCAATTGCACTCGCGATTCCAATTCGATTTCAAAATAATAGATGGAATTGCAAGTGCTCCTGGCTTCCAGCGTGCCGCCGTACGAAGATTGTTCACCGACGGACACGCGCGTGTAAGGCACGTCGGTTTCGAACGCACCTTCGTAAAAACACCACCTCTTCTTGTTGTGCACCCGCATGAGGTGGCCGGACGCGTGATCCTCCCTGACGGTCGCCTTCCAGTCGTTCTCACTCAGAGTGGTCTCGTCTGACTCTTTGTACGTACAGGTGATGAACAACACTCTTCCGCGTTCGTGGTTCACGTACGGCATCTGACATTCGTACGCGTACGTCGTCTTCTTGTGATCGAATTTTTTATAGGTTACGCCGACATCGTCGTGGGAACGATACGAATTCTCGTCGTATCTGATCAACGCCCTGTAACGTTCGCCGTCTTTCCGCGGTGACGCGTAAACGTCTACGTTTTCTTCCGATGGCGGTTTGCTACATTTCTCCAACAATACGGACTTCAACTCGCGATACAGCTCGCCGTCGAATACCATGCCGCACGTGACTTCGTATTCGCGGTCGGCCGGCATTTCACCAAAAGGAGGAGTGAAATGTTTTGTTTTCATCGAACCAGTCACACCGTCAGACGGTAGACGTTCCTGTCTCGTCTCAACTTGGCATGTTCTGAACGGGCTGGGAGGAAGCGGGGTTGGGAAGGTGGCGGAAGAAAGATTCAGACAAAAAAATAAACCAAAAATTTTTCAATAAAATTGTATTTCAATTTATCAGTACATGCTACCACACTCTACCGGCCTGTTCAGAAAAGTATTGATGTACGGCTCGTTGATGACATATCTCCTCGCACCGACATCCCGGATAGCATTGATTTTTAACTCGATACCGGATCCGTCTTGTTCCACGTTGCTGCGGTTCGTCCCGTCTTCCGCCGCCGTATCCGACGAACCGGGAACGTAGGATGGCGACTTGGGATCCCAGGTGTCGTCGTCGGCGTTTCCGATGGATCCGCTTTCCAGTTTTGCGCTGTCACCGTCGACGCTTTCGTACAGAAGGTGTTTGCGAAACGCGTTGTTCACGAATTTCATGCTCTCGTTGAGACCGCCTTCCGATATGACAGAGGTGAGGGGGCCGTGGCCGACTTTCCCGTTGTGGCTTCTTTTCAACGAACACTCTGTAAAATATTCTATGCCGGCCAGTATCTTCACCAGCCCGAATACGAACGAATCCTCTTTACTCTCGATGACGGGTCGATATTTTTCAGTCAGGAAACAATAGAGAAACGTTACGGCGTTGTCTATGAAGACGTTCTCCGGCATCCCCATGAAATACAGCGTGTCGCTGCAATAGACCAGAGTGCAAACGCCCAGACGGTGTTCGACGCCGTCGTCGATCGATTCGTTGTACACGTCTACGCATCTCAGTAGGTCGTCCAACACTCTGTCGAATTTATTTTTTCTATGGACGGTCAGCGAGAAATACACCTCGTTCGACGCGTTGTTGCCGAACTGTTTGATGGTAAATTCGTGTTCGACCTTTTGCAACGGGTTCTCGCCGTTCGCGTCCGCCAGCGTGCCGAATATCTTGTTTTTCAAGTACGATTTCAACGTCTCTTCCCCACCGTCCGGTAATGATCTTTTCTGAATGCATACGAACATTAGCACGACGGTCGCCGCTCTCTTCAACGACATGATGACTTCGAATTTCCGGTCCATGTCGGCCGTCTGTTTTCTCCGGCGGCGTACCACCGCTCGCGGTGTCTTCTCCTCTCTTCCCCCGGCTCCGGTGTTCAGTTTTTCCAACGTCGCGTCCAAAAGGTTGGATACGGTTTCGACGTTGCGCTCGTGTCTTTTGAATTCATCGTCGCGTTCCTCGGTTTCCGCCGTAGTGAGGCCTTCGGAAGGAGTCGTCGTTGTCGGTGCGGCGGCGCCGTGTGTAGTCCGTTTCACATTCAAATTCGTTTGCTGCTTGCAATGCTGAAAAAACTGGGCGACGATCTCTCCGAAATATGTTCCGGGCTCCGGGACGCAGTTCTTGTAGCAACGTAGAATTTTCAAAAGTTTCTCATCGTCGAATTTGCAGTTGACGAAGCGGTCGAACGAAAGGTAGATCTGGTGCGTACCGTGCGCCATCAGCGTCAGCGAGCCGGCTAGGAAGTCCGCGGTACAAACGCGTTCGACCGGCCTCCTTCCGACCCATCCTTCGACCAATTCGGCTATAAGCAGACGAACAGCGTACGGCAGTATAGTGAATTTTTCCTCGTCACACATTTTTCCATAACGCCGTAACATCGTGTGCGGTAGATCGGACTGCGAGGATTCGGTGGTGAAGGTGGTGGTGGTGGCACCGGCAACCCGTCTTCCGTATTTGTAAATCAATTTGCGATCACCTTTACCTTCCCACAATTCTTGCATGTTCTTATCTCGGTTTTTATTTCGTCACCGCAACGTCTCTGTTCGAACGTGACGTCCTCTTCCGCGTGTCGGCACGAATTGATTTTCAATTTAGGCGAATACAACAGTGACGTGTAGTCTTCGCAGCGGACCAGCAGTCGTCTGTCGCTATTTCCCTGTCGCACCGTCGTCGTCGTTCGGCCGAACAGAATACGCGAACTGATTTCACTCATCAGCCGGAGACGTTTTTGTTTCTGTAAATCCAACGGTGTAGGCGATGCCGCTGCCGTCGATGACGTCCGTCCTTCGACAACCGTCGTCGAATCGGCGGTGGCGGCGGCGGCAGCGGTGGCGGGAAGTTTTCTCGCCCGCGGGTTGCACCTCCGATGGCGGTAGAACACCGTCTTATCGAGACGTTCGTCTGGCGGGTCGAAACCTTCCTGCAAACCGTCATCACCGCAAACGGAAAGCGGTTTGTGAAAAACGGCGGTCGCCATCATCTTATTGCCAGTCGGTCCGAGAAATCGGTCACAAAACCACATGTTGAACGTTTGGAAAAACTCTTTGCGTCTGGTGAAAAAGTCGGATCTCATCATCAGTTCGTTTTCAATTTCTATTAAACAGAGTATCTCGTCGTCGTGGTCGTCGTCTCCAGCGTTTTCCTCCTTTCCGCTTTTCAGTTTGTACTCGTATCTCTCGAAAACGTTGAACTGGACGAGGTAGTCGCAAGGACATAAATCTCTTTTCACGCGAGACAATATCTGTGCGAAATCGCCGCTGCGGTCGTAGCACCTGCGCACGTGCGGATAGTTCACATTGCGTGTCCACTGGCGTGTAAAAAACAGATATTCCATAGTGCTGCCCATCGGATACGCGTTGGAAGGATAGTAGGCGTATCTCTCGTGGGCGTCATGATCGAACACCCAAGCGGAGAGAGCCTTTTTCAAATGGAAATCGGCCAGCGCTCGGTGTTGTCTCTCCGTCAGAGGCACGACGCGTGTAACCGCGTCCGACGACAGAACGTTACCGTCCGGGTTTTCCTTCCAATCGTCGTTCCCGTAGCGTCTGTGTTGCAAGAGACTTTCAAACGCCGAGTAGTACTCCCTCTCGTCGATGGTCTTGCGAGGCTTTTCCTTTTCAGGACAGGAGATGTCGTTTACGAAATCTTTCAAAAGATTCGGCAGTTCGTCGTAATCGAAAGTCAGTAGTCTGTTGGCCATGGTGGTGGTGGCTGCTTCTGTTCGGATCGACGGGGTCCGGATGAACGGGGGTGATTTGAAATTTCAATTTGAAGATATCGACGGACACTCAGACCACCGCCGGGCAAAACTTTTGTCTCGCAAAAACGTTTTTTGTCGCCGCCATCGTATATATTCGTATTATCTACTATTTATATATACACCCCCCAAAAATCATTTGCTCCGCACCGGCCCCCTCTTGTTGCTCCTTCTTGAAGGAGCCAGTATTATGGGTAAGGAGCAAATGAGTACGCGCGCGAACGGTACGCTGTATTTATGCAAAAACGGAGGTCACGTGATCAGTTTCCTGCCCTCCCATTGGTCGGCGGTTTTGGCGGGAGAATCCCTGCAATCCCATTGGCCGGAGGAGCGGTGGTGGGGGAAGCCACGCCCCAAAAGTGTTGGGGGAAACGCTCAGTGCAGTGGTGCTCGTCCACGGAGCAGGTCACAGATAATAAAAATTCAATATTACGGATATTTTGATACTCGCCGTGTCATATCACATCGGAGGTGGTCTGGATGGAAGTTTTGCTACATAAGCTCGTACCTCGTGTCTGTTGTTGAAATACGACCGATACCAATAGGGTCTCACGGTGAAGTCTGATTTCGAGAAACGCAGTATGGCGCTGGTAGGGTCGGCGTTGTACGCGGCACCCGAAGGGTTTACATCGATGTTCGGCACTACGGCGAGTCGCCTATCGTAGCCGGGCTCACGACACGCCACCACACTCCGTTGTTTTTCGATTTCGTATTCACTCGCGTCCAGAGAATCGAAAGTGAAGCCGGAAATGTCGCGTTCAACACTCACGTGGTCGCAATATGGAATCTTCACCGCCTGCACCGGCGCCCAATAGGTGAACATGGCGAACTTGGCCGGGAGATAATGTACGAAATCGTTGTGCTCGGTAAGGAAGTCGGACATCGTGGTCTTGTCGAACGGGACGGGAATGGATTCCGCGTCTTCCGGGATGGCGCTCCGCGTCACGAGTATCTTGCCATGTCTATCGGTCAACATCTTGTTGGCGTTCAACATGTCCAGAACAACTGGAATAACTTTGGCCGCTTCGATTTCCACCGACATTACTGGCAGGGGGGGAGGAAGAGGAGGAGGAGGAGGAGTATGAGAAAGAGAAGGAGAAGAGGGACGGGTACGAGCAGAACGGGGGATCCTCCGTGTGTCCGCCACATCTTGCGTACTCATCGCTGCCCCACCTCTAGGACGAACGAAATATTCCGCGACGTAAGCGTCGATGTTACTGTCCGTTTCCGTGAATTTGTAACAGGCGTTGGAGTAACGACCGCCGTTTTGCGGCAGATAGTCGTCGTCGAATATGACCGTCGACACGCGTTCGGAGAGCGGTTCACAATATCCGGTGCCCGAGGGCGTCAGCGTCAATCGGCATCCGTCGGCGATGGACGAACCGCTGAGAGCGTCGAACGCGCACGGGTTCGGTACGTAAACGTCCCCGTTCCCGTTTGAAAACGCTTTTGCAAAATCTACACTGACGAAATCGCTTTTTATATCCAACGTCGGGGCCGATGTGGATTTCCCCGACGTCATTTCGGCACTCGTTTCGTCGTTTTCCACCAATAGATCCTCGTATAGACACAGACCACCGGTCCGTCGGCTTACCGGCGAGGGTACGCACGACGGGAGTCCCGTGTCCGGATCCCTCCCGGGCTCGGTACACCCGTTACCGCACGTCAGGCATTCGAATTCGTGTATATCGACGGGTCCGGCGTCCGGCAAAACCTGTCCCACGGGTATGCGCGTGGTGGAATGCACTAGATTTCCGGTGCCCCCGCACGCCCGATTCGGCGAACAATCCGACGCGCCGCCGTTTTCGTAATCACAGAGAGACGGCCAGAAACAACGACAGGTGGTACGCAGATGGCCGTGATCCGTAATGGTGGTGATCAACTCGCCGAATCTGGGATCACAGTTGACGGGTTCCGCTCGTTTTAGGCAATAACCTTCGTTTTCCGACGCGTTGGCCTCCAGCGTACTGCCGTCTTTCAAATGTATCCTACGGGTCACGTGAGTGCATTTCCCGTCGTCGCCACCATTGCGACAGGGGTCGTCGACACCGGTCATCAAGTCGCACGGTATTCTTTTAAAATCGACGTCAACGATTTCGAGCGCGTCCACCGGTTCGTGCGCCCCCGGTGTTTTTTCAGGCCTGACGGACCGCCTTTTCACACGCCATCCAGTATATAAACCGTCTTCCCGACTGTGAGTTATCATGAACGCAACGAAGATCAGTATCGCAAACAACGGTATCACGAACAGAAAGTTCGAACCCATTTTCGATGTCAAAACGCTTACAATTTAGCGTTTTTTCTTTTTCGAATCGCCCGTCGACCTTAGTTTTTCGACGGGTCCGATCCAGTTATTCGGTCTTCCCTCCCCTCGTCTGTCGTCACACCCTAACATACACACACGCACCACCCATACATGTACTACTACTACTACTACTACTACTACATCCCGTTACTTCGTGTATCATGAGCTGCGTGGGAAGTGTAATTTCGACGGTGACGGATGTGGAAACGGACGAGAGAACCCTGTTACAGAGATGTTCGTATTTGAGAGATAAACTCAATCTCCGACAGTACAAATCGAACGGAAGCTATGGAATCAAGATGTTCGGTGGCCGATTCATCAAAATCTCGTCCAAATGCCTAAAAGAGTGTTACACGTTACCGGCGGATGGAAAATGTATAGAGGACTTATTCGAAAGGTTGGCCGATTTTATGACTTCACTGAAAAAAGATAAGACTAGACCGCCGCGGACGGATTTCACGTGTCTTTCACGTTTGGAACACAGGAAGGTTTTCGTAGACGTGGACTGCATCGAGTGTAAGATGGGTAATTCGGCCAAAGGGATGCGGCATTTCAGCTTAACGAAATCGGTTAATCTGATAATATCCACGGTCGGCGCGGTGTTCGATAAACCGGTGACCGAAGGCGTGTATATGACGGCCGGCGGAAACACCTGCGGTTACCACCTGTTCTTCAACACTTTGACCTACGATACCGAAGGTGGAAAAACGGAATCGGCGCTGATGGACATGTTGGACGACGCTCTGAAACGAGAGAGAATATCCAAAGCGGCTATCGACCGCGGCTGTTCGCAGATGCCCCTCCCGACCTCCAGTCATTCGAATTCCACACGGTACACGGTGCCTTACCAATGGAAAAAAAACAATGACGACGGATGGAAGAAGGTTACACTGAGATGGTACGACATGGACGCCGATACTTTGAAATGTTTTTCGAACGTGGCTTTTCCCGAGCGTTATGGAATCGATACCGTGGAGGAGGCGGCGGAGGCGAGCGACACGAACGGAGTACATGTTGAATCCAATGCTAGCGACACGACGACGACGGGATCTCCGGTGAAAAAGCGAAAGACACGAGATTCAGACGGGACACCGGGCGAAGACGATGACGGTATGAAAATAGATTTACCGTCAGCCAAGAGAACGTGCACCGTACAGAGGGTGGCGGCCTCGAAGGTAAAACCGTTTGATTACACCGGACCGCAGGGAAGAGATCGACAAGAGTCGATAGAGGCGGAAGATACGGTAGGGGGAACGGTTTATACAGCGGCGCCACCAGCTCAGGTAATGCCACCGCCGCCGGGAGGGGCGGATTCACCGGGATCGCCGCGTCAGGAAAGCGAAGACGATGTCGTTTCCCAGTTTTCAGCCGACACCGAAGCTACGGAAATGTTTTCGTTCGTTTGCCCGACGTCGACGTGTGGAACAGAAATCAAACGAAATCCAGTTGAAGACGAAGAAGTCGTTTCCCGAATATCGGCCAGCAGCACCGCGGATACGGAAATGCGGTCGTTCGTATGCCCGCCGGCGTATCGAACCGAACTCCAAAAACATCGAGACGATGATGACGAAGAGATGGCTTCTCGACTTTCGTCCGATATCGACGCTGCGGAAGAAATGCATTCGTTCGTGTGCCCGCCCGCCTATGGATCGAAGCGTCAACAGAATCGAAGATCGCGCGGCCGCACCAAGTGTGTTCCAGACACCAGGAGGGGCAGTGGTGGTGGTGGTGGTGGTGGTGGCGGTGGTGGTGGTGGTGCCGGCATTGGTGGTGACGGTGGAAGAGCGCCGCACACCGGTATAGTTTTGAAAAACGTACTCGACAGTCAGCCGTACAACTGTGAAAACGACAAACACAGTTTGTTCGCTGACAAGCAATACAAGGCGGCCATACTCTGCGACGAGGAAAAGGAGGCGAACGCATCCAAGTCTCGACTAGATCTGGAGAACGTGGGTGGAGACAACCGGCAGCGTGTATACATAGTGCCGGGAACCAGTTCGAACGTGTCGCGCGACTACAAAATTCTCGTCCAGTTGGTGAACGTAAACAGGTCCGTACACGGTGGGGACGTGACGGTGAGACGTCAATGGACGGATCTGCTGGTTTCCTATTATGACCAGCACCTGAACAACCCGGTGATAATGGAAATCGTAAAATTTGTATTCGACGACAAGAGAGTCGAAGGTGTATTCGGCGACGACGAACTGGTGGCGATCAAGCGGTCGATCGTCCACGTGATGACGCCGTTCAAGAGGTCGAACAAAGGCGACACGGCGGCGGCGTCGGAAACTATCGACAACGACAGCCGACCGGAAGCGAGATCGCACAAGACCGCAATCGTGGGAGCGCTGATACGCGTCTGTACGCAGCTCTTCGGAATGGTCACGGCCGTAGTGTCGGATCTGAGGAGAGTGCAACAGATGATGGAGAGGAAGGATCTATCACTTCTCAACCGTACGGTCGTCGATGCCAAGACTATCGCTTTCGTATCGAATGACGGCGAGGCCCGTACTATAAACGACAGTGACGACGATTTGGACTGTTCCGCCTCGATGATCGGCGGTAACGGCGCGATCGGTACGGATAACTTGAGATTCACCACGAACTACACGCTGTTGGCATCGTTGATCGTGCACGAGCAGACGAACGTCTCCGACCAGGCGCTGTACGCGTTTCTCTACTACTACCATCACTTCCCGCCGGTGGCCTTGGATAGGATTCTGGACGAGATACACCACGACGGCCTGATGGTGACGGCCGCCATCAAGCATTTCATGATGTACGATCATCGGGGCAGACCTCTGACACTGCAGGATATATTCGAAGGGTTCAACGACGCCGTTATCGCTCTGACCGGTCCCGAAAGGTTTATCGAGATGAGAAAGAAGAGTAGAAAACGCGGGGATGCGAAAAAGAATACGCAAAAGAGTAACAACGGCGGACCGAGAAGACCGACCGACCGAAAGAGGAACGGCAGGGGGAGGAGTATGAATGACAACGACGACGACGAAGACGACCACAACAACGACCATTCGCATGATGTGGACGACACGAGTGAGGACGGCGGTGTCACCGCCGAAGAGATTGAAAAACTCTTGGGTGGATCGGAGAGGAGACGACGACGTCTGATGTGCGAGGGCCATTCGACGTCGGACGCTGCTGCTGCTGCTGCGACAACGCGATACGACAACACGCGGGCCGGCAAAAACCGCGACTCGTACGAATGGAAAGACAAACACCTGTGGCAAGCGATAATAAACTATTATCTCAGACCGGTCGTGATGCACGAAGACCGCCTGGTGTTCGCCAACGACAGCTACGATACTCCCGAAGACGACGCGGTGGAATCGTGTGTCGCCCACGTGATGACGAAAAACAGAAATACGAAAGCCGACGTGACTACCGCTTTCAAGGACGCGCGCACCGCGTGGCGGATGAAACACGGCAGCCAGTTGGTATACGAGAGCGATCTGAAATCCGACGTGATCGGCTGCTGTTTCCACATAAACATCGCTCTGAAGATGTACGAGATGTTCTGCGGCGGCTGCGTCACCAGGATGAAGCGAGTTCACAGGAACTATCTGATCGACCGATCGCGTTTCAACATGTCCGTGTACGACGTGGTCGCCGAATGCAGGACCGCCACCGTCAATCTGTCATCGGCCATCGACCGTTCGTACATGAACCTGCTGCTCCGCCAACCGGTGGTGCCGCCCTTTCTGGAAGACATGGAAACGCGACAATCGTTTCTGTCCGAAGCGGAGATATCGCGCGGTTCGTTCTGTTGTCTGTCCGTTATGGACTACATACGCGCCATGAACCTGTTCGAAAGAGCCAACTGCCATACTAAACCCGAACTGGAGACCTGCGATTATATCGAGAGATTCCTGGACGACATGTATACCGGCGAAATAGCGGCGGACCGTCCACCGGACATCGGAGCCGATCGCAGGATGCGCCTGTTGTACACCTTCTATTCCCTCTACCTGTTCGAATGCGTGTTCGCCATGCGACACGCCTACATGATGCGTGAAAACTGTTCCATTCCCGTCGAACGGCTGTGCTACGAATTGGACATCCGCGAGCTGCTGGTCTTGTTTTTCGGTGAGAACAGCATGAAGATGGTCGAGGGACTCGACGCCGATCTGGAACGGAGGATACGCCACACGGCCGAAGGATGGAAGAACGACCGCGGGGGGCGGAACGACGGCCGTTCAGCGACCGAAGAGGACGCGTCTACGGCGACGGCGAACAGCAGATTCGACGTCAGACCCGTGTTGGCCGCCGAGATACCGGACAAGATACAGCGCATGAAAACGCTGTTCGGGCAGTTCGGGTTCGACGTTATGCAGGAGAACACCGCCGCCGCCGCCGCCTCCTGTGAGAACGCCATCGATAATCGCAATTCGGCCAACGGTGGCGGTGGCAGTGGTGGCGTTGGTTTTGGCACAGACGAGGACAGTCGCGGCGGCGGTGACGACGACGACGACGACTTCCGTCGTCCCCGGACGGAAAACAGTTGGGAAGACGAGAGTAGATTCGAACAGGAGTTTTACGAGTGTGACGATTGGTTGGACAACGCGTGCAAACGGATCCGAGACGACAGTATAACGGGAAGGTTTTCCACACGCACGCCGATGTTGTCCGGCGGCAACAACCGGTGCGAAGGTGTCTTCCTGCCGGAGACCGTACGTTCGTTCATGCATCTGGAGTTGAAAAAGCATATAGATCACGACCGGTTGGGGAGACTCGAGAGAGCCGCGAAAACGAGGACGGACGGCGGCGGTGGAGTATCCACGGCACTCGGACACTTGCCCATGCGGCTGAAACTGTTGGCGTTCATCATGACCGTGCACACTTTTAAATTGAAAACCAAAAGGTTGTGCAAGGATTTCGTCGAGGAGACGTACCGCGAGGCCGACGGCAGATTCGCCGAAGAACGCCGAGTCTACAGGGGCGAGGTGAACCGCGAGACGCACAGCGGTGACCGGCCGGAGAAAATCTGGTTTCGCACGACCGAAGCGCTGTTGAACGACCGTCGGTCGTTGCTGTTGCACGCCAGGTGGCTGGCGGAAAAGAGATTCGAAAACAGTTTTTTCGTCGGCCTGGACCCGGCAAGGGTGTACGGCGCACTTTACGATTACATGAGAAAAAACAAGGACGTGTATCCGGCTTTCAAGGAATACGACGGCGACGAGAACACGAGTGGCGCCGCGCTGAACCTGTGCACAGCCATGATGTACGTACTCATAATGAGCGCTTACGACCAAGAACACGTGGACCTGTATTTGAAAGTGTTCCTGGCGGTCGAATGGCCCGGCCAGTGGGCGAAAACCATTTTCGTTTGGAAGAGCAATTCGAACGCGGGGAAATCCTATCTGTTCGATTCGATCATCAAACGAGCGTGCGCCAACAGCACGTGTATAAACGATCCGAAGGGCGGCAAGGAGAACGCGCCCGAGAAGGCGGAATACGTGAAGAACTTCGTTCTGTTCGCCAACGAGTTTTCGCAGGCCAACTCTAACGAATTGAAGAAAATCGTTTCGGAAAGCACTTTCAAATTCAGAATGAACTACGGTAACGTCATGAACGAGGTGTACGCCACGGGGAAAATCATGTTCAACTGCAACACGCTGCCGCCCACGAGCGACGAGGCGGCCATCAACCGGTTGACGCTGTTCAACATCCCTTTCTGGTTCTGCAAGAGGCAGCGTATAAGCGATGCGATGCTGAATTGGATATGCGGCCTGAACTCGTCGAAACGCACGCGCTGGGAGATGGCCTACCGTTACGAGCTGCCGTCGCTGTTGACGGAAGCGGAGAGACGCTTTTTGGAATCGCACGGCGAAACGAAAAACGAAAAAGATCTACTGGACGGATACGCCGCCATCCGGCCGAATCTGTATCTGACCGAGTTCAACAAGTCGGTGTCATCGCTGTTTCTCGTCCAAAACAAGACCTCGCGGTTGTACGCGTCGTCCTCCCCGCCGACGGATCGCATCGTACACGGTCTCGTCAACATCACCAACCATTTCAGCTGGTTGCGGTTTTTCAAACAGTTGGACACGCCCGTGGACTTCTCCACTCTGCCGGCGTCGTCGGAAGCGGTGAGAAGCGAGTGGCTCAGTCTGACGCTACCCTACCAGGAATGGAAACAGCTGACCGGCGCCAAAACGGATCCGTCGGGCCGCGTTCCGGCCGAAACCATCAACAGATCGCTGCAAGCGTTCTCCGTGAAGAAGAACATAAACTATTTCGGCATCAGACAATTCTTCGAAACGGATTTCGCCTCCTCCAGAGAGGCCATCAAAGACGAGTACTACATGCGTTTCGATTCAAAAGTGTTTAGCGATTGAAAGTTTGCCATTCATGTCCAAAAATATATTGTTTTATCAGTCGTTTTGTTTTACATTTTCCTCCCCCCGAGTCCCGACAGGTCTGGCAGGAAGATTTCAACATATGTTTGGAAATCATATCCGTCTACCCCTCATCCAAAGAAATAGGTGTACTAACCTCCTGAGTCCCAACAGGCCCGTCAGGAGGATACGATTTTCGACCTTATGGCTGAAAATCCTGTCCGCCGACGATAGACGAACGGACGTAGTTTATTAATATGTTCTTCGCTCCGTTTTTGTCCCGGTTTATACCTTTGGACAAACCATTATGAAATGGGTTTCATGCGTGTTACACAACTTATATATATTTCCACAATCGGACGTAGACGAACATAAAACCAACCTACGACTTGTAGAGGGTATTAAAAAAAAGAAACACGAGTAAAACATAAGGTTTATATTTGTATGAAATACATGTTCCGAAATAAGGCACATGGGACTCAGGAGGCTAAAAAAGGTGCAAGGAACTATCGAATTGAAATACAGGGGTATTAACAAAATATTTTATTGTATGTGATGAATATTAAGAACATTTCAATGAGAAATGAAAATATTTAACATTTCAATGTGAAATAGGTATAAATATTAAAAATATTTAACATTTCAATGTGAAAACTTCAAAGGTCACAGTAGAATTTTGGAGAATCTTCCGGTGGGGGCGGCGGCGGCGTGTAGGACGACAGCTCGCTCCGTACCGATCCGGGCCCTTCCGTTTGATTCGGTCCTTCCATGTGATCGGCTTGCGTCGGCGTTGCTAGACCTCTTGCGTTGCTAGACGATTCCCCCGTCGAACCCACCGAATCATCACCACCGAAGACCGGCGGCCGCCAACTGTAGTCGAACTCGGGTAGACTGAAGCCGTTGAAAAAAATGTTGGACGTATCATCCGTGCTGTCCGTATGCGGGTTATCATTCGTGGTGTCCGCCAGACCGGTTCTCACCGTGGCATAAGTTATAAGAGATGTCACCTCTGTTCCGAAACTCAAGAAATTGGAAGCTGCCGCCGTGTTGATATCACACCGGTCGTCGGTGTTTGTACAAAAGGGTCGTCGCTCTGCCGGTTCCTCGTTTACGGCGGTGCTCGGGTCGAATGCCGTGGGCGTGTTTTCTAACGTTCGTTCGTAGTTGTAAGATTCGTTCCCGCCCATATCGTTGAAGGAAAATTCCTCGTCCGGAAAGATTTTCGACGATTCGGGGATGATCTCTTGAAATTGAGTGAGATTTTTAAACACGATGGAGAATATGGGGTACATCACGTATTCCGATTTTCCTCCCCCCACCGGTCCTTTCCATTTCAATCTGAACGAACGGAGAACGCAGTCCGTGGCATTCAAGTCGGCAGGCACTTCCGCGAATGTTCTCACCAGATTTGTAGACTTTTCAATATAATATGTCGACCTGTAGTCTACGAGATTGCATTTCACAACTATCTTATTCACCTCTTCGAGACATCGATTCGGATCGGTTCTGGCCGGATCCGTTTCGTGTAGCCGGATGTAACGTTCATCCCGCAATGCGATTTCGAGCCTCTGGTCGATCGTATGCTTAGCGTAGGCGATCATTTCCCGCACCTCTTCACATTCGGAAAATAGATATTTGTGAAATCCCTCCTGGGCCGGGTACACGTGATTGATATCCATGATTTTCAGTTTTAGTAGAATGTCGTTGACCGGTTGCACATCGTAGAAATAGATACCGTCGTCGGAACGCACTCTTTCCGCAACGCTGTTCGTGTCCAACAGGCTGTCGAACATGTTCACCATACACTGTTCCGTGATGAAATCTTCGTTGTTTCTGTAGTAGTGGATGCCGGGATGGTTGACGCGACCTGTCAACTCGTACATGTACTCGGTTCGGTGTACTTTCAGGTGGAAAGGCTGTTGGTGTGCGGGCCGCAGCGGTATCTCCATTTTATGACGGTGCACCAGCATCGTGACGAACATGTCGATGTAGTTGGTGAATGCGACGTCGTCCGCGGAACGTTTCTCAGCGTATTCGATGACTTTGGGGAGAAACGTTTTGATGGGATCCAGAACGCCGGTCTCATTTATGATCTCCCAACCCAGGTAGGACAGATCGTTCTCCGGTATGGAAACGATGAATGCGTACATCTCCTTGTAGCATCTCCTGCACCGCGACGGGGACGCGAGGCGTTCGGGTATTATCGAGTGCATCTGTTCTAGAACACCGTTTTCGCCCACCACTATGAAAGTGGAATCCTGCATCAACCTGCCGGAACGCACCCGTTGTAACGTGATGTGCTGACTGGTCTTGGGTATATTTTCGATATGTAAAACTTTCGTCCAATAACGGCCGGGCGGCCCGGTGATGCAAGTGTCCATCACTGGTTTTGTCTGTCGCGCGAAGAGGGCCGGGACGTTCCCATCGTCGAATTTAATGAATACCGCAGATTTGATTTCGTTGTTGAGCATGACTCTGAGGTATATATCGGCCACCATCGCCAGTCTGTCGATCAGAACGTCCATTTCCGATTCACCATGTTTTGCTGGCCTCCGCTTGGCGATCAGAGTGTCCACTTCCTTCGTACACAGTATGACATAGTAGAAAAACCCGTTTTGCTTTTTAATGAGAACGTCAATCATGCTGTCATCGGTGGCGGCGGGCTCGTTGGTGATTTTCTTCGACTTACTTTTGGTCTTACAACTGTCCTCGTTGACGACGATGGTGTTCTTCAGTTCTTGGGCGTTCTCGCAGAGTGATATCCACGGTCTGGTCAACTCGAGTACCTTTTTCTTGAAGGCGTCCCTGCTTACTCTTTGCGAACGTTCACGGTTCATTTTCATCATCGTCGGACGCCCGGTCTTGGATAATTTCTGCGGGACCAACGTACGGCTGGACGACGGAGACTCGCTTCCATCGCTTCGCGGCTCGACGTTACTCGTGTACTTGCGTTTGACTTTATCCCTCAGATTATGGTGTAACCGCGGTTCGTCGTAAAGATCCAACTGCTCCTTGACGTCGCATTCGGTTTTCACAATGTCGCGATTCTCTCCTGAATCAGACGTAACTTTTGCAACTCTCTGGAGGAAATCGTCGAGGAGATCCTTGGGTGGAGGTTCGCGGATCTCGAGATCGTAGCTTGTCACACCGGTCTCGATTCTCACCGTCACGGGAACCACTTTGTCCATGGTGGTGAGTGGATAGCTCCGCGTACATCAACAGCTATGCAGGTCTGACCGTCTACTGGACCGCCAATTAATTCAATTGTATTCAATCGTTCTCAGAGTGGGGGAAAGGAAGATTGAAAGCGGGTGGGGTGGGGGTGGATGGTCAGTTGGTGGTGGGGAATGTGGCGGGGAATGCCTCGCGCCAATTCCCCACTCTAACCTCATGAGTCCAGACAGGTCCGTCGTACCGTTTGTGCACGTACTCATTTGCTCCTTACCCATAGTACTGGTACTTCCTAAGAAGGAGCAACAAGAGTTGGCTGGACAACAACATGGATGATAAATTTATTTCTTTTCAACATTTAATCACGGAAAGACACGAGATGGAAACGCTATTTAAAAATTTGCTCACAATTATGGATGACTATCCATTGAGATGGATTAACATCAAAGTGGAATATGTAAATCCTACCACAATATTTTCATCGTCATCATCATCTTCTGTTACCTCATCATCTTCATCGTTGCACAGTGCAGAAGAAGAGGAACAAACAACTGATGTGGTCAACAGTTTCGGCCAGAAAGGGTTGGCTCTGATCAAAGACATTCAACCGTACTCCAGGAGAGGTGAGTCGAGTCCTGGCTCGCCACGCCTCGCGGCACTCTCTGCCACCGGTGTTAAGATTACTGAGTTGGACAACAAGGAACAAGAAATGAAGATTACTGGGTTGGACAACAAGGAACAAGAAATGCAAATTCTGGTTTTCTTGCCACGCCTCGCGGCACACTCTGCCACCGGTGTTAAGATTACTGAGTTGGACAACAAGGAACAAGAAATGAAGATTACTGAGTTGGACAACAAGGAACAAGAAATGCAAACTCTGGTTTAATATAAACTTAATTTTTAACTTCCTGAGTCCCATGTACCTTTTTCGGAACATGTATTTCATACAAATAAACCTTATGTTTTAATTGTGTTTCTTTTTTCAACACGTTCACTGCTTTACGAGATCCCAAGGTCTCGTAAAATAGCCTATATCTGATGCTGCAATGCCATATGGAAAATCTGTCTCATATTCCGATTTGGTAATTTAACATAATTTTATGTAAAATAACATAAAGTCATGAAACAAAGAGATGTCGGCCTTTTTGGCATTTGCGAAACTGTTTCGGTAAATACTGTTGGAAGGTTAACCTCCAGAGTCCCTCTGTCAGGAGGATACGATTCTCGACCTCATGGCTGAAAATCCTGTCCGCCGCTGATAAACTACGTCCGTTCGTCTATAGTCATATTTTTCGGCTTGCGGGTATTCGGGTTTCCGAATGTGTTGGTGCGTCGTATTTCCGAATATTTCAGCTTGCGGGTATTCGGGTTTCCGAATGTGTCAATGCGTCGAATGTTTCGGCTATCTCAAAAAATTCACCACGTAAACAGAGCCGAGACAAAGTCAAAAAAATGAGAGCTTTGTTAACCTCATGAATCCTTTTGAGAGTGCTCAACCCAGGAAATTTGTTCGGACAAACGGTGTCCGGATAAACGGGGTGATTCCGGATTTCGGATTGAAGATTTCAACGGAACACTCCGGCCGGGTCTCGGTAAAACTTTCGTTTCGCGAAAACGTTTTTGTCGCCGCCATCGTATATATTCGTATTATATACTATTTATATATACACCCCCAAAAATCATTTGCTCCGCACCGGCCCCCTCTTGTTGCTCCTTCTTGAAGGAGCCAGTATTATGGGTAAGGAGCAAATGAGTCGCGCGCGAACGGTACGCTGTATTTATGCGAAAATGGAGGTCACGTGATCGGTTTCCTGCCCTCCTATTGGTCGGCGGTTTTGGCGGGAAAATCCCTGCAATCCCATTGGTTGGAGGAGCGGTGGTGGGGGAAGCCACGCCCCCCAAGTGGTGGGGGAAACGCTCAGTACAGTGGTGCTCATCCACGGAGCGGGTCACAAATAATAAAAATTTAATAATTGTGACGAAATAGCCTCTCAGGACCTTGTATCAAAATTTACTAGTTTTTTGTGGCTCGTGTGTGAACACACACCGTTGGGACTGAAGTCACACTTGGCTCGAGCCTGGGTACGACTGTTGAAACCTTTGATATTAATATATGTCAATCAATCAATAAAAAATTTCTATATATATGTCAATCAATCAATAAAAAATTTCTATATCCTCCTGAGTTCGATGTACCTTTTTCGGAACATGTATTTCATACAAATATAAACCTTATGTTTTAATTGTGTTTCTTTTTTTAATACCCTCTTGGTTTTATGTTCGTCTACGTCCGATTTTGGAAATATATATAAGTTGTGTAACACGCATGAAACCCATTTCATAATGGTTTGTCCGAGCTGCGGCGGCTGCGATCATCGACGATCCAGTTCGTCGAAATGTGCGAAAAGAAAAAAACGTGTAAGGCGCGAACTTGGTGATGAATACCGCGTATACACCATCAAGAAATGTCTCCGGTCTTTCGTCTGCCCCCCTGCTAGAAAAATGCACGATAGGGCTCTAAAAATGAATTACTGGCAGTTCGTTCCTTTGTTTTATGCAATTCAAAACGAGCTCGCCTCAAATCCGAAAGAACACTCGTTCAATTTGTTTCCCCAATTCAGACACGGTGCGACACACATCACCTACGACAGTACGGCACTTTACGAATTGCTACGCAGGGTCGATCCGAAAAATACACCGTCAAAGTCCCCACCGATATGTCAACTGCACAGTTTGCCATAAAGGTATTAACCGGGACAAAAATGGAGCCAAGAACATTCTAATAAACTACGTCCGTTCGTCTATCGTCTGTGGACAGGATTTTCAGCCATAAGGTCGAAAATCGTATCCTCCTGACCGAACTGTTGGGACTCAGGAGGTTAATGTCACACTATTTATCTAATAATTTTTATATGGTGTACAGAGTGATGTGAAAGTCTCCTAAACTCCCCCACCGATATGTCAACTGCCAGGTTTGTCATAAAGTTATCAACAGGAGTAATAACGGAGTAAAGGATTGTGCATCTTCTTTGACAAATTGTCAGAAATACTCACACAAACAGAACTGTTTTTACAATCACATGGTTTTTCGAAAATTTATTTTATATTTTTCCAACAAATTTGGAATTGTTAAATATTTATTTGTCTAACACTTACAAAACTAAGGGATGTGGGGAAAATGTATATACGAATTTTGGTTTTGTATAATATAATTGCACACAAATCAAATAATAAACAAATATTAGGTGGCAAGTATCACAAATACGCCAAAAAGAAAACAACAATTACATCTATAATAAACAGTAAAAATAACATAAAAATTGAAAATAAGACCTTGAATTGGATAATGAAGCAGCAACTCTATTCAACACTACTTTCTTCAGTTGTATTTAATGTATCATTGAATGAAATGTTTGATTGCTACAAGGAACTATGTCTGTGATGTTGTCGGCAAAAATGTAGCGATGAAGCTTCGCGGGTTGACCAAAGAACAGCGCTTATTTGCTGAGAAGCTGATTAATGAAACCTTATTTGAGGCGGAAATGGAGACATTAACTCGATTTAGCACCTAAAAACATAGTTTGCACCAGCAACTCTTTTCTTCAGTTGTATTTGATGGAGTTCAACCATTATGTATTTACATATATCTTTAAATTTATCTCCATCCAATCTCTGTAAATAATTCAAAATTAAAATATTTGCAATATAAATTTTTTATGGGGCAATTCTTTTCTTCTGTTATATTTGATGTGTAAATTTTTGCACTCCAAATTTGTGTTTAAATTTGTATTGGGGATTACAGCAGCAACTCTTTTCTTTGGTTGTTTGATTGCCACAAGGCTAGAAAAACTAATCATTACAAAATAATTAGTATCCAAAGTAGGCGAATTAAATAAACCAAGGGTTTATAACAGTGACTCTTTTCTTCAGTTATATTTGTTGCGATGTGTTTGGGTTATCTTTCTATTCAATATGTCTAAAATGTTTTGTAGATATTTAAATTTGATTACTATGCAGAGTAAGAATTGACTTCTACCTTTCACCGGACATGGAAATTCACTGAGTACTACGCAGGTTTATCAAATTGAATAGGAGGACATACTAAATTAACATGGTGAAACTGTGAATTTAATCCGCTAAACTCTGGACGACATATACGTATAGACAGACACTGACGATGGAACCTATGGACATCAGCTATGAACTTAAAGGTGAAAGGGATTACAGCACCAACTCTTTTCTTCAGTTATATTTGTTGCTATTCGGAACAAAAGCTACTATGTCAAATGATCGGAAAAGAAGAGTATGGCGCTTGTGTGCCTTGGTCTATGAGATATTGGAAGCAGGGGCCAACCGCGATATATTTTTAGTGCAATGGAATAATTGTAAATGTTATTTGTACATGAACTCCGTAAATCTTGTAACACATCTGTGAAATGTACATGTGTTGCAGTTCCAGAAGGAAACCTCTGACATAAACAAGAAGGATAGGCCTACGATTGGATCAACCCCTCCCCTCTAGACACATTTTACAACCTTGGCTACTCCATCCACCGCAGTGTAAATGTATTTGAGGAGGGGTTGAAGGGGGGATACGAAAAGAATATTAATGAGAGAACTTCAGTGATGGAAATTCATTACAAGTCAACAGAGGGCGCAGTTGACATTGAAGATAAGTACAACCCAACGATATGTCAACTGCCAAGTCTGTCATAAGACTGTTTGTACAGCAGCAACTCTTTTCTTCAGTTGTATTTATTATATTTATACAGCAAATATGCCGAATATGAAAGGGAGAGGGCATTTATTTTAAGGCTGAACAGTGGAAGCTAAAAGGGATTACAACAGAAACTCTTTTCTTCAGTTATATTTGTTGCTATTCGGAATAAAAGCTGCGAAAGACAATCGCAGTCAAATGACACACCGTCTATCAAGAACAAATACAGATACTCATATCTTTTCGCCAGTGGTGGCGGAAACACAGATGCACTGGATGAAGATCAGCGATGAAGATATAGTGATGGTATATTGAAGAGACGATTGCAAATTGCAAAGTTCACTGTTATGCAACATCGCCCAAAAAGTATGAAACCATAACTTGCTAGAAAAATTAATTAGAATACAAACCAGACGAATGACTGGTCCAGTCTGCAGAAGAATGGGAGATTAGGGAAAAATCTACCAAGGGCTTACAACAGCGACTCTTTTCTTCAGATTCGTTGTCGGAGAGAAGAACATCCTGATAAACTACGTCCGTTCGTCTATAGTCGCAACTCTTTTCTTCAGTTATATTTGTTGCTATTCGGAACAAAAGCTGCGAAAGACAATCGCAGCCAAATGACACAAACTCGCAGCCAAATGACACAAACTCCCCACCGATATGTCAGATGCACAGTTGCCATAAAGGTATCAACCGGGACAAAAACGGAGAGAAGAACATCCTGATAAACTACGTCCGTTCGTTTGTAGTCGCAATTCTTTTCTTCAGTTATATTTGTTGCTATTCGGAACAAAAGCTGCGAAAGACAATCGCAGCCAAATGACACACTGTCTATGTCAAATGATTGAAAAAGAAGAGTATGGCACTTGCGTATAAGTGTAAATGTTATTTGTACATGTACTCCGTAAATCTTGTAAAACATCTGTGAAATGTACATGTGTTTCAGTTCCAGGAGGGATCCTCTGACATGAACAAAAAAGATAGGCCTACGATTGGATCAACCCTTCCCCTCCAGAAACATTTTACAACCTTGGCTACTCAATCCACCGCAGTGTAAATGTATTTGAGGAGGGGTTGAATGGGGGGTATACGAAAAGAATGTTAATGAGGGATGTATTGAACGACTAACACGAAAAAGCTAAGAATGCAGACTCAACTCCAATCCAACACCATCCAGATGCCAGAGACAAGTAAATTGAGGTTGTAATTAGAAATTGGCTGAAGTGTAGACGTAATTACTTTTAGATTTAAGACGCTAACAATGTAAAACACAGCTAAAAGACGTGAACCCTTTAATATATAAAATATCTATGCGGTTTTAGCAGTATATACCACAATTAAAACTCTAGTGGTGGCGGAAACACAGATGAGAAAGATAACCCGACGGGCAAAAAGATCTGGAAAGTTGGGTGGTTGCTCTTTTAAGCTCCATGATGATTAACAAAAGAAGTAGCACCAATAGCAACAATATTTGTTGCCAGATGTAAGCCGTAAAAGTGATTAATTAATTTATTTATTACCAATTTTACAATATGTAAAAATGATTGTACCTAATCTTTTACAACAGCGACTCTTTTCTTCAGTTATATTTGTTGCAATATTGAAGAGAAGTAAAACCCAACGATATGTCAACTGCCAAGTCTGACATTTAACTGTTTCTACATGAGCTTCTAACAACAATACTATTTTTTCCAGCTACTTGATGACGGAAGAGATCTAAGAGCAAAAAAGAATCACATTATGGGAGAAACTACTGTTAAATTCTGACTGTGTCGTTGGTTTACAAATGGTCTGATTAAAAATTCACACCAATATACCGAGTGTTGTCATATAGCAGAAATGTTGGATATGACAGGGAGAGGGGGTGGGGCGGAAAAATGGAAGCTACAAGAAGTATCTACCAAGGGCTTGCAACAGGGGGCAATTACAGTAGCAACTCTTTTCTTCAGTTATATCTGTTGCCGCATTGAATAGAAAGATAACCCAACGGGCAAAAAAATCCGGGACGCAAGTGGTTATTATTTGAAACTCCTCGATGTTTTACTACAGAAAAATAGTTTATAACACATTTGTCTTTAATTTTATGCTATATCATAAAAACAAAATATTAAAAAATAATGAAACCATAGTCCAATAACTTCTTTCAAAACTCGTTGAATCCTATAAAAATTCCAAGAAGTCCGTTAGACCTTGTGGAAGTGTGAACCTGGTGAATCCTGTAGAATCACGTATAAGGCTGGTAGATCCTGCCGGGGTCCGATGAGTTCTGTAGAAGACAAACTAGTCCTCTTCAAGGCTGTTCATTTTCAAATTTCTATTTGCATGTCTCCATTACTATTTACATTGCTCCATCATTGTTCCTCCATCTGTAAAACAAGATTTCTTGTATCATTTACTTAAAACATAGTATACACAGTTGAGTTTAAAACAAAAATACAAAAAAATTCAAGTGACTTTCAAACCCAGATTTTGCACAAATTCTGTAAATTTAGGTCCTGGAAGTGATTTTGTCAGTACATCAGCTATCATTTGTTCAGTAGGCATATACTTAATAATTATGATACCTTTTTCAACTGCTTCTCGGACAAAATGGTGCCTTACATCGATATGTTTAGTACGATTGTGAGCTTTTTCGTTGGAAACAAATTTCTGTGCACTTTGATTGTCATTGTACACTGTAGCAGAAGGACTCATGTCAATTATTTCACTTAAGACATTTCTCACAAAACACACTTCTTTCACAACATCACTTATAGCAATATAAGGTTTATATTTGTATGAAATACAAACATTGGGTTTGCGATGACCGTCAACGATCCAGTTTATCAAAATTTGCAAAAAGAAATAATATAAAATTGAATGTAAATTTGGCAACAATGAAATGATAAGTTGTACTCACCACCATCTGTTGGAAAGTTCCTTTCCGAATTCATGTCGCAGGGCCCACACCCTGTTGTTTGTGCAGGCTCTTTCTCCCATGATGGTAGATCTGCTGTGGTAGTCGCAGATGTTGATGTACGGATCGAATTCAATGTTTTTTCTTTCGAGCAATTGTACATTTGTCAGTTCGAGGATCGATTGTAGAAAGAAATACACACTTTTGTCCATGGTGTACAATTTGAAGTGGCATCCGTTCCCATTGGTCACTTCCGTCTTGAATTCGGAGAGAAAACTCTCAAAGCCGAAAATATTTACACTATCCCTGGTATTCCAGCCCAGGTTATTGTCATCAATGATTCGGTTTTCGTTCACAAGGGCCTTGCCTTCCGCATCCTCATAATTTATTATCCAATGAAGTAGATTTGGCTTTCCGGTTATGCGGAGTAGGCTCACTTCCTTCGGCCTCAATTTTGTTTTCGTCAACGGGGATTCATAAGTATAAAAATATGCTGGGCTGTTTGCTAACAGAAAGCTCATGTCCACGAAAAAGGCGTAATCAATGGAATTGTAAAGATTTATTACGTTAACATCAATGACTTGCTGTTTCTTGTAGCTTCTCTTCTTTGGGTCTTCCCTTCGTTTCGATGAACTTACTTTCGTTGAAGAAGAGGAAGGAATGACACCCTCCTCTACCCCGGTCTGGATGTTATTTTTTTTCCAATCGCATCGTAATGGCCCAGATCGACTAGTCCTCGGTGAAAAAAGGCTTCTCGGTTGATGACGAGCCGTCGGTGACCGGATTACAGTTTCCTTATCATCATTATCGGTGCAATCCGAGAAACTATTGGAATCGGATTTTCTCTTTTTATCTTCAACCGGGGGTGGAGTATTTAACATGCAAAACGTTCTGTCATACGATTTCCCCGACTGCATGTATTGGCCCGCGTTGGTTTGAGTATTATTCTGAAAAAAATCAAAATTGTTCAAAGTTATTGTTTGATCAACGGTTGGTTGTTGGTTACTATTATGCCCGAGGAACCGTGTAAACTGTTCATTTTGCGGATTTCTTTGCATAAACGTATTATTTTCGGCGAGTGAGAGTGGCGGACTTTCGGGTAAGCATAACGGACTTTGTAGTGCATATACCGGACTCGCAGGCGTATAATCAATTCTGTTTTCACAAGGAATGTCAATCTTGTTGTTTTCTTCTAGATGGTTTCTTCTCGAAGACATTTTCTATTTCCACTCGGATTTACTAAAGATAAAAATAGTTTTAAATTTTCATCGGTTCCAACTGTTGGATGACACTGAACTAATGAAAAAAGGATAGACTTCACAAAATTTATAAAAAACACCAATAACAGCAACACACGATACACCACCAACTCTGAGCGAGAACTGAATAGCACTCATATCCGACCCCCTTATATACCCGACGCCGGTGGTGGGAGACGGTGTACCAAAGGAGGGGGGTAGTGTAATATCTAATCGGACTCCCGATTGAAAATTCAACAAGTTGATAGATCGGAATCCCGGGGGGTGGCGAAGTATAAATCGGACCCCCGATCGATGCAAGTAAATACATCGGAATCCCGATTGGAATCAATATTCCACCATTCATTCGTGCAGACTGTATCGCAATTGGGCTGACTGTTTTGGAAACCGTTCGGCATTCGTTCGGGGTTCAATCGGGCTGACTGTTTCGGAAACCTTTCGGCATTCATTCGGGGTTCAATCGGGCTGACTGTTTCGGAAACCTTTCGGCATTCATTCGGGGTTCAATCGGGCTGACTGTTTCGGAAACCTTTCGGCATTCATTCGGGGAGACTGTTTCGGAAACCGTTCGGGGTCCGTTCGGGGTTGGTTCGGAGTCGGTTCGGAGTCGGTTCGGGGTCGGTTCGGGGTCGGTGTCGGTTCGGGGTCGGTTCGGAGTCGGTTCGGGGTTGGTTGGTGTCGGTTCGGACTCGGTTCGGTGTCGGTTCGGGCTCGGTTCGGAGTCGGTTCGGGGTCGGTCTCGGTCGGTGTCGGTTCGGTGTCGGTTCGGGCTCGGTTCGGAGTTGGTTCGGGGTCGGTTCGGAGTCGGTTCGGGGTCGGTTCGGAGTCGGTTCGGAGTCGGTTCGGAGTCGGTTCGGGTTCGGGGTCGGTTCGGAGTCGGTTCGGGTTCAGTTCGGCATTCGACTGTTTCGGCATTCATTCGGGGGAGACTGTTTCGGACCTTTTGCGGTCCGTTCGGGGTCCGTTCGGGAAGATTGTTTTGGAAACCATTCGGGCCGACTGTGTCGGACCTTTCGGCATTCGTTCGGGGAGAACGTTTCAGGAAAATGTTTCAAACTGTTTCAAAGCCTTTTGGCATTCGTGGCTGACACATTTCTTTCCCGCAATCGGACGTTAATAAATATAAACCTACCAACTGTTTGTAAAGGATATTAAAAAAGAAACACAATTAATACATAAGGTTTATATTTGTATGAAATACATGTTCAAAAAATAGGGTACATTGGACTCAGGAGGCTATTGGTTGAAAGATTGATTCATCGATTGTAGCTGGCGCTCTTCCTGTGCGGTGATACCGTTCCTGGCCGCTTCGGAAAACGCTATCAGAGACGGTTGTATCTGGTAGTTTATCCAGTCTGCGCTGAGTTTGGGCTTGGGGTGATATCTCGTCCCTTGGTTGACGCTCGTCGCCACCGAGTCTTGTTGTTGTTGTTGTTGTTGTTGTTGTGCTTCTTCGGCCTTTTGCGTCGAAGGTTTGTTTGCGATGTCGTTGGAAATCATGCTGCGCAGTAGCAGTTGTAACACGCCGGCTTCGTTGATGAACAACACTTTCGAGTTGACGGAGAACAGACGAAACGCATCTCCGTATCTAGTCCGCGACATGTCCAACACTTCGGGAAAAGTCCGAACGAACGACGGGTTTATGTAACGTTCGATCGCTGATTTATGATTTTTGTAACCCAACGCCTTGGCGAAATCGTCCGCTTTGAACCACATGTGAACTCTGGAATCGTACATCACGTCAATCGTGTGATTCATAAACTTTACTTTTCTCGGCAGAATGTTCGCCTCCGCTTCGCCGATGACGCATAGCTGCGACTTGTCTTCGATTTCTTGCAATTTTCTAAACTGTGGTGCGGTGAGTGATTTCTTCTTTTTGGAAAGCGAGGCGCCGCTGTCGCTGCTCCTAGCCTCGTCGTCACAACAGTCTGTTTCGACCGCCTGCTGTTTGATCTGCTGATCCTGCTGCGAGACGGTCTTCTGACCTTCCGTCGGATTTTTACGTGACATTTTGCGGCTGTTACCTTCGTCGTCGCTGCTGTCCGATTTCCTTTTATTCTGAGGTGCAGATCCTCTGGTAGAACGTTGGGTGGTAGTGGTGGTGGCGGCGTTGTTGTCGACTTCGGTCGGCTTGACCATCTTTTCGTGCGTAGCCTGGAGAAAGCGAACGTACCGATGGACTTGATCACTTAGCATGTACAACCAGATTGAAAGTATCGACCACACAGATATACGCTCGAAGAATCGTCGTGTGAATTTGTCTCGACGCTCCTCAGTGAATTTTCAGAAAAAAATAAAAACATTACTGGAAACCCAAAACTTTGGCATAGCTTTTGTTTTTCAAGTCGTAGTCCGCCGAGATTATGCGCCTCTTCTGTTTGTAACGTTCGTATAACACGGAACAATCCCGGTTCTTGCACGAAGCGGTCGCCACCTCGTCTCCGTTTTTGCACACCTTGCACTCGTTCTCCAGACGTGTGCAGATATCCTCGATATCGCGCAGCTCTCCCGCGTCGTCTCCGACGTCCGTCGTAGTCGAAAGCGGGTCCGCCGTTTGTCCCCGCTCGGTGAGATACGAAGTGATCAGCCTGTTTTTCGCCGGTACGGTGTTGTGTTTGGTGAGTCTCTTCGGTCGTTTGACGCCACCGCATTTCCTGTTCGGCCGTTCCGGTATGCCCGCGCATCCCGCCGAAGGCCAGAGCATATCTTTGATTTCGTCTTTCGACAGTTCCGGCATGGCGATCGCCAACACGTTTGTCAGCGGGTTCAGCAGTTGGTTATTCGCGTAGTACGCGTAATCGACGGCCAGTCCGTGTTCCAACACGTACAACGGGTCTTCGGCCCTGTCGGACATCCTCTTCGCCCTTCCGTCCGGCGATTCGATAACTATATACTGTATGCGATCGCCCAATCGCGGTCCCTCGCCCGGATTCCTCTCTAACATTTTCTGCGCCAGACAATCGTGCGGCGTGGGGTTCTTCGTTCTCTTCGACCACTCTTTGGAAATGATGAGATCGCGGATATTCACTTCTCCGCGCAGTAGCCGCAGTAGATCTTGTCGCAGCATGGACACCACGTCTTCCGGACGCTTCAAGTCCATTATCATGTCTATGGTGTTTTGCAACGTGGTTTTCGCCAATAAACAGTTGTCCCGCCTGACGACCTCGAGACCCTTACACACGATGTGCTTTTTCATCGAGTTCAATGTGTCCAGAGCCGCCTCGACACCTCGCGTTTCGGCCAACACCTTGATATCTTCCAAATGTTTGTAGACACCGGCGGCGTACCTCTTCTTGTTGGCCAGCAAAAACGGCAGGTATACCGTTTCGAATTGCAGTCTGATCGGTTCGCGGTCTATCTCGCGTGTCACGGAATCGGCCATCTCCATACCGGCTTCCGTACACTCCCATATCTGACGTTTCTGTACTGTAGTCCATCCGACCATGTGTACCATGACGGAATCCGTATCTCCGTACACTATTCGCCTGTCCGGATATTTCTTCTCGATAAACTCTTTGGTGGATACAATCATCTCTCGGCCGTACGCGGTGACGCTGGAGGGGATTTCCAAAAAGTAGAGCTTCCCCTTCTGACAACCGGTGGAACCGTAGATGGAGTTGGCCGCTATTTTCAACGCCCCCTGCTGTCCGTTGAGTAGAATGTAGTCTATGGAGTCTTGGTTCAGCCCGGCCATACGTTTTCGCACCTCGGCCCTGCTGGTTATCAGCATTTCCAGGATTGAAGGCAGTGCGCCTCTTTTTACACGAGCTTTCAGGAAATAACGGCCGACCGGAGAACGGACCGCCTCGCCCTTTTCATACAGCGTACGTCCGTCCGTCGTGTTCAAAATCATCGTGCTATAGCACAGGTTGTGCGCTATCATTATCGAAGGGTACAGCGAGGCGTAGTCCAAACACACGATCGGATCGTGGTATAAACCCCGTTTGGGCTCGATTACCACCGCACCGTCGTAGCCCGTACTCTTCGTCTTCCCCCCTCTGTCCTCGCCGATCCCGTCGTCTTCGGCACCCGTGTCCTCGCGCGTGTCCTCTCCATCGTCCTCGTCCTCCTCGTCTCGCTCCTCTTCTTCGACTATATGGCGTTTGCTCACCCGGTTGGCGTTGCCGCGTTCCTCAGACGTTCCCACGGCGTGGCGATCCAACAGACGTTCGCGCATATCCGATTTGGCGCGTTGGTAGAATACCTCGTTGGGCGTGGTGCGATCGTCGATGAGAATCCGGCGCGCCGAACACCATCTCAGTAGCATGGCCGTTATGCGAACCTGTTGGCCGCGGTCGAGCGTGAAGTCCAGCGTGGTTTTGAACACCTTGCAGCGTTCGTACATGGTGACGAACGCCTGCAGATGGAACACCAGGTCCAAGACGAGCTGCGAGTCTTTCATGCAGTAGCGGCCCAACACGGCACGACCCTGAGGACCGGCTTCGAATAATGCCGGTATCTGCGTGTAGTGGACATCGTCTTTTCTCGTCTTCAGAAAGTGTTCGGATACAGCGTTGAGCGTGTAAGAACGCATGGTGAACTCCTTCCTCACGAAGACGCAGGCGTCGAACAGCGTTCGTCCTTTTATCGTGGTGAAATTCGATTTCTGTATGTAGGATGCGTATCTCTTCCCCCGCCCTCCTTTCCCGTCCGTGTTCTTGACGCACGCCGACAACAGTCCTAACCGTCCGAGTTCCGGTTCCAAGCCGTGAACCGACAGACGTGCGAACAGAAAGGGGAAATCGAAGTTTTCGATGTTGTAGCCCGTTATTATGTCCGGATCGTCGTCCAACAGGTCCGTGCAGAAGGCTGCCAGCATTTCGCATTCGTTATCGAAACACTTCACGGTCGTCACGTCATCGATTCTATCACACTCGTTCACCGTGTACAAACACCTGTATACGGACTCCTCGCCGCCGCCGTTGTACGCCGGACGATTCAACGCGTCCGGCGCCACCACCACGGATATCTGAATAATGCCGCATACATCCGGCGTGGGGAAGACGTTGATATCCCTCGCCAGACATTCTATATCGAAAGACATCACCGATACCGGCGGCGGAAGTTGGTTTTCAATATCGTTCGGCATCTCCGAAAAAGGCAGTCTGAATTCGAGTCGTCCCTCTCTCTCCAGTAGGGTCTTGTCCACGTTTTGTAGAAAATCATAAGACATCCTGTAAATCTTCTTTCCCGTACGCGGCAAAACGCGTTCGGACACGATCTCGCACACCGTCGTGTCCAACCGGCACCACTGGCAAGGGAACAGTCTCAGTCTATCGGCTACGCGCAGGTGGGCATCCAACGAGCTTTCATAAAAGTGAACATCCCTCTCTAGATCCGCAGCGCCGTTGTAGACACCACGTTCGACCGCCGTGTCCCGGGCGATTTCTAGGATTTCACGTACAGCCGCCTTGATGTGGCTGAAACAACTCACATAAACACGGTAGGCGAACGATAGATCCGTACAGCCGTAGTCTTCACAACCCCCGGCGTCCTGGTGATCTTTGAAAATTATCAAAGAACTGTAACCGGTCGCCGTTTCCACGCCTCTGATGTGAGATACCACCACCGACCGTCGGTCGTCGATGTCCGACTTCGGAGACGCGGCGCAACTCTGTAGACGTTCTCTGATGCGTTTAAGATTGCGCATGCACACGTCTCGGTTGCGAAAAGATATGAAGAAATCGGGTCGGTAGTGAAACAGTTCCAATATAACAGTATCGCCGTCTTCATTTTTTCCATAAACGCGCAGGGTGCACGTAGCTCGAGGGTTTTCACAGTCGGACGAAGTTCCCAATCCGGTGTCGTCTTCGTAATCGATTTTCATAAAGTAAAACTTGTCCATTTTTGTTTGTTGTGTCGGAAAAACGAATCGATATAGCGCAGAATGTTCAAGAGGTAGAGAGGTGGTGGGGGGTCGAGCGAGGTATCGTCGACGACTCAACTACCACAAGTGGCAGTGTCCCCCCACCTGACACTGCGAATGCTGCCGCCCGGTCTACGACAACAACAAGTATGGCGGTACCGGCGGCACCGATTGATGTCGTCGACAACAACGGTTACATGGTGATGACATACAATTCGGAAAGTAAGAGGAAAAGTAATCCAACGGAAGAAGTCGGCGCGTTCGAATACGGCAACTACAACATTCCGCCGCCAGCAGTGCCGACCGAAAGATACGCGGAAATAAAGAAAGGAAAGCCGGGGCAACGCGGCGCTATTCCAACGCGATGCCCATCACCACCGTCCGACGACAAGCCGCACTCCATGGGGGGTGTTATAGAAGAACTGAAAAACACATTTTCACCCCCTAAGTCTTCACCCCCTGCCGTCACACCGAAATCTGCGTTGGTACGCCAACACCAGAACTGTGTCGGACCACAAAACGAGAACTGTTTCGGACCACCTGGCGAAACCGCAACTCCGGTTCCCGCCGAAGTCGTCGTAGCCACCACCACGACCGGTATCGCGAGAGCAGCGGCCGGTGCGTCACACTATGATCTGCGTTACGCGGAGCCGGCAAAGAATTCAATCACTCGTATTATTAAGGATTTGGAAGATGCGAAGCGCATGTTGAACATGCTAGTCATCGATGTTCAATCGCAGAAGAAAAGGATTGAAGACATTTGGCACGCCTGCGGCTACGGTATGGATGAATCAAAGGTGATCTTCCAATCTCGATTCCCGCAAGCTGCGGTGGACAACCCTTCGTATACCAACTTATCATCACTGATGGCGCGGCCGTCGGTCTATCGCCAAACCGGCGGACACCCCTGCTCCTTCGTGGCGAGGTACGCGGTCAACGAGAGGACAAAAGAGAATCTGCTGAAGAACAGACGGGTTTCTTTCGATAGTACGGATGATCGGACGCCACCACTGAAACCCTCCGGCCGTGCATGGACGACCGATGAGCAGGGCTTACCGCTGTCACCACCACCGCTACCACCACCACCACCACCACCACCACCACAACGACAACAACAACAACAACAACAACAACAACAACAACTTCCGACCCAGCAGCGACGCTCGTCTTCGATTCGCAGATTTCTCTGTTATTAATTTTATTTTAATTCATTTCATAATATATATGTTTTTTTGCAAAATATTGTTTAATCTCTTTTGAAATTCTCACCTCCTCTTTGGATTTTTCACATCTCGTTATCCGTGGGGTCTTCACGTACGACATAAACCGTGACGTCCGCATTTTCTTTCGACAAATTACGGGCATCGGTTTCGCCCGGCCTGTAAAAGTATCTCGGTCCGTCGCCGGTTTCCACCGCCTGTAAGATTTGATATTTCGTATCGCCTTTGATCACGACACCACCGTTTAGATTGTAATAACGTTTGAGCTGTTGTAGCGAGTAGACTTCGGAATCGCGCGGCGCTATGTGAAACTCCGTACCTATAACGAATCTCGCGTGCACGTAGTAGGCGTATACCAGACGCTGTAATTCGCTCATGCTGTTCACACGTCTGAGACGTTCCAGGGCGTCGCCGGCGACGTTTATTTTGACCATGCAAAGCAGATGTTCGATGGCCAGGTCTTTGAATGCGGGCGAATCGCCCATCCGTTTTATTTCGTACACGTTGTCGATACGCCGTCTGAAAGCGGCGTCGATTTCGAGTTGCTCGACACCCGTACTGAACAGCACGGCGAAGCGGCTGAGACGTTTGTCCTTATTGAAGACGTCCATTATTTGCAACATCGTCGTTTTAATTACGTTCAAATAGTCTTCACCGCCCGAATCCGTTCGCTGACTCATCAGCACCTGTACGTCGTCCATCCATAGTACATCGAAAAAACGACCTTCCGCGGCATTCTCCCGCGCTTTATCCAACATCCATAGCATTATGCGTTCGAAATTCTTTTCACTCTCGCCTCTCCATTTGCTCAATAGCTCGCCGTAGTCCATGCGATAAACACGCACGTCGTCGACGGTCTCACAAAGCAAGGCAAGATACGATTCGGTAATCTGGCGGGCCATGGACGCGTCGCCGGGAACCGTTATGAGCTTTATATCGCGCACGATATTCGGCGGCAGCCGTTGCTGTAGGTTGACCGTGTGTACGGCCTCGCGGTCGCTACTCGCGCGCAGTATCTCCAGCGACGTCGCCAATTCCAAGATCTGCGGGTCGATATCACCCTTGAAGTTCAATATTTCGTTCATCAGATCGGCCTGATCCGAGTCGGGCGTATAAGAATGCACTCCGACGGGCAAGCGGTTCGCATCTGAATCCGTACCGATGTCGGCCTTCCGATTTATCAACAAGCGCAATTCGGATTCGAATCTTTGTACCGCTTTCTCTTTCGAACCGCCCGTCTCCTCGTCGGACAGAACCACGTACAATCTGTTTATAGCGTCTACCGTCAGGAGCTCGTCGAAAGTCGCGCGACACTGGTTCATCTGGTTTTCCAATCTCTGTAGTATTTCGATCAGGCCGATGTTATCCATGTAATACACGCTCTGTATCGGCTGGCCGTCCGTCTCGCGTACCATGCTCACCATCTGGTGGGTCAACACGGTTATATCGAATACGTACATACACCAGACGAGCGCTCTTTCGAACTGTCGCGTCGGAATCAGTTCTCGATTTATGAGGCCGTACGCCTCGACCAATCGCTTTCTATATTCTTCTATCCACGTTGTGAACCACAGGAGCAAACCCTTTTCGCCATACCAGGCCTTTTGCAGTACGTCCATTTTTTCCAAATTTATAAGTGCCTATTCGGAATGGAGGAGACGACGAGCTTAGAACATCACGACCGACTCTCGCGATGGGGGGTCGAACCCACACCTCAGAGTAAATTCTGTTGGATGTGCGAAGAAGCTGTTGAGCTTTCGCTTTGGGACCATCATGAAAATGCTAACGGCCATTCGAACCGGTCGAAGCTCCACGAAGGTGAACCTCCGCATCCGCGTTGTGGGATCCCCGCGAGACTGTTGGAAAAAATGTTGGGACCTCGCATCGGGATGCCGATCTCGTGTGAATGAAAATCGGTATCCCGATTGGGTATCTCAACGTTACGTCGGTATCCCGATCTAACCTCCTGAGTCCCGACAGGTCCGTCAGGAGGATACGATTTTCGAAGAAACACAATTAAAACATAAGGTTTATATTTGTATGAAATACATGTTCTGAAAAAAGGTACGTGGGGCTCAGGAGGGTAAGTAATCGGACGCGATGACGTTGGGCGAATCGGTGTTGCGCGCCCTCAGGACACTGGAGAGCGCGGGCGAGGTAGTATTCAAATCCAAAGCGGCGGCTGACGAAGTCCTGGACTCGGTAAAGTCATCATCTAGAACTCTAACGAATGGAGGGCGATACGGTGGAATCACGGAAGACCTGGTGCGCGCTTTGCTGTCACGCGCGGTGGCGAGAGCGACGGGAAGCGCTCGAGACGCGTTCCGCATTGTCGTGGACACGGGCGGTAGTTCCGCTCTGAATATACGAGACGTGATGCGCGACATACGCCTCGGTCGGGTGGAAAACCTGTTGGACTCGTTACGGGTGCCCGCCGAAAGCGTTTTCCGCCAACCGCGGTTCGTCGAATACCTAACGCGAACATTACGGACCGCCTATCCGGACTCGGCCATAGAGGATCTGGCGAGACGTTTGCGGGATCTACCCGAAATCCCTCCCGAACTGTTTGAAAAACGTGTGTACGGTACGGCGGACGATATACGCGCATCGCTGATGACCGACGGGCGAACGGCAAGACTGGTAAAAGCTATGGAAAAGACACTGGACAGAGGGCGGCCGATAATCACCAAAGGCCTTTTTTTCGGATTCGCGTTGACGACCGGAGGGTCCGCGGCGATTTTCACCGCCTTGTCCGAAGGCGCGAAGAGAGCCACCGGCTGTTGGCGTGTGTTCCGCGACAGGGAGACGAAAGAAATCAGGTCGTGCCGCGTGAGATACGCGTCCTGTTCGACCGAACTGGAGAGGGCCGGTTCCGCGGTGTACGAGAGCTATTGCGACCGTTATCCGCGCGTAATCAAAGAAACGTCGTGTGCCGACGAGTGGTCGGGACGGACACCGTGTGTCCACTGCGATCCCATGGGCGTCGGTACAGATAAATTAGAAACGAGCGACTACGTCGATCCCACCGACGTTTACGTATGTCGATCGACACCGTCCCTGGGGGAAATGTTGGGTCAAGTGATTCTCGACGCTCCGCACGTTTTAAACGAAACTGCGGGCAATATATTGGAAAAAGCCGAGAATATTTTCACCGGGATTTGGGATATAGCCAAACGTTTCGGCGTGTGGGTCGTACTCGTAGCGGCGGTCCTGTTGTTCGTATCCGTTTGGTTGAGGGAAAGGGCTTTATCCGCCGACAGATACTCGCGAGTTGACAAAACGATTCAATGGATGCCGAAAGGTCCACAAACGATATCGGAAAAGTCGCCCCCCCCCCCTCAACAATGGCCCAGAAATTCCAAAAAAAATGTTGGCGGTAAGAGGTGGGAGGAGGGGCAGTGACGGTCGGAGGGAAGGGTGGGGGGCGGTGGGAAAACCCACCAATTACGAGCGGTGAACGAGCAGACGACGTAAGAACGTCGACAGACGGTCGTCCCGGATCGATCGAGATACACTATACTTCTTTATCAATCCCGTTGTCAGGCTTGCCGAGAGGATGTCGGTGGTGGACGAAACCGAATCGCCCGCATGGGACTGTGACACTGGAAATGAGCGCACCGCATCTCGTGCCGCCGATGACTACGTGAAGCGGTTCAACGAGTTCGTCGACGGGGGGGATAACCGCGTGACGACCGGACCCGCAAGAAAACGACCGTCGGAAGAAAATACGCCCGGAGGATCGGATAACGGCAGTAAAAAAATGAAGGTACCAAGTTTTTTACCCCCCGAAATTCAAAATCCCGATAATAAACTGAATGAAAGCATAAGAAATGCCAAAGAAAAGGATATAAATTCTTTTTTGGACTCCTGTTCCAAATACGCAGAAGACACTGTTGAAAATCAAGTCGACGGCGACGCCGATTATGTGACCTACGACGACGACGACAACGGATTTGAAGATTTTTCCGATCCGACGGTGAAGCCCACGTTAACAACTTTCTGGTGCGGCGGCGAACAGATAACCATGAACGACGGTGAGGATGGCCTCAGCACTAATTTCGACGTGAGATGCGTTTTTTCCAATATATTGAAAACCCTGCGTCTATTCTCCCAGTGTAAATCTAAAAGTGTAACCACGGGAAAAGCGCTGATCCGATTGCGGAACGACATACGCCTCTTGGACTCCGCGTCGAACCCGAAGGAGCTTTTCAATAAAATCATATCTACGGTGAAAACTTTCATGGTGTCCCTAGACAGTACTGCGAGCAACGCGACCCTGCATGTCGTAAACCACTTGTCTCCGGTGAGCTGTTGTCTGTCGAGAGAAAACCTGACCAAGTCGTGCAAGTTCAATTCCTTCGGATCGGTCAACAACTACGGATTCATGGAATGCAACATCAACATTCCTATAAAACTCGTATTCCTCGGGTGCCTCAAGACCAAACACTACACGGATTCGGCAACCGAGAACACCACCGTTTACAATGTGGATCTGAACATATTTTTTGGAACTTATTTCTACGAGTGTCTCAACAATATCTACAAGGTGTGCTTTGAAAAACTGTGCAAAGAAGTGAAACTCCGCCAAGAGAGAAATAAACTCGCACACGCGATGTCGGTATCGCGAGCGAGAGCCGGTGGGATGTCTTCTTCTTCGTTGATGCACTTCAACCCGGTGGGCGGAGGAACGTCGTACGGCTACGGCGCTCCCGGCAATTCCAACGAGACGGCGGACGGATTTATAAAGAATTTACCACAGCTGACACGCCGTTCCGCCATCAGAATTGTCGGCACTTATGGGAAGGTGAGTTCCGAAAATCGACTGCGTTACACCAGCTACGATTCCAAACGTTGGACTGTGACGGAAATAGAACCGGAAGAAGGAGTCGACGCGATTTTCATCTCCTCTTACATCAGATTCCGAATCGACAGAGAAGGCAGTGTTCACATGGCCGTTTACACGCGCAACGCTTTGAAATTGGAAGACAACACCGATGATACTGCTTTCTGAGCTCCTCGGGCCCTCTTTCTGTACATGTATTTCATACAAATACAAAACTTGTGTTTTTAAACGTGTAAACTTTTTATCCTTTTTTCAACCATAGTGTTGAGAATCACATCCTCCTACCAAGAAATGTGGAAATTGTGAGGATAATGAAAAAACCAATTTATTTTGTCAAAGTTTCTTCATTTATTCCACCAAACACACATAAATTAACTTAAGCGCACCACTACAGTAGTTAATAAATTAAAATAAATATTAAAAAATGACTAGTGCACACATGAAATGCTGATCCCTGATTGACTTTGGTCTACAATTAGTAACTACAACGCTATTTTATGAAAATCTTTTTTTTTTTGTACGGAAAGACTACTAGTTGTACACTATGTGACTGGCCAGGTGTACCTCGATGGATATCGGACAGACTAAACACTGATTATCGTTTACAAAAGGTTGTTTCAAAACTATCAGCGTAGGATTTCTGGGCTTAACAGTCGATGATTCACCTGGGCGGGCGAAGGGTTTGCGCTGCGACGTTCTCGGGTCCGGCTGATCCGCAGGCTGGTTTTCTCGGGGCGCGCGCTCCGAGCATGTCGTCCTGTTACTCGGTCCTCCTGCTCCAGCACCGCCGGGGTTGGCCAATTTTCTTTTCTTCAGAGGTTTATCCGACTTGTTCGGGACTCGTTCTGCCGGCGCGGCGGTAGTCTCGGCGGGCCGTTTCACCGCGCCGTCGGTCTGCCGAGTGCGACGAGCGGGTTCGCATAGAACATCGTGGTTGGCGAAAAGTGCGGTATGCAGAGTCGAGATGAATACGATGTTTTCGCAGCCGTAGAATCTCTTCAGAGCAAACATCGTATGGTCCGTGAACAGGTCGCCGACCAGCGCTTCGTACGAAGGGATGTACACTAGTTTTTCTTTATCATGGTTCCATATTTTATCTACAACCAATACGTTTGACAGACCGCTGTTTCCCAGCGGTATCGGCGGTAATAATTCGAAAGTGAATTCGGCGAGTATGGCGAAACATTTCATGTAGCTTTTGATCAGGTCGAACGTATCGTATATCGTGTTGTCGTCTTCTCCTTCTCGTGCGGCCTGTATCCTTTCCCAATGCAACTCTACGAGCTGGACTTTTTTGTAAAAATAATATTTCTTCTTTTGTGGTAACTTGCAACAGAATATTTCCAGAGCGTCTCTGCCACGAGACGGCCCACTTCTATCGAAACGCTTGGCTCTCATGTACGCCAGGAATCCTCTACGTAGCAGGTTCAACGTTTTAAACTCAGCCGACGTTGCGGCAGGCCGTTCGGCCTGCAACATCTTCTCCTTCGCCTCGGGTATGAGGATGGACGTGTCTTCGATGTCGCTGTTCACCAGTAGCACTGAATCGCACAGATCTAAGATCTTCCGCTGTAATCCTCCGGCCGGCTCAGGTGGTTCCGCCGTGCGCACAACAGGGTTCGGTGGCGGGGTGTCGTTCTTCTTTCCTCCGATCACCGTGGCGGCGGACGTGACGTTGGCGGACGTGACGGCGGCGTCTCTCACCGGCGGCGACGATAACGGGAAAACCCCGGTTCCGGTAACTGGTGCGGTGACACGAGACGTATGCTGTATGATCCCGGTGGTGATCGATAGGTCGTGCGGCGACGCCGTCGTAACTTCCGAGCTATTCGTGTACGACAATCGAAATCCGTCCATGTCTTTCGACATGTCAATGATGGATGGACGGCAAAAAGAAAACTGGGATACGCGGTAAAGTATTTTCTATTCCACACGGGTTGCACGATTCGCCTCGGAACACGTCTACTGTACGAATGAAGTGGAGAACACCGGTGAACGGAATTCCGCGGTGTTGGCAATAACGATGGAAGTACGGAGGGAGGGGGGGGGGTCGAACGCGATACGAATAGAACGGAGATTTTGCTTACTCACGTCCTGTACCGAGTATCGCTGATTCTTTGAATCGCTGAGTCACATCCGATTGTGACTGGTTTTCACACTCGTGTTTCTCATTTTTGTCCTCTCTCTCTCTCTCTCTCTCTCTCTCTCTCTCTCTTTCTTTCTCTCTAACCTCCTGAGTCCCATGTACCTTTTTTCGGAACATTTATTTCATAAAAATATAAACCTTATATTTTAATTGTGTTTATTTTTTTAATACCCTCTACAAATCGTGGGTTTGTTTTAATGTTTGTCGACGTTCGATCGTGAACAGTATTGAACGGAGCGAATCGAATGCAAACCAGGCCATTCATTTCTGTCCGTCCGACTGAAGGAAACACTATGGTGTCGACGATCGGAGCGCACGTCGGTTTTGACCCGCGTTTCACGGACAGACCGTTCGTCGTGGGAAACCGGTCCGGCGTCACGGTTCCGACGAACGGGTTCAGGGGTGTCGGTGACAGCTACAGCGTGTGCGACGCGTGGGACAGGGATGACATGAACAGATATGCGATCACGCCGGCCGAAATGCTAAAACTGAGATCATGCTTTGACCGCATAAACAGGTGTTCGAAAACCCAAGATCAGAACTGTCCGCCCGACGTCCGTGCTAAACGCAAATATCTACGCAATCGATTCAACAGCGCTTACATGAAGCTCAAACAGCTGGTGATACGCACGCGTTACAGGTACAACATGCGGAGGTACATCAATACGGCGCCCGTCACCCAGTGCACGCACCACTACGATACCGTACTGCGTCGCCTGTGTCGTCTGGACGGGATGGGACCGCGCGAGCTGCAGAGAAAAAAGGTTTTCATCCGGAGGGACAACAGACTACACTGGAATAACGGCGGTGGTGGTGGCGGACAGAAACGCCAAACGCGGAAGAACAAACCGAAGCCGGTGAAATGCACGACCGACGCCGTACTGCAGCGCCTGTGGAAATCCATGAACGAAACCGAATTGGTCAACAAGAGTATCAAAGATCAAACGCAGGGGGGGAAGAGCTTTCTGAAACAGGTGGTCATACCGGGGAAAATGTTGAACTGCATGTACGGCAAAGTGCTGCCCGACCCCACGTTACGGCCGGACGAGATCGGGTTGCCGGCGCACGTGATGGAGGGTGTATTTAGAAATGTGAACATGAACAAGATCGCGGCCATCGTGAAACGAGACCCGGTCTTCTCTTCCGACGCGATTACGACTTTTACGAAAGTGAAAAAGAACGGATACCCCTACATAACGTTGCCTTCCGAGATAATCACTAATAAACAATTGGATTTCGACGGCGACAACGTATCCGTTGTAACCGTGAACAGCGGCAGGTGTTTCATCGAAACGCTGATGCGTCTGTCGCCCAAGATAGCGATGTACTGCTACTTCTATCGTACACGCTTGACGTTCAGCCAGACCAACCCGTTTAGGATATCCGGTCTGCTGAAACACCTACGGGAGGATTCCGACGGCGGCAAGGCCGACTATTCGAAACGGGTGAAGGATCTGTTCGGCAACACGTTCGCCTACTGTCACACCGAAGAACACGGGGGTTCGGCATTTCGTTTGAACGGACAGCTGAACGAAACTCTGGTATCGCTCTCGCAGCTATACGGACCGCACGTCCCTTACGGGTTCGTGATGCTGGTGCGCCACCTGTCGTTCGACGGTTACAACCGCGGACGTATCTATCCCGTCGGACCGGACGCCAGGCGCCAGGCGATGCACGTCGCACTCTCCGGCAGCAAGGGCACGCCGGACGGCGTCACGAACATGTTCAACACCACCACGGATCAGGACACCGTCATGACGGAAACGCTGGACTACGCCAAAACGTTCATCGAAGTGAAATCGTTGATAAGAAAACAGGGGCACAACGCGAAGAAGATGGATTCGGCGTTTCAAAATGTCATCGTGAACCACGATTACAGGCTGACGATGAAGGTCAACAATATCGTATACGATCTGGGACACATCATCAATTACGTCCAGAGGGAATGGGTGATGACGGATCTGACGGTGAAATGTCTCTTGGACGACGTCGCGGACGACGGTCCCATGTTACGTAGCTGGGGTGAGGGTTTGGGTAAATGAGTAAAATTCATTGATAACTGGAAAATTTCTTTTTATTCTTTTCCCACTTTCCCAGCCGAGAAAAGCCGTTTTACCAATTTCGTGACAAGTTGGATCGGCCGCTGCGTTCGACGCCGTTCGCGGTAGTCTGCGACATCGGTTTGAAAACAGGATCCCCGCTGCAGTACTTCATGCCGAAGAGGCAATCGCCGATACGCTTGTGCATTTCTTTCAGCGGCGCCGAATCCCTCTGTACGTGGATCTCTATCGGTGTTGCGGACATCGGTGTCGCCGCCGACGATGTGGACGCCGCTTGAGAGATCGCAGTGTCGATTCTATCGATATTATCTAGAGCTCTATCCCAGATTCCCACCAACATCGGTGAATATATGGTAAGCACAACGTCCGAAATCGCACGCTCGTCCGCGTATCTGACATAGTTGGCAGGCGAGAACAAGGGCAGGAGGACCAATCCGTTTTTCAATAGAAACGATTCCGCGTCGGCGTTCGTGAATTCGTGTTGTTCGGAAAACATGTAGATAGCCTTGACGCTCGCATTCCTCATATCCGGCGTGTCGTACAGGTTCTTGAGGAACGGATGCGTGTCGAATATTTCCTGTCCGAAATAGGCCGTCACGCAGGGCACGTAGCAATCTCGCAACAAGTATTTCACGTCTAGACTCATCGCCCCTTGCGTCGGCTTCCGTCCGGCTGCGAAGCGATGAGCGGTGTGAGCCTTGCGGAAGTCGTGAAGGCTGTCAGGTGGGACGACGACGGTCCGAGGTCGTCGACAAGATCCGCAAACGGTGAGGCGGACGTTCATGACGTCGGTCCCGTCCGTCCGACGACGGCCCGAATCGTGACGCCACCTCGTGTGGATTGGCTGAAAAGGGCTTTCCTGTCGGATCTACCGGTCTTCCTGGAAGGTAAAAGCATAGCGGAGAGTTTCGGAAACCTGCACGGCAGGAGGAACGATAACTCGCGACGCGACGGATCGCGCGTCGTCGTACCGGATCGACCGCGACCGGACGCGAGCGGTAATGTCGGAATCGACGTCACCGACGACGATTTTTATTCGCGAACGTCGCGTGTGGCCGACATAACGGAAGTCCCGCACGAAACCGTATTCCACAGATACGGTGACCAACCGACGTTGAGCGCGTCCGAAAAGGTGGTGCGTTCGCATCTCCGCTACCTAACGGATTTCGAACCGTTCAGAAGGGGTTCGTTCTCGCGATCGGTCCTGTATGAATTTCTGTTCTTCATGATAGTCGAAAGGGGGAGACGCGAAAGCTATACTAAACGCGTTATACGATCCATAATGGCGTATCTGAAAGCCGGCGGCGCTTCGGCGATGGGCGACCTGTCGGAAGAATGTAGAAAGTACATAGACAACTTCAGCGGTCTCGGCGGCGTGAGGTTTTCGACGTTCTACAGGCGTATGGACGCCATCACCAACGCGCTCGGTGACGATCGTACGAAGCGATTGCTGTCCGCGGCACGCTGCAAAAGGTCGTTGGTATTCAACGACGACGAGGAGTCTCGTATCCTCCGTTGTTGTGTTGATAATTTGAAGTCCGGCATACGGAAATACGTCTTCGACAGCGGATCGCACGACCGGGAGAACGGGAAACAATTGTGGTCCCACACCGGTGGAGACGTCCGGCGTCACGCGACGACAGAAGAAAGGGACCGACCGATCGATACGAGAGTGGAAATCACCACAGACGTCGCGGCGGCCCACACGACGCCTGGCCGCGTCAATTATGAGAGGACGATATTCGAATTTTCGTTCGCGTACATACTCGGTTTCCTCAGCGGCGCCCGTATCAAATCGACGGTGTTGAAGTTCTCGGTGGACGACGTGAGAACACTACTGGCCGGCGGTCGTCTGGAGGTTCTGACGAAAGGCGTGTTCGTAAACGTGTTCCTACCGGCGTCGGTCCTGTCGAGGGAGGCCGACCTCTACGGTCGGATCATCGCGTTACGAACGACCAGTCCGTTGTACAAAAATGGAGAATGCGAGCGAACCAATCGCGGGCATAAGAGAAAATCGCAGAACGCCGGCGGCGGTGACGATCACGGCAGCAGCAGCAGCGGCAGCGGCGGCAGTGGCACCGACGAGGAAAGTGACAACGGGTGGCTGTCACGAGAGGACGCCGGTGCCGATAGTTCGAAATGCGGTGGGAACATCAGATTCTTCACACGCTCGTCGCGACAGCTCGAACTCATGTTGGATCGCGTGTATCGGAGTCTGTTCAGCAACAGAAACAGAACCAAAGGCATCAGATGGCATTCGCAACGGCGTAAATACCTCGGCACCATAAACTCCAAATACGGAGCTACGACCGCCAGCGAATCGGTGGGACACCGCGACTTGAACACCACGATGGCGTACATAAACAATTCGTTACACATGGACGACGTGCGCGCCAGGGCTGGAGAAGCGATAACCGAACGTTACGACGTGATTCTAACATCGCGCGGTGAAAACCGGTAAAGAAAATTAACAACAGCAACAACAACAAAAAATGTGCGGAAACGCAAAACTGCTACTCGTCCCGGAAGTATGCGTACAAACGGTTGGTGTGTACGGAATCTATTTCGAGTATACCCGGTACGTCGTTCTTCAGAACGTCCGAGGCCGTCTCCAACAGATCGGCCCAATCGGTGTTATCGCGGTCGTCGCGTATCCTCGAACGTACGGGTGACACGCAGACTCGTTTTTCTATCGCGTCCAACAGCATTACCGCGTTTCTCTTCGTATCGCAGAATACCACGTGTCTGGAGTCCACTCCGACTCTGTACACCCCCGGCTTTTCCACCGTGACGCGTGGTGTTATTTTACGACTTTCGAACGATTTCGGCAGTGGAAACTGTGTGCTACCCCTGGGTCGGTACAACATGGTGATCGAACCCGGCAGACCGGGGCCGACGTCCGAACTGCGGCCGAAGGGCTTCAGCGACAGCGAGACGTTCGTCAACTCCTCCGCCGAATATTTGGATTTGCTTTTTACCCGCTTTTCGACGCCGCGTTTCACCGCCACGGTGACGGAATCGCCGTTATAGTTTTTACAGTCGACGGTCTTGACGAACAGCCGGACCGAACAGTATTTAAAGTCGAACCGACCGTTTACGTCGCGACCGAACTCCGAGCTATCCGGTTTCGGTTCGGAACACCCGGTGTAGCAGCTCAACATGACCGGTTCACCGTCGATACCGTCGACGTTACACCGCGAAATACTGAAGTACGTCGTGAACGTGTAGTTCGGAGTAGCCACGGTGCACCGGCTGTACCGGACGTCCATATTTGTCTCGCGCACGTACGTGTATACGGCGCCGATGTTGTTCTCTTCGAAAGCCACCAGCGCGCACGAAGCCTCGGTCGGCGTGTAATCGGTCGTGTTCCGCCGCTTGATCGGATTCAATAGCATACCCGCACTCCTGCCGGTATCCACGACGCACGGTTCCAAATGCGAGCCGCACGGTATGTCGATCAATTTATTTTTTTCAGCTCGGAACAGCGGCCTCTGTCCCATCAGCCAGGCCGGCATCAGGTCCCTGTTCGATTTTTCCACTTCGCCGTACGCGAGGTCGCTCAGCTGTCCTATCGCGTGGAACGTGAACGCGCTACTCTGCACGAAAAGTATGCGCGCCCCGTCCGCTACATATACACGACCGTACGGTAGCACGGACGTGTCGTACCTGAATTTCGATAGCCCGTGAGCAGCGAACAGGGCCGAACCGTTGGAAAACTTGAACCCGCCGGATCGCGAATGGAGGTTGAAATAGAACAGAGCGTCGTCGCTCATCGGTTCCACAGCTCGCAACAGCACGGCCAGTTTGTCGTCGTCCAGCTGTTTCTCGCGCACGAGTAGTTGCAGGGAGGGCAGTTGTTCGCAGTACGACCGTATGTACGCGTACATGCGCAATCTGCGGTGGGCGAAAAACGTCCTGTCCCCGTAGATACCGTCGTAGCTCGTGCCACCTCTACCCGCTCCGGTGGGCACTATCTCGTTGGATTCCAACTTTCGCTTTTCGTCTTCGCCGGTCGACGGGATCTCGGACCTACCGATTTCGTCGATCAACAGTTTGAAAGTGTCATAACGGTTGGACGGATCGGTCAGGATTTCGTTTAGGGTCTCCATGTAGTCCGGCAACAGCCCGTTTACCGGATCGAACGGGAACGCATCTCTTGCCGTCAGTCTGGCGCACGCCTTTTCCAACAGACACGCGTACAGGAACGCCGCGCCTATGTAAACGCGGTTGGAACCGTACCGTTCGTAGCCCAGCGATTCCGTGAAGTTCTTGCATATGTTCTTCAGCCCGTCGACGACGAATTTCGTTCCCACCCGCGGATCGTCCGAATAATACGGACGGGCGTTCGGCGTCCGATCGACCGACGAACACAGCGTCACGTGAGCGTTGACGATCGCGTACGTCATGCGGCCCGAGAATATGAACCAGTCGTAACCGAACGGAACCACCCTGTCGGCGATCGGTTTTTTCGGCATGTATTCGCGCAACAGAAGTCGGTACGCTTCGAGGAACACATCTCTGTGAACATCGAAACGACCGGCGTCCCAACCGCGGATCGTCGTTTCGATATTACGGTCCGACGACGCGCGCACCAGTCTCTTAGACGACGGTGTTTCGGCGTACACGAGATTCGTGAGGGCCACGAACGATTTTAAAACGTGGTAGATATTCTGTTCGCTCACCGGATGCGAGTCGGCGTTCAGAAAACCGTCTATACGCTCGAGACACTTTCTCAACGGCCGCTCAGCCACCGGCGGCGGGGTCCACTTCAAAGCGGTGTCCATGCGTTTCTCGTTGAACGAGTCGAAAACGCGATGCCATTCTAAATCGTTACTGCCGATCGCGTGGTTCGGTTCGGGTTCTGAGGGGTTCGTCACCGCTTCATACGGGGGTGGCGGTACGTCGTAACCCACCCGGTTGGCGTGACCGGCACTGAGGATCGCATTCAACGGCGGAGCGGACGGTATCACATCCGCGAGAGATTTTACCTTTTCACCGCCGTCCACGATACTATCGGTCGTCGTCTCGGTCGACTGGGGTCCACCGGTGGTGGTCTCGTGGACCGTGGGGGGAGTGGACGGACCAGACGACTTTTCAACATAAGTCGTGCCGTAATTTCCGTCTGTCGGTAGACCCGATGGATTCACCGATGGAGTTTCTTCAGCAATTAAACACCGATATTGCTGCCGCGTTTCCTTGACACGCAGTTCCTGTAAAACCCGCTCTCTGATGCTATGCTCGAGTCCCTTGTAAATATAATACGAAACAAAAAGTATAACGACTATCGATATAGTGAAGTAGAGAGGTCGACACGAATTTCGATCCAAAATACGGATTACGCGATTGTTGTCCATCGTTCAAACTTATCATCCTGAATCTTATGTACCTTTTTTCGGAACATGTATTTCATACAAATATAAACCTTATGTTTCTACTCGTGTTTCTTTTTTTTTAATGGTTTTATGTTCGTCGACGTCCAATCTTGGACAGTACCAATGAATATATAAATTGTGTAACACGCATGAAACCGATTTCATAATAGTTTGTCCGAGCTGCGGTGGTGGCGATCATCAACGATCCAGTTCGAAACACTTTCCCGCCAAACGATCACCCAACACACGTTGCTCGACGTGCGTTTCTCAACGCCAGTAAAATGAGACTAACCTAACGACATTTGAGCTTTAATCTTCAATGCCTGACAGTTGCCCGCTGTACTTTATCTTTACAATAAAATTTTTATAAAGCGTTTTGAGATTCAACTATGGAAGGATTTGATGTTGAAGCGCTCATAGAGCTAGTAAAATTAAGACCAATTCTCTGGGATTCTTCCCATAAGGATTATAAAAATATAAACAAGAAAAAAGACACGTGGGTTGACGTGTACACAGCTTTGTATCCTGAATTTGAGGGAAAACAAGACTCAGATAAGATCAATATTGGTAAGTTTACCTTTCGTTGTTATTTTCTTATTTTTTGTTTGATATAATCATTGAGTATTTGGTATGAGTAAAGCGACAGCATCAAATAAAACCCCTAAGTCCTGCTTGTCAGGCAGGAGAATAAAAATTTCAACCTTATAGCTGAAAATTAACTATACTTTTTTAGGAAAATACATCCAGACTAAATGGAAGAGCCTCAGAGACCGTTACATCCGATACACGCGTAGAACAAAAAGTTTGAAGCCCGGATCTGATGTAAAACCTAAGACAATCTATATTTATGCTAAACATTTGGAATTCCTAAAGCAAAGCACAACAGACTCTCAGCACAATATTGAATATGGAAATAAAATTATTCTAAATCATCCAGACATTGAAAAGGAAACACAATGGACAGGAATGCAATCCATTGAAGATGACGATCTGGCGTTCTGTACATCATTGGTCCCTTATATGAAAGGTATAGATGTCAGTAAGAAATTACAATTCCGATTTGATGTACTGAAACTTTTGATTGCATACAATGAAAACAGTTTAACAAACCCTCATCAAGAAAATGGGCATCAACGACCATACTCAAATCAACCACATATTAGTCTTCAAGGTTATCAAGAGAATCATCAGTCTCACCCACGAATTGCTTCAATACCTCAGCATAACACTAACATGGTATCGACTACTCCTCCAAATAATAATGAAAACCAAAGACCAATAGATTGTTTTCTTTCACCAGATCACGATGAAACACGCGATTCATTGTTATCTCCAGATGAGTAATTCCTTGCGTTCCTATATTATGTAGTAATAATAATAGTATAGCAAATGAAATGCAATTTGTGTTTTTATTTATTATCCTCTTGTTTCTGACACGTTCGTTTCGCGAAAACGTTTTTGCACGACGACGCGCTGGGGACGCGCGCGTCTCCGGCGCGTCGTCCCCGTATACCTAATGCATTGGCGAGAGCGACGCGCTGGGGACGCGCGCGTCTTTCGGCCTATACCTTATGCATTGGCCGGAACGCGCGCGTCGTCACGCGTCGTCGCGCGTCGTCACACCAACATGCATCGGGAGACATCGAGTGTACACTCCGGCCGGGCCTCGGCAAAACTTTCGTTTCGCGAAAACGTTTTAGCACGACGACGCGCTGGGGACGCGCGCGTCTCCGGCGCGTCATCACCGTATACCTAATGCATTGGCGAGGGCGACGCGCTGGGGACGCGCGCGCCTTTCGGCCTATACCTTATGCATTGGCCGGAACGCGCGCGTCGTCACGCGTCGTCGCGCGTCGTCACACCAACATGCATCGGGAGACATCGAGTGTACACTCCGGCCGGGCCTCGGCAAAACTTTCGTTTCGCGAAAACGTTTTAGCACGACGACGCGCTGGGGACGCGCGCGTCTCCGGCGCGTCGTCCCCGTATACCTAATGCATTGGCGAGAGTGACGCGCTGGGGACGCGCGCGTCTTTCGGCCTATACCTTATGCATTGGCCGGAACGCGCGCGTCGTCACGCGTCGTCGCGCGTCGTCACACCAACATGCATCGGGAGACATCGAGTGTACACTCCGGCCGGGCCTCGGCAAAACTTTCGTTTCGCGAAAACGTTTTTGCACGACGACGCGCTGGGGACGCGCGCGTCTCCGGCGCGTCGTCCCCGTATACCTAATGCATTGGCGAGAGCGACGCGCTGGGGACGCGCGCGTCTTTCGGCCTATACCTTATGCATTGGCCGGAACGCGCGCGTCGTCACGCGTCGTCGCACGTCGTCACACCAACATGCATCGGGAGACATCGAGTGTACACTCCGGCCGGGCCTCGGCAAAACTTTTGTTTCGCGAAAACGTTTTAGCACGACGACGCGCTGGGGACGCGCGCGTCTCCGGCGCGTCGTCCCCGTATACCTAAAGCATTGGCGAGGGCGACGCGCTGGGGACGCGCGCGTCTCCAGCGCGTCTTTCGGCCTATACCTTATGCATTGGCCGGAACGCGCGCGTCGTCTCGCGTCGTCGCGCGTCGTCACACCAACATGCATCGGGAGACATCGAGTGTACACTCCGGCCGGGCCTCGGCAAAACTTTCCTTTCGCGAAAACGTTTTTTGTCGCCGCCATCGTATATATTCGTATTATATACTATTTATATATACACCCCCCAAAAATCATTTGCTCCGCACCGGCCCCCCTCTTGTTGCTCCTTCTTGAAGGAGCCAGTATTATGGGTAAGGAGCAAATGAGTCGCGCGCGAACGGTACGCTATATTTATGTGAAAACGGAGGTCACGTGATCAGTTTCTTGCGCTCCCATTGGTCCGCGGTTTTGGCGGGAAAATCCCTGCAATCCCATTGGTCGGAGGAGCGGTGGTGGGGGAAGCCACGCCCCAAAAGTGGTGGGGGAAACGCTCAGTTCAGCGGTGCTCGGCCACGGAGCAGGTCACAAATAATAAAAATTAGTATTTTTGCAAACTTGTCTACACATGAAGCTATGCTGAAAGAAACAGACAAATCGGTAAAACAACTTGTGGCCCAGGAGACATCGAGTGTACACTCCGGCTGGGCCTTGGCAAAACTTTCATTTTGCAAAAACTTTTTAGCAATACGACGCGCGAGGGACACGTTGTCGATACCAACAAGCATCGGGAGACAACAAGTGTACACTCCGGCCGGGCCTCGGCAAAACTTTCGTTTCGTAAAACGTTTTAGCACAACGATGCGTGAGGGGCACGCGCGCCCAACACCATTGAGCATCGGGAGACATCGAGTGTACACTCCGGCCGGGCCTCGGCAAAACTTTCGTTTTGCGAAAACGTTTTTTGTTGCCGCCATCGTATGTATTTGTATTATATACTATTTATATATACACCCCCCAAAAATCATTTGCTCCGCACCGGCCCCCCTCTTGTTGCTCCTTCTTGAAGGAGCCAGTATTATGGGTAAGGAGCAAATGAGTCGCGCGTGAACGGTACGCTGTATTTATGCGAAAACGGAGGTCACGTGATCGGTTTCCTGCCCTCCTATTGGTCGGAGGTTTTGGCGGGAAAATCCCTGCAATCCCATTGGTCGGAGGAGCGGTGGTGGGGGAAGCCACGCCCCAAAAGTGGTGGGGGAAACGCTCAGTTCAGCGGTGCTCGGCCACGGAGCAGGTCACAAATAATAAAAATTAGTATTTTTGCAATTTGTCTACAAACGAACCAACGCTAAAATAAACAGAAAAATCGGTAAAACCACTTGTGGCCCGATCGCATGGTTGGTTGTATTCGAATTCGCATGTACATACTGTCCATGTAGGTCTGTTACTCTCGTATGCGCAGTTTGAAGTTGGCTCGCCCCCCGTGCCACGTGACATCGAGGCAATATGTTGCCGAGCACCTGTTTATACGCGGACGGCCGGTTCGTCGATCCGTCCACTTCCCAATACCAATTGCCTTTGATGAAATACAATTTGTCAGAACGACTGAATACCGCGTCGTAGCCTCTGTCCAACATACCCGGCCAACGCGTGTTTATGTGACCCATGTAATGAGCACTCATCCGCACTAGATCCAATTGCCAATAGTACCGTCCGGTGAACATGTACGTCCCGTAAGTGCGCCAACTGAATATCGCGTCCACCGGTTCGCCGACGAACACGCCCAGATCGAAACGGACGGACATGCGTCTTTGGAGAATAGCGCGCGTAGCCGAGGTCGTTTTATAGACGAACAACTCGCTATCGATAACGATGAGTATCGCACCGTTACGATTGTCATAATGGAAAGCCCGCGCGGGTTCGTCTTTCGGAATTTGTTCAAAGTGTACGGCTAGCGATACTTCTCCACCGTGCCGACGCCCTCCGTACCAACGTCTCACTCTCCCGTTTTTCACCACGAAAATCTCGTTGCCGAAATATGTCATGTCGTCGTACGGTCCGTACCAGTTATCGCATCCGTCTCTATCCGTCACCGCCACGTTTTTCGTGTCTACCGACTGTTCGCCGTTGTTGAAATCGTATTGGTCGGCGTAGAGTTCGTAAAAGGCGAGCGTGTCCTCGGAAGGTAGACGCGGCGTATCCGCGCTCACCGAACGCACCGAATACCACGGGAACATTATGGAAGACGGGTTGTCGTTGTGTCTCAATCCGACGGCGTGACCGATCTCGTGGAGAGCCACGTGAAACAGGCTGGCGGTCTTTCCATCGTCGTCGTCGTCGCGTTTCTTACCGGCGGACCACGTTTCGTCCGAGTCGAAGTGTATATCACCGTCGTTCGCGCCGTATTCGTCGTCGTCGTTGTCGTCCGGATAAAAAGCGTGTGCTAGCACCCCTCCGCTGCCGTCAAAACTGTAACCGCAGCCGTGGTCGGACCGGACGAACGACACGCGTATAACACCGGTGTCACCGTCGTCGTCGTCGTTGCCCGCCTGCACAAACGAGGCTCCCGTGCCGTTCGCCCAAGTATCGAAAGCCTTCCGCAGATCGGACATCGCATACGGCGCGCTGAACCAGGACAGCCTGTACAAATCGACGGACCGGAGCGCGTCGTACTGCCAGATTATGCGTTTCATGTTCTTCCACCTTCGCTTGTGCCCGGATCTCCGTGGCCGCCGATTCTCCCGCACCGCCGAGGGGCTCCATTCGATGTCCGGTAAACCGCAACGGCGGGATCGCACGAGTCGCACGGTGGGTTCATCGAAAGAGCCGGTGACGTTTAGATTGGCGTACGCCTGGAATCTAGAAACGGCCTCTCTCGTGGTTTCCTTCGACAGAAGTGTATTGGCGGCGACGCGGACCGCCCCGCCATCGTTCGTGCGGTCCACCAGATAGCCGTAAGCGCGCAGAAATTCGACAATTTCACTTTTCACCGTAGCGTCGGTCGCGTCGGCGTGGAAAAGCGGGGCCGCCACGCCGGTGTGCACGTACACGACGGCCCAACAAGTTATTATTAAGGGTGTCAACGCGGTCGCCATTGGGAAAACATTCGTATTATACTTATAAAAAAAAATCAATATTCCACCATTCGGGGGGCGCGGGAATACGACGGCGACGAATCGCGAATCATGTCTGTATCTCTGGACACCGACACGCTACTACTCCCGATGACGGCGGAGAGTGCCACAGGCCGACCGTTGATGAAAATCGATGTGGTGAAACACGGCGACTCCAGTCGGGGTTTCCGTTTGTTCGACAATGCCGTGTTCGTCGTGCGCGACGTGGCGTCGGAAGAATTGTTCATGGAACGAGTCCGCATAGCGTACCGCGTATTCGAGACGATCGTCGAACCGCACATGGACGGCTCGATGTTTCTGTTGGCCAACAAATTAGTGCTGGCCACGAGAATGTGTATCTCCACGTATTTCAACGCGCAATCGCTGGCACGCACCGACAGGCCGTTCATCGTGAAAGCCGAATACAGAGATTGTCCGTCACTTTTTTGCGGGTGTTCGGATTTTCTCAGAGCCTACCTTTACACGCGAACGACCGGCGATCCTTTTGTCGATGACGATGACGACGGCGCGATGGATAACAGCGCTTTCGCGTCCGGCGGTGGAAACGGCGGAGACCGAGACCGACCTCCGCTCTCCGACAGGGCGATGCAAATGGAAGCGTGCCGAATCCAATGGCAGTTGGGCGCCTTGCAGGCCAGGTTGATGGTGGAAGGCGGTCCCGCGGCGGACGCGTTTATCATGAATCCGGACGCTGTGGGTGGACCCGGACTTTACGGCGGCGGCGGCGGCGGCGGTGGCGTATCGCAAGGTGAACCGCGAAAGCCGGAAGCGGTGCTGTACGTTCTGGCCGACACCACGTCGATCGCCGAGTTCCTCTGCTACATGTTTTACATGACGCCGGTCGATATCCGGAGGCGGTACGAAGTAAAAACGGGATGCGCCGCGCCGTCGGTGAGCTCTACCGCCGCTGAGAGGCTCACGCGACAGGCGAGAACTTGTTGTTACGAAGAGTCCGCCAGACACAATTCGTCCGATACCGTCCGCAGAGCCATACGGGAATTCCTGCGCAAGAAACACGAGTCAAAGGAGATCAGACGCGACGAGATGCGCGACACCGCTTCGCTGGCCGGTGTCGATCCCGCGTTCGCGGATCTTCTGCAGAAGGAGACCCGAGACGCCGTTGAATCCCGTCTGCGCGAGCGGAACGGCACGCTCGTGAAGAATTTCCTTCTCCTACTTTTCGACAAAGCGCTGTCCTCCATCATCGATAACGGGTTCGACAACGCCAACAAAAGGCGCAGATACGGGACGAACGCAAAGAGCATCGGCGGCGCCACCGTTTACACGGGAATACTGGACACGGTGGGAAAAGTCACCGTCGGATACAAAGAGGGCGCATCCCTGTTGCGGGAGACCAGGCCCGCCGGGGTCAACACGCCGAAAAACGTGCGGAAAAACGTGGCCGAGACCTATTTGAATTTCAGATTTCCTGTGAGCCAGATTTCTACCGATCTGCTCGGACCGGCGGGCGGCCGAGTCGCGAACGGAAGTGGAACGGACGACGGACGAGAAACTTCTCTCGGGTGAAAAGAAAACGACGGTGAGTCATTCCCTTATGAAAAAAAAAAAAACTACGGCGAGTCATTCGGCAACTCCTCCCACCGCGAGCGAGGTGCATTCGGGGAAACGGGAACACGAGAGACCATGTTCAGGGGTCTGAAGGACGACGATTCGGATAGAGGAGCGCGGATCGCCAAACAAGTCAAACCGCTAATCAAGTTCGGTCGCAGAGATGCGAAGGCACTGGTGAAGAAAAAACGTGAGTCGGAGACTTCGAATAAGAAAGTCACGAGTGTTCGAAAACCGGTGAAAGCCGCCACGCGGGGACACCTCTCTTTCGCGGCCGACTTGAAAATCAAAAGTTTTTGCGATCTAGTCCAGGCGGGAGATTTGGAAAGAGCGCGACTGACCGAGTACGTCGTCGCGTTGGATCCGAAGTGCGCGTCTGTCGAACTGAACGCTTGGTCGTCGTCGCAACTGGCGAGTTCTAACTTGGCTCACCGCACTCCCCCCGTACCGTTGGTCAGAGAAGTGAAGAACCGCGGAAAGAGGAAGTCGACCACACCGGCGGAAGAGTGTTCATCTCTTTTTTGGATTCTGTCGATCGTGTTGGAGACGGAGAGGGCGAAAAGAGGCGTAGGATCAAAAAAGAAGGACACCATAACACTGCCGTTGCCTCCGATACCGGACGAACAGTCCGACCGACGACTGTTGTCCGAGTACACGATCTACAGACTGTGGCTAGTCACGCGTTTCGTCTTCACTACGGCGGTTTCCGGCGTGGTTTCGTCGGCGGAGTACCCTCGCACCCTGGTTCCCATCGTTGTCGTCAAGGTGGACGGACGATCTAATTTGGGGAAAAACATCAAGGAACACATAAACACTTCCTGTTCGAGAGAAGTGAAGGATCTGACGCGCACCTACCGGTGTTCATTTTTGTTTCAATAAAAAGTTTTAATTTGTTTACGTGGGTTTTTCTTTTTTTTTTTCTTGTACCTCACCTCAGAGCTATGCCGAGCATTTATATTTTGTTCGTAAATTGTGATTTCTTCTTGTGACACACATCGCATTCCCCGGAATAGTACTTTCTGTTGTTGGTAGATGTTTTCAATGACAAATTGTTTGTATTCGTCTTTCGTTTACAATAAATGCAGTAGATCTGAATGTTTCTCTTGGTTTTTATTGTAGGGATTTCATTGCCGTTGTCGCTCGTTTTTCGAGCGGGTGAAGCGGCCGCCGCGCTTTTAGTCCCCGCCGCCTGCTTGTCTTTTTTCGTAGACTTGGGCGACGGCGTTCGCCGCCCGCTCCGATCGGGCGAAGGCTGCTTGTCTTTTTTCGTAGACTTGGGCGACGGCGTTCGCCGCCCACTCCGATCGGACGAGGGCGAACGTTCGCGATCCATCTTTTTTGATTTGGAAACCGCGCGCGCTTGTTCCAGTTTCACCAACCTTATCAAGGTCTTTCTTATCTGCTTTAGTTCTTCCAGAGACATTATTCTCGAATACGATACACTTATATCTTCCCGGGTCGGAAACCCGAACGCGAAATGCTAATGTCGGAAAACCGATTCGCACACATGCAGGTGTAACCGAACAATCGGTTACCCGATTGAAGTGTGAATGGCACAATAACTGTGTTTCAATACGCCGGCACGCGTTGGCAAAACTTTCCTTTCGCAAAAACGTTTTTTGTCGCCGCCATCGTATATATTCGTATTATATACTATTTATATATATACCCCCCAAATATCATTTGCTCCGCACCGGCCCCCTCTTGTTGCTCCTTCTTGAAGGAGCCAGTATTATGGGTAAGGAGCAAATGAGTCGCGCGCGAACGGTACGCTGTATTTATGTGAAAACGGGGGTCACGTGATCGGTTTCCTGCCCTCCTATTGGTCGGCGGTTTTGGCGGGAGAATCCCTGCAATCCCATTGGTCGGAGGAGCGGTGGAGGGGGAAGCCACGCCCCAAAAGTGGTGGGGGGAACGCTCAGTACAGCGGTGCTCGGCCACGGAGCAGGTCACAGATAGTAAAAATTCAATATTTGATGTTTTGAGCAAACACCTCCTGCCACTAACAACTGGTCATTATGAAATGGTTTTCATTTAATACCGTCACTGTTTTCATTGACATTTTCATGTTTTACTATTGCATGTTACGAGAACTATAGGTCTTGTAGGGCGATATTAGTATTTTGTGAACTAGAACGCCGTTGACTACCAACAGCCTGGCTCAGTTCATGAAAATTACGTTTTTTTTAATATTTTCAAAGTATTTCAATGTAGACATGAAATTTGATAAGAACAAAATTCTGTTTACAACTATTTACGATACACAAAAAAGAATAAATGCATCACAATGAATGAGAGTACCTAAACTAAAAAATTTCACCAGCTGACGATTCCACAGTAAACAATTAATTTTTTAGAAGTTAAAATTAACACTTAGCTTAGCATCATAAAACCAACCTGTTACATGTAGAGGGTATTAATAAAAAAGAATCACGATTGAAACATAAGGTTTATATTTGTATGAAATACACGTTCCGGAAAAGGGTACACGGGACTGAGGAGGTTGTTGAAAAAAGGTGCAGGGGGTTTGGGAGGTGAACAATTTCTAAATTTTTACATCGAATACGGTGGTTACGAATCCTTCACTCAAGTCCAATATGATTTTAGATCCGTCTTCCTTCGTCCGCACGATGGATAATGCACATCCCATCTCTGCCAGATTGCGACACAGTTTCTCCAAAAACAGTTCACAGGTCCCGTCGGCCGCCGCCCGATCCCATTCTTCTCTGAGTCCCATCTTGTGCTCCAAGAGATAATCGAATATCAACTCGAGGTCGTTTCGTCCGAGGAATGGCTTGTGATTCGCAGCCATGGTTTTCGGTTCTCGGTGTTCTGGAACAACTGGGTGAGGGGGAGTTTGTCTTATTTCCGCTTACAATCCACCGACTCACCTTCCTCTTCAGAAGATGACGACGACGAAGAGCTCGAACTCGATGGTGACGACGACGAAGATGACACCGACGAATGCCTTGCGTTGCATCTATTTCTCAGAGCTACATCCCTTATGACCACGTCAAAAGTCCCTTTTTTCTCTCCCGGAATGTAAAAATATCGTTTCATGTAGATGCCATTCTTGTTGTTGATTCTGGTGTTCAGAACGTCCAAATCGCAATACACGCAGTCTTGGTATCTAGAGCATTTTTTGCGATACAAGCATATGGATGACCGATGATCTGGATTTAGAAAAAATGTCTCACACATGTCTCTCGTTTTCAAGACATTCATAGTATGAGTCAACGAGTTGTACCCGTTGGCGTTCGACAGAACTTTTTTCATGAATTTACTGCTACGCAGAGTCATGTAAAGCTTAACTCTGAAGCATTTCAAAATACTTTCGATTGTACTGATAATGAACGCTCTGGAGGCAGAATAAGTATTGATATTGTAATTCAATTCACATACACTCTGATTCCTGGATGTCTCCGAACACATCTGTATTCTCAAGTCCCACGATTTTTTTCTTACGATGTCCTTCTGGTCGTCAATGTAGAACATACTGATTTCACTGTCCATCATCAGACCGACGGATTTCTTATTCACTCCGACCAACAGTTTCTTCGGCGGCAACGCTGATCGAGAATTCTGTCGCCTGTCATCGGCATGTGGAGGCGGTCGTCCGCGAAACTGCGAACGGCTGCGATCCTCATGATATCGGCTGACCGATTTCGATCGTGAAACATCTCGGAAACGACGTGGTGAAATCCGCGAATTCGATCTCGACCTCATGCGATGAAGTGGTGGTGAAAATCTGGCTTGCAACCGGTGTGATGCCACTCGGGTCTCGGGTTTGGTACATCTTTCGGGCGCCAGACTCTTCGATCTTCCAGCGACACCTGGGTTGTTGTGTACCTTGTGTGCGTCGGTGGAAGGTGCTGTTGTGTCCCTCCCATTTCGGCGGGTGTCGAGCGAAGCTGTTGTTTCCCTAAAATCTCGGCGGGTGTCGAACGAAGCTGATGTTTCCCTCGAAGTTCGGCGAGTGTCGAACGAAGTCTCGTAGAGTTGAGGATGTCGGTGGTTTCCGAAGTTTGATCGATGGCCCGTTGTCACTACGTTGTTGTTGTCGGATGTCCGTCTGGGCCTGACGTGCATGATTATTTGTTTGAATGTTTTAATTTTGTTAATCAAATTACTGTTTTGAATTATATCCGGTATTAAAACACGACATTCCTTAATGTTAAATCTCGTTCTGAGTTCGTCTTCTAGGTTATTTTTTCCACTCGTTAAGCACTCCACTGTGTTGGGATTGTCCTCGACATGCATCACTTGAACGAAAATATAAATCACTTTTACTTGTATATCCGGTTATGACGCCGTGCGAAACTCACTCGGTACGACACACATGCGCAGAGGTGTTGAAGAGACGTGCAACTGAGCGCTGCAACTGAAGTGGACGCATATAAGCGTTGTCCTCCCTCCTTCCCCCCCCCCTATCCCTCTCGTCCGTCGCCTCTCTCTCCCGACTTTCCTTACCCCTCTCCCCCCGCATAGCATTATTTAGTTTCAGACGAACGGGGTTTTTCCGTGTTTTCTTTTTCTTGCATTTTTCTCCTTTCATCTCGTACCCTGTCTCTTGCCGCTTGTTCCCACAATGAAGTTCTATCCTCTTCGGGCAACAAATGATATTGTGTCACAGGAGGCTGTGTAAACGAAACTTGTTTTTTCTTAACTGAATCGTCCATTCGGGGGTCCGATGTATACACGTAGAACCAGCGGTATCCCGAACCATCCGGTTTCTCATTCGGGATCCCGATTGATACCATTGCTTTATGGGCAACAAAACTTTCGTCGACTCACCGATAGTCGTTAGCTAGGATTGGCCCCAACGAGGTATATAATCCAATCATGGTACCCTGAAAACCTTCACTCGCTACAAGGTAGGATTGGCAAGTACTGTCATGGCCTACTCCATAGGTTCAGAAAACGTTTCTTTCGGATCTGTTTATGACATCTTTGGTGGAAATGACGAGGTCGGCACCCTGTATGATGTTTTTATTCCTGGCAAGTACTTGGTGAACATACGTGGTATTAGTCTCTTCGAAGCAAAAATGGATGACGTCGGGGGCGACGAGATAACGATCGACCCTCAATTCTTGCGTCTCTTGCCGGGGAACGGAGACGCTCGGATTATATTTGACTATTTTTCTAGTCATATTGTGTTTCATTTTGAAGAAACTGATCCTGACAAGATAATTGAAAAAATAAAATTTGGACCGTTGAACCCTGTACGGTGTTCAACAAGTTTAGCAAAATCTAACAGTGGTGATGTAGTTGAAAACAAATCATTTGAAATACTCGAACGGTTTGTGAAAATCATTGAACGCACCATGCGATTGAAAACCATGTTCGTGTGTTGTGAAAAAAGTAAATTGTTATCCTGTGATCCCTCGGATCTGGTAGTAAATGTGACGGAACCAGGATTTGGCATCTACATGAATGACCATACGTTGGCTTATGGACTTTTCTACAGACAACGCCGTAAGTGGCCGAGGAAATTCAACCAAGACTTGACTGTTGAAAATGTTTGGACACTTTTGAAACCAAAGATATATGTTATGAAGGATGGAAACACCGATAAGGCTTTTGCAATAATCATCAACCAACGTGAAATGATTAGAAGATCAACGCCATTCTCTCAGTCAGTGCGTTCGTTTATTGACGAAGGCAATGTAAATTTACAATTATTTGTTGAAGGGCGCCATTAACCTCCTGAGTTAACTGTACCTTTTTCAGAACATGTATTTCATACAAATATAAACCTTATGCTTTAATTGTGTTTCTTTTTTAATAACTAGGGGACCCGTGCAGCGCAATGCGCTTCAAACCTTGCTCTTGAATGAAAATATTAAATTGTAGTTAAAATCTGATTACACCATATTAATATGATATCAATCGATCTTCATTACTAATTCTCCAACTTCCTAATGTTATAGTATTGAAATTTTTTGGCCCAAATACTCATAAATAGAAAGTTTATGAAAAATATTTCTGTTACATTTTGAGAAAATGGTGAAACATACAATTTGTCCCACACAATAGTTTGTATTAAAGTATGGAATTGCGCTGATATTTCAATTCAGCACCAGTTCAATTGATTCTATTCAGTATTCAGCTAGCTTTTAGCATGTGTTTATCTGTTTTACTATCAACAGCTGTTTTGGTTTTCAATTCAAATTGTTCCCCATGTTAATCTTATGGACAAAATACGAACTTTAAGGGCTTCCCGTGGGCTCCAGAATTAAAATATCAAAAACCCAAAACCTCATTGCAAATCTTCATAGTTTGTCAACATGTCTTCACTCGAAATATGGGTTGAAACAATAAAACATAACAAAATAGTATGAATTCATTTATTTATACAAGGTAAATATACAAGTGTTCTCCCTAAAGAGGACATTATAAGCTTTGCATTGATACCAACATCATTGCTTAAAAATATGAAAAATATAGATTCTGAGTTTTTCAAGGGCGTTTTCCTGAAAATGCCCTTCACACTTCGAGAGAGTTCAAACGTCCATAGCTCAAACAAAAAAATTGTAAAGACATTAAATTCGCACCAAATTCTTAGGGATTTCAAGATGATAATAAAAGTATCAATAACTCAAAATCGGAAATTGCCGACAAGATGTCCCTTTTCGCTTTACATCTTACATATACAAGAGATGTCTGTCCATTTTCAACGGGAGTCGCGAGTCCGAGGGGGCAGCTGCGGTTGCAGGTTATTATGTAGCGGTCGTCCATGTGATAAATAAATGGTTGCTTTGTTTTCAACTGAGGTTTTTCTCTCAGCAATTTATATAACATTGGATAATCTGTGACACGGTATACAAGCGGATAGGGGGCTTCTTTTTCCAATAATTTAAAAAGAATTGGATATTCTTCCTTCATCCTTTTTGAATATGTTGACCGGTCCTCGTTAAAATAAACGATGGCAGTCTGTCGGTCGTCTTTTCTATTCAAGTCTTGATGATAGCGCAGCACCCCCTGTAATCAAAAAAAATATAAATTTGAAACAAGATTTATTTTGTTCAAAAATAGCAAAAAAACGGCAACAACTGTTGGAAGAAATAAATATATTGTACAGATTAATGTGTACAGATCGATGTGAAAGTTGCCAAACCCCCCGCTGTTTGCCATAAAGGTGTCAACCGGGATAAAAACAGAGCAGGTCTGTCTAAAACAAACAACATGAGGTTATAAAAATTGTTAGGATAAAAAGTGGTTATACTAACCAAATGCAAATATTTCATTGTCGGAGTAGATTCCTCGGAACATTTTTCCTCAATACAATCGCCTTTCTTCTTTTTCAAAATGATGTCATCCTCCTTCTTTTTCAAAAAGATGTCATCCAAACCTCCAATCAGTGTTTGTTTCTCATTCTGTAATCAAGAAAAAGTCATGTGATAAATGTGGGGAATTACGAGAACTATATGTCTCGTAGGACATTATTACATCTGTGTTGTACGAGTCTCGCTGCTCAGACGACCTTTTCCGCATGATAACCTAGGAGACAGAGAAGTCTGCTGTGTATTTTGTGAACGAGGACGCTGTTTACTACCATCAGCCTGCTCAGTTCCTGAAAATTATGTTTTTCAATAACTTTGACGCATGCTATGCAATACATGTATTGTCCAATGGCAATAAAAAATGTATTATTATTATTTTTTGTACAAGGAGGAACAAATGCATTATGATGTGGACTAAACAAATTTCAAGTAATAACATTTACTATGGGGCCCGAATTTTTAACCTCCTGAGTCCCATGTGCCTTATTTCGGAACATGTATTTCATACAAATATAAACCTTATGTTTTACTCGTGTTTCTTTTTTTTAATACCCTCTACAAGTCGTAGGTTGGTTTTATGTTCGTCTACGTCCGATTGTGGAAATATATATAAGTTGTGTAACACGCATGAAACCCATTTCATAATGGTTTGTCCGAGCTGCGGCGGCTGCGATCATCGACGATCCAGTTCGTCGAAATGTGCGAAAAGAAAGAAACGCGTAAGGCACGAATTGGGTGATGACTACCGCGTATACACCATCAAGAAATGTCTCCGGTCTTTCGTCTGCCCCCTGCTAGAAAAATGCACGGCGGAAAAATTGATCGAGGAAATCGAAATGGATGTACAACGACTTTCTACGATGCAGATTGAAATGGCTTTACTCTTGAATTGCTACTACAAAAGCCAACTAGAACTTCTAACAGCGGACCGGTTTCTATCGACATTCAAAAAGTTGGACCCTCTCAAATTTCTATACATCTTGAAGGGGGTACCGGAAGAAAAACATAAAATCTTCGATACCACCGGAGTCATCGCGAAATTTCTCAGTATGCGAACGGATCGAGGCTTCTACGATTGCAGATTGCAAAATTTTCTGTTGGGCAACATCGCCAAAAGATATGAAACCGTGACTGAAACCAATATTCGAACACACGCCTTCCGTCGTTTGAAGCGCTACCTCCGGGCGAAATTCCCGGAAGTCGATAAAAAGGATATTCACGAATCTTCTTTCAAGTGTTTCTACACGGAAGACAAGGTGGGTCCCTGCGCCGATTGGTTTGTACAAAACGGAATTACCGATAGGGCTCTAAAAACGAATTACTGGCAGTTCGTTCCTCTGTTTTATGAGATTCAAAAAGAGCTCGCCTCGAATCCGAAAGAACACTCGTTCAATTTGTTTCCCCAATTCAGACACGGTGCGACACACATCACTTACGACAGTACGGCACTTTACGAATTGCTACGCAGGGTCGATCCGAAGAATACACCGTCATCGTGGAAAAATTTCAACGACGAAGAATCCGGAGGTGCGGCTGTCTACTGGAGGCGTTACTTCTCCTGTCCGGAACGCTTCGGCTACAGCATACAGACGGACTGTGTACAAGTATCGATTTCGATGAACGGCCGGATAAGGGATCAACCTTCTACGAAACCGGCTGCGAAAAGGGCGAAGCTCACGCATAGCCGTGTTGCAGCAGTCGATCCCGGTGCAATTCTCCCTCTAGTCGTCTGTCGCCGTGAGAACGGAGTGGAACGTTACAGCAAGTTATCGGCGGGAAGAGTGAAATACGAAACGAGGTACGCGTTGCGAGAAAAAAAGAGAAAAAAATGGGTCGACGATATCGATAGCAGAGTCAGAAGTGACAGGGAGAATGCCCAGGAGAAAGGGGATTCGCTCATCGGTGCGAAATGTGTGGATTTCATGGCTTACACGGCTTTTCAACTGAAGTGGTTACGGGAACGTCAAAGCGTCTACTCGAAGAAACGGATGCGACGGCTCAAGTTCGACAAATACACGTCACATCAACGGTTTACCGATAAGATCGCCAGCGAATTTTTCCCCGATAAAAACGAACTGATCGTGTACGGCGCGGGCTGCAAATTCATGAACGTGTCGTCTTTCCGTTCAAAATGTCACAAGTTTTCACACGATCGCCTGTTGAACGCACTACGGCGAAGAGGGAACACGGTCATCGTGTTCGACGAAAGTTACACGACGAAGAGATGCAGCAACTGCAACGCATCGGGTGTACAGCGCGACGTGAAAGTCTCCAAAACTCCCCACCGATATGTCAACTGCACAGTTTGCCATAAAGGTACCAACCGGGATAAAAACGGAGCGAAGAACATATTAATAAACTACGTCCGTTCGTCTATCGTCGGCGGACAGGATTTTCAGCCGTAAGGTCGAAAATCGTATCCTTCTGACCGAACTGTCAGGACTCAGGAGGTTATCAATAATAAATTTGTTTTTGAAACTTTGCAAATAGAAATTATAAAATCTACTTACCGAATATCCCATTGGGTTTTTTCGTTTTAAATTTCTTCTCCTAGATGATGTCGCAGGCCTCATTTTCTGTTCTATGAGGTTGGTTTTGCGAGTAATATCAGTATCTTCCTTTTTCATATCGAAATTCCAAATATACTACAAATAAAACCGAAGAAAAGAGTGACTGCTGTAAATAGTGAACGATTAAACGGTTCGTCAAAAAACTTATTTTTGCTGTCCACCATAAATAATGTAAACATTACTTCTAGGCCACTATATAATTCATTAACTATTTAAACTATTTTTAACTATTTGAAATACACTATTTTATATAATAACACTTCACTTATAAACGATATTGACTATACAAAAGCACACTAATAGCACACCAAAGAGTTCCAAGCTCAACCACACACTGAGCGGACTGATGTCCGCCTCCCTTTTATAGCCCAAACCATGTGGCGGGGGTTGTGCGACAAGGACAGAGAGAGGGTGTCAGTAGAAATGATTAATCGGACTCCCGATCGGCGATGTAACTGCCATCTCCGGAATGTCGGTGGCCCGATCGGTGATGTTTCAGAACCTAAAAAATATTTAAAACAATAGAAAATGTATTGAAACATATATAAATCTAATGCAATAATTTCGGCATTTATTCGGGGAGACTGTTTCGAACCTTTCGGAATCCTTTTGGGTAACTGCTATCTTCGGGAGTCCGATGAGAAAATTAAACCCCGATCGGTGACCCGATTCAATATGGTATACACATATAATTAAATAGTTACAAAATTACTAAAAAAATATTTAAAACAATAGAAAATGTGTTGAAACATATTTAAATCTAATGCAATCCTTTCGGCATTCATTCGGGAAGACTGTTTCGGACCTTTCGGGGTCGGTTCGGGGTTGGTTCGGGGTCGGTTCGGAGTCGGTGTCAGTTCGGGCTCGGTTCGGAGTCGGTTCGGGGTCGGTTCGGGGTCGGTTCGGGATCGGTTCGGAGTTGGTGTCGGTTCGGGCTCGGTTCGGAGTTGGTGTCGGTTCGGGCTCGGTTCGGGGTCGGTTCGGGGTCGGGGTTCGGTTCGGGATCGGTTCGGGGTCGGTTAAAATTTTGTTTCGCACTTGTCTGGAAGTGTCTCTGTGTGGTTGAGACAAGTTGGATTGTTTCGGAAACCTTTCGGCATTCAGGAACATACTGTTTTCGGAAAATGTGTTATATGGACCTTTTGATATACTTTCGGGTAACCGCCGTGTTCGGGAGTCCGATGAGAAATATTAAACCCCTATCGGTGGCCCGATTGGTAATGTTTCATTCAATATGGTGTACACATCCGGGGAGACTGTTTCGGACCTTTCGTAGTCGGTTCGGAGTCGGTCCGGGGTCGGGTCGGGGTCGGATCGGGGTTGGTTCGGGGTCTGTTCGGAGTCGGTTCGGGGTCGGGGTCGGATCGGGGTTGGTTCGGGGTCGGTTCGGAGTCGGTTCATGGTCGGGGTCGGATCGGGGTTTATTCGGGGTCGGTTCGGAGTCGGTTCGGGGTCGGGGTCGGTTCGGGCTCGGTTCGGGATCGGTTCGGGGTCGGTTAAAATTTTGTTTCGCATTTGTCTGGAAGTGTCTCTGTGTGGTTGAGACAAGTTGAACTGTTTCGGAATCCTTTCGGCATTCAGGAACGTACTGTTTTCGGAGAATGTGTTATATGGACTTTTTGAAATACTTTCGGGTAACCACCGTGTTCGGGAGTCCGATGAGAAATATTAAACCCCTATCGGTGGCCCGATCGGTAATGTTTCATTCAATATGGTGTACACATCCGGGGAGACTGTTTCGGACCTTTCGTGGTCGGTTCGGAGTCGGTTCGGGGTCGGGTCGGGGTCGGATCGGGGTCGGATCGGGGTTGGTTCGGGGTCGGGTCGGGGTCGGATCGGGGTTGGTTCGGGGTCGGATCGGGGTTGGTTCGGGGTCGGGTCGGGGTCGGATCGGGGTTGGTTCGGGGTTGGTTCGGAGTCGGTTCGGGGTCAGGGTCGGATCGGGGTTGGTTCGGGGTTGGTTCGGAGTCGGTTCGGGGTCGGGTCGGGGTCGGATCGGGGTTGGTTCGGGGTCGGTTCGGAGTCGGTTCGTGGTCGGGGTCGGATCGGGGTTGGTTCGGGGTCGGTTCGGGGTCGGGTCAGGGTCGGGGTCGGATCGGGGTCGGTTAAAATTTTGTTTCGCACTTGTCTGGAAGTGTCTCTATGTGGTTGAGACAAGTTGGACTGTTTCGGAAACCTTTCGGCATTCAGGAACGTACTGTTTTCGGAGAATGTATTATATGGACCTTTTGATATACTTTCGGGTAACCGCCGTGTTCGGGAGTCCGATGAGAAATATTAAACCCCAATCGGTGGCCCGATTGGTAATGTTTCATTCAATATGGTGTACACATCCGGGGAGACGGTTTCGGACCTTTTGGGGTTGGTTCGGAGTCGGTTCGGGGTTGGTTCGGGTCGGTTTGGGGTCGGATCGGGTAGACTGTTTTGGAAACCGTTCGGCATTCAGTCGGGGAGAATGTTTTGGACCTTTTGGCATTCATTCGGGGTCCAATCGGGCTGACTGTTCGGAAACCTTTCGGCATTCATTCGGGGAGACTGTTTTAGACCTTTCAGAAACCGTTCGGCATTTATTCGGTTTTTAATCGGGTTGACTGTTCGGAAACCTTTCGGAATTCATTCGGGGAGACTGTTTTGGACCTTTTGGAAACCTTTCGGCATTCATTCGGGGTGTTAAGAATATAAAACTAAAAGTTATTGAACATGAACATCTTGTAGTAAAATTTTGTCTCGCACTTGTCTGGAAGTGTCTATGTGTGGTTGAGACAAGTTGGACTGTTTCGGAAACCTTTCGGCATTCAGGAACGTACTGTTTTCGGAAAATGTATTATATATACCTTTTGGTATACTTTCGGGTAACCGCCGTGTTCGGGAGTCCGATGAGAAATATCGGACAACGGTCGGTGACCCGATTGGTGATGTTTTCAGAACCATTTCGGAGACTGTTTCGGACATTTCGGCATTCATTTGGAAAGAACTGTTTTGCATCAATGCGTACTCAAAATTTAGAGTCTCTAAGAGGAGAGATACAAGCCCCCCCAGGGTCTTTTTTCAACCTCGGTATTTTATATTAATGTGTTTGTATCAAGGTTTCATGCTCTAAATAACACAATTTGCTTTCAAAACTCAAGATATTGAAAATTTGTATTACAAATTATTTCTATTGCGCTCGACATACCAAAGTAGGACATTATTATATTGTATCCGCTATTAGTCTATAAATGTAATAGCTATTTAATTTGATACAATACAAAAGTAACATTAAGTTGTACAAAATGTTCAATTCTGTTTTTCATCGGTTTTTGGTGGTTTTTGGTGGAAACAACCAAAAAGATATAGACCAAGCCTTATCCAACGACACCAAAAACTTGAATATCGGTTAAAAATTGTAGAAGGGGTTCTCAACACAAAAAATACCCTTAGCCTCCTGGTTTTTGTCACATACAAGCTCTTTTTGATTTCAACCTCTTAATTTTATGTTAATCAGTAAATTTAATCTCTAAAGTAGAATTTCAATCTCTTGACACAATCGCAACTCAAGTGATTGACTACCCCTGATACAAGCTCTTCTAAGCTCTTTTTGTGTGTTTCACCCTCCTGATTTTATATTAATCGGTAAATTTAAACTCCAAAAAACTGAATTTCAATTTCATGACACAATTACAACTCACCTAGTTGAATGTGTTTGTATCAAGGTTTCATACTCTAAATACTACAGACCAAGCCTTATTCAAACTTCAATATCGGTTGAAAATTTTAGAAGGGGTTCTCAACACAAAAATACCCTTATCCCCTTGGTTTTTGTCACATCACCTTCGATACAAGCTCTTTTTTATTTCAACCTCTTGATTTTATGTTAATCAGTAAATTTAATCTCTAAAAGTATAATTTCAATCTCTTGACACAATTGCAACTCAAGTGATTGACTACCCCTGATACAAGCTCTTCTAAGCTCTTTTTGTGTGTTTCACCCTCCTGATTTTATATTAATCGGTAAATTTAAACTCCAAAAACTGAATTTCAATCTTTTGGTATCTTCATGACACAATTACAACTCAAATGGTTGAAAATATGTATTACAAATTACAATCACAACTCAACTGATTGAACGTGTTCAGATAGCCGTTCTAGAACAGCTGTTTGAACCTTAAGCGCTATGCAATTATCACCGCACGGGGATAATTACATATCTAACAAACGTGTGGTTCACATAGGTGTTCCAGAGCACTATGGCGAACCATTGAAAGGATGCGCTGGGAAAATAAAAATTTGTCATTCTTTTGAAAGAATACAAATATTTTACATTTATTTACATTTTTATGAAAAGATACATACAAATATTTTACATTTATTTACATTTTTATAAAAAGATACATACAAATATTTTACAAAAGAAACCGCATAGTCCATTTACTCGTAAAAAATAGTCCATCCACCCGTAAAAATGGGCTTGAGTGAAAAACGCACAAATGTCTGTGTTTTTCTTGAAGATATTCTGGTTCACCACTGGAGTATCGTGCGGGGAGTAGAGGTGTACGCCTTCGGTGAGGTACCCACTTCGTCCGTGTTGGTGTACGCCTTTGATGAGGTACCCACTTCGCGGGCCGCGGTCACGGTTGTTGTAATCCCCGTCCGTGTTGGTGTACGCCTTTGATGAGGTACCCACTTCCCGGGCCACGGTCACGGTTGTTGCAATCCTCGTCTTGCGGGAGGAGTGCTGGTGTACGCCTTCGGTGAGGTGCCCACCTCCAGGGCCATGGTTACGGTCGTTGTGATCCTCGTCAGGGTCCAATAGCACTGTGATAGCCTGGAATTACCTGCCAAATACACATATAAAATTAGTTGTATACAAATTTTTATGATTTCATTCCCCAAAACCCAAAATGTGTAAAAAGAAAAAAACGTGTTAGGTATGAATTGGGCAATAACTTTTGCACATACACCATCAAGGAATGTCTCCGGTTTTTCAAATTTCCCCATGCTAGAAAAATGCAGACAGAAAAATTGATTGATAAAATCGAAATTGATGTACAACGACTTTCCGTAATGCAGATTTAAATAATTTTACTGTTGAATTGCTAATAAAAAAGCCTCAAATGTCTATATATTTTGAAGGGATGAAAGTATCTGAGCTAAACATACATTACAATAAACTATGTTTGTTTGGTCTGATACTCACAAAAATTATAGCACTGTCTATCTCGTAGTCATCCATGGAACGGGGGGTATCCACTTTTAGTCATCCATCCGCAGGGTTTCATTGATGTAGTCGTCCATGGAACAGGGCGTCTCCTCTGGTTTTTTCTTGTTTGCAGCAGGGCGGAAACCATTTAAGTTTGTCAAGAATCCGAACGGTAGTGACCAGATGATCCCGTTGGTCTTTGCCCTTTTTGCCTCGACGGGGAATTTTTTATTTTTTAACCACGTCGCTATTACATTTTTGCAAATCATGTCCGTAAATATGATCCCCGATTCAGTTTTCAGTATGTTTATACCGAATAGAATGTAGAGACAAAAATCATTTATTGTAGATAATTTTTTAAACGAGGACAAGACATGTTTGTATTTAATATTTAACTCGGTTTCCAAGTTGTTTCTGAATTGAAACATTTCTTGTCTTATATCATCTAATTCTTGATTAGAGTTGTTTGCAATCAATTTTTTTGATATACGAATTGTCTCGAGTTCAATCATCCTGGTTATTTCGTTCACCCACCTCATTATTTCCGGCCATGACACATTTACGTTACATCTGTTACTGATGATCGGTAATAAGGAAATCGCTACACGGATGGCAGTAGATTTCTCCTTCTTCTCCTCTTCGGTCCCTAATATTTCAGATTTAAATAGATCCTGTATTTTGATCGTTTCTTTTCCAAGGATTTGTTTTGATAGGTTTTTCACTAAACTTTCCGCCAAATTTGATATTGTGACGAGTTTGTTCGGGTGTTCTCGGGAATCGTTTATCAGGCTCATCGAGACATCCTTGGTTGCCTGCGATAAATATTTGTTTGGTTTCAAAGTGCATACCAATGTTTGGTCATTACATTTGTCTTCTAATACCGGGCTGGGACCGAAATTTATATACAACATGAAACTCTGATCATGAACAACTGGGCTCTGTGGATTGAAAGTTACGCGATTTGTTACTCGCGGATGTTTGGTCGCTACGCGAGACTCCCTTGTGGATCTCTTTCTTGTATTGCTGGATGTGTCACTTCTCATAGACTGTTCAGAATCAGAGTTAAGTGAATGTTCGGTTGATACGCGAGACTCTTTTCTTCCTCTCTTTCTTGTTGTGCTTGCCCTCGATTGCTCATTTCTCATAGACTGTTCAAAATCATAGTCCATTGGGTGTGGCGAAGGAGAACATAACAGTTGTTCAAAAGTCGATACTGCTGATGGATAGTGTGATTCATATATTGGCGATTGCGGTGTAATTGGTGAAGCGTGCGCTCCGCCACCGTTTAAGATTCGAGGATGTTCAGTTAAATTTTGTTTATTCGTAGCGGGTGTTTTAAAGTGATATCTTTTGGGTTTGTCCCCGGTTCTAAATTCGGAACACCTACTTGATGCAGAAGGAGACGCACGGGGCTCATGATGCTCATTGTTTGTAGGAGGTGCTGTGGGTAGTTGGTGTTGTTGTTGTTGTTGTTGTTGTTGTTGTTTTCCTGTTGAAGATTTTACTTTTGGAGAAAACATACGTGGGTTACGCTCGTTGTTTGTTGGAGATGTTGTTGGTTGTTGTTGTTGTTCTTGTTGTTCTTGTTGTTGTTCTTGTTGTTCTTGTTGTTCTTGTTGTTCTTGTTGTTCTTGTTGTTCTTGTTGTTCTTGTTGTTCTTGTTGTTCTTGTTGTTCTTGTTGTTCTTGTTGTTCTTGTTGTTTTTGTATAAATTCTACTCTTTGGGAAAGCATATGGGGGTTGAGCTCGTTGTTTGACGGAGATGCTGTCGGTAGTTCTTGTAGTAATGTGTTCTCTTTACAATTTATTTTTATTCTTTTAACACATTTTCTAATTTGTTGAAGTATATATTTGGGGGTCGTCTTGTTTAGGCTATTCATTGTCTTTTTTATTTCACATGCGACTTTTTCACTGTCAAAAGGCAAATAAATGAACAAATATAAAAACAACCACCTCAACCATACGGGAACTTTTTTAATCACAGGTTTAGTTATTTTTGTAAATAATGTTGTGTCAAATTCACAGTGTACAAGACGCTTCATGTTTCGTTTCACCTCTGTGGATTTTTCTTCTGGATTTGTAATTCTCAATATTCTTACGAATAATTTGAGTCTTTCCGGTGAGACGGCGAACGCGTCTGTATCATTGTCATTTTCTTTGTTTAGCATATAGATTATGTCATCTTCATTGGTTTCTTCGTTGAAAATGCTTTCAACCGTTTCATCGTCCACGGTTTCGATTTCCTCAAATTCTTCATCAGATTCTTCTTCTTCTTCAACCAATTTAACCGGGTTATTCATTTTTATCGATGACTTTCCTCCTCTTGATGGCGTCCCCCCCGTAGGTCGTTGTGGTGATACCTGTGTGCCGGTTGGTGTTGTTAATCCGGGGCTCTTTACAATTTCAGAGTTCGGCGATAAGAGGGATCTATGAGAATCCGGGGAGCAGTTTAGCATTTCTTCATTGTTATAATAATAATTATTGTCAGTTGTAATTGTCGGATTAGTGGGGTCGTATTCCTGAACTTCGGTATTTACATTGAAACTCATCACCTCACCACTTAGATCTAGTAGTATGTTATTTGTATCTAATGTTGATATTAAATTTTCAAGATTAGGGTTGGTGAGATAAAACGTGGTGTCGGTTAACTGATTTATTGCGTCCGACCCTTCTACAGTTGAACTACTGGCTTGTATAGTATTCTGCAATACCTTCTGTTTGTACGTTACTTCCAACTTCTGTCGATCCGCAACCTTCTTCTGTTTGTGGTTGAAGATGTTGGTGGCAGAAGAGAGACTCGACGGGTCACTCGATTTCCAGTTTATCTGAGACATCACAGAACACACATCATAGAAATCTAGTCAACTTGAAATAAAAACAAATAACTCGGTAAACTATATCCAATGACGCACTATCGTTTATAAAATATAAATTACAAACACGAACCGAATATTTACTTTTCACAAGCACGTGAGCACAATAATGTATGCAATAACACGCGTATCGGAATAATACTGAACGGAGCAGTGTCACGCTGCCCTTTTATAACCAAAACTAGGAGGAGGTGGTGAACGATGGGGGGAGGGGGGGGGTAAGGGAAGGGAGCGAGATTGTTGAGGTATAAGGAGGGAGGGAGGGGGAGACGAATAATCAGAATTACAACTATAGATATCTAATCGGGATTCCGATGGTTGAATTATCCTCAGGGGCTGTTCCACCGAAACAGGGAGCTATCACTTAAAAATTTCAATTAATAATTTCAAGGTAAACGGTCTAATTTCAAACTTAAAATCATTCCTGTCAGTCAGATTTAAATAATGTTTTTATTTTAGGGGATCTAAATGGTCGAATTGGAAAAGAGCAAAATTTTTCAGATGATTTCATACTGGGTTTTAATCGTGGCATTGAAAGGAAAAGAAACTCAAAAGATGAACGGTCAGCCCGATTAAATTCCGAATGAATGCCGAAAGGTCCGAAACAGTCTCCCCGACTGAATGCCGAACGTTTTCTGAACAGTCAGCCCGATTAACCCCAGCTAAATGCCGAACGGTTTCCAAAACAGTCTACCCGAACCGACTCCGAACCGACCACAAAAGGTCCGAAACAGTCTCCCCGGATGTGTACACCATATTGAATGAAACATTACCAATCGGGCCACCGATCGGGGTCTAATATTTCTCATCGGACTCCCGAACACGGCGGTTACCAGAAAGGATACCAAAAGGTCCATATAACACATTTTCCGAAAACAGTATGTTCCTGAATGCCGAAAGGTTACCGAAACAGTCCAACTTGTCTCAACCACACAGAGACACTTCCAGACAAGTGCGAAACAAAATTTTAACCAACCCCGAACCGATCCCGAACCGAACCCCGACCCCGAACCGACCCCGAACCGACTCCGAACCGACCCCGAACCGACACCAACTCCGAACCGATCCCGAACTGACCCCGAACCGACTCCGAACCGACTCCGAACCGAGCCCGAACCGACACCGACTCCGAACCAACCCCGAACTGACCCCGAAAGGTCCGAAACAGTCTTCCCGAATTATTGCCGAAAGGATTGCATTAGATTTAAATATGTTTCAACACATTTTCTATTGTTTTAAATATTTTTTTAGTAATTTTGTAACTACTTAATTATATGTATACACCATATTGAATCGGGTCACCGATCGGGGTTTAATTTTCTCATCGGACTCCCGAAGATAGCAGTTACCCAAAAGGATTCCGAAAGGTTCGAAACAGTCTCCCCGAATGAATGCCGAAATTATTGCATTAGATTTAAATATGTTTCAACACATTTTCTATTGTTTTAAATATTTTTTAGGTTCTGAAACATCACCGATCGGGCCACCGACATTCCGGAGATGGCAGTTACATTGCCGATCGGGAGTCCGATTAATCATTTCTACTGACACCCTCTCTCTGTCAACCCTTTACAATTTAAAAATATGTAAAGAAAAAGCAGAGTTTTCTTTGTCCAATCAACAGATGTAATGCAAAGAGTGTATAAAAACTACTTCCCTTTTTGTATTTGAATAGTTCTAAATCTAATATTAAAGCCCGAGTAATGAGGCGATTTACATTTCACATATTACATAATTATAGGAGATGAGAGTTAAAATCAAAGACGACATCGGCCTGGACCCGGCGAGGGCGTCGACAGACTGTTTGATTTATTCCAGGTACTAAGCGTAAAACAACTTTACATTAAGTCTTTACTGTTATATGGTTTTAAACGGGATTTTAAAATGTTGGAAATAACTGGGCATCCTTATCAAACGAGACATAGAACAAACATTGGAACTCTTACACCTCGCCTTTTCAAGTCATCAAATCACTCAAATCCGCTTTATTTAATGCACATTGTGTTTAAAAATATCCCTTTAGGTTTATGTACTGATTTGTGCAGTGTTGATACATATAAGAGGAAGGTGGTAAGATGGCTCATTGAAATTGGGTGAGATGCTGCTAATGCCATCACAACGTCTATCTATGCCACATAGCCGAGAGCATCGTGCTAGAGTCTGAGCGCCGGGGTGTGATCGGCTCTGGGCTCGCCATGAGTTTTCCCCCTATCAATCAATGATCTTTTTTATCAGCACAATTATTATTAATATACTTTTAGCTTTAGCTGACTTAAGGTACGCCTTATCTTATCTTATCGAATACGGAATGTTTATATAACTACTACAATACATTAATAACTATAAGAGTGTACAACCAGCATATTATTTTTATCTATCTATTTATTTATTTAGTTATATTTTAGCACTTCACTCAATCAAAGTTAAAAGATTTAATTTTCATTACTATTTTCCTAAGATTTAGTCTTATTCTCATGTATAGTAGTAAGCATTTTTTGTTACCTGTTTAACATTAAGTTTAAATTACTCATTTTATTTATTAAAACATCCCAAGGAGCAGGAGATTATATGGATTCAGCCCCCCCCCCCCCCACACACACACACACACACACACACACACACACACACACACACACACACACACACACACACACACACACACACACACACACACACACACACACACACGCGCTGGCCCATGCGGTGACTTTTCCACGATTCAAAATTTCATGTAATAAAATTGTAATCTTTTGTTGGAATAAATCATTTTGAATTGAAAAATTGAATTGAAATTTCATAAAAGTATACTATTTTAGGTCATTTTTTCTAAATTTACTAGGCTATTAGGTAGACTTAATCGCTTGTACTTCTAGATGAGGAAATAGATATTATATTTTCAAATCCCATTTCATCAAGCATATACCCCCCGTGGGAAAGCATATACAATACAGTATATTCTTTTTGGAGCAACTGAAAAATTTGAAAACTGGGAGTAATATTAACTGTAATTTCTCCAATTTTAAAAATACAAGATGGGTTTGCGGGAAAGAAGATGGATATAGTTACATTGATAAATAGCACAGACAATTTGGATAGGAATCAATTGATTTCAAATTTAGAAAAATTATTAAACAACATATTTTGTAATTGTGAGTCAAATATTTGTATACATCGTAAACCTTTTTTTGTCTATTTGGTAAAATATATTGATGAAGAGAGTGAAAAGGACGTGCTTAGTGATTCACTGGTAAAATGTTATAATAAAAAATTTAATTTTTATTCATCGTGGTACAGATTTAGCAACAATATTAGTATTGGAAGTTTTCCAAAACCACTGCACTGGTTAGTAATTGAATTATTAACCTACTAAAATGAATATTTTACCAAACAGAAAAAGAGCAAAATTGAATTGATATAAAGATTCAATGTATTTTTAGAACAGTGTAAAAATAATTTTAAAGTAGACATATTTATTTCAAAACTTCTCAACTTCAACCAAAACATATTAATAGGACTGAACAAAAGAAAAACACACATGGCTGAGGTGAGTTGATATTTATTTAATTTATGTACAATATGTATAATTAAATATTTTCAATTTTACTACAGGGTAAAATCTCATTAAAAAACATTTAAAACAATAGAAAATGTGTTGATTTAAAACTAATACACCTGTGGCTCGACATTGGTCAATTTATTTTGATATTACTAATGCATGTATTACTGAACGTCGAGCAATTTATTTTGATACAATACAAAAGTAACAATTAGCTTTAAATCAATCCAATATTATAAATAACAATGATCATAAAAAACTGTTGTACATTAACAGATATGTAAAATACTTCAGCCAATTTTAATGTTATTCCAATGGGATGATTTCAAATTTAATTTGTGGATAGCGCCCTAATTTTAAATTCGGGCAAAAACAACTACAGACCAAACCCTATCCAACGACATCAAGAACTTGAAAATCAATTGAGAATTATTATAGGACTCTACACAAAAAAAACCTTAGAATAATAAATAAGTATACATATATATAAAACTAAAAGAACTAGAAGTTATTGAACATAAACATCTTATACAAATTTTTACATGATTATTTACACTATACATTAATGAAATTCTACCGTCCAAGTAAAAATTTTTTCTCGCCCTTATTGTCCGATCCTTTGGCTTGAAGAGTTTTCAGCAAGAGGTGTCAGAAAAGCTACCACAGGGATAACTGGCGTGTGGCTGCCAAGCGTTCATAGCGACGTCTTTTTGATCCTTCGATGTCAGAAGTGTCTCTATGTGGTTGAGACGGTGTCTTGGAAACGGTCTTTGGTGGTCCCGGAGAACATGGTACCGATATGCTAGAACTCCTGAAAAATAATGTATCATTCTTAATTTTAACCCAAGGAGGATACAATTTTTAACATTATTGTTGAAAATCCTAGCTCCGTTTTTATCCCATCGAGTATGAGTGGTCAATTGTCTCCTAACCAGTCTACTAAAATCTGATATGCAACAGTAACTCACTTTTACTAATGGATAACAAATAAAACGGTTTGGGGTTCTCCTTTTGAAATTCGCGCTAGGTAGAAATTATAAGTTAAAATGTTCATTTTGTTCGAGAACAATTCATGGAAGTTTAACTAATTTTAGTACTGAGGTATAAATTATTTTGGGAATAGTTCGAAGTTTGTTGACTATTAAAATTTATACTTACTCCCTCGGTGTATTTCCTCGTGTAATTTCAGACACACGGGGGCAAGGCCGTTCGTAGAACATCGGTGGGGGCGGGGGAGTGATCCGACGAGCGTCAGCCTGTGCAATTTATCGGGAATAACAGACGGTCTGGATGTCCTGGAATATTATTTATTATTAATAACTTTATTTGGACATAAAAACAAATTTAGCAACAAACTTCAACCCCAGATCTCGTGTCTTAAAATACATTTGAATATTAAAACAACTCAAATTTTAAACATGAGTTTTAAACATCTGTTTCAAAAACATTTCACTGTGATATTATAAAAAAGTAAATAGAGATTTAAATTTGTTGTACTTTTTAACATAATAAAATACCTTCAAAACACGATCACTGATAGAAATTTTTGTTTTACTGTGTGCCTTAGGGTGTTATTAAATCTGTGCTGTACGGCCTGCTCAGTTTCTTGAAAATTACGTTTTTCAATATTTGTAATATATTTCCAAATTGACACGCAATTCAATACGAACCAAATTTTGTTTACAACTGTTAATTTGTACAAGAAATAACAAATGCACCATAGTGAATGAGAGTATATGAGCTAAAAAAGTGTAAGTAATGGCATTTATTATATTGACCAGCTGACAATTGTTTGCATTTCAAAACTAAATATTACAGTAAACATATTGTTAGAAATGAAAACCAACACTCAGCTTAGTGAAACACATGAACATAGTGTAAAAGATTAGTTCGGAGGATAGAATTTTCAACCATAAGATTGGAAATTGTATCCTCGTGTTGAATCGGCTAGTAGTTAATAGATTGCTTAATACCTCAAGAAACAGCCGCTCGACAGAGCGGGCAGGAATTTGATTGTTTCATCCACGTTGTAATACATTTGGAACAAAACCTATGTTTGCACTGGGGGAGTGCCACCCATCCACATTCCATTTCTTGTGTTGGTGTTAGACACACCGGACAAGAAGAGTCCTCATCTTTAGGACATTTAACATATTCGATGGGACCCCTGAAAAACAATGGATTATTCATAGTTTCTCTTCAAATTCGGGGAGTTTTTTGGAGACTTTTATGTTGCTCCGTACGCCCGATGTGTTGCAATTGCTCCATCTCTTCAAGAGAAAAAATTAAAGAAAACATGTTAGTAATATTAGAGTCAAGAGTGATAGGGGAAAACACCCAGGGGGGGGAGGGGAGATTCAGTGTGAAATGTATAGATTTCACTGCTTACATGGCGTATTCGACAAATTCATCTCATATCAAAGATTTACCAATAAAATTACCAGTAAATTTTCCCCCAAAAAACAAACTATTCGTGTACGGTGCAATGTGAAAGTTTTCTAAAATTCCCACTGTTATATTTTAGCAACTACATTTTGTGGGAGAGCAGTGAAACAAATCTGTCTAAATATTAGTGAAAATATCATAATGGCAAACAAGGTTTCTAGTTGGCTTGATATTACAGTAATATAAATTAAAAGATCTAAGTAAATTGAAAAAAAATCTTACTTTCCTTATCTTGAACTTTTAAAATATCTATGTTAAAATCACCTACCAGAGCAACATGTTTGAAAAGTTTAGGCTTGTCTGCAATGTACTGTAAATGTACTTTTCGATTTATTATGTAAAAATTTTCTTAAAATAAATTTTTAAGGTCAAAAATCATATCCTCCTACCAGGCCTTTCGGGGCTCAGGAGGTTATCATTTTACTTCCAAATTCAAATAATGTAGTTAATATCATTAACTGGAAACGACTAATTTCATATAAAATACCTAGAATTTGTCATGAAATTAAAAATTCTTTGTGAAATTTTTAAAATTTCAACCTAATTGATTTTTGTTAGAATTTCATTGGACAACATTTTCCAAAATATCAAATATCACTTAATTTTTCCCATAAATGTTAAAAATTCTTCAGAGTCCAAAATCATTCAAATTTTACCAATAAAACCATGGGTGAATTTTTCTCACAATGAATCTTTCAAATGTCTCGTGTACGTAAAAATAAAAATTATCACTTACCTAGTGATCAAAGGAACAATGTCTTCTATTACGACGGCCCGGCTGCCATTTCCCATAAAGTTGATCATCTCATTCAACTGAGTAACCGCCGGGTCGCGGTGGTTGACATTAAAACACGGTATGGGGATGAGTTCTGTATGTTGAACCCTCCCACCTACCGTGTAAATCGCAGAGATTACTCCAAGTTCAATGGATAATACAACTTGACAGGCAATGTCTACCGTCCGTCGCATTTCTTCCTCATCAAAGGGCTTGATAACTGTAATCACTCCCGGTGAGGATGGGTGGTCCATCGGATTTCTGATGGCCGCTTCGTGGATCTGCTGTCTCCCCCGGCGGCCCGTAATCTTCATTGCGATTATAAAACATTTGGAAAAATCCAAGAATCTCTCGCTGGGGCGAAGAGTTTCATCCCAATTTCCAAATCTTGTTCGTGTTTCCGCCATTCTAAATTTAAATTTTAAATATAAGTTAATAAAAATAAATAGAATAAAAAACTAAATAATAAAAATTAAATACGGAAAGTAGTAAAAATAACACTATTAAACTATTAAACTTATATTTTAAACTATTACACTATTAAACTGATGCCACTATACACGACTATCAAATGTCCACTGTATAGGCGAGAGCAAGACTGAATAGCACTGTATCTGACCCCCTTATATATACATCTTGGTGCAAGTGGTGGGGGGAGATGATGTAATATCTAATCGGAATCCCGAACAATAGCTAATTATTCGGAGGCCCGAAAGATGAAGATGGCCCGAAAGATGAGCCGAAAGGCCTGAGGGCAACTCCGCCGTTACGTATGGGACATTAGTACTATGATTTCTTACGTTTGCATTTGTTTAAATCCTATTTATTTTGATAATTATTATACTATGTTACAGACAGACTTTCATCTAAATTTTGACTTTTAAAATTAATAATATGTTTACTTTTGTGAATGTAATAATAAAAAATATATTTGTTACACACGGGACATGTCAAATATAACATTGCTTTTAATTTCGAGTGATAAACCCTAAACTCAGCTCGGTTTTTGAACATATATTGTTCTAGTATTTTTTACCAATAGATACTGTTATACCCTTTACCAAAACAATAATTTTAACTCTTAATTTGTTAAAAATAACATCCCAATGTCTAAAGGTCCCAAATTCCCAAGGTCTAAAATGTATTAGTAGGGAATTTTTATGGCTGTTACGTACAAGACTTTTGCGAATAATAGACTGTATTATGTATTTTTTTTAAATATTTCATTAATATATTTATACAATGAAGTTTATTTAAATTATTATATTTTTAACATAATTGGATGCCTACAGTAATGAAATACAACTACATTTTATGTAGAAATATCAAATTTAAAAAAATTGAATTAACATGGAAATAACATTCCTTGGTGATCCTTAGCTAGACAAGAAGAACCTTTTAAATATGCAGTACCATAAGTAGCCCAACTAAGATATTTATACAGGAATTAAAACCAGCCCCTGCAAAACAACATTACAACCAAACATAAAACTCACATTTTGAAGGAAATTAGCTTTTGCAAATCATCAAAAAGAAAAATACCTCTGGATTGTTTCATTGTGCGGGACTCCAAGTCTTATAATCTGCTATCGGTTTCCCGAGCGAAAAATGTATTAGATCGGTATCCCGAAGAGTATCATTCATATGTTTTATTGAAACTAAAGTAGCGAGAAAAGTAGCTAAATTAATTTTTAGACAAACCTGGATCGCGTTGTTAAAAATTATCTGCTTTCCACAATAAACCGTTGCTACACTCCAGGGCAGTAAAATATAGTTATATTAGTAACACAAACGATAGATCCCAATAAGATGCATCGATTTAATATGAATAAGGATATCTGTTACTCACCTAGGATAGGATTTTCTATAAAAACCTTGTTTTTTTCTTGTTGTTCAGAGGGATTTTCACATTTAACCCTTTGAGCGGTTAAATAAAATAAATATTTTATTTATATACTTTTTATTTATTTTTAATATAATAAAATATTTCTTATTATTTTTCTTCTGTATAATAATTTTATGTTGAAATACAGCCTTTTACATGTAAAATAAAAGAAACACGATACATTTATGTCACGTCATTCTAATTTTATAGGCTAACACTTTTGTCAAACACATTCAAAAACATTGATTTTGCCCTGACCATTTAGCCTATGTACACGCACATATATATTCGCATAATACATTTATTTATTGATATAAATTCATCAAAACTGGAGTTTTTACTCTCATATAAGTAATAAATAAAAAAATATAGTGTTTGAGTAAATAAATGTGTTTTGAAACTGTTTATGTGCTAAAAACACATAATAAAATATTTTATTTATATATTCTTTATTTTTTTTCTGTGTAATCTATATATATAATTCTGTAAGCCGAATTTCTTGACCAAAATTGTGAGCGTTATACAAATCACAGAAAGATGCGAGGGGTCTCAAATTAAAGGTCTTGGTCCCACACACGAGGGAAAACTATCGGCGTGGGTGGCATAAAACAAAATAAAAACTTTTACCATTAAATTGTAAAATAATAAGAATAAAGCAATCAGTTCGTTTTGCGTATCTTCTTATTTCTATAAGGTTTTTTGTCAAATGAATGCCAAAGGTTTCCGAACAGTCAGCCCAATTGAACCCCGACCGAATGCCATGCTTAAACTACTCATTTAAGAGTAGTTTGGCCCAAAAATAATTTTAGAAACAGTAATATAACCTTAATAATATACTATAATACGAGCAAAGTCTGAAGGGATGTGTGTTCCACGATCTCGAAATATAGCGAGTAGATTTTGCTTAAACTACTCATTTACGATTAGTTTGGCCCAAAAATAAGTTTAGAAACAGCCTAAGTTACAGGAAAAATCGTATTTGGTCTAAATTTAAGTTTTAAAATTGTAATTTTTAACATTGGTCTTATGGGTTGCTATTTTAATAACGAAATAACAACTAAAGTTAAATTACAATTCACTTTAAAGAACTGCAATAAAAGTTGATCAACATTTTAAAGCGCCAGTGAACGGAATAAAGGAACATTGATTTTAAGTAGTTTTTAAACAGCTGTTAGCTGTGAAGAGTCTCTTGTAGATTTAATAGCCTGATTACCATGGCACTATCTATATATCTATATATATAATACGTGATGCCCTTTTTTGTTAACACTACTCCGGTTAGATAATTTAATTTGTCGGAAATTTTCGCTATTTGTGCAATTTAATAAAATTTACTGATTTTTTAGTTACACTTAATACTTAATGAAGTATTTGGAGACATATTATGTTCCCTTGAATTCTTTGTATACGCGTTTCATTAGCAGATTTTCCAAAGTTAATTAAATTTAAAAATGATATTAAGAGCGGGTTTTGTCTAAATCCAATTTAATTTTTTATAACAGTTAAAAATTATGAAGGTTCTTTATATAATTATATTAATTTATATAATTAAATCACTTTGTTGGTAGAAAGATGTTTTTACCTTCAGTTCAGTGGAGACGCCCCTGCATGTGTGACACAATGCATGGTGCAGCCTGCATTTATATAGGAAGCGCCCGACCCGTCATGAAGGGTTTCCTTTCCCTGGCCTTACACAACAGAGCTCCATTGTGGCCAACAACTGGCCAACACACGTGACGGATGCGAATAGCTCATCACAGCCCACACGCACTAGCACTCACACACACACACACACAACCGTTCACAAATAAATGTACACCTCGGAAGTGAACAAAGTAATATAGAAAACATTTTTATGTAAGTGAATAATATTTTCAAATGTTTAATCATCTTACCTTAACTAAGTAAACAATGGTGCAATTTGGCCCTTAAAATATTAACCTTCAGGCAAGCGCACTTAGACAATGCAGCAAAACAATGTTTTGAAGCAGAACGTCAACAAGTTTTGAAACAAAATTTTAAAACGTCACTCATCAGATCAATGCGACTCGTGCGGTCAGGGAGGATTTTCGACCCCATTTGTATGTGATGACTTTTGTGCTACTTATCGTAGTTGTGTAACAGATATGTGGGAGGTTAAAGTCGTTTCACAAATGGGACTAAACTTTGGGCTTCCATATTTCGGCCCTCAGGTTATAAGGTTTGAAGGTAATTTGTGACGCCATGCCATATTATAACTCTACATTTAAGAGGGGTCTAAAGATGATCGAGTTATTATTTTGTCTGGGCAGTCAAGTGGATGAGGAAAATTTTTAATTTGGTTTATGATATCAATTGTTTTAACTGTAAAAAGTAGATCAGTAGTATACATAGTCAATGATCAATACTGTACTGTGTATACAATACCTTCATTGCCTATTATATTAACTGGTCCTAATGGATTGTAGATTTCCTTTGACATCTTGCATTAACTCTAAGATGTTTTTAATGATTTAACTGAACATGAAGTATAGTTTTATATTTTGGAACGCTTCTATCGAAAAAATAGCGTTTGTTGTAAAATACTACCAATTTTATACAGGGTGTCCCGCTTCCACCTTTACAAACTTTTCCAGGTTGTTGCCCACGTCAAAATAAGCAAAAAAATCCTATAAACATATGTCCTAAAATGCTTCGTTAACCCGCTAGCCGCCATTTTGTTTTTTACACTAAATAATTTTTATTTCCGTAACGGATCATTGTATTAAGTTAATACTAGTATAAGTGTTGCTCGAAATCGAGCAATTTATTTTAATACAATACAAATGTTACTTTTAGCTCTAAATCAATGACATCCGACCAATCCAATATTGTGAGTATCTGTAATCACCAAAACAACACATATTTACAGCTGATTATTAACAGATGTTTAAAATGCTTTATTCAATCCCAATGTTATTTAAATGGGAAATTTTGAGATTTCAATGGTGGGTAGCACCTTTATTTTCAGTACGATTCTCATCAGTTTTTTGGCGGAAACAACTACAGACCAAGCCCTATTCAACGACACCAAAAACTTGAAAATCGGTTGAAAATTGTAGGAGGAGTTCTCAAGACAAAAAACCCCTTAGAGTATTAAATAAGTATAGATAACTTTCCCTTTCGTCTGTGCAGTGAAATCGTAGTTGAGTCTACCATCATATGGGTTTTGATAAAAGAACATGCGAAAATTTTATTGGTAAATCTGTGATGTGCCCCCATAGTTCGGACAAAACAGATATGTAGAAGATATTAAAAAAAGAAACAAAATTAAATTATAAGGTTTTTATTTGTATGAAATACATGTACAAAAAAAAAGAAAAGAAAACTAGAATACACATACAGGATACAAAACAGACAGAAAACATATAATCAAAATCAGAGCTATGGAGTGTTTTTTTTTGTCGTAAAGAGTAATCTTTGCAAGATGTGTTCAATTTCGCCCGAGATCCAATGCATTTATATATTCTTGTAAAAAATACATTGAATATATTTATCAATTCCTTAGGTTCATCTCAATAAACAAATTCATCAATCCAACATTTTATAATTTTTCAACAAACCACTCTTAAAAATAACATTTTTAATGTAAATATCAGGGTCAACATTCTCTGTATTATTATATAAATTTATACCACGTAGGAAATCAACAAATAACATAGTACATTCAGCATTTAATAGCTCGTTTAATCGACACGCCTCGTCATATGAATAAAAACCATATCTATGATCAATCCACATTTTCGGAGACTCGTCATTGTGATAAGGCCTACTTGCCATGTTTAAATTGTTCAGTTTGTCAAAAGAAAACAAATTGTATATACTTTCCCACGAGAGTCGGATATGCTCACTGAAATGGGATTTGAAACTATGAATGTCTATGATATTATCACATATTTCCTTACCTGTATGCGCGAATGAATAACTCGCACCATCCTTAGATAATTTTAGTATACCATATTTTATAAGTAATCTGAAATCATCCGCGGTCTTAAAATACACATGTCCATACCGTCTACTTGAACACTTATAAAATAAATCTTGTAGGTATTCCTTGAAGTCACTTAATAAATCCCAAATTGAATACAATGTAAATAAATCAAACACACAAATAGTATTTTCCAAAGAAATTATAGAACTTAGAAACGAAGGTCTTAAATCATTAAAATAAACATTATACAGGATTTTAAGATTGTCCCAGTACAATCTATCGCTCATATATAGGGCGTCCACGATTACTTCTCTTGAAAAAAACTTTTTGCTGTTGGATGATTTATTTCTAAGGATTTCATACTGTTGAAAAAAACACATTGGCATGTTCACAATGTCCAATAAACTGAGAGTGAGCACCTGTTCTTCAATCAAAAAACATTCTCTGTGTGTGTAGAAGTTATAATTGTACAAATGTTCCATGTCAAATACAGGTTTACTCGTACACATGGAGAAAAAATGATTTTTTTCATTCTGCAATCCGGTGTCGGCGGTCACGATGGTTTTGTCTTTCACTAATGGCAGATACAGTTTAATGATGTCCTTCTGATATATCTCTTTGGTATTGTTGAGCGCAATAGAAAATAATTTGTAGTACATATTTTCAAATATATAAAATACCTTGAGAGTTGAAAGCATGTAGAAATCCAATACTTCATGTAAGCCTTGCATGACTGGACAGTCGTCTATGGTACCCCCGGAAAATCCTTTTAAAAATGTTGGATTCTGTAGTAGAACAATATATTCATCCTTCTTCAACGGGTATTTCAGTAGTGTGACATCGATAAAATTATTGAATTGCAAATATTCTGTTTTAGTGTAAGACATTTCATACATTATATCAAAATCAATCATGACGTTCTTAAGCAAACACCTGTAATCATCCCATCTGATGAAGTCAACCAAATATTTATTTGCTAATCCAACGATGCGTCTTTGGGCCTTGCGATTAAGTTTAATTTTAGTTGAATAGAAAAAAACATATTTGGGAGGTAATGTCTTACAGTATTTGGTGAACAACTTGCGATCAATCGGAATAAACGTGTCCTCCGTCCAGCATTTAAAACAACTAAAAATTGATTTCACATACATAAATACCTTTCTCCTGAGATATCCATTCTTATTTAGTAGATATTTATTTTTTATATTGAATTCACAGTCCGTGTATACCTGTAGATAATCGTCGTACTGTCTTATGACGGAATTCACCATGTCACGTTTCATCACATGGAGTGGAATGTCACTACGTCGGACAACAGTAATGAACATATTCGATAAACACGGAAAAAGTCTAATGTCAGCGTTCGGTACCTGTTCTGATGTGAGCAAATCATACAAACGGGAATCTATAGTATCGCACAGGTTGAATATTAATATTTTCTCAGATCTTGGAAGAGCGGCGATCTCTCTCTCACTGTAGTAGGTGCGTAGTAAAGATGCCTTTTTATAAATTTCTCTTGTCACACACACACGAGGGAAGCGCGCTAGGGGGAATTCCTCGACATTGAACACACCGATAATTGCACACAAAGTCACTATATCTGCTATGTCGAGATGTTCAATTATTAATAAAAACACTGACGGCGCAGAGAAAAAGAGAAACGTTAAGATATCGAATGAGCTCATTGTGAAACAAGTAACTAGCATTCACCATAGATGTCAACTAAACTAACAGAGTACGCTGCAAACTCATTTATATACATACCGGTGGTAATGGTGGGAGGTACCCCCACCCCCCACCCCTCAACAACCCATTAAAACTCTAATCGGGATTCCGATCTATAAGTTTAGTTTATCTAAAATCTCCGGGGCTCCGATGGATCTAATTACTCTTTTTTCCTCCCCAAATGCAAATATCACCCATCCATAACTACGCGACTTTCATTTTAACACTGAAAACCCCTACAAAACACCTTAAGTATAAACTATTCTCATTTACCGCGATTTGTCAATCCCCCTCCCACCCCGATCGCATAGAAACGAATGCCAGAAGATTAAAAACAGTCCGCCCAAACGAAGCCCCAGTTTTCAGAATTCCGAAACAGTTATATTCAAGTTAAAAATTTGTGTTTACTCACCTCTTAAAGTTGGTTTGGTAAAGAACGGCATATCAAACTGAGTAACTAGCCAAGTATATAACTAAATGCTGTTAGAAAAAATGTAGAACCAATCGGTATATTGACTGAACATCAGTCGGATATTTCCCGAACGGTGCCGACCGTCATGCGCGGCTTGGGCGTCGGCGGCGCGGTGGCGGCGAGCGCGCTGCTAATTGGTGTCATGTGTCGGATGTTTCCCGAACGGCGCACAGTCGCGCTGAACTGCAATACCGTTCGGCTTAAGCCGCGTTCGGGAAAAGCCGAACGGTAGGTAGGTGGGAGTATAACCCCCACTCTGTTTTCTAAACAAGAGTTTGTATTTAATATATATATACACCTTATATATATACACACATGGTGAAAGGGGCGAGGCCGGACTGGTAATTTCAAGCGGGAAAAACAAAAGCGGGTTCTGTATTCCCAAGCTGTCGAGAATTATATGGTTAACCACTATATATATATATATATATATATATATATATATATATATATATATATATATATATATATATATATATATATATATATATATACATATATATATATATGTGTCCAGTACGGACACATATATATATATATATATATATATATATATATATATATATATATATATATGTGTCCGTGGTACTGATAACTTTTGAAGGGGACCTCCGATTTTGATAAAATTTGGTATGGAGGTGTAAGACCAGGTCTATTTTCATGAGTTCGCGAACCAGCATCGTCGGGTTATGGGAACGGGGTTTTATGGGGTTTCAAAGGGGTCAAAAATGGGTTTTTGGCATTTTTGGACCTTAATTTTTAAAATTCATCAATTTTAACTGAAACCATTTAAAAGACCTTAAAAAAACAAACAATTTAGTATTTTGAATTTTTATCATAGCATAACTGGTTACGGGGAAAATCCAAAAATAAGTTTTCCATGTTATTCTTATGGGAAATCAAGAAAACCCTGTATCTTGCTTATTTATTGACATAACTTAATCAAATTTGGTATGTACATTATCTATATAAGGTTTAACTTATACTTGCTTACAAAACCCATATGTCGGCAAACCTACATACTCACCCCCATGGGGTTTATGGGGAAATAAAAAATTGCCAGGGCTTGATACAATTTTTTGTTTACATTCACCAATTATTGATTAACTTAGATTTTCAAACAACAAACCCATGGCAGCAAAACTACATACTAGATCCTGTGGTGTTTTTATGGGGAAAGTAAATAATCTGAAATTCCATTGGAAATTCGCTGAGTACGCAGGTCTGCTGCGACGGGGGTATTTATCTTGACATGGCTTTCTTATCATGTCATATTTACTCTACATCGGCCCTACGCTGTTGGACGTACAGAGATTGATAAGTGTATTTTTAAGTAATTGAGTAGTTTTTTAGTATTGAATGTTTATTTTTTGCTCTTTAAAGGACTTTATGGGACTCTTCATGTGTCTTGAGTGGAGTAATTTCAACTCAAATAGAATGTATAGCATTTTTCTATTTGAAAAGTAAAACAGTTCTTTTTAAATAACTGCTTAATGTTTTCCATTTTAATGAGAAACTCCATGTCTGAAACACACAAATTAACTACATCAAAGGCTTTGCAGTTCATTAGCACGAACATATTCCAGTTTTTACAACTTTAGGAGAACTAATCTTTTCCAGTGCTTCTTGGAGAGCTCCAATTAAAATGTGGTTTTTCATATGGCAATGGTACCTAATCACTTTCAGTAGGCTACAAAAGTTTGAACTAGTGTAGTACTTGTAACTTCCAGAATTATCAGTTGTAATATTTCTTAACTACAGTGGAATGAGTTCCAGCAGTCATTCTCAACTACATGGACATAAAACTAGAGTATCCTGAAGTATCGAACAGCTTAGATATTTCAAATCCATAGATGAACACAGATCCGTAGTACTTTTCAAACTCGAGTTTAACTGATCACTTGTAGTTCTTCAACCCAAGAGTACAAACCAACCAGTAGTTTTAAACATCAATATCGCATTTTCCCAATACCTTCGAAATCCAATTCAATTTATATATTTTCAACAAAGTATCAATCAATTCCAGTCTTTTAGAACCTCCAATAGTTCTTCAACAATCACTTCCAGTACTTTTGAACTCCAGCGGCGCTTTCCCCCCTCGACTCCAGGAGCGATCACTTCCACTTCTTTTCAACTCCGCCGCATTCGCCGCCGTGACGGTTGTCCTCGGACCTCCACCCACCCGCTGTGTGTTCCTCCGCCGCCGCCGTCGCTCACTGCCGCGGTGACGAGTCGTTGTCAGGCGGTGACGAACACTCGTCATTACGTATTCCTATAGTGTCCAGCGGTCGGCGATTTTGGAACTGCACCCGCCATCCAGGGAGGTCCGACGACCCAACTTGTCATACAACCCCCTAATTGGGGCGAAGCGGGGACGGCCGATGAATAACAAGGGGGCTCAGGGGTGTATTGTATGTAAAGGGAGTTTTTCGATGTTTGTTATAAACGGTGGGTCTTTTTGCACTTTTGATCAAAGATATTTAACACAAAAGTAGAATTTTTATCGGTAATCCTAAGAAGATCATGGAGTCAGACTAGTTGGGGAAAGAGGATCGAAACTTAAAAGAGAAATTAAGAATCACCAATCTTGGAGGAGGATTAAAATAATGAGTCCTACAACCATAAAGTCCCAAAATTAGCATGAATAATTGTAGTAGTGGGAAATTGAGAGACCTGGGACAGTTCAATGACCCCTGAGGAATGTGCTGAGTCATGATGACGTCATCACCGATGACGTCACCGATGACGTCATCGATTGCATCATCGATGACGTCACCGTCAATGACGTCATCACTATGACGTCACAGAAATGACGTGCCGATGACGTCACCACCCATTACATCATCAATATGACGTCATCGTCACCATGAAGGTCAAGGTCACGCCGAAACTTAAAATTTTTTGGCACTTTTGCCGTTTCTCACACTTCGCTCCGAGTTTCAGTCAGAGTCCTCGTGACCTTGATGACTTGGAGCGAATATGCGACTAGAAACAGCAAAAGTGCCAAGTCAAGCTGGAGTTTGCGACGTGACTCTGCCTAAACCATCATGTGTCACTCCTCAGAGGTCATTGAACCGAGCCAGGTCTCCCAATTTGCCATGAATGTGACCTTGAAAACCGAACAACAGAGTGCCGACACCGATGCACACCCTACGACAGTCACCGAGCGACTGACTGTCCGGCTCTGTGTACTCTAGGTATATGGGAAGTGGTGGGGGAAATTGTGATGATCTTGGGAAACTTGAAAATGTCAAGCCGGGTAGCACCGTTTCGGTGCTACCTTAAAGTTACATGTTAAAGTGTGATGACCTTGAGTAAAAACATAGAAATACTACAAGTTGATACCGTCCCAGAGTTAAAGTGTGGTGACCTTGAGTCAAAACACTGAAATACTATAAGTTGAAATCACCCCAGAGTTAAAGTGTGATGACCTTGAGTGAAAACACAGAAATACTACAAGTCGATCCCGTCCCAGAGTTAAAGTGTGGTGACCTTGAGTCAAAACACAGAAATACTACAAGTCGATCCCGCTCCAGAGTTAAAGTGTGGTGACCTTGAGTGAAAACATAGAAATACCACAAGTCGATATTGTCCCAGAGTTAAAGTGAAGTGACCTAGATTTAAAACTTGTAAAAATACTTACATATAGAGAGTTGGAGAACAGCGAGACGCACCGCATGGAAGCCGGAGACATACTGGCCGAGCGGTGTTGTGCAGCCTAGGGACTCAGTTGTGGTGGGGGTATAGCCAACACTTAGAGTAGGGCCCCCCCCCCGGCGAAAAGTTTGGCGAGCCCCCCCCCCGGCGAAAAGTTTGGCGAGCCCCCCCCCCCGAACTTTTTTTTTTCGGAAAAAATTTTTGACCTTGACCAAAAAGTTTCTTGCTCCAGACGAGAAGTGAACCCCCCCCCCTTCCTCCCGAACTTTTTTTTTCGGAAAAATTTTTGACCTTGACCAAAAGTTTCTTGCTCCAGACGAGAAGTGAACCCCCCCCCGAACTTTTTTTTTCGGAAAAATTTTTGACCTTGACCAAAAGTTTCTTGCTCCAGACGAGAAGTGAACCCCCCCCCCCGAACTTTTTTTTTTCGGAAAAATTTTTGACCTTGACCAAAAAGTTTCTTGCTCCAGACGAGAAGTGAACCCCCCCCCGAACTTTTTTTTTCGGAAAAATTTTTGACCTTGACCAAAAGTTTCTTGCTCCAGACGAGAAGTGAACCCCCCCCCCCCCGAACTTTTTTTTTCGGAAAAATTTGTGACCTTGACCAAAAAGTTTCTTGCTCCAGACGAGAAGTGAACCCCCCCCCCCCCCGGTGGGGATATAAGGCGGCCCGGCCACAGCCGGCTCGCAGTCCGCTCCCGCGCGTTGAACGTGAACGATCGGGACGGACCGCCATGGGCCTCACTAAACACTGAAAGGCGCCTTCACTGTTTAGCGAAGTCTAATGTAATTTTAAGTCTTGTATTAGTTTTAAAACTTGTATTAGTTTTAAGACTTGTATTAGTTATAAGATATTGCGCTTGCGTTTGGGTATTGGGGATTGTTTTATATTTGAGTGTTTTACTTGTACCATATGTGTCCTATGTCTTGTTTGTCTTTATGTTATATGTTTTATATTTATTTAATGTGTATACGCTTGTTTTAGCACTCCCCCTTGAGCTTTTTTCACAGCTCAAATTAAATTTTAAAGATAGGGAACGGGAGTAGGCCCCCGTGTAAAGTCACTTTTAACTATTGGTAGGCTCCTCTCATGCATGCTTTAATGCGGCTGAGAAATAGGAGCGTCCGTTTGTACGCCTATATGGGGGTAATAAGCCGATGGCCTCTGCACTCGGACCGAGGACGTAAGCCACTAGGGTGTCCTCAGTTTGTTTCCCTTCTGGAAACTCAAAATTATGTAAATGAATCTTTGTTAGCTATTTGTGTTTTTAGTCCCCAAGGCCCCCGAACATTCGTGGTTCGCCATGGATGTACGGGGGTCGAAATTTTTTTAATGTTCGTGTGGCCTTGACCTAGTAACGACTTATAAAATTTAATGCATTGCTAAACTTAAATATTAAAGATAGGGAACGGGAGTAGGCCCCCGTGTAAAATTATTTTATACCAACGTTAGCATGGGTCCTCTCAGGCATGCACTATTGCGGCTGGGTTGGGAACCGGTCCGTTTGTACGCTGGCATGCAGACCACAGCTGTGGCCAATTTGCGGCGGCCTCTGCACTCAGACCGAGGACGTAAGCCACTAGGGCTGTCCTCAACCTCTCTCAAAATTATGTAAATGACTTTTGTTAGCTATTGAAAAAGTTATTTGTTAGCAATGCAGTAAATGCTTAAAACTCTTGCGTGGTGAAGGTCAGACAACATTGGATGTTTGCTGTTGTCATAGTTGGGTCTCTTCGGAGGCTTCAGCGATGACAACCTAGATGCCCCAGGTGGGGCTTTATTTTTTTAAAGTTTTTTCATGACCTTGACCTAAATATAGTAGTTTTCAAAATTCCTTGTGGTTAGGTATTACTAACATACAAGTCTGCTGTTGTCCATAGTTGGGTCTCATCGGAGGCTACAGCGATGGCAACCTAAATGCCCCAGGCGGGGATTTATTTTTTAAAGTTTTAGTAGATAATTTAGTAGATGTAAATGAAGTACCTCTAGGTTTGAGCCAACACTTAGAAAATTTTACTTTTTACTTTTTCTGAGACACCCAGACTTAGAGTAGAAGTGTAGTTTGTGACCTTGAACCACCCCCTGAGGGTGGACCCCCTCCACCCCCGCCCCCCGCCCCTGCGCCCCCCCCCCACCCCTGCGCCCCCGCCCCCGCCCCTGCGCCCCCGCCCCCGCCCCTGCGCCCCCGCCCCAATGAATAGGATGTTAGTTGCCAGAAGAATTATGTATTTTTACATTTTGTTCTGCGCATGCGCAGAAGGAGTTTTTCAAGTTCACCCCCCACCCGTTATAAAAGAAGGTTGGCCAACCCAGCCTCTCATTATTGGATAAACTTTCGTTGAGTAAACATCCTAAACGCGCTTATGGTAAAAAGTGTTAAAAATGCTTCTTTGCCATATTTGTGGGGAATTTTTCCCAGATGAAGTAATTCTTCAAATCCATCAAGAATTGCACGAAGCGGAGGAGACGGCAGATGTGCAAGTCAGCGAGGGAGACTTGGACTCGCTTGACCAATTTTTAGCCGAACACCATCGAAGGCTAGACGAGTGGGATACTTACCTACAACGGATGCAGCGGAGAAGGCCCAGCGTTATCCAGTTTGGAGGTGCTGGACCATCAGGAGTAGGAAGAACTACAGCGGCCATGGATACGGACACGGACACGGACACGGAAATGGACATGGAAGAGGAAGCAGATGGAAATGGAACAAGACCTCTACGTACTACAGCTTTGCCTGGTCAAAAGGTAGTACATTTTAAAATTAAAAATGAACGCCTCGAGTTGGATAATTTTTTAAACGAAGCAAAATTATTAATTGAACAGACTTTGGAAGAAGAATTGACAAGACTAAACTTTATTAAATTTGGATTGGTTTTGGACGCGTTGTTTACTAACACAGATGGAGAAACCACATTGAGAGGATTCGTAACAAAAAATCACACTCTCATGTTAGCATCCGATGTAAATAATATTATTTCTGATTGTTTGCAAGAATTGATTACTAAATTACAAGAACATGAACGTAGAGGATCCGGATGGTGGTTAACTTCAATTGAAGGACTTGATTTAAGAGTTCAAAAACACGGATACGGCATGAGGGGTAGCAGCTATATTGCTCTACCCAAAAAAATTCAAGCTACTAAATCCTGTATAAATGTGCAAAATGTAGATAATGAATGTTTCAGATATGCTATGTTGTGTAAATATATTTTGCCAGAACAGCGTCCATGTAGAGTGAGTAGGTACTATCAAAATGTCAATAATAGATATAATTTTCAAGGACTGTCATACCCTGTAAATATTAAAGATGTTTGTAAATTTGAAAAACAAAATCCTGCTGTAAGTGTAAATATTTTTGGACTGGATGATAGCAATAATGTTTACCCCTTGAGAGTGACAAAGACCGAACGCCGAGATCATACAGATTTGTTGTTAATTACTCAAGGAGAAGTTTCGCATTATGTTTACATTAAAAATTTTGTTTGTTTGGTTCAAAAGCAGTTGACAAAAAGGAATGGACCAATAACAGTTTGTAAAAGATGTTTTTGTTTTATTTGGAAAGATTTGACCCATGGAGGATCAGAGTGGTTGACTGAACATAAAAAATTGTGTGATAACAACTATGAAGTAAAAGTTTGTTTGCCTTCTGCCAACCAATCAATAGTAAAATTTGAAAAAATTTCTCATCAGTACAGAGTTCCAGTAGTGGTGTATGCAGATTTCGAATCTATACTCATACCAGAAGATATAGCGAACGGAGAGATCGACAGAAGGACGAAATATCAAGAGCATAAAGCAAATAGTTTTTGTTTGATTTTAAAATCCACCTTGACTGAAGAACAACTACAAAATTATGGACTTTCATCGTTACCTGTATTATACCGAGGTGAAAACGCAGCAAAAATTTTTGTGGATAAATTATATGAAATCGCTCTTAAAGTGCAAACTATGTATGGTGTTAAAGAGCCGATGATACCACTGGATTATGAAGAGGAGGAACAACATGACTTGGCAAGAATTTGTTATTTGTGCAAAAACCAATTTACAGATGATAATTATAAAGTTAGAGACCATGACCATTTAACTGGACAGTATAGAGGTGCGGCTTGTAACAGATGCAATGTAAATTACAAACTACCCAAATTTATTCCTGTAGTTTTACACAACCTTAGTGGCTATGATTCACACTTCATCATTCCGGAATTGGGTAGAGACGATAGGAAAATAGAGGTGTTGGCAGAAACAACAGAAAAATTTATTAGTTTTTCAAAAACTGTTGACAAAAAAATCAAACTTCGATTTGTTGATTCATTTAGATTTATGCCATCCAGTCTTAGCAGACTGACCGATAACCTAAGGAGACACGATCTAAAGGAAACAAGTAAAATTGTCCCGCAGGACAAGATGGATTTGGTTCTACGGAAAGGGGTTTTCCCCTACGACTACATCGACAGCTCGGAACGTTACGAAGAAAGAAGACTACCGCCGAGGGAAGCATTCACCAGTAAATTGACTGGAAGTGAAATCACTATCGAAGACTACGAACATGCCTGCAATGTGTGGAATGAATTGGACATGCAAAATCTCGGACAATATTCCGATTTTTATATGAAATTGGATGTGACGCTTCTTTGCGATATAATGGAAGAATTTCGCAACACCTGTTTTGATGCCTATGGACTGGACCCGCTACATTCTTTTACTTCTCCCGGTTTGGCCTGGCAAGCTATGTTGAAATCTACCAAGTGTCGCCTTGAACTGCTTACGGATATCGATATGGTGTTAATGATTGAATCCGGTGTACGCGGAGGTTTAACCCAAGCTGTTACTCGTCATGTGAAAGCAAATAATAAATTTTTGCCAAACTACGAGCAAACAAAAGATTCAATTTTTCTTGGCTATTTTGATGCAAATAATTTGTATGGTTGGGCCATGTCTAAACCGCTACCTCACGGAGACTTCAAATGGATAAACCCAGATTCAATTGAAAATATTATGGATATTCCCAAAGAAGGTGACACCGGATATATTTTTGACTGTGATTTTGAGTACCCTGAAACACTACACGATCATCATTACGACTTGCCACTGTTGGCTAAAACTGAAGTATCACCGACAGGAAGATGGCCCAAATTAATGATGACATTAAACAACAAAAATCGTTATGTGGCGCACTATTGGGTTGTACAACAAGCGTTGGAGTTAGGACTGAAAATAACAAAAATTCACCGAGTATTACAATTTTCTCAATCATGCTGGCTAAAATCCTACATCGATGGAAACACCGCAAGAAGAGCTAGAGCAACATCAGCATTTCAAAAGGACTTTTTTAAATTAATGAACAACGCTATATTTGGCAAAACATTGGAGAACAAGAGGAAACACAAAATTGTAGAATTAGTTTCAGACCCTGCAAAATTGGAAAAACTTGTACAGAAACCGAATTTTGGATCAACAATGATAATAAATGAAAACCTTGTGGCAGTAAGCATGAAGAAAACAAAAGTTGTTATGGACCGCCCGTTATACGCAGGAATGTGCATATTGGATATTTCAAAAACCCATATGTACGATTTCCATTATAACAAGATGGTTGACTACTATGGTCGTGACAATATAGGAGTAGCATACATGGATACTGACGCTTTTATCTATTGGATAAAGACTCAAGACATGTACGAAGATTTAAAAACGTTCGTACACAGGAATGACTTTGATTTTTCAGACTACCCACAAAATCATCCAAACTTCAACGAAAATAATAAAAAAGTTTTAGGCAAATTTAAAGATGAATGTAATGGACAAGTAATGGAAGAAATTGTTGCACTAATGTCGAAATTATATTCCTTCAATGTGTATAAAGGCGAACAACAAGAACCATCAACTACAAAGAAGGCCAAGGGTGTGAAAACAAATTATTTGAAAAAACACATTAATTTTGATCAATACAAAAAGTGTTTATTTGAAGATACTACCTTGAAAGCCAAATTTAACACAATCCGAAGCGAAAAACATCAAGTTTTCAGTGTGACAGAAGTAAAAAAAGCACTTTCTTCTAAGGATGACAAACGCCACATTATGGAAGACAAAATTCACACACTCCCTTTTGGCCACTACTCTATTAACCCTATCAACTAACCTATTCTTCGTCCTTCTACAACTTCAACCTTATTCCTTTTTCCTTCCGTAAAAAAATGGGGAACACGGCAAGTCCAACACCGTGTTCCCCATTTTTTACACAAGTTTGGATGACCTTGACCTATATAAATGATGTTAATATTTAAGACAACATTCATTGTTATTATACATGTGATACATGAAACATTCAAACCTGCAATATGAAGAACTTGAAGCAAGAAATTGTCAACGAGCTTCATAAACCTGCAAGAAGAAAGTTTCCACGAAGAAATACAGTGATAAAAGGAATAAATGATTTATATCAAGCGGATTTAATCGAAATGATTCCTTATAGTAAACAAAATAGAGGATTTAAATACATATTGACTATTATTAATTGTTTTTCAAAAATGGCAGATGCTTTACCACTAAAAGATAAAAGCGGCAAAAGTGTTACAAAAGCAATGGAAACAGCTATACAAAGAGACAAACATACTATAAAACATTTACAAACTGATGATGGAAAAGAATATTTTAATAAGGAATTTGCAAATTTAATGAAAAAACACAACATTAACCATTACTCAACCAATTCAGAGGTAAAAGCATCAATAATTGAAAGATTTAACAGAACCTTAAAAGGTGCGATGTATAAGATGTTTTCCAACAGAGGATCACACGTTTGGTTTGATATGTTACCAAAACTTATAAGCGATTACAATAACAAGTTTCATAGAACTATCGGTATGAAACCAAGCCAGGTGACTAATAAAAATGAAAAACTTGTATTAAAACGTATAAAAATGAATACCAAACCAAAAGTTGAAAAACTAAAGCCTAAAAGGTTTAATGTTGGTGATAAAGTGCGAATAAGCAAATACAAAGGTGTATTCAGTAAAAGATATCTTCCAAACTGGACAAATGAGGTTTTTACTGTATTTAAGGTGCAACCTACAGTACCGGAAACTTACATTTTAAAAGATAATAAAGGACAATTGCTTGAAGGAGGGTTTTATGGACATGAAATGTTAAAATCAACAGTAGGTGATGTATATCTAGTTGAAAAGGTGTTGCAACGGAAAAAAGATAAGGTTAAAGTACGATGGTTAGGATTTAATAAGACGGAAGATTCTTGGATACCTAAAAAGGATCTAATATAACGGTAGAGCATCATTTTGGGTTGAACCATTACAAAGGATGGAGATAATACCGCAAAAAGACAATTTTACTATTAATAATATAGATGAACTCACAGTGGATGGTTCTCAATTCAATACTGGGAAACACGGTGTTTTGTTACCAAACACGGTGCGTTGTTTGGTTACCGGTCCTTCCAATTGTGGAAAAACAAATGTAGTATTCAATTTGTTTACAAACCCTAAAGGCTTACGTTTTAATAATTTATATGTATTTTCAAAGTCACTACAACAACCAAAATATCAGTTATTGGAACAAATACTCAATAATGTGCCTGAAGTTAAATATTTTAGATTTAACGCAAGCGAAAGTGTCATGCAACCGCAAGAGGCTAAACCATTCTCAGTATTCATATTTGACGATGTATCTTGTGAAAATCAAAATACAATAAGGAATTACTTCGCCATGGGTCGACATAACAACATAGATAGCATTTATATTGGTCAAACTTACAGCAAAATACCGAAACAGCTCATTAGAGACAATGCAAACATGTTAATTGTATTTAAACAGGATGAAACCAACCTAAAACACATATATTATGACCATGTAAGTGCGGATATGCCATTCGAACGATTTAAAGAGTTGTGTGGAAAGGCTTGGGCTGAAAAGTATGGGTTTTTAACAATTATAAAGGAACAACCGCTAAACAATGGTCGATACAGGATAGGATTTGATAAATTTATACTAATACACTGATCATGATGTAAAACATTCATTGTTGTACAACACGTCTTGCTACAAACATGGTTAACCAAGAAAAGTTAATAAAGGAAATAAAATCACTTAGTGATTCTATTCGGGATAAAAACAGAGCATTAAAATTAGGTATTAGCGAAAGGGAGAAATTTCTTGAATCTACTTTTAAACCTATTACTGAACCCTTGAAACAATTAAACAAAAAATTTGCTAAACCCGTTTTGGAAGGAGATGCAATTGCACCTATTACAAAGTTTGAAAGAGAAAATATAAAATCAGAAGATTTTAGTGATGAAGACCTGGAATCCTCTACATATAGTGGTTTTACCGGTGAAGAACCTGAAAGAGAGCTAGAATCACCAGACTATAGTGGTATAAGAGAATTATATGAAGTAAAAGCTAAAAGAGGACATGAAGATGTATCAACTGCTAGTGAAGAGGAAAAAGAAGAAGAAGCAAGGGAAGGTCCGTCAAACATAAGCTTGTTGGGTGAAAACATTCATAACAAAGGACCTTTAGGAAGGAAATACATGATAAAAATGTTAGCTGGAATAAATCCTAATAAAAACTACCATAGTTATGGAGTAAGATTAACAGAAGAAGGTTTAATGGTTGGTAATAGCCCGGTAAACATTGATGAAGATGATAATATTATTGTTGGTAATCAAAGATATAAGGGCACAAGAGGATTATTTGAATTATTATTTGAAAAAAAGCCTTTAGAATTGTTAGTTAAAGAAGAAGATATGGAAGCATATAAACAGATTTTGGAACACACCAATGCATACAGGAGGAAGTATTTAGCTGACCAGCCAGTTTTTAGATCTAGGTCTTTAAAATATAGAGTATTTGTATCCAAGTTAATACCAACAACGAGAAGACAACCAATGCCGATAATGCCAAGAAAACCTGTAAAACGAAGGTTTGTGTCATCCACTTTGGATATAAGTGCTCCAGAACCAAGAAAAAGAAACAAATCTGTTACAGGTACAGGTTTAATGAAGAAACTATATAACACAAATGTGATTTATTACAATAATATCAATAAATTGGTGGATAGAATGAAACTAATACATGAAGCTAAAGAAGCGGGTCATACTGGATTGGAAAACGAATGGGTGGCTTTAGTGGATGAACTCCGAAACCGTGGGGTAATCTCATAAAAATGCGTTACTCCCTAGATTACTATTCAGTTGCACCATGAGTGTCGACAAGTTCGGACGTTACTCCTCGGATGGGTTATATTACGCAAATAATTTAAAAAGAGGTGCTGGTTTACCACAAACACCTGATGGAGATTATGATATAACTAATAAAAGGTTAAAAAACATAAAAGATCCCACAGATGAAAACGATGCAATAAATTTAAAAGTATTAAAAGAAAATATATCACCAACATTAAGACTACAGAAAAACACATATGACGCAGGTAATCATAGAATTGTCAATGTTGGTAAGCCAAATCAAAACGCTGATGCAATAAACAAAGGTTATTTATCATCAGAATTAAAAAATACGTTAAAATTCAATGGAAAAACGTATACTGCTGAAAATAAACGTATATCCAACGTAGATGATCCTAAAGATGCAAAAGACAGCGTAAATAGACGCTATTTACATTCATTAATACCTGAAAAGACAAAAGATGGTTTTTCTTTTTATAAATTTGTTATTAACGATATAGGTTATCCGAAAAATGAAAATGATGCTGTAAATTTAAAATATATAAAAGATCATTGTATTACACGTGATGTAGGAGTTATTGATTGTCTAGGTAATTGTTTAGCGAATGTTAAAGATGGTTCGGCACCATCAGATGGTGCAACAGTGGGTCAAATGATGGAAACCTTAAAACAAGAAACAACCTCTTTTGTAAAACAAGATCAAGTAGTATCAAAGCAAGGGGATGAATTTGTTCAAGGTAATGAAAAATTTAATTTATTAACATACAAAAATAATGCTTGGGATTGCATGGGTAAAGGGTTATTAAATATGAGATTGGGTTATACTGCTCAAGATGCAGCTGCTTTATCACAAACCGTACATCTAGATCCAGATCATTCTTTTAGATTTTTTACATGTAAAAATAAAGTAATAAAAAACTTGCATAATGGAAGAGATCCAAATGATGCTGCAACTGTAGGACAAACATTACAATATGACAGTGCAAATAAAGAGTTTATTTATAATAAGCAAAGATTTAAATTAATGGATGTAAATGATTATCAAAATATATTAATTGCAGATCCAAATTCATTTAGCGGATTTAGAAAATTGTCTGGTGAACAATTTATTCATAAAAATCATGTGTTTCGAAATGAATCAGACGGAGCATTAGTTAGTGGAAATTTTAAATATTTTAAATGTCCCGGGAGCGATGAAAATGTAACTGATAAAGACTAAGAATTTGTATAAAAACTGATACGGGTTAGAAATCAAGACTAATATTATAAAAATGGGTTACACTCTAGAATGTTATTCAGTTGCACCATGAGTGTTGACAAGTTCGGACGATATTCCTCGGATGGATTATATTACTTTAATACTTTAAAAAGAGGTGCTGGCTTACCACAAACACCTGATGGAGATTATGATATTAGTAATAAACGGTTAAAAAACATTAATGATCCCACAGATGAAAATGATGCAATAAATTTAAAAGTATTAAAAAAAGAGATATTACCAACACTGAAACTAGACAAAAACACATATAACGCGGGTAATCATAGAATTTCCAACGTCGGTAAGCCAAATCAAAACGCTGATGCAATAAACAGAGGTTATTTATCATCGGAATTGAAAAATACGTTAAAATTCGATGGAAAAACGTATAATGCTGAAAATCGACGTATATCTAACGTAGCAGACCCTGTAGATGAAAAAGACAGCATAAATAGACGCTATTTACATTCTATAATACCTGAAAAGACAAAAGATGGGTTTTCTTTTTATAAATTTGTTATTAACGATATAGGTTATCCAAAGAATGAAAATGATGCTGTAAATTTAAAATACATCAAAGATCATTGTATTACACGTGATGTAGGAATTATTGATTGCTTTGGTAATTGTTTAGCGAATGTAAAAGATGGTTCTGCACCATCAGATGGTGCAACGGTGGGGCAAATAAAGGAAACTTTAAAACAAGAAACATCTGGTTTTGTGAAACAAGACCAAGTAGTAACACGACAAGGAGATGTATTTGTACAGGGAAATAAAAAGTTTACTTTACTTGAAGAAAACAATAGTGTTTGGGATGGTAAAGGAAAGTCATTGACAAATTTAGGTATTGGTGAAAAGCCTGGTGATGCTGTTACTTATGAACAGATAATACAATTAGAGCCAACTGGAAAACAATGGTGGAATTGTGATAACAAACGATTAACAAATGTTGCAGACCCTGATTATGCTGATAACGCTGTAACTGTTAATTTTCTTGTTAAAGTAATAGGTAATTTATTATTTGATATGCATAATTATATTGCAGCCGGACAACATAAACCTATTGATGAAAAAATGAGAAGTGCATGGATTAAACAAGAAATTCTTTATAAATACTTTTTTAATCATAATACACAAAAGTTTAGATCAACAGATTGGGGTACTTTTGATATTTAATTAAATAACACCATAAATTACATCATTTATGTGCAACCTGTCATAGAGGTAACACATAGGTTACGCTTTTCGAATATAAAAGACAATCATGGCGTTTCATTACACTAGTCCATATCGAGACACTATACGGAAAGGAGGCGGTATCACGTCCCAAGCGGTTTCTCTGTTAAGTAAAGCTTTAAATCGTATTCCAGTAGGATCTGTCGTAAATAGAGCAATAGACGCTTTACCATACGAATTTCACATACCGGGAGGTTATCAGTATTGCGGACCAGGAACTAAATTGAAAAAACGACTGGAAAGAGGCGATCCAGGCATAAATAAGTTAGATCAGGCTTGTAAAGAACACGATATCGCATATTCCACGTTTACCGATTCAAAGAATAGGTCAATAGCTGATAAAAAGCTAGCGAATATAGCTTGGCAACGAGTAAAGTCTAGTGACGCTAGTATTGCAGAAAAAGCAGCAGCTTTAGCGGTAACAGCAGGTATGAAGGCTAAAACAGCGGTAGGAGGTGGAAAAAGGAGGGGTAGGAATAAAAAAGGATCAACCATGAAGAAACATGGTGGTAATATTAGACTAAAAAGACGTTCTCCGAGGAAAAATAACAAAAAACCAATAATATGGTCAATGGTAAAAAACGGGGCTGGTCTATACCTAAGACCGTATCGTGCATATTAAATAAAAGAAATCAATTGGTTATACCACATAAAGCGTTGACTAATGTTGAATTATTTAAATATATTTCCTGTTTAAAAGTACCATTTTTCCGCGGAGTATTTATGAAAGACAATTTACCAAAGAAAATGTGGCAAAATGAGACTGGAATTGTAAATTTGGATAATACTGAAGGCCCTGGCACCCATTGGGTTTGTTATAAGAAACTAAATAACAATGTATATTATTTTGATAGTTTCGGTAATCTACCACCACCAAAAGAACTTCAAGATTACTTTAAATCTGCTAAAAAAATATATTACAATTATAAAAGAGAACAACCTGATAATACTTCAATATGCGGCCATTTATGTTTGGAATTCTTAGCTAAAAGTATCAGTCACTATTGAGATGTCTTCCTATACGGTATCATTAACAGGAAAATCGTCCACTTTACGAAGTATCCTTTTTCCAGCGTTACGCTTGCAAAAAGGAAGATTTTGGGAGGCGGCGCTATTGGATTTTACAACTTACAACTCTATTCCCAATGTTACGGAAGGTAAAAATAACTTATTGCATTATTATAAAGGAAAAGATGCCAGTGGGAAGTTTACAGACTTACAAGAGTGCAGTTTACCCACAGGTTCTTATGAAATTGATCATATTAATGAATTTTTGCAAAACAAAATGGGAAAAGACAATATAACACTAAAAGGTAATAACAATACAATGAAAGCTGAGCTTACTTCAAAATATTATATAGATTTCACTAAGCCAAACTCAATTGGTGATTTATTAGGATTTCCCAAAGATGGAGCAATTTTAGAACCAAATAAAACACATTCTGGTAAACAAACTGTAACAATATTAAAAGTCAATAGTATAGACCTAACTTGTAACATTATACAAGGAGCTTACAGAGATGGAGCAAATACTCATATAATACATACTTTTTACCCCAGTGTGCCACCTGGATTTAAAATTGTTGAAAAGCCACAAAACCTTGTATATCTACCGTTGAACACCACTTTCATTTCAGACATCGTGTTGAACGTATTGGATCAAGACGGTAACTTGATAGATTTCCGAGAAGAGCCTATTACGGTTAGATTACATTTAAAATCGACACTTTAATACAAAATCATGGGTTTAATATTTAAAAGCGAACAACCTACGGGAAACCGCATTAGTAGCTCTTCAGCTGTGGAGGAGTTAACACGCGAGAACATTCGTTTCTTAGAGAGAATTGGATTACAATTAACCGATTATGGATATACTGGATATAGCGCAGGGTCCAACATTCGACGAAACCCTATGGGAAAAAGAATATCACACCCACAACCCTTACACTTCATCAAAATTAAACAATAACGATGAAATTCGTATTTCCATACAAAATCAAGACATTTACACACTACCATGTGAAAGTTACTTGTATATTGAAGGAAAAGTTACTAAAAAGGATGGTACTACTACTGGTACAACAGTTCCATTTATAAATAATCCTATGGCTTTCCTGTTTGACGAAATTAGATATGAAATATCAGGTGTAACAGTTGATTCCACTAAAAAAGTAGGTATTGCAACAACTTTAAAGGGATTAACATCTATATCACCTAATGAAACTAATTTAATACAACCTGCAGGATGGGTTTTACCTGCAAAAGACACAATCACTCCAGATACAAATGGAAATTTTGATTTTCATATTCCATTACGTTTGTTGCTTGGTTTTGCTGAAGATTATAGAAAAATTATATTAAATGTTAAACAAGAATTAGTTTTGTTGAGATCTTCTAACGATAAAGACATTATTAAAGCTCCAGACGGTACAACAGATGCAACTTTAGAATGGAAATTAACATTAGACAAAATTGTATGGAGAGTTCCGCATGTTAAATTAGCTGACGAGCATAGAATGCTACTATTAAGAAAGTTAAAGGCTGATCGTGATATTGTAATTCCTTTTAGAAGTTGGGAATTTCATGAACATCCCAGTTTGCCAACTACGGATCGCCACACTTGGACTGTTAAAACATCCAATTATGTGGAACGAGCCAGGTATATTATATTTGGTTTACAAACAGGTAGAAGAGACACCATCACCAAACATGCAGGTCAATTTGATCATTGCAACTTAAAAAATATTAAAGTTTATTTAAATTCACAATTTTTTCCATACGATAGTTTAAATGTGTCATTCGCTAATAAAAAGTACAGCATATTGTACGATATGTATGCAAGATTCCAAAGTTCATATTACGGTAAAACAAATGCACCTTTACTATCACCAGAAAAATACTTAGATGGTTACCCGATAGTTGTAATCGATTGTTCTAAACAGAATGAATCGGTAAAATCATCAAGTGTGGATATAAAAATAGAAATGGAATTTAACGCGGCTATACCGGCTAATACAACTGCATATTGTTTAATTCTACATGATAAAATCGTAACATACACACCTTTAACTGGAATTGTTAAAAATGTATTGTAAGAACCGGTTTTGTTACATTCCAATGCATTCCGCGAGTATAAAAGCAGAGCGCGCAGGCCGCTCCTCATCAGTTTGTTGCCTGTTGTTGTATGGGTAGCATCGTATTCAATATGGCTTCTCCTAGTGGTACACCTGAAAATGTGGTAGATATTGAGAAGGAGATATCTGAGTTTTTAGATCTTCAAGGTCAACGGGAAGGAGATGAACACAACGTTTGCGGACAACTTCACGCCAGTAATAATGTTGAAGAAAAAGGTAAAAGAAAAAGGAATGCGCAAAAGAGGAAAAGGGATATTGAAGATAATATTTCTCCAAACATATTGAGTGAAGTATTCTTACGAATATTTTATCCAATCTCGTCCAGTTTGGACAAAAGTGTTTTAATCGGTGTTATGAAATCAACAGGTTATTCCCCTACTGTGATTTTAACTCATGGACCCAAAATGATTTTGTTTGCGGACAGTGCTTGGGAATCGTTTATGAAACACTTGCATCTTCTAGAATGCTATTTAAGTAGTAACATGTTTGGAAGAAAGACAAGAGTAGGACTTTTGGATTCAAATGTGGAAATTGATATTGTTAAACATCGTGGTGATCATCAGCTGCGGTTTAGAGACACAACAAGACATGATAACAAGATTCAACTTAGTCGAGAGGAGTTTTTCATTTTAACTTGTGCAACCGAACCTATAACGAGATACTTGAGACAACTGGTATTTTCAAGTTCGATTATTAAAGATTATCTGGAAGACACTTTGGACAAACAACCAGACGCACCTATATTATACGGACCTGTGGATACTTCTATATTCAATAGGGTTCCTCATGAAGTACAAATGTGGAGACAATTGGAAAAATACGCTCAACTACATAAAACATCAGTAATACAAGAAGAAGAGGAAGAAGGAGGAGAAGAATCAAGTGTTAGTGATGAAAGTGAAAACAAGGAAAATGTAAAGATGGAAACTTAAATGACAATCAACTACACAGCAATGGTTAATTTTTAAAACAATATCAAACACTTTGTGGTGTTAGGCCTACTGGGGACGGTGCCCACGTTAAATATACACCAACGCGCCAACAACTGTACGGCCTGGTATAAAAGTCGTACCTACCGTGGTGTGGAAATCAGTTGGTCTTTGGACTTCAGCATGAGCAGATGGGTGACCTTCACAATGGACAAGGAAGAAGAACAAGTAAAGTCCAAACCTGGTATAATTGAGTTCCAAGCATTTCGAGGTAATGACGATAGATTTATCATAAAAGAACTTGTGTTTTTCGACATCAATACAAGTGTTCCATATACATTTTTGTTCAAACCACCATGTTCTTATTCATCTTTAACTAGCAAAGCTGCTACTACCAACAGATGGATTTCAAAATATTTCCATCATATCGATTGGTATGATGGTTTTGCAAGTTACACAGACTTGTATCACATCATGCATCAGTTTTCAAACAGGTTTACCAATATTTACACAAAAGGACTGGAAAAGAAGAGATGGATCGAAGAATTTACTCATGTTCCGGTTAATGATGTAGAATTGGATAAAAACTACAAGTATACAATGGAAAATGTTTGTATTTGTACTAAAAGTCCAGAACATGAAAAAGATAGACATTGCGCTTTAAAAAACGCCTATAAACTCGCATCTTACCTTCAAAGTGGGGAAATGGGGAGTGGTGGGGGTAACGGGGGTTATATAAGTGAGGAGCAGACCGGGACCTGGCATGAGTATTACTCGAGATTCCGAGACGACAACATCTCCCAGCAAGAAGACGAAGAAGACGATCTATAACTCGACCATGACATCTCACCAGTTCCTGCAAACTTTGGTTGAGCAGTTTAATGCTCACTCCAAATCTACCATACTACCCATCAAGAAGTGTTCCGAACTTAAAGACGAGAAGCACTACATCATCCACGCCATGAAGAAGATGGAGACTACAGTTGGAGAGGCCATCTGCTGCAGTCTTAGCGAGGCACCATTCACTCCGGGGGATGAGCCCAAGTTCCAAGTCTACCTGCCGAAACGGTTCGTCCATCTCCTCCAGAACGAGGATCTGCGCTCCATCCAACCGGGCTGTCTCTACCTGGTTTCCCACGGTTGCACGGGTAGCAATTCCACCGAGTTGACCATCCACATCGCCGACAAGCAGCAGTGTTAGATTTAAGTTTTACTGTTGTACATATGTTATTGTAATGTTTTATAAATAAATGATTAAAAAAAAAACAAAAAAAAAATAAAAGAATAAAAAAATGCAACATATCAATATGTGAAGTTTGTCACGTATTGATATGTTGCATTTTTTTTTAAACTTCGCGGGTGGCCTTGACCTTTGACCTTTGCATTTCACAGTTACCCGCACCACCACAGACTACTAGCCATCTTTTTTAGAACACGATTTGGATGACCTTGGGATTTCCCCCACTACTCTGCTATACCAGCATTGCCGTCTGTAACAGATGTCATTCCTCCTCCAACAACCATGGCGGACACACTTGCTTGCGATGCCATGTCTTCCACCGAAGATGTACCTACTACAAGTTGGAAATTGACAATCGACAACGTGCATTATTTAGAAACCATCTGCGATTGGATGAAGTCTATTCTCCTTGACAACCCAGGAATAAAGCTCAATGTCAATTTAGATTATGATTGGTCTGAAATTATAATGCAGCAAGACAATCAAGAATCAGATCACAGTGGAGGTCAACAATCACCACAGTATTTGTCAAATTTACCATTGTCATCCATATATCCTACGGACGAGATGGAAAGGGAAGAAAAGGACTATGGGGTTTAGAGTTTCTTATTTTTTAAAACCCAATTTGGATGACCTTGAGATTTCCCCCACCACTAAACTCAATCCTAAGTCCCAAGTTCACAATCAACCTCAAGGTCGTCACACTTTAACTCTGGGAAAAACATCGAATTGTCGTACCAAGACAACTTTAACTCTGAAGAGTAGAGTAGTCTCTCTACTCTTTGACTTTTTTTAAAACTCCGTTTGTATGACCTTGAGATTTCCCCCACCACTTCCCATATGCCTAGAGTACGCAAGGTCTGAGAGTCAGTCGCTCGCCGACTGTCATGGGGTGCACATCTGTATCATGCACTCCACTGTGCGGTTTTAAATTAAAGTTTTCATTTTAACCAGTTCAAGGTCAACACACTTAAACTATGGAAACAACATCAAATTGTTGTACAAAGAGTAATTTTTCTAAGTGTTGGCTCAAACCTGGAGGTACTTTGGATAAATCTTTGAAACAGTCTCAAGGTTATCACACTTTAACTCTGGGACGATATCGACTTGTAGTATTTTAGTGTTTTGACTCAAGGTCACCACACTTAAACTCTGGCAAATACACATTAAACAGTTTTACTAGTAAATTTTTCTAAGTGTTAACTCAAATCTGAAGATTCTTTGGATACATCTTTAAAGACAATCCTAAGTCCCGAGTTTACAGTCAACCTCGAGGTCATAACACTTTAACATGTACATTTAAGGTAGCACCAAAACGGTGCCCCCTTGTTTGAGATTTAAAAGTTTCCCAAGATCATCACAATTTCCCCCACCACTTCCCATATACCTAGAGTACACAGAGCCGGACAGTCAGTCGCTCGGTGACTGTCGTAGGGTGTGCATCGGTGTCGGCACTCTGTTGTTCGGTTTTCAAGGTCACATTCATGGCAAATTGGGAGACCTGGCTCGGTTCAATGACCTCTGAGGAGTGACACATGATGGTTTAGGCAGAGTCACGTCGCAAACTCCAGCTTGACTTGGCACTTTTGCTGTTTCTAGTCGCATATTCGCTCCAAGTCATCAAGGTCACGAGGACTCTGACTGAAACTCGGAGCGAAGTGTGAGAAACGGCAAAAGTGCCAAAAAATTTTAAGTTTTGGCGTGACCTTGACCTTCATGGTGACGATGACGTCATATTGATGATGTAATGGGTGGTGACGTCATCGGCACGTCATTTCTGTGACGTCATGGGTGTGACGTCATAGTGATGACGTCATTGACGGTGACGTCATCGATGATGCAATCGATGACGTCATCGGTGACGTCATCGGTGATGACGTCATCATGACTCAGCACATTCCTCAGGGGTCATTGAACTGTCCCAGGTCTCTCAATTTCCCACTACTAATTGTGTTACTAAGAATTTCTCTCTAACATTTTAACAGATAAGGAATAAAAATGCACCCGCTTTCTTTACAAGACCAAAAGATTAAACAAAGAAGGTAAAATATATATTTTAGCTCACGCGAAAGCGTCATTTATAGCGGCTTAAAATGATAAACGTGTCACAACATGAGGGACTCACTGTCAGGAGGCCTCCCGGGGTTGGTCTACATCTTGGGGTCAAGAAAATTAAAAATGGTAACCTCCCACGCGAGCTGGATAATTTTTAACTTGAGACTGATAAGAAAAACAGCAGGGAAACCAACTTCCCTTGTTATTTTTATCATGCGCTCTGCCTATTTAATGCTTGGTGCCTTGAAAGTAAGGAATTATTTATAAATAGAATTATATTTGACCTGTGGAACATATGTAACAGACACTTATTATGTTAAAAAAATAAGAGGCTAACCGAACCTTGTTCGGTGGTTTAAATTCACTTTTGGTATAGTGTCATGGTATTAAAGCTATTAAATTTCCACCATCAACCAATTATACCTCTTCACAGTTAACAGCTGTTTCAATAATACTACTTAACATTAATGTTCCTTTATTTTTGTACACCTGTCGTTATTAATTCGTGACCAAAGTAGTAACCCATAAGACCAATGTTCCCCCTTTTAAGAATTTACGAAAATTTTCTATTTTAAAACAAATCAAAATCAATTTTTCTCTGATCGAGGCTGTTTCAAAATTTATTTTTGGGTCAAAACACTCTTAAATGCAAAGTTTAAACAAAATCTACCCACTAGATTTCGAGATCATGTAACACACATCCCTTCAGACATTGCTCGTATTAGGCCTACAGTATGTAAAAAATTTAAAATAGAATAAAATGATTATAGGATTCACGACTTAAGATTAGATCTGATTCATCCACAACGATGGTTGAAAACAAAGTTTTCATCAATAGGAAAATGTTTACTAAATTTTCTGGGTTTTAGAAATACTTAAATGCACTAAATACTCCGTTGAGTCCATTTCATGCAATTTTCTTTTTTGAATGAATTTGGTTCACATTTCATACCTTTGCATGGTTCCAAAGTTCAGTTAAAATTTCGGATAGAAATAATGACCACAAATAACAACAACAGTTTCCACAAAATGCATATATGCTTTAATAGTATAACCCTCCATGGGACAACAAAGGCATTCCCCGCTAAATTCTGTAAATAATAACACTACGGTACAGCAGCTATTTTTACTTTATAAACAAACCCTAACATTATACCTAGAATACATTAAAGAACTGCATTTCCAATTTCAATTTTCCCCATACAAACGGCACCGTCCCGACTGAAATAGTACCCAATTACAGACCGAGTCGCACAGAAAATTAAAATAGCAATTTTTACCGGGCGGAGAATTGGACAAGGGCAAAGTGAAAAACTAATGTATGTATCTCAACTTCCGTTTTCCGGCAGTAAAAGTTAATTTTGTCGGTTTTGTGAGAGGGACCCAGTTTTTACAAGGGCATTGTGTAATTTATTCTTTTACATATTCATGTTAGCACAGGTGTGTGTGCGGCATCTGGCCGGTACGTTGTGGCCATTCCACTACTGCTGTTAAGCGACATGACTGTTCATTTTAGCCAGTGTCTGCAACACCCGCGATTTAATCTTCCAAATTGGCTTAGAAGAATGAGAGAGACTGTCTTTGCGAGGGCAATTCAGTGAAGTTCGTTTTAGTATTCTTTCATATTCATCAAATGACTGATATTTTGAAATTATTAGTGCTAAATATTTGGTTACGTTTATTTTTTATATTATTTAAGCTCAGTTACGTAGTAGGCCTACATTCTAAAAATGTAAAAAAGTCTACAAAATCAACATACAAAGCCTGTGTGTTCAGCAAATTTCGTTTGGAAGGAAAGTTTTTTTTAATTATTTATTTTGTAGGCTCTGTAGGGCCTATGTTTTGCTATCATATCTTCAGTGCATTCCTCTTATATAGTAAGACACAGAAAAACTGGTTTGTTAATAATAAGGCCCGTTTTGAACTTTTATATGGAAGTTTCCAAGAAAAGGCTATCCAGTATATAGGAATCCGAATGCATAGGGATCAAAAACTTTATTCAACATCACGAAACTAGAACTAAACTAGAGACCGCCCACTGGTCGAATTTTGACCAAAAGTTTAGCTGATCTGGACAAAATTAGTTCGAAAATATTTTATTACTGAAACATATATTCTTCCTGATTTGCTAGAAGTTGTTATTACAACAACAGCTCTTTAAAGGTTTAGTCAGTCACCATTCTTCTATAAGACTAACATTGAAACTTTAAAAGACTGTTTGGCATGGCATGTTGACACGGCCCAGGCTGATGCAAGACTAAAATTGCAGACGGCTGTACCTGTGCAAACCTTTGTTTAAAGTTCATTGTAGGTGATAGTGAGTTAATGTTATTGTTTATTTAATTTTTGTGACTGCCTTTTCTGTTTCAGGTTTGGCTATAGACTTCACCAGGTCCGCCTAGTGTGTTTTTACTAACTTTGTTATGTTATAGGTATTTCTTCCACTTTAAGACGGGATCAGATTCCAGATCCCGTAACGTCGTGAATTTTGTTTACTGATCAGTGATGGAAAATGTCTGCAACAATTTACTAAACAATAACATGTACAAAATTTTAATAGTATTTATTACTCAGAAATCCTTGCTAGCTTCATGTATGATGTACTTTTAACTGCAAATAAGCTTGTGATAAATGTAACAGACTAAAACAGTACAACCTGTAAACTTATTTAAAATGTCATCAGGAAAGGCATTGGATATTGGTCAACCCGCAGCAATTTTCAACCCGAGCAGTTTAAAAATCAACGTATATCCTCAACTTATCATTATCTTTAGGCACAAATTAAAACTGGACTTGCCCAACTTGAATAACTTACTTTGCTAATGATACGTTCTGATTCTAACCTGGAAAGTTCTTGAGCTACTTCGTAGATAAAACAGTAATGGTTCGGTCAACTCGTTGAACCAGGTCATTTGAAACGACCTGGTTTAACAAGTTGACAGAATATATTTTTGTATTTTTTGGATTTTTTAAATTTTTGCTCTGAATACGGAATTCTCGGCCGGCGGCAACTTTCTTTGAAGAGGGTATTGAAAAGTTTGTCCACAAATGACAAATGTCTCACTCTCTTCGGTACATAAGTCGAAAAGTAAACTTAAGTGTACCAATATTTTGGTAATAAAATTATTTTTACATGAACACGTCTTTATTGCCTATCGGAGGTTGAAAAAAGTGACTTTTCTTGAGATAATCATCATTTTTTTCTATTGCAAAATAAAATTCCAATCTCTCAATAGATAGATTAAAGGCCTCGAGGTCTGGAATGAAGGTTGCTGCTTTTGACATCGTGTGTACTTAAACTATAAGACCCACCACTGATAATAATTTTAGTTAAAACACAATAAAAATAACTTTTAACTTGACTTCAACTTATTTTTTATCCCGTCGCCAATAATATGAAGGGATTTAATAATAATAAATATGGGAAATGCATGACTAATAAAGACACCATTAAGTGATTCCAAAAGAAGTCATTTTATTACTCATTAGCAGAAAAACAAGAATACAAAAAAAAAGAAAGTCGAGGTGCGAAGGCATCAGTAAAGTCATAGGCTTTTACATGAGTACCGTTAAGCATGGAGTTCTAAAATATACTTCAGGACGTAGCCCTGGGGCTGATCTCGACTATAATGTGATTCTGCTTATTTACAGGACACCCAAACCTACCTTTCTAACGGTATTGGCGGATTTCTCCTACGATGCACACAAGCTTAGAAAAAAGGAGGAAAAGAATTAGGCATATACTTGTCTATGGTATACGAGGAACTATGATTCTTAATAATAATCTTGAAAATCAGAAAAAAATCCTTTATGGCTGTGATAAAATAAAACTGGTAATCTCTGTTTGTCATGTACTCAATTTCCTAAAGGTTTCAAAAGTAGGTGGAATTTTAAAGTGAATGTGTTTACGTTTCAATATAATGACGTTAATGTGTATTGTTTTTAGCTTTGATATGTAAAAATATTTCTTATTGTAATACACATGATGTACGTCGTACTAAAGCATTTAAAGCACTATTTTTATAACCTAGTCTAGCTCAACGAAATCAGTTTCCAAGTTAAGCTTCAGAATTGAAGTGCGAACCATTTTAAACGGGACTTTATGACGTAATAAGGGAAGGAAATGTTTTAAGCATGTTAATCTGTGCAAAGTACCCGTTGTCGGGAACGGGGGAGAGGGAACATTAAGACAAGGAATGGATTGTAAGACAATTATAAGGGAATTGGAACGTTCCTTGGAATACTTTGGACCTTGTTCGCAGTGGATTCGACGTCTTATGGTGGAATTACAGAAATGGTGGGTAGATTAAAGTGCCCTGTAAGTGCACTGATACAGTCTTTAACGGCATTTTTCATATTAAACAACACTTTTAGTGCCCAGTGAAAAAAGATTTGTTGGATTAGAAGACTATTAAAGGTGTACTTAAAATGATCATTAGAAATTATTAAAGTGTTAAATGTGAATCCTGAGTATTTTGTTGAATAACATGATAAAGCATTGAGAATCATTATTAAACTCCATGTGATAATTATTCAACTCAAGGTCGGTTAGTCTTTTTATAACAAAATGCTCTAAAATAAAGTGGTAAATATATTTTTATGACAAAATTGGCAAAAGAAAGTACAGTCTTTAGTGTTACAAATGTGAACATTTGTGACATGTGTAATCTGTTAGAAAATATTTTCTTCTTCCCCAACATAACCCTTTCAAGAAAAATGTCTATTGCACTATAGAAGTATAATAATTGTAGAATTATAATTACCCAAAGTATTTTATTGTAATTTTATTTTTATTTTTACACTGGATCACAATCCGGAGTGTGATATTTCTAAAATGCTGATTAGAAATTACAATTAACTGGTTAAAAAAAAATACAAGTATAAGAGTTTTATTATTTTTAAACTTACGCTGCTAATATTTTTGAAACATTTTGATGAGATAATTTAATAATGTACTATGAAAACTGGAAATAAAATTGTGAAAAAACTAACAAATTACATATAGCCTAGATATATGTTTTCAAATTAATTTTACTAAATTCTTTTAACAAAGAAAAATATTAATGCTACATTTTTATTAAAAAAAAAGTAGGTTACTAATACTACACCCTGAATGGTAAAGATTAAGAGAAAGCGTGTAAAATGCTGGAAAAGCGAATCTCATACTCCTTTTACATATATTCCTCAATAAACAAAATACAATTTCGTACGATAATGTCATAACATACGAGCTTACTTAGATAGGTATTCACAGACCACCATTACCATTACAAAATATTAAAGAGGCAAATTCGCTTGTTACAAATATGCCTTTTCACGATTACAATCACTTATACACGCCCGATCCATCAAAACCACAGAAATTTAACAACGAAAAACTTCCGTCCATTTGTAATTCATTGTTTCAATTAAAACCCACAAGCTAAGCAATTAGTAGTGTTTAAATCGGATACAGTATTAGAGCGATATTTATTAATTTATGAGGTAATCTATCAACTGGCGCTGCCTAGTGGCGGTGGCGTGAGTTGGACTCATTAGACTCAAATCCCACATCACTCACACAATCTGACGTCTGCAAGTGTTTTATCTGTTTGTCTCGTGCGTGCGGACACAGTCCCGCCAACCGTGTCAAGGGAAAACTGAATTTCCCCGGGAAACGTCTACATTACCACTGTTCTCATATGAAAGAATAACATTGAGTAACTGTTTCCCTGCTTTTTTAAATAAACTTCTCTTTTCTTATTTTAGGTGGATTATAAACAGTACCAGGTTAACCGAGCCTTGCGCGTTGTTTTTTATTCAGTTTTGATGTAATGTCATGGTAATAAAGCTATTATATTTCCACCAACAACCAACTATAGGCCTACCTCTTTCACAGTTAACCGCTGTTTCAAAAGGTCTGCTTAACATTACTTTTCCTTTATTTTTGTATACCTTTCGTTGTTATTTCTTTACCAAAATAGCAACCCATAAGAATAATGTTAAAAATTTCGATTTTTAAACTTAAACTTAGACAAAATTTGATTTTTTCTGGGATTGAGGCAGTTTCTAAACTTTTTTGGGCCAAAACATTCTTAAATTCAGTTTAAGCAAAATCTTACGGCTAGATTTCGAGGTCGGTGGAACACACATCCCTTCAGACATTGTTCATATTATAGTGTAGGATCATTTTTAATTTGGTATCTGGTTCAATACTGAAAAAATAGTAGCTTTTGGAAGGTTTGAAACTGGACTCAGCCAAAGTCATACTAGATTACTTAGGCCTAACTGCTAAATGTTCATGAGGTCATTTTAATACACGTAAATGACGAAGTAGGCCTAAGTTTAGACATCGCTCTCTGATGTAGCGATGAGGAATCGGTATAGGTTATCTGTGATTGTAGCCACTAGCCAGTTCCTTAATGGGATCATTTTGGTGTGTTCTTAATGCTTAATGCTTCTTAATGCTCTAATCTTGACTTCAATTATAGGTTATGGGTAGTGGGTTATTATATCTACACTATAAAATGACAGTAATATAATAAGGCCATTTGTAGGTTATTTACATGTCATTATTAAACACATATGGAAAAGTTTTAGCAAGTATAACATAAAATATTTTGCATCGGCCTTCATTGATTGATTTTATTTAACCTAAAGCGATCAATGTCCATCTATGTACTTATTATCATAAATGTTTAATTTTAAAGAAGGGGTTCTTGAAAGTAGAGCTTTTCGCTATATTGAAACGTTGTTGGATAGTAAAATGGATTATTGTTCCCTCCTTACCCTGCGTCGTGCGAATACAACATTTGAATTAAGTAGCCCACTAGAGATTTGTATAGGCTATTTCGGTTTGTGTTTAGTTTAGCTTCAACTGAGCCAGGTTGGTTTAGGATGGTTTAAGTTATATATGCTACAGTTACTCACATAGTTATACAATTTCCGCTAGCAAACTACATATGCACATCTTCTAGTAGAACCAGGAGCACCGGTACCAGTAAAGGTAATTGTGTGCCTTGAATTAAATATGGCCTACAGTGGTTATAAGTTTTTTAATATGACCTTTGTAGTAATCAACGTTTTGCTTTACTGGAAATGACTATGCTTTATACTCATTTGAAGCTTTCTAAGTCCTAGAGAAACATTAAAATCACATTACTGTCCTTTTGTACAACTCCACTTTACAGAGATTAGAAAAAAGTAACTGACACTTTTAGAGTTCAAAAAACTGACAAAACTGTTACAGTTTCCAAGGCAATTTCAGAAAAATTCCAGTTATTCCCACAATCGGCAATTAGCCCCAGGGTCGGAGCGGTGAGCAACTGTCAAAAGAGCAGCAGCGACAGAGACAAGTACTCACTAATTACCAAAATAAATGGCGGTTAATGTATGTTAATGTATGGGAGAGGAAACGGTTCGACGGCAGTGCTATCTATGCTAATGCATAGGAAGGAAGTGGTACATATTTCTTGCAACTGGCGCTCTCTGTCCTCACGTGCTCCAACTAATCCAATTATTGCTGTTATAGGTTGGCCACACTGTTCTGGTGAGGGATAGGACCTTCCGGTGCGGAATGATCCGGTCTGGTGCGGAGCTAAAGCTGTTGTTCGTCCAGGAAGGTGTATGTTGGGTGTGGGTCAATATCTATGGTTCAAATGAAACTGCTGAGTTGTAGACAGTTTTAGTGGGAATGTTACCAGATATACTTAAAAATAATTATTTACACTAGTATTTTATAGTTTATCATTGAGGCTTTTATAAATAACACTGGTGCTTAATTTTTAATGAAAGGCTGCAAAAAATTATTTACAAAATGGAATTGTTTTACATGTAAAATAAAGTTACTATATAGGCCTATGAGTATTTAAGTGCCATCATTAATATAATTAAGTTTGAAAGACAATCAAACTGTGTCACTCCCTCGATTTCTTGAATTCTGTGTTATTTGATGTGGAAAAATTCAAATTTACAATTTGTTAATTTAGAAGAATATTGCATTTCACAGACACTATATATATATATATATATATATATATATATATATATATATATATATATATATATATATATATATATATATATATATATATATATATATATATATATATATATATTGTAAATGGATATGATTTGAATCAAGGCAACTTGATTCAGGCTTCAAAAACAATAATCCTTTTATACATTAAAAGTTGTGGAAGAGAAGGGCAACGAAGCGAATTTGTTATCGTTTTTGGCAAGGGTATTACTCTTAAGATGATGCTATATTAATCCATTTTTATCTACTATCGCAACAGTCTTTGAAAGTCATGCCAATCAAGAATTTGATTGTGTTAGTGTCACCTCACCAGACTAAGAATTCAAGGTCATTAAGAGTCCTGTTTCTTATGCTTTGTAAGAATATACTTTGTATATTAATTAAAGATGTCCAGAAATACTCTATACACTCATCTTACACATTTCGATGCTTACTGGTTCACGGTTGAGCACTTAACGATCTAGTATTAATTAAATATTTATTTTTTGTGATGTATAAAGGGATAAAATATTTTAAGACTTTTTGTCGCTTATTAATTGCTATTCGTGTAAATTCCTTGCATCCCGGCTGCACATTGAGAATTCCAAGGCGGTTTAGACGATAAGCCAGTTCTCCGTACACTTTATGATTTTGCTCTTACTTACCAAACATAATGCAGTATAACAAAATCATTTGTTATACTGTTATACTGCCATTTGTAATTTGACATTTGGCAAGTCGTTTAGTTGATTTTTGTGAAGGACGGTGACCGCTTCAATGCAGCAACTTCGTTTATTTCTGGGATGACATCTGAGGCAAAGATCAATCGGAAAAGTCAAATTTTGTTTTTAATATTTTTTAGGAGGGTTATTTTACATAATATAGTGGTTTTTAGAATTTTTATAAACCACCTCTAAATAATGACCTCCAGTTAACTCATAAGCACTACTATTTCTTCAAACTCAACTCAGCAGTTTTGTTTGTTTATAAGAGTATTCAATAGAATGGCCTGTATACAAAACTGTTATATTGTTTCTAGAATTGATGTGGAATAATGTTATTAACAAAATAACGTCAGATCCAACATTTCATCTTGCTTCAATTATGTTTTTCTTTGTCTGATGTACAATTTTAATACAGTATCAGGGGACCGAGCTTAAATTCGGTAAAATTATTACTTTTCTAACACAAAGCTCGTTCGCTCCGCTCACTCGCCCTCTTATATTTTAAAGAAGAGGTTGTTCGCTTTGCTCACTCGCCAGGCCGAACGGTGTTGCACTTTGGTATAATTTTCCTAAACTACATGTTAAATCACATTTGTTTATATCTAGAGTTATCAGCTGATTTTTGTTTAATGTAAATCTTCATAAGGATTACATGGAAACTTTGAAGGGCTCTAGGACGAAAACCGGATTTTTCTTAGACATGGGACCAGCTCCAAAATATTTTTTTGTGGCCAGAAGCCCCATATTCAATCAAAAAATCCAAAATCTTTGGAGAGAAAAAAATTTTTGCCCGTGCAAACATTGCTTGTTTTAGAGTATAACATTCTCAATTAAGATTGAAGGTAATAAAAATTTTTCTTACTTCTAAAATTCAATGTTAAAAAAATTTATTTTGCTCATAAAATGTCTTAAAACTTTTTTATCAATGTTATGTAAAGAAAAACTTCATCTAGTAAAAAAAAGAGTATTTATAGTTTTATTTTGATTATATTAATTTTTGTCAATCATATAGAAGATCACAGATTGTGAAATTAATATACTGTAATATCCTTTTGGTTAAAATTATCTTTTTTCATATACGTCTGAATTCTAATGAATAAAACTATCTCAATTATTATCAATACTTGTGTGTGTTAGGACCTGTTGTGAGATCTATTTGCTCATTTCCCATAATTTTATATTTTTCCAATCACTGAATTTATTGGTACATTCTCGTAAGGACTGCATGGCTGGCTATGCCAACCAGGACCAAAACACCGTTCAAGCTAAAATACTTTACTTTCCAATAACCCGGACCATTGTAGCAAGCTGACCGTTTCCAACATAAATCCACCAATATCGGGAAGGATGTTTCAGCAGAAATCCATCTGCTGCGCGATTCCTCAGCATGATGTATTAGGCGATCAATCATGTTGACGTATCGGCCCTCCACCTCCGAGATGGATGGACCAAGGGGTTGAAGACGAGGTCCGAGCGGGGTAAGACGCCGCGCCATCAATCCCCCGTCTAGGGGTGTCTTCATTTGTTTAGCCGCCCCTCCTGCACCGGCAGTAACAGGTGGCTGATATATCTTCGGGCTCCAGACTTTGGTAAATGAACAGGGTTCATTGATTCCATTAGATTATTGGGGTTGCTATGTGTGGGATCTATTGTTACTCAGGTTGGGAGGGTAAGTTTAATTAGTTAAATCTTTCGTTGTTGATAATTTATTGATTAAAAAGGCTTTTGATGAGGCTAAACATTGAAAATATTAGCTAAATGATTGGGTAGTTTAGAAATTAATATTTGTTACAGAGTATGATAGGCCTACTTATTCTTGTAGTAAAAAATAGTTGGAAAATAAATTTATCTATATAAAAAATTTTAATCATCAGGTATATTTTATAACATAGGTTGGTAGTGATTTTCCGTACTATCACAACAACTGTTTTAATTTTAAATAACGAATATTAAATTAACATTTGACCAAATATTATGTAAGTTTATTACTCTAAAATATTTTTTGGTGGGATTATAATTTTCAACCTCCGTCTTAATAGTCATCTTCACCATTGGGCTAGGAGCGCAGTCGGCTATGTTAATCATACGGTTTTTGGGCAAAACATGGTATTTTATGTTTCGTACGCCATGTTTAGGACGCCGTTTTCAACAGATTTTCTTTGAAATTAGAATTCGATTAGTTGAATAGTTATAAAGTACAAGGTCATTCATACTTTAAAAGTTAGAATATGCAAAACTATTACTATTTGTGATGTCATCGTTAAGTAACTACATTTTTGTTAAATTTAAGATTTACAATATATTTTTACAGATATACCAGGTACAGTATTATGCACCTAGATCTAACCTTAATCTACAAGATAAAATATGCAGAGGGGTCCGAAGGTTTTATTTGGTAGGTAATATCCAAGTTAGCCACCTGTTTATTTCCATTAGCTGTTAACTTATTATACATTATTAACACTTAGTTCATATCTGATTCTTAAATATCTTAATATTAGATTGTAAAAGTTTAGTTTTTTGTATAAATAAACTCACATCTTCTATAAAATATTTTATCAATGTATAGGCGTTGGCACCCCTCTGTATATTACCAATAAAAACACCGTCCGAAATTGGGGTATGCCCAATCGCATGTTTTCAGTGTTTTTACAATGGTGAAGATGACTTAAACGAAACATCACAATTTTAGCTTAATTTTTTGCTATTAGCTTATGATTTAAATATTTCATGAATTTATATATTTTTTCGTATAATCGACAGGCATTAAAAAAATTTGAAACGGATCGCAAGAGAAATGTCAGGTGGAAAATACAGTAAACAAACAGCCTTTAATGTTAAATTTATTAAACACACGACAAAGTAATTTTCGTTTACACATTGGGTTGCTTGTCGTCAGATTTGACCAGCCAACTGTTCGTAGTGTCTTCTCCTTCAATTTTAGTTACTTGTGGTCACCTTCTGTGCTTCCAACCAACACGTGCACTCTGAAAAACATACATCACACGTTAGCTTCAAAATAGTTCACATTTACTCATAAAGCAAAATTATCTGTTTTAGATATAAAACACATTATTAAAATATAAAATACATTTTGTTGTCAGTTGCTATTCCGTACGGAAACTACGTGTGCTAGCTGCTATACCCTCTGTTTTGCAACGGAATTTTACGTCTAGACGGATGTAAATGTCAAATAATAATATTATCACACTGCCGTACAGCTATAATTGGCCCTAAAACGCTCGAATGATCGTCAACCGTTCTAAAATTATTAAAAACTCTTTTATAGCTTCAATTAAAAACTGTAAAAACATCTAACGATACTTTTTGTCATTGTACAGTTTTACACTTTTTCAACGAAGTGTGAAGCTAAAATTGAAAAACCGCAATAATTTTGGGACAGGTGGAAAGTTTAGATGATATTCTCACCTCCACAACTCTATGATGACAGAGTCCATTGTAACTGTTAATATGATTATCTCAATATGCGGGAATGTGCATCTGCCCGGACAAAAACCACCCGCATGTTTCGGCCAAAATCAATTATGCCAGGCAGGTGCCCGGGGCTCCGCCGCGCTGGGGTTCCACCACCTCGGTCGCGGATGTAACACCTCGGCCCTACCATGGGCCGGGGACGGGGCCGGGGCAGCAGCAGTGGGCACGGACTGCCTTCCTGGGCAGCTGGGGAGGGTTTTTGCACCGGATTACATGTTACAATCGTGGTTACGGCTGATTTCTATATTAGGGTCAGCAAAAACTGAAACCACAAGAACGGCACCTGTCGAGATCAGATGACTGCAAGGTGCGTTGCAGCGAGGTTGAGGTGGAAAATGGAAACCGACAATGTTATGGACAATCTATCTTACTAATTCCGTAAGTAATTTCTTGTGAGCAGCAAAACTCTTTTATTTATGTACCGATTTTGATGACTGAGGTGTCTAATTAAAGGAATATATCTGTATATTTTTGTCACCCTCGGTGCAATGTGCTTCGCCCCATTGAACTTTAAAGTTTCAATGTATTTTAAAGGTACGTTTACACGTGAGAGTTTTTCACTCTCGGAGAGTAGTTAGTTACTCTCATAAAAATCTCAGACAGCTGTTGATAGTACTCCCAGAAAACTGTCTGGGATTAACCATCTTGGAAAATTCGCTGGTTGTGTAAACACCTCTTCGAGTACCTGCTGAGAGTACAAAACTCTCTGAGAGTGAAAAACTCTCACGTGTAAACCTACCTTAAGTATAAGACAAAATTTAGTAATTTAGATCTAACATATGATTCATTTCATGAAAACAAACAGCTGTCTTCATAAAAATAACCTGTCTCAATTATGTCATTTTAATTTATTTAGTTTTTTTGTTTACTTATCGGTTTACTTTCAAATTCAAATACAATGACGAATTATCAAATGGGATAGTGTTTATTATCATGCAGTTTTCATTCGGAGTATAAGGGTTATGTGATTGTATTGTATTTTCATTTTATACAAGTTTCAGACCATCTGCCTGGCGCTCAGACTGGAGATGTATTCGTCGAGTATCGACTCGTGTTATACTGTTTTGGCCAAGAGAATCATTGATAAAACATTGTTGACAATGTTGCACACCAAATAAGGAAATCCGTTTTGCCACTGGAACAACCAATTAAACAACCCACAAGTTTTACAAAATTGAAGGCTGAAAATTGAAACTCAAACAAGTTTAGGCCTATAACATTAATTTCCTTAAGTTTATGATTTACTTCATTTTATTTATTCTAATACTACTGCTTTTCAAAACAAACATAGTTACAAGTATATTCAGTTTAAAGTAAAAATAACTTATTTTTCAGCTCAAAATGTAAATTATACAATAGATACAAAAAAATTGCATAATATTAATTTCAGCCAGTTTATTTAATAATCCATTATTAAAGTGGTTTTTACTTATTTTTTGACTTTAGACAAGTAATTTCCGTAGAGGGATTAAAAAACGTGAAACGTTTAAAAGACAGAATGGGGATAGTTTACGGTTTTTTTATTAGATGGCAAATTTAAGCATAGTTCAATATTTTTAGGATTAGAAAATCCCGCAAAGCATACGAGAGGCTATCAATACAGCATGCATTTTTCAACATACTACAACACTACTTGAATTGTCACCCTTAAATGAATTTCACAACCATAACATCCCTATCTCTAAAGAACTAAACAAAACACAAGTTCCCACCTTAAAAAGGGTTAATACTTGTGGCCGTAACGTTTAGAAACGGTAATTAAAAAGACAAGAAGATGATCGATAAGTGATAATTAGAGCCGGGAGCCGGGGTAATTAAGTAGCAACAGCTGATGATTATGTCCCCAGCTGGTCTGATTGACTGGCAACAGCTGATCGCGGTGTCAGCGGTATCAGATCAGCTGATAGTTCCGGTACCAGTTCCACCACTTATAACCGGTCACAAAACACCTGCCCGGGGGATTTTCGGTTATAAATTGTACAAGGGGTATTTGAGGGTAAGTATCGGTTTGGGAAATGACTAAGGGGACTGGAAAAAATTAAGATGAATCGACAGAAGTGTTTACATGACCATTCAATAATTGCTGTTTTGGCGATTTAAAACAATAATAACAACATGCGTCGGACTTCTACCGGTTAGGCTACATGGTGAGCTATTGACGTCAATCTAACTAACTTGCGTTATCAAGTTGCTATTAGATACACGCTTGGGACACCGACGCGACGCACTCTGTGGTGCGTCTTTTCAAACAAGTTGATTCAACAAGTTCAATTGATTCAAAAAAGTTGATAAGTTTGTTACTTAACAATATCCGTTCCAAATTTCTTTAGCCCCTGTATCGAAAACAAACTATTTTAAATTATATTAATTTATCCCTGATAGATGACTCAACATTGTATTAATTATTCAAATTCGTAAAGGTTTTAGTAATCCTTAGACAAAATCTTTAACATCTAAAAGAAGAAACAATTATATAGTTTATGTACACTTTATTGAGAGAGATAATGCAAAACTTAATTAATTACGACGGTAACTTTTTATGGCAGTTTTGATGAAATCAATTAACACTGGCTGGGTAGCTGAGTGGTTATGGTGCTCGCCTTTGAATTCAAAGGTTGCCGGTTCAATCCTGAGAAAAGTTAGTAGCTTTTTAAAGGTTCGATTCAGGACCTAGTTGCCATTTGTCATTGGGCTATTAATTAATGATGCTTTCTAACAACTGGTTGATGTTAGATAGTAACAAGACTAGGGTTTGGACCGTTCCCCGTCAAAACGTTAAAAAATGCCACTGGCGTAGATACACCCAAAATAAAATAAAATAAATAAAACACAATAACGGAATTTGTAAACTATAGCCTATAAACTAACATTCCAAATTTTAACATTTAGGTTAGTGTAACACTCTAAGTAAAACAGTGAAAACTAAGTTGTAATTACAATCGGTATTTGTTATTAATATTTTACGCAAAAAATCATGCTGTTTTAACCCTAATCAATGTTTTAAATTATAACATTATAAGATATAGAAATATCAGTAATGGTAACGTTTACACTTTTAAAACAAACCTTTTCCCAATCTTTAACTTCATAATTGTCGAGCAGCCTGACACTTGCTAAGAAGTAATGAATTCAACCCATCATTACTCAAGCTCGGCACCAGAAAGCCTACCCTTTGACACGAAGCCTATTCGATTAAGAGAGATGACTCAGGATCACAACTTGTCAATATGGCGGTGAATATGGAATCAGCTGATGATATAACCAGCTGATGATATAAACAGCTGATGGGCCCCCAAGCCGTAGCAATTACGCTGAAATCCACGCCAAAGCCACCCGACTCAAAACTCATGCATTTTCATCAGTTGCTAATTAGAATTAACAAGCCCGCTGCAGTGCTCAAAGCGAGTTGGGTCAAAGCGACCTAAGATTTCGGGGGGAGAAGGCAAAGGGATGAGAAAACCTCAAACTGAACAAACACCCCCACAGAACATCCAAAGGAGTGTTTATTTCTACAGGATCACTTCACCTGGACCGCTCCCGCTGTTTTGGTAAGGATTAGGTTGAGTTGTATCCACTAACTTGACTTTGTGTAAATAATACTTTAATCTATGCAGCAAAGCTGTTTCATTAACTTGGTAATTTTGTCTTATCTATTTTATAAGTTTTATATTGCAAGAATATGAATTTTGCTTGTGCGAATTCTTATATTGGATTCTTGTGTAAAGTGTAAGATATCCAATCACGTAACTAAAGAACCCACAAACATCCATTTGAGTACATACTTTTAATACAACTATAATACACTCTATGTTAAATGATATTTAATTTTTTTATTTCCTCTATATTACCCCCTTTGTTCAAGAAATTTCCAGAACTCGATTCAAGAGGAAAATTTACAACGTGTATAGTTCTATAAACGAATCCGATCCAACATTCAATCAGGAATTCTCGCGTCAAGTAAGTTATAATTTAAAACTTAAAGGGTTGCAAAATATATTTGATGTTATAGCGTTTGTTCATTATGTTTTAAGAAGTGATCCTGACAAATGAAAACAGCTGAACTTGTCAGTAACAAAGCTGCACAATCCTTCATACACATTCTACACTCATAAATCATTCACTCACTTCCAAAAATAGAAAATGTAAAAGTAATCGCAAATCTAAAAATTAAATCTTTATTTCAATACAACTTCATGTTCTTACAACTCTTGACTGCCTGGTGCACATATTTATAAATGTACTGTTATTTTTTCGTGTTTTAGTCTTGGGTGTGCAGTGGAACTTTTATCTCAACACGTTTTTCCACTGCAACTTTGTTTCCTCCAGTGTTATTATACACCCGGTAGCGTCTGTAACACCGCCACACCATCCTCGATAACATCTCCCAGTTCACCTGCCACTGCCACTGCTGACACTGGCAGCGTCTTCGTCACTGCCTCCTGGATTGGCGTTTCCGCTGACGGATTTCCACGGCCTTCATGATACCGTTTCTGACTAATTATTGTATCTGTTCAAGAATATAACTGAGGAAACTGTTTCTTGACATGTGTACAGTTTTGTGTAGAGATGTGTAAAGTTTGGTGTGTGTTTTTGGTAATTTTAAAATACGTTTTATTCAATTTTTTACAACTGTAAATATTAGGTAGGCCCTACATTACCATTTAGATTGTTAGTTTATCCTAAATAATAAACAAAATATCTGGAAGTTCCGTTAAATACGGATTTGAAAACATTTATGAAAATATATATTTTTATTAATCTATTTATTGTATACTTTAAAGTACAATTAAGTGAATAAAGAATGTCCAAAAAGAAAATGTTGTGTTTTTCTTCAAAAAACTTAACCGTAATTATAATTGAAACTCAATGTTAAAAAGACAATTAGGCTTCAAAAATTTAGATTTTGTTTGATTGTTAGATTGAAGTAACATCACACATCATTGATAAATATTTAACCATATCATTATAAATATTTAACCTTTATCCACAATTAGGCTAGAAAATATATAATTTTTCATATTAATTTTAACTGAAATCAAATGGCTTTAATGGCATTAAGTGATTATGAATGTGTAAGAGTGCACTAACAACTAACAATCTGTCTTATTTTCAACCTAAACATGGGAACGATCTTTAAACTCGCCTTACTATCATGTGATTTTACGCTTTCCCCATAAAAACTCTTGCCTCGTTTCCTCCCAACATTATCGCTAAAGTATCGCATGTTATTGGTTGTTGGCCACAATCTGCCGACAAGGTACAAGACTAACGCACGCGCGTCCCCGCACATGCGCTCGTACGCGCACACACACTCTCACACACGCACACACTCGCATACGCACCGGAACACAATTACGGGCCCACCTGTAAGACAGCTGAACGTACTTTAATTAGTGATATTAATAAGGTGATCGTAATGCTGATACGGGCCACGGTACCGCCTAGCCGGCGGGCTAAACGTTCTAACTGTAATTAATTATTAGATTTAGACAGTCTTCGTTTCCACCTAGGTTCGGTGGTGCAACTGCACCGAGTAACGCAGTTAGTTGGATTGAAAAGTTATTCCCAAATTTTGTTCAACTAGGAATGGGATGTCAGTTTGAGGTTTGATCAGTTATGATGTCAAAGGATATAGTCACAAAATCTTCAACCTCAAGCAAAATTTGGTTGTTACTTATAGATTTAGTTTTGGATAATAGTTCCTATATTACAGAAAAGCCTTGTAGGTCGAAAATTCTACGTTTATTTTACATCTATACTTATTTAATACGCTATTAGGGTGTTTTTTTTTTTTTTTTTTTTTGAGAAATCCTCCCACAATTTTCAAGCGATTTTCAGGTTTTTGGTGTTGTTGGATACAGCTTTGTCTGTTGTTGTTTCCGCCAAAAACGTATTAAAATCGAACTTAAAATAAGGGAACTATACGCAAATTAAATTTGAAATTTTCCCATTAGAATAACATTGGGATTGAGTTGAGCATTTTAAACAACTAACTGTTAATGCACAGTTGTAGTTTTTTGTGATTATTGAGATTTAAAATATTGGATTGGTCGGATGTCGTTGATTTAGAACTAAATGTAACTTTTGTACTGTATCAAAATATATTGCTCGATTTCGAACATCACGTATACTAGTTTTATTTATCCCTTAAACCATTTAATGAATTCATTATGCATTATGTTACTTTTGATATTACTATTATTGTTAGGCTATTATTACAACAGTCGTAAAGAAATTAAAGTAAGAAACCTTTTTTATAGGATTTTAAAACAACCACAGTTCTGCTCCAATTTCTATATTTCTATACCACCACCGACTTCAAACTGAACATATTTTCCGAATTAGCTCCTGTTTAATGCTCTCTTTGACTTATGGAAAGGTAAAAAAATTTGAACATAAACGTTTAGTGAAGTGACCAATATAACCATTACTATTTTAGTATAAAAGTTTATGGTTCAATTATCTGTTGCCAAATTGCCTCAAATTAAAATATAAATAACTGACAGATAATACGATCAGAAAAATATAAGAGGTACGTGTAAAAGGAAAATCTTTCCTTCACGGGTGGAAGATTTTCACTTACATGATATATTCCAAACACCAAATTTTCCTAATACAATCCTTAGAAGTTATTAAGTTTTACCTTTATTATTTTAGTTAAAATGTTGTTGGGCTTTACAGTTTTTGTCTCGATTATGTATTTGAAGTGTAGTGTTCAGCATTGTACAAGACCTTTAATTTTATGAACAAATCAACCTATGCTTACATATAAGATTTTCTGCTGACTCCTAGTGGACCGTCCCCCTGACACGACTCAAAATGTTTGATAATGTTTACTATCATGCCCCAAAGGATATGTATTTGCCTTAACAAACAAAAATAGTGCATTAGGTAAGGGACGTTTTACATAGTGTATAAATCATATACACCAGGACAATTTTCAGTTCATTGAGTCAGCTCATTAATGATTCAAAGGTGTTGGGACACCTTAGAGTCTGCGCTACATCCAGATAAGTTCCGTTTACCATGGAGATATATTTCCTGGAGATAACCTACGGTCTGCTCTGTTTGGTTGCGCTATACGACACCTCAGATCTGACCTCCATTGTATTCCAAAACGACCACAATGCTCGGCCTTGTCGCATGCCAACAATCGCCGTGACCTTTGACCTTCACTGATAACAGATGACCTTGGTGATAACGTTTCTCGCTTTGCCGACAGTCTTGCAACACTGTTAACGCTAAACGTTAGCCTAACGCGCACGCAACAAGGCTTGTTCGATAGTGAAAGTATTTGCGCTCGTTATTTTTGCGACTTTAGGCTACGGCCACACATGGCGACTTAGTCGCCGCGACACAAACGCCGCGACAAAGAAACAAATGTGATACATTGCATGTCGCGGGTCGCCTTGTGTGGCCGCCTTCATTTGATTCAATGTATCACACTTTTTCGGCGTTTGTGTCGCGGCGACTAAGTCGCCATGTGTGGCCGTAGCCTTAAGTAGTTGGTTGTGTTCTGTTGAAATTTAATTGTATTTTATGACTTGTGACTGTTGTAAATAATGGTTAACCAAAATATTGTATGCAAAACATTTATAAATAATTGGCTTGTCTACAAATCTGCCAATGGATCATCCTTATTGAAATTATATCAAAATTTTAATAAAACTTTTTTAACTTTTCAACCTAACAATATTTTTCAGCTTATCTTTCAATATTAAAGCGATCATATCATGGCTAACTACGTTTATAGGATACAATCTTTCGAACAGAAGAAACAGAACATGTTTCTAACATTTAAAGTATTTTATAACTTATTGTCAATGAACAACAATGGGTTAGTTTTTTTATCTTCATCACCATTTGATCCTTCCCTATAAACCTGATGTGGACACCCAAGTTTTAAGGCATTCCTAAACGGAAACCGATTTTTTAGTACCGTAATCGTTCAACATAACTATAAAACTAAATATGGATCAATAAGCCCATAGAAAACGTTGCATCATCAGATTTCCTAGTCTCAACTCAACTCAAACCCGACGAGCTATATAAAGTCATTAATTTTCCACCGACATAATTTCTAAATTCCGAACAGTCGTAATTGAGTTGGAGTAAAAACCGGCCGCTCGCCAATCCTATTGTCGCCACGGTGTAAGTAGCATTAACAATCAATGTGCCTCAAACCTGTCTCCGCGCCGGATAAAAACTGTTTAATTGGTTTATTCGTTTTGCCCTTGGAGTTGTCGCCATCGTTTTGAAACACTGACACTTTTTATTGGTAGCTCCGCCATTTTGTGGGCACCGGAGCGTTCGGTAACGAGGCTTTGTACGGAGGCAACCACCGTCACGGTGCCGGCTCGCCTGCGTGTGAGTGTGCGTGTGTACGAGAAGTGGTGCTGTGGCCCCCGCAAATTTCATCCTGGCCCGGAGTAATTTCATTTCCCCCGGTACGCTCGGCAGCGCTGCGGCGGCAAGCAGGCCGTGAAACGGCGGACGGTTTAACCGCCATTATCAAACGGCTCTTTTTGGCTCGTTACCTTCCCTGCGCGGGTGGCTACATAGCCGAATACAGGTATGCGGTGTGACAACGCATTGTGAAGCCGGGGCGGTCATAAACTATGCCGAAACAATGCCGAGAAATAATTTTTTGAAGAGGGGGAGAGGTGGCCTATTATTTGTCATATGTATGTAATAATACCTTAATAGTCATGGAAAGTGGATAGGTTTGATCAATTAGCAACCGTGTTAGATAAAGTGTTAGAACGAGTAAAAAAATATTGTAACCGTAGTTAAAACTGAGTTAAATTTGAGTATAAGAACTCAGATTAGAACACCAAACATTTCATCATCTTTCATTTTAGTGCTAGTTTCCTTAGTTTTGTGTACTTGTAATAAAAGATTTCGATTGTTTTTTGTTACAATTTAAAGAAAAGAAGGAACAAAAAGTACTATTAATAAATAAAACAGTAAATTTAGGGCATTTCAAAACTGTTTTTCGATGATTAAAAAATACCCTCTTAATCGTCATAGAAGAGAAAATAAACATTTAAATAAAAAAATAGACCTATACATATGTTCTTATAACCCAATTAATCAAAAATTGTTAGTAAATTAGAACTCCTCGTCTTATCGCATACCTTAAAGCCCTGCAACACCGGGGCAGCCTGAGGACCATGCCACGAACTCACGGACTTAACATACCACCTGACAATAATCGAAGGAAGCGACAAACACGCGACGAACACGAAAACAAAAAGAACGACACCAAACAATAAACCCATCTCGCTAATCGGCACCTGGGGAATTACAGATGATGTTTGGTTCGTTGCTGGAGGAGGGGGGGGAGGGGGGGATGGGCCACTTGTAGTGATGACACACATGTAAATCGGATCAGAAAAAAGAGATTTGCTTTTCAAATGCGCTCGAGGTGTGCCGAGATCGCGCGATTATCGGCTAAGCTGAGAATCGACATTCGTGGCACACCCGCGCAGTGCGGTGCCGCGCCGCGAGGCAGCGCTACTGTGGTAATGCCGCGCGGCGACCTGCCGGCGAAGCGGGGATCTAGAGAAATGCTGTGAAACACTATGAGGCTTTCTACGCTATCTGAGTAAAAAAGGCTTGAATTAGTTTTAACTTAGTGGATATTTTGCTTATACTTAAGTTGTGATAAACGGTAAAGTAAAATAATACATTATTCACAATAATTAAATATTTTAAAACTATGTAAACTCTATGTTCAGTACACACCAATGTATGAAAAAACAAATAAGTAGGGACATGTTTGTTTGGAAGTGAGAAATCCGCCCCGACACACATAGGCAACATGCGCACTACCACACTACCATAGGCATTGGCATAGGTAGTGCATAGGCACTACCGCGATTTGATTTTTATACAGTAAAACAACCATGCTGATTGGTTGAATAGAAATAGATGGATCTAATTATTTCCATCAAGAATAATATAACAAGATTTTTATTAAGAACTCCACAAAAATTTGAATTGTGTCCATTATAATTATTTCCATGATATAGTTATTGTCTTGATTTTTGTAAACACATGTGCTCATTTTGACATTTAAGAGGGAAAAAGAATCGCTTCCCATGGCAATCAGAAGAAGTGATCCTAACGCTTTATTTTACTCTAGTTTTCGGGGGCAAAAGTTTTTTTTAACATAGGATGCAATTACTTATTTGCTTGGTTCTGTATGCATTGAAACCCACTTTCAATAGATTAAATTTCGGTACATTTATTGACTAAGTCTTATATGGCTATTCGGAAACATTGCTTGTGATATAAAACAAGTTTAAAAAAGTTTGTATCTGGGCCTAAGTTCCTCTTTAATCAAACCATGCAACTTAAAAATAATCATCTTTTAGCATTGGGTTTGCACAAACCAAAAACGTTTTGGCCACTTTTGATTTTTTAATCTTTTGTACATAGACTTGGGATAGTCATTCTTCCATATAAAAAGTTCTATAAAATGTCGTGAAAATGTGTCCCATAAGCCTTATTTGAGTTCCGTTTTCCCTTCTATAAGGATGTTCCTATAAATAAGAGCTGGTGAGACATTTGTAGTATTTCATCATTCCAGCTATCATTCAACTTCGTACCTAAGTATTTTTATTAGTTTAAAAGTAATTTAACTCTGATAATCAAATCACTATACTGCCAAAGGTTGTGTTAACGAAACGACAATTGCATGTTTTATAGGAACAAGAATATAAAAGTGAAATACGGTATGATAAAATGACAACATTTCATCTTAAAGTACCTTTTTAAATAAAAATATACTTACATAACTTAAAATTATAGCAATATTCTGCAACTGCTGCTAGCAGACCTGAAACAAAGAGGAAAATATTTTTATATGTGTTCTTGGGTCACATGGTTTAATATACTGTATAATGGTCATCTAATGGTCCATTCAAGACTTCATAGAGTTAACAGAATATTTCAATACAGTAATTAAATTAAATTCCTTGGTTGTAAATAGTATGATTTTGTATAGTATAAAATTATATTTTAAAATGGGGGTTTAGCCACAAAACTAACATAGCTATAATGACAAATTCAATCATCTAATAAAGATATTCAACTAAATAGCATCTAGCACTTTTTATTGATTGAATAATTTAATAAAAGACTACATGTTTGTGAGTTTGTTAGTAAAATATTTTGTAATTACAATTGAAATGTATTAGTTACCAAACCCAAATTCTCTGAAATAAAACGTTTTTAAGCATTGCTAACAAACCTCAAAAATTTTACAGCTTTAAAAATTTGAAGGTAAAATCAAGTCATTCCCCATTCAATATGGTTTCTTTGATATGGATTTTTTTTAATCTTGAAAGACCTAGTCTTAGGCCTAGTTATTATTTTAACTTAAACCAATTGACCTGTCCAAATCCTGCCTAAACGACTACGGATGGACTATTAAAGTAATCAAGTAAGTAAAGAAACCTGAACGACGCATGTAGCTGGATTATAAATTCTATACGGTACAAGTTTATTTTCATGCCATTTTTTGATCCGGACGAGAAGTGACCCCCCCCTCCCCCTCCCCCCCCTCCCCCTCCCCCTCCCCCCCTCCCCCTCCCCCTCCCCCTCCCCCTCCCCCCCCCTCCCCCTACAAAAACTCAACTCTATCAATGATTACTTCATCAATCCAACACACAGAGAACATCAGACATCAATTTCGACATCCCGCAAAACAACCAAATATTTTTTGGCAAGAATTGGATTTTTTTTTCAACTAAACGCGTTTACATTTACCCTTGCAAGATTCCTTAATATTTACACTTTTTAGCTATACTACCACAACGCATATCAAGACCTAACTCTTCCTGTAACAATATCCCACCATAATCATCCTACACAAACAGCCCGAGATGGTACTCGCAGACAGGGAGACACGAGGGCCTAATCCTCCCTGGGAACAAGACACTCCGAGTCGCCATCTAAATAGAAAAGGGAAAGCACCTTAGCGAAGCGCTTTATGCATAATATATAGAGATGAACCAGGAGTTCGGATTATGCAAATACAAAGAATAACGCCCCATCCAGAGCGGCCCGTGACCCGTGTAGCTTCTAATGAACCCTTGACGGCGAACACCAATTTGGGTTGACAAGGGTTGATCGTGTCTTGAGGGTTGTTACCGTGGAATAACATTAGTTTAGGTTATTCTCGGATATTTTGGTTTTTTGCTAATCAAATGTTTTAAAAATTGAGCACAATAAATTTTAAATAATTATTAAAACGGTTTCCTCTATTCGTGTTAATCCAAAGCAACGAATTTGGATTGAAGTTCAATTTCAGCAAAAAGAGATTTTCCTATACCTCTGTATGGGAATAATCGCATTGCGACACCTGTAAACCGTATGAAAAACATTTCATTTCCTGTTTCCGTTTCATTCCCGCTCTAGAACGGCAATAGTCATTTCCCGCATGCTAAATCAAATAGTAATTTAAGGTCAGCTGTTATTACAATACATGGCACAGCTGTTAGTTATTGTTGACATTTAGTAATTGCTGTCTTATTATTTGAGGTTTTGTTTGATAGTTAACAGTGTGATACATCAAAAGAAAACATCAAACATAAACTAAATGACATTTTGTGTACAATGAAAGATTTAATCCTTTGCATTTATGGTGGTTGGAAAATCTTGTTAGATTACGAGCACAAATAAATAGACATGCCACTCTAGAGATTATTAAAAAATATGAAATTTACAATTCTCGAGTGGCTGATATACTTTGCCCACTTAATACACAAATAGCTATTGTTATACTACGTAATCAAAGATGAAGAAGTGTTGATCAAGCGTCAAAGCTACACACTTCCAATTCCTCGTTAAATAACATTTCTTGTATCTTTAATCATTGGCAAATTCTCGTAAATGTCACCTGTTTTCTTACATTTGATACTGAGTAGAGTGTACTTAAAAAAATATTTATCAACTTTTGTTTTATGTATTTTAATAGCAGGGATATTTTGAAATGATTAAAGTGCAATTCCAAATAACACTGTTTTTCCTTTACTCTAAAATATCACCTTTCAATAAATTCACTTACTTTTAATTAATTAGTTATATGGTTTTGTAAAACTATGGGCTATTGTCATATAGTTTGACTTAACAAGTGAATATTTAATATATGAATATTTATGCGTGTTAATTAATTCAATAAACTTTATCCTATTTTCTAAAAGCTTAATCACATAAAAATAATGGATTGAAAAAACTGTTTTAAAATTGTGCCAAATAGTTAAAAAAGACTTTTTAGCATATCCAAAGATCGGTTACAGTTTTGAGCCGGGTAAACAATTATTTAACTTAATTACACGATACTTGAGTGCGCTTTACTTTGGAAACTTAGTTAACTAGGTTCAATCAGGATTGCCAACTGGGGTTTACACGTATCGGTGGCTTCAAAGACCCGCTACTGTGGCGCTCTCTATCATGAATATGCAGATGATAACAGCATCGTAGTTGTGTAAATCAATACGGATAACTACACGGAGGAAGTTCTCATTCACGTCGCCCTCTGTATATACTGCGATACTGCCGGGGTACATGGACACGCCGGGAACAGACAACATTTATTGACCTAAGGAAATTCACAAGTAAAATTTAACTTGAAGTAAAACATATAGTAATGAAAGAAGATTAGATATAGTTATTCTACCGAATATTAAATCTTGCCTACCAACCTTAACGCTTTTGAAAAGCACTTAATACTTTTTCGGGAATTTAACTTTCTAAAGTGCATGTTTTGACAAAATGTAGTCATAAGCTTAACTTCAATATAAACACACATAGATAACAACAATGATGTTACTTAAGCGGTCCAACTACCTTAAGCCTTAGCAAGATTGTCCTGACCCCGTCAGGCAAGAAATGACAAGCTCAACGCCGCTTCGGTGGACTACTGAGCGCCGAGGGATGGATGGATGGATACTACATACTTACGCCAAAGTAACAAGATACATAATTCGTCTTAGGCTATCCACTATAAAACAATTTTTGTTAGTCAAGGTTTTTAATACTAATAAGATTGATGCTCGTTATAGTTAATTTGTAATTAGATTATTACGTGTATCCAAAACTATTATTAAATTTTTTTTAATTCTTCGGTTTCTTTACAAATTCACGTGGCTTAAGAATAATCGAGACAAAACTGTAATTTTTTTTAATTCTGTTTCCAAAACTTTTTAATATTAAGGTTCCCTCTTTTTCAATTTTTTTAATTTCACTGTATTAGATGTTCTCCATACCGATTTGTATTGTAGAGAGAAATTAGAGCAAGAAAAGTCGAAATTCATCACTGCTTAAATTTTATCCCCAATGTTTTCATCAATCATAGTTAGATACAGTTCAAAGTGTAGTCTTACTAACAATCTGATTACAAATAATGTCTTTCAGTAAAACAAAAGTCTGAAACATTTAAATTCTGTCAAACCAGCAGCAGCAGGCGAGTATGTGGGGGATGTTATCCCGAGCAGCCAGTCGTACTGGGTAGCAGGAGCGACTACAGCGTGTTATTGGGACTTGGGTGGGAGGAAAGGCAAACAGACAGGATCGGCAATAAGGGGAGATCTGCATACGGTGAGTCAACCGAGGATCGTAGCGCGGAGGTGAAGCGACGCGGCGCGGCAGCGTGGCAGTGCAGAGAGCGAGCGAACGAACGAGGGGTGCCACAAGGGACCGCTCTTGGGCCGGGAAATGTTTACTTTATTGCAGTAAAGGGGGTTTCACTGAATACAAAGATTTTGTAGAAATATGTTAGTTGTTTGTTATTACAACTAAAGCACGAAAAGAAGATTTCTTAATGGACGTTTTAAGGAAAGATTGGTTAAAGTTCTAGAACTAGTTCTACAAACTGCTAAAGATTTCTTTTACAAAATATGATTATTCCATTAGAACTGTTCAAAATATTTTTAGAAATATCTAAACTCGGTGTAAAATGAAATACGTTTTGAAACAAAGATCTGTTTTACTTTAAATAACAAAGGCAACATTTTTTTCGATCTTTACATATTACAAATCATTTATTTATTTATAAAAATAATGAAAACTAAGGGTGGTTTACTGCCAAAACACCTTATATTCATAAATTATTCCATGTTAAAATGTTGATTATAATTTAAAGTACACTAGTATACGTGTTGCTCTAAATCTAGCAATTTTTTTAATACAGTACAAATATTATTTTAGCTTTAAATCAATGACATCCGACCAACCCAATAATGTGAATATATGCAATCACAAATAACTACACGTATTTACAGCTGATTATTAACAGATGTTTAAAATGCTTTGTTCAATCCCAATGTTATTTTAATGGGAAGTTTTGAGATTTCAATGGTGGATAGTGCTTTTATTTTCAGTCCGATTCCCATCAGTTTTTGGCGGAAACAACTACAGACCAAGCCCTATCCAACGACACCAAAAACTTGAAAATCGGTTGAAAATTGTAGGAGGAGTTCTTAAGACAAAAAACCCTTAGCGTATTAAATAAGTATAGATTTTAAATTAGGATAGTATGAAATATAAGTTTTCAACTTAACATTAAACTTTCATAAATGTGTATATGATTTAATAAAAATATTCTCAATATCCAAAACTAATTAAATGTAATATGCAAGGAATGAGTGTAGCTTCAAAAAATTGCAAAACTTCAGTTAATTTGGTAAAAGGTCTCTTGTATCAACCCTGTATCAAAGGCATTACTCAAAGTTTGTTCTCGGTGAAAGTTTCAAACTGAATAAAAATATTATATTAAATGACGAAAAATATTAACTAAATTAAGATAAAGTAATAAAATAAAATAAATGGATTGCAGGTAAATCATTTTACATTTATGTAGATATTTTTACATTTACGAAGCAAACACCTCAATATGAATAACTTTCAAATGGGCCCTGTATCGCGAGGTCTTCCATCGCTAAAAATAATTGTAACTTCTATTATAGTTTGTGATAAAGACATGGCCTACATGTTTAGTAAATGTATGTACGCGAGGGTATGCGTGCGTGTGCGTGCGAAGGTGGTGCGTGTCCGAGGAGTGCGTAGGCCGGAAGTGCTACAGGAAGACATTTCCATATTATCATAGCCGCTGTCACATATTATGGTCATATCCATACATTAGCAGCCGCGTAGTGTGTGGCTGTATATGCGTCAGTGTCGGGCGGGGGTGGAACTGACCCCCCGGTAGACCAGCTGTGAACCTGGGTAACAATTGTGTAAAGCGACCACCAGAGTGATAAAACAGAAAACGGAATGATTCAGGATTAGCAAGGATGACATCGCACACATTGCTTTCAAAAATGGACGCGTTTTTCAATAATTAAATCTCTTTAAAAGCTATATAATTATGATTTTGATTTCACGGTGTCCTAGATATTAAAATTTCCTTTAAAGATGAATCGTTTTCAACCAATATTAACGGCGGAGCGAATGTCTGAAATTTAACATTATACTCTTATAGGAATCTTAAGGCGGCCGGTACTGCAGACTCTTAAATAAAAAAAACATAAATGCTAATGGAACATACTCGTTATAAACATGCAATCAAAATTTTTCCTGTATATATTCAACTTTAAAAACTACCGAACCAAAGCTATGGTCCTATACCCCTGAAGGTACAAGAATTGACTTTTTATCATTCTGCACGAAATCAGCCTGTTTTTTGTTCTCTCAATAGAACCAAAACCGATTCTTTTTTGTCCTAAAAAAGTCATCTGGAAGAGTTTTTTAGGTCCTAGTACTGAAAAGTCAGCTGTTTGCTAAGTATATTATTATTGATTTATTAAGTTTGTGGAGCAGAATTTTGAAATTCAAACGTTATAAAGAGCATTGTTTGTAAATAACAGAAGTGTAAACACTGCATATTTCTTACTTTGTAAATATAACCTAAAAAATACAACTTAATAGTTAATATTTTTAACGATCAAAAGTCTAATTTTGCATTATGATAAAAAACGTTGTTCATCAATCGGAGCAAAAGTGTCTTTTTGATGCTTAATCGTTTTTTAAAACTCGGCTGCGCCTCGTTTTTAAAACACGATTGCGCACCAAAAAGACCCACTTTTGCTCCTAGTGATGAAAACTACTATTTTATAGTTGATAATTAATACGGTAATAATTATTTTCATTACGATTACAACATGGTAAGTTAGAAGTTACGATACAATAATTTAGATATGAAATTAAAAACTTAGATTTACATATTTCTTAAATATCAGTTCTTATAACCTCGTTTAATTCCATAACTTAAAAATGCCGGTCATATAGTATTACTCAGTTTAAAATTCATAAATTCATCAATACTATAAAAAGCGTTTTCAATAAAAACATTTTAGATTTATTTTTAAACGGTCTCTAGTTTTATTCATTTTTATACCTCCTGGCGATTTATTCAAATACTAAGCACCAGAGTTATATGGTAAGTTCTGACTGATATTTAGTCTGAGGTCTGGAGTTTTGGTGAAATTTATTATTATATTGATGAATATCACATGCACTTAGTTGAGCTGTTTCTAAAATATTAATATATCACAGTGTAAAAATCCAATTCTTTTAAAGGTGTCTTTACATGACTGATTTTTCTTAGTTTGAATATTAGGCCTATTCTTAATGTTTTTTTTTCAAGTTTGAATATTTTTTTAAATTCAGTTGCAGTGCCAACTTAATAAATGTTGGCACTGTAATAAATGTACATGACAATTTTAAACTGCTCATACACGTGGGAAGACTACATGTATATGTGTGTGTGTGTGTGTGTAGTCTTCCCACAGGATATATGATGCCATAAGACAAATGCGTCGTTTTAAGTCCATAAAATGTTATGAGCAGAATGTTTTAGTTACAACACTTGGCTAAATATCTTGTACAATGTTTATAAATAAAAGTAAATTAAATAGCTGAACTCAGGGTTTAAATTTTTGGCTAAGGAAAAATTAAGAAATGAGTATTGACATTTAATTGCGTAACAAAAAGGTAAAAAAGGTAATATTAATTCATATTACCAAATATTTACGTATGTGTTTCTCTAATACTTCTGTTTAAATATAATTTATATTTTCGAGCTTCCTTTACATACAATTTCTTCAGCCGTGCTTCCAGCAATCAAATTACGACGGGTTTTTATCAATTAAAATACATACAAGATGTACCGTTAACTTAATACAAATGTATAACCCTTAAAAACTGCTTGAATTAAAAAAGGTAATTTCGGAAATTTTAGGCTTGTATAAGCTACAAGTATCTTATGTGTGTCGATAGTTAATCCGAACATGTAGTAATTTGTTTATACTTTTACCATTGACTTTACACACTGACTTTAGTACAGGCATCGACTTTACGAGGAGAAGGATAACATTTTGGGCTAAGTGTGAATTTTAGAATGTTAACACTGTATTTAAATTAATGAGTCCTCATTGGATTGGTGTAACAAACTTTTTTAACCATCAAGTACTAATCAAAGTAACTAAATTTAAACTCAAAAAGACTGTCATGTGATAATTACAAGTTTTTCCCTCTTCTTTGTCAAGAAAAAGAATTATATAGTTTACTAATCAATTTTAAAAAGTTAAAAGTTTTCTTCAACCGATTTTTGTAATTAAAACCGCAAAACTAACTGACTAATCATATTTTTACAACAGATTCAATTTTAAGTATTATTTAAAAATCAAGAGAGTTAAAAATATGACGTAAAATTTTCAAGAACGCAGGACGGCAAGCCACCCTGTCTCAGCGACGCTCCGCGCCCAAGTGGCCGTGCGGCGCCGCGACGCCTGCCTTATATACTGTCACGTGACCCGTCCCCGGCCTCCCATTGGTCCACCGTCTGCCAACCACGTGACCGCGGGGCTTACAACAGCCTCATTGAATTGATCACGGGCTCTTACTGATATAATATTGTAATTTGGAAAAATATCGCCCGTCCAAGATGTTCTTCCAGCACAAATTTGACGCTCTAAAATGCCAGCAATTGTGGGTGATAAGGTTTTATTTATTATTGACACGAATAAAGCTGTTTATGTGAGAAATGTAAAAAATATGATTTAACTTTATTTGAAACTGCATTAACTTCTTAAGAAGATGTTTTTAACTAAAACATATATAGGGGGGTTTGATTAAATTAAAAAGAAAAATCCTCACAAAGTGTCAAAATAAAATACACAAATTGTAAATTTAATGCAAAATATAGACATATACAATTATCTAAAACACATGAATAATTTATAATTCTATTAATAAATATAAGGATAATAATACAATGAATGAAATTATTTTTTGTCATCGCAAATGAAATTATACTGCCACAGTCTATACTAGGGAGTTAAACATCTTCGCTTCCTTGTTGTAGTCTATCTATTCATGAATAATACAAATTACAAAGAAAATGATTTTTTTTATTAAAATCACAGACTAAATTCGTTTGTTTTTATTGAAAGATGTATTAATTTTCCATTAAAACCGCCAGAAAAATTTTTGGTAACAATATTGTTTATTTTCTCAATCTCTTCTCTCATTATTTATTTCCATTCAACAACCATCATAACATGTTATTTCACCTATGAATTTCTGCGACCGGCTGCCCCCTCCGGGCGGAAGCTGTGTCCAAGGTCAGTGATGGTGTTGTATGGGGTTCACGTCCCTGCGGTATAACCGTGCGTGCGTTATATAGGGACGTGTTCAGCATGACGGGCCGCCGACGTCAAAGCGAGCGTCAAAGCCAACCGTCAAACTCTACCGTCAACGGGCAACAAAGGCGTATCGTGGGGTAATCCATTTTTAATTCACCATTGGTAGGAATAAAAGAAACGTCTGGTTCATTTATAACGTTGATTGTAAAATGTCAATTTTCAAACTTATCCAGTATTCAGAAACAATAAAGTAAAATAAAATGATATATACCGGTTTAATATTGTAGACAGTATTTTTTAAAATAATTTTTTTAAATGCAGGCCTATTAATTTTATAAAGACAAGTAAATAATCTTCAACATCAATTAAAATTTGATGTGCGAACAAATTATTTTTAAGTATCGTGATATTTAGAATGAATAACATATGTTAATTTAATTTTCTTTATAACTTACACAATTTACACCAATTGTAAATTTATACTTACGGTATCTACAGGGTATAAAAATCATACATAGGCCTAAGTCAAACGCTTAGCGATATTTTAAGTAGGCCTACACACAATTAATTGTGTTACTCAGCATGTTATTGTTAATAGAATTGTTGTTTATATTTAATGTTAAAATTATTTTGTTGTTGTTGATACCTTAAAAATATATATATATATATATATATATATATATATATTTTTTTTGTTAATTTGTTATTGCAGTATTGTTACGTTTATGGTTGTTTATTGTTGTTATTAGGACTTATTATTTATATTAGTTAACTTTCTTGTTGGTGTACTGCAAAGTCGAAGGACCATTATTAATTAATTATTATATTGACGAATGAGTAAACCTATAGCATTATATAACCACTATGTAATGGGGGGTGATGTTGTTCGCGTCCGCAACATTCCATTAAAGTTGCACGTACTCCCCGGGTGGTGCTAAACGAACAACAATTTTTGGCAGCTGAACTATTACACAAGTGATCTCTCAGCTATGCCAGCTGCCAAACCAAATCCAAACGGAAATTTCCGGCGCCGATTTTAAACGTATTGACGCAGGTGCTTTGCACTGCAGAACATCTTTGATTTTTTTTATTGTTATTATTTAAGTTGGTAGCTGGCTATGATAGCCATACGATGTATATATATATATACCACTATGTAATATATTGTAAAAATGGTGAAACCGTGAATAAATAAATAAATAAATTGTGCGAGCTTAACAAAGTGGTGTCTGTGTCCTACACATGTTATTCATGAAAAAATTTATTAAAATAATAATAATAATAAACTATCCTATTAGCCTTTACTTTTTAATAATTTTCATGATATTTGAAAAAGTTCTAAAGAACGTTTAAATCATACAAAATTATTTCTGTTAAACTATTTGTATTATTTCAAAGCATTATACTATTGGTTATTATGGTCCTACATTATTTACATGTTTTAAATAAACTATTAAATTTGTATTTTCGTTTGTCTAATTTTCTAGTGATGTATAGATCAAAATTATTACTTTTCAAACTCTATTAGGCTACCTATAATTTACAGCTTTACACATGGTTTTAAAGTAGGGATATTACACATGTAGGCCTATACACATAAATGGATGCGCTGTTTCTAAAAATTTATTTATTTATTTATTTTTAGAAATTTAAAGGATTATATAAATTTATACTTAAAAATATGCACTATAACGGAATAATCCTTGCCCACGTAGGGAGGTTTTGTAAACACAACTCATCTCATATTTCTGGATAAATTTTAACGTTTAGTGACAAAAATATTTGTCTGACTGCATTTTTGCAATAACGTGTTTGAAATAAACGCATTGAAATTCACAGACAGCCTTTTAAGTTGAGTTTTTCCCATAGGACTCAAATGGGGGAGGGGGGGGGGTAATTTTGATATTACTCCTATCGTGATCGCTGTTGATGGCTCAAAATATTGAAGAAATGTTAACCCAATGTGGTAAATGCTTACCATTGCATTTATTTATTACAAACGGCATACACCAATTTACAATAATGAATGTAAATATAATACTACAATAACTTATATATCAACAATACAATTTCAATGGTAGGCTATACGCCTATAGGAGCGATGGATTCTTTAAAGTCGTAAAAGTGCTATATAGCATAATAATAAATAATAAAATTGGTATAGTTTATGTCCACAATTTAGTTAAACACTAATTGTATATATGATAACAGATTGTTATAATTTAAGTTGCAATACAACCACCAACAAACTTTACTATCTAACTATTATTTAGTTATTTATTTCAACGGTTGCAATTTTTTATTTAATCAATCCATGCCAACCAGATGGTTCAATGAAAACAATAGGCCTAGTCTAATAAAAACACTGAACATAAAATACGAACTTGCAAAAGCATAACAAACAAACAAGCTATTAATGCTTGAAATAATCTTCGTTTTGATCAAGTACAAGACTAATGAAGCTTCGTAAAAAAACTATTGAAAAAAGTTTACAGAAAGCATTTATAGATCTATTTTCATTGTCTCGTCACATGTAAATTTTTAATAATATACTATTTAACAGTACCCCTGCATGTCCACACGTAACAACCCCTTTCAAGATTTGAGGCCTTTTAATATTGGCCCCACAAAGTGTTTTTTAGCTTAATTTTGGTTTCAAATTAATTGTCCTATTTCATTGTATACTTCACCAACTATACCGGGTAATGTAAAAATAATATATAATTATTTTTATAATAATTATTATAATACCATATTATTATACCGGGCTATATAATTATTATACCAACTGATATTACAAATTGGTATTATTATATTAACGAAACATGGAATATAGTTATAGTTATAAGGCATAATAAACTTAACATCGAAAACAGGTGATGTATTGTGATAAAAAATAAGTTTTAACACTTTCAGTGATTTTTTTTGTATAGGCTGGATTACGACCCAGGAGGGATAAGAAGAAAATGTTAAATGTAAGCATGAGTTTGTGAAGGCTACACATTAATTTAAAGGGTTTAATTATAAGAGACATTTTATTTTAAGTTTATTTGAGAACTATGTTTTTGAGGTATTTTATTTTGTATTAAACCACTGTTACAATTGTATCTGAATATGACCTGAAAATGATTTGATTATGATTGATTGATTTGTTGATTGAGAGCAACGCCACAAATCAAACCTCAAATGGACAACTGTTAAAGAATTATTGGTAATCAAACGTGACATTAAAATAATAATAATAAAATGTTATTCCGCTGACAATAATTAGCATTTTATGGGAATTTACATTGGATGAAGAATTTGTATAAAAATGTTTTTACTGTATATAATTTACATAAAAATTGAATGACATTGGATGAAGAATTTGTATAAAAATGTTTTTATATAATTTACATAAAAATCATATTAACAAACTGTGAAATGCAATAACTTCTAACATATGCGACCTTTTTAAAACAGTTTTGTACAGAAAATAAAAAAATTAAGGCCTTTAACATTATTTATAACATGAACCTACTTGGGCTATGTCATGTCGTTGAGGTAAAAAATAACTTAAGGATTCACGAAAATAGTCCGACGAGAGTCAAAACATTTTTGCCAAATTTATTCTGAAACACATTTTTATACTGTATTACACATGGTAAACATAACAAAAAATGACAACATTGCTGTGTGTGATGGGGTGAGGGGGGACACAGCTGTTAAAATTTTCATCGGACTATTTTCGTGCATTCTACTATAAATTCTTATTGACTTTTAAGATTGTCATATATTTAGGAAAAAAAATACATACAACTTTTTATTTTTAACTAATTAACAGGTACGAGAGCCATAAATGAAACTTTAATCTAAAAAAGAAAAAAAACATTAATCAACAACTAATAAAAAATTAAGTACTAAACCAGGGAATTCTGGTCTGGGGCATATTTTTAGCGATTTAGGGTCGAAAAAAGAGGGATTCCCGATATGAACCCCTGCTCTGATAATAGAGAAGAACACTTTACCAATAGTCTATCAATTTGCAGTTAAAAGTTAGTTTTCCCATATAACTACCGAAAAATAATAATAAAATTTAAATTAAAAGGTATTGGTTTTATAAGTTAGTTTATTTGATAGGTTTGGTAATGACGTAATTAATATAGAAATACTTATCATAAACTGATAACTTACTTTCAAATTTGGGTTTAATTGTTTTTTATTATGCCAATCAACTAAATTTAACGTCAACTTCAATAAGCTACGTATCCTACATAAACGTATTGCACCCAAGGAATGGACAGCGCGCTGCCCAAACTTGAAAATATTGACATTAAAGTTCAAGAGAGATTATTGAATAAGACAATGGGAGAGGGCAACAATGGAAGGGGGTGGCGGTGGGTGGTGGGGGGAGCAGGTGCGAGGACCAATCACAGAGCGCGCTCAGGTGGCTGGCATTCCGCCGAAACAAAATGGTTGCCTAGCGCCGCTAGTTCTCGTCTTCGCCGCTAGATCGCATCGGCACCGCTGTTTTTGCTCCTCGCCACTCGCCGTGTCTTGGGTGATGTGGTTTCAGGACGGGCAAATGTGATTTAAAGGGTGAAAAAGTCTGGAAACGATTTAATATTTTTTAGAACTATTTAAGTAACAAAACTAAAGATTTGTAAATTGGTTTTGAGTGACTAATACTCCTTAATAAAGTACTTATTGTCCTTGGACCTCCAAGGGGGGACGGTCCACAAAGAGTCAGAAGAAAATCTTAAATGTAAGCATAGGACAATATGAACATCAAATTAAAGGACTTTAAGAATAGAGAAAAATTCCACAAACCCGACCTCAAAAGAATGACCGAATCGAAAATGGCAGACGTTCAAACTTTGTATTAAGAATCATATTGCTGAAAACAAAAAATTCAATAGCTCCCGATCCACTCGACCCTTTGAGGTCGGGTTTGTGGTAAATTGCTCAGAATGCAAAGTTCTTTAAAACTATGTGTCATATGACGTACTCCAACGAAGTTTTTCCCAAGACCCTTTAGGGGCGTCCCTAGGGAGGTCGTCATGGAAACTGCATTGGGCTACGTCATATGGTACATCATTTTAAAGGACATTGCATTTTGAGCAATTCGCCACAAACCAGACCTCAAAGTTAGACGGGATTGTGAGTTACAGTGTTGCATTTTTTTTATTTTCAGCAATATGATTTAATGCAAATTTTGATCGCCTGCCATTTTTGACTCGAGAAACCATATTGTATTGACCTATCCTTACATTTAAGATTTTCTTCTGACTCCTTTGTGACCGTCCCCCTTTGGAGGTCCTAGGACAATAGGTAGTTTAGGAAGTAGACTTTGTCACTCAAAACCAATTTGCAAAGTTTTAGGTTTATTATTTAAATACTCTCAAAGATATTATATCATTCCCAGACTTTTTTCCACCCCTATACCTTTCTCATGGATAATAAACCGTTTTTTATACAGTTACTTTAGTTGAAATTTTCTGCAAAAGATTATGCATAACTTTGATATTCAAAGAATTTATTTGCTAATTTTTTGACTGTGACGACATTCTATGTTACTAAGGCCCTCTATCACTGATTCACGCATGTCATGTAGATTCCGGCTATATAATAAACTATCAAATAAAAAGACATAAGACGTAAAACTTTCATTGACCTTTGAACATGCACTATGCAATTGATCTCGTCATCAGTAATATTCTACACTAAAACTAAAAGATGCAACTAGAAAACAAGCTCCAAAATAAATACAGCTTTGGAATAACAAAAATAAACAGTTCATTCAATTCTTGCCAGATTTATCTATGCCTACATAAAGTCAAATCTCAATTTAAACTATACAGTCATCACGCTTTTGTGTAGAACTTGATAAACATGCAATAACAAATACAGTATAATAATAATGCTTATAATCGTGCTATCAGTGGATGCAAATAGTTTGACCCTTGCAGATGACAGCACTCTGATTACACCAGACAAGCAGTTAGACAATCTACAGATTTCCAAATTTTAATGTATCAAGAGTTTGCCATATTATTTCAGTTATATGAGGTTGTTATAAATCAGGAAAAAACAAACCTACCCATGTTACACTAGGCAGCTTCATCACAGAAAGCCTTCATTAGGCTTGGATGTCTTACTTGGCGAAGACGAAATTGAAGAAGTGTTTTAAGTAAATTCAACACACGATACCTGTGAACCACTCTTGACAACAACAAGCTGGTCCTAAAAAATCAAAGAGGATTTTTCTTAAATGTCAAAAATATTTGTAATAATAAGCCTTGTTAATGTAATGGACTTAAAGTTCTTTAAATTACTTATCATAGTGTTTTTGAAAGTCACGTCAGATATTCAATTATCCTTTGGATATTTTCCAATATATAAGAAGAATTTAGACAAAGCTTCAACTTACAAACAAACTAGAAAAAATTAAAAACAAAAAAAATTTATAGCCAAACACCCATCAAGAAGTTTATGTTTATTGTTTTTATTAAGAATTCAACATTATGACGGTACCATCTTTCCACATATTTAAAACACGTTAAAACTCTGAACATAATTTCAATCACCTGTAGGCCTACAAACATATACAATACAACATTTAGAATCAATTTTTCTACCTCCCATAGACTACAGAAACTCTTACAGAAACTAACCGTGAATAGATGAGTTTTATCGTGGCCTACGTGAAAACATCAAACATATAGAAAATTTCCATAAATTCAAAATCAAATTGAAAGATTTCCTAACTGACAAATGTTTTACGACCTGCCAACCCAGGTTTCAAAAGTGTACATAAGAAGAGATTTAAGTCTCAAGTTTCCTTGATGGAAGAGACGCGTCACTCCACATGCTCCTACACTATAGTCTACGTGGCTTAAGAGGAGGTAAAATCAAAGGCAAACTACTATACATTCAGCCAAAATACAAAAGGAATTGTAAGCCAACCTCTTAGATTTTTTCAGAATATTCATTTACACAACTACAATGAAATCTTTTCTACTCAGATCCTTGTACAACAAAATAATTAAATTTGCAAAAAAAAACTTCATCACTAGCACATATTACACCTATTCTACAAACGAGAATGGGAGAGACGAGTCATGTGACTGCGGAGCGGAGTATATCAGAGTAAGACTCAGAGTAAGAGTAAGTCACTGAGTGCCTACTGAGTGCTTTCCCCCAAGGGTTGATCAGTCTGCATTGCGCAAGAGAATCTAGGATGCAATGGCTTGGAGCCCTGCATTTAGCTTTATAACGAGAGATATCTTAAATGTTTATTTTAGTTTAGTTTTAAATAAATTGACAAAGAAGTTGTGCACTGCAGAATATCTTTTATTATTTTTAGAAGTTGGTGGCTGACGCATTTATATACATAAACGAATATACATAAAGGCCCACTCCTACACGTCGTGAACCAAGGCGAGGAAGACAATTGATGACTCCCCAATCAAAGGACTGTGGTGAAGACACTGTATGGTAAATATAATCCTACATGGCAAAAAATAAGACCTTATATTAACATATTAACGACAGTGATTGGGATCCGATACATATACAGCTTTTACCACGCAAGTAAACACCTTTTGATCCAACCATCAAGCTTTTAACAAAACGAAAAGCAACAAGCGAAATAAAAAGCCAAAGAAATCAATAGATGTATTTTTTTTTAGAAAAGTATGAATTATACCTACAAATGACACAGAATTTTGTGTATTACTAATTATAATATAAAGACAGAGGAACTATTCCAAAACTATCTGCTGATATAATAAATTCAAATATGATAATCTTAAGGTCAATAAAAAGTTTTAACCACATTAAAATGTACGGGGTAGGCCTACATTTTATGAAATTATATATCTGGTCTTACAAAACACTTAAATTAGCAATTTGATTTTTTTTTTTAAATTTGATTGGTTTTATTTTGATAACAGAGGCAACCCCGAACATTTGGAATGCTTCAGATCGACATTGGTTGCCTCCATTTTTATGCTAGACTAATTTACTCCTTTGAGAAATTACGTTTTCTGATTTATTCTTTGACCATCAACAGGCAAGAGAGAAGTTTGTTGAACTATTGATTGTATACGCATTTTGAAACACGTAATCAGCTATGCTGTCCTTTGTCATATTACATTGTATAATTTTATTTTGCTACTGTAAAACAATTTGTTATGGATAACAATTTGGTGTTATTCATTGTTATCCCTTATAATAGGCTATTTATTATAATAATGTTTTTCTTAAATTATTATTGTGGTACTGTATTGTGGTAATTATCATAGTTAGGCCTATTTCATAAAATTTCATATATTTCATCTTGGCATTCACTATTATACAGGGTTGTTGTAGGTACACATTTTAAGATTCAATAAATAAGCGACAGAAAATGGGAACTGTTTTATTGCATAGCATATTACATTTTTTTACCACAATACAATAAACAATTACTGTTAATGCATCATTCCTTTTAGAAATAAACTGAAATGTTTCCAAATGCTCTTCATAGTTTGCAGTCTGGATTCAACCTCTGACCATATTTTTCTGAGCACTGCTGGAGTTAGCTTCCAATAACCTCTCTAATTCCTCCCCTCGTAGTCTCGAACCTTCTTTGCAAACATTCTGTCCTTGTCAAAAACCCAGGAAGAAATCCTCCGGAGAGCGTAAAAGCAATGAATTTGACTTTTTATAATAATTTTTTTATAATAAAATATTTTATTTGTTTTATAATAGGCTACTACTTTGATATGCTAAAATAGTTTTAATGTTCTAAGTTATTTTTTAGACATTTATTTATTATTAAAATGTGTTCTATCCTTTATAACCATCCTATATTATACTTTGATACGTACTCAGCTTAAAAATACAGACCCTGAATAAAGTATTTAAAATTTCATATTCCGAGTTTACACAGCGCGGAATAAATTTACCACTGGGAACAGTCGGAGCTGTAAACCGTGGCCAATAACGTCATTAAATCAAACCCAAACGACTCCAGAAGCCGCCAAGTGATTTAAGCCCGTATTTATTTTCCAGAAATAAAACAGGTGCGATGGAATTATTAGGTAGCCATGTTGTTACGGCGCACGGTAGCTGGGGAGATAAGAAAAAGAACAAGGATGTGAATACATTATAACCGGTACCGGATTAAAATATCCTCGGGAATATTTATAATGGGTATACGCGGACCGATTCATTACGAGATCGAACGCGAAAATGAAAATATTGGTGCATCAAACGTGGGAGGGAGAGGTGGGAGGGGGGAGGGGAGGCACTGCCTGATGAATATTCATCGACGAGAGCCGAGAGCGAGCGGCGACGAAATCCTCACGGCGGTGGCGGCTGACTTGACGTCACTGCACGAGCGTGTCTGTGTTTGTCGATGTTAGGCTACTGATCGTTTATTTATATCGATCCTTTGTCGCCCTGCGAAGCGGCAGAGTTCTCTTTGAGGGATGGATATTGAATGGGATTTTCAATGTATTTGATTTCGGGAGGAAAATTATTGTGATTTTTATTTTTGTTTAGTTTACAACAGATATGGGGTGGGATATTTTGACAATATATTATTACGTAAATCATGAGTTATTATTGAAGGAAAAATGAAAATTTCAATTTTTTGGTATTTATGATATTTTTAAATAAGTAAATATAGAGGGATAATAAATTGAATGGAAGCTGACTATGATTGAGATTATACCAATGAAGTTAAAATAAGAATATTCATCGCATCGACCTATTTTGGCATTAAAATATATTTATAAACAAAATCCCAGTAGGTTTATTCCCTAAAACTATTTTATCAGTAATAAACAAAACGTATTTAGGTTGCTTTTGTAAAACTACAAATTTTAAAATAGGCCTACATCCCATTTGGAACTTCTGTTTACATATTTTAAGTAATTGGTATATTTGACTGTCTGTGTGTTTATGTTTAAATTTTATTTAATATGGGCCTACTGTCTGATTATTTTATTTTCAAATGAAGATAAAGTCGACCTCCGATAAAGTTCCAATTGGCACGATTTACAATAAATTTACCAAACCTTGTTAAATGTTGCACATTTGATGGGATGCTTTTTCTCACAACTACTAGCACTCGAAATTTTATTCAAACTATTTTATAGATGGTTAGAAATTGTATTATATTTATTACTTAAATAAAGCATTACCTTTAAACAAAATAAACGTTTTAATTTATCCCTAATTAACCTATTATTAGCTATTGTGAGATATTCATTAAGCCAATGTATTTATTGTTTGTTTAAGTATTGGAAATAAGTTCAACTGCACTATAATTTAAATTAACAATCAATAATGTTATTAATGGGTAAATTACACAGCAGTGGCGACAGTAAGAGTCTGAACTAACTTAATGTAAAAGGGATGTTTTATGTAACAACGAAATTTGATCCCATGATTTTAGAACACTGCAATGTAAGTCATGATCAGCGCACGAAATCATAAAATATGGATTAAGTAAACTATTATAAACACAATTGAGATAAAAAAGTACAATCGGAGGATATTATAACTGTTAAAACACCGATATTTCATATTTTAATGACGTTTCTTTCCATAATTGATTAATTCCAACATTAACACTTATAACTTGAGTGAGCAAAACACTCTTTCCTGTACTTGACGTCAACGCAGAGAAAACTCGAGAAAATAAAGTACAGTATATTTATGCACAAGAACATATTTCCGGCGAAGAATATCGTATCTCCCATCTCCCCCCACCTCCCCCCAACCCCCCCCCCCCTTCCAAAGAGAGCAAACAACAAAAATGTCGCTAGCGTTGATAAATTGGAGCCTCTGCTAAAGACAGCATCTTTGTCCAGAAAAACAAGAGTCGAACCCTTCAAAGCAGCAGGTAATTATTTACAAGGGCTCTTTTGTACCACGTTTTTAATAGCTGCACGTTCTTTGGCTTTGTCATTTGTTAGAGATAAATTTCCTCTTTTGACTATTGATTTTGAACAAAAGGGTAGGTAATGAGACAGTAAATGTATTTTACATGACAAACCGTTTTTTAATATGAATTAATTTGTAATTTCTTTTAAAAGTGTTAACATTTTGGGTAAATAACAAAAAGGTCAATAAAAGTTCTAAAATATATTTTAATATACTGTACTATGTTACAACAAATGTTACATTACACACGATAATTTATCGATGATACATGACTCTGCAGCCCTTTGCCAAAAGGAATTAGACAGGTCATAAGGGTAGGCCTACTGAAAAATAAATCCAACTTACTCTAGTTTTTTCCTAACTACTTTTAATTGTTTTTTTGTGCCGAGTAATTTTTTCCGGCAGGGCTTGGTTGGAGTAGTTTTTTAGCAGCGCATTCCAATGCAATTTTGACTATACCATGTATTATATACCATTTTGGATTGCATGACTTCCCTTATTTCAAAATTGATTTGCATAATTTGATTTTTTTTGTAATATTCTTTGAATTTATGTAACAAACAGATTGACGAGTGAAGGAACTGTACGAAGAACAAGCTTAATGAGTTCATTTATGCAGCCGATCTAATGTGACATACATAGGCGTCATTTGGGGGGTACAGGGGGGAGCAGACCCCCCCCCAATAATTAGGAAAATCGTAAAATACCCAACATTTGTGATAAAAAATTATTTAAAAATGGAATTTATGACTTGAGCTTTTTTATGACCTGCATTTGTCAAAGCAGAACCTGCTTTGATAAATGCTGGCAAATGCTTTGACAAGGAGAGCGAGGTCTCATTGCCCTCAAAATATATTCATAATAACACCCTCCCAAAAAAAAAAAAAAACACCCCCCCCCCAATAAAAACACTGCAATTACACTACTGGTAACATACCCGAAATATTGTTCTAATAGTTTTTTTTCTAGGGAAATATTTGATCAAGGGTTTTCTTTACGGCCCCCCAAAAACTATACAATATGAAGTATCCATATAAATTAATCTAAGTTGACAAGTTTAGAGGGAACAAGGCTTCGAAGGGTCTATCCTTCGCAGGACTAAAATATTCCTAATTAACTTTTTTATATACTCATCTCCATTCGGTCAATCGTCCAAATTTGACTCCCCAAATTTTGCAGAAAGTTTTTATTTTGTTTACTTGATCGTCTCCACAAAATCAATAGTTTCAGGATCCTATTTTGTTTTATTTCGTTTCCGGGCAGTTTGGATACGCTTGTATGCTGTTAAAAGAATTGAATGACCGAAGAAAATGAGAAAAAATTCTCAAAATTCTTTATTTTTTTGTTTTACCAAGCTTTTTACAATGTGTAGTCCGTCCTCTTTACGAACAATGTTGTGTTAGCCGCAAATATGTAGACCTCGTTTCTTGAAACCCAATCAGTTGTGTTGTTAATGTAAAGAAAAAGAGGAGAGGTCCGAAAATTATTCCTTGAATAACGCTAATGGGCATGATAATTTGTCATGTAACTTTTTGGCAGACTTAGGATTGTGTTTTGTTGATTTTCGGTAATTATGAATCTGTTGCTCAAACAAGAGGTGGGCTACTTCAAAACTAAACACAAGGTTCTAATTGAAGCCAATTTCTCAATAAAATAGCAGGATCAACACAATCAAAGGATTTGGAATCATCCACGACAAACGCGTCAACAACGCCTCTTAATCCTTCATTGCCGACAATACAGCTGTTGATGCAATCGATGACTCCAATAATTATTATGTTTATATATTTCGTCTGAAACCATATTTTTATCAGTTCAGTTTTCTTGTTCAGCTAGTTAGTTTCGTCTGTCCCACAGTACTTTTCCCCCTATAAAAAATGTTTTAGTTGTTACGAAACAAACCTTATCTTTAAATTTTTATACGACTGCCAGGCAAGAGACCGGACAATATAATTTCCTAGAGTGAGTATTTTCAGATTTAGAAAATTGGTTTCACGTTTGTTATTTTAAAATTTTGCAAAAACGTTCTAAAAGATAGGCAAAATGTATAGCCTTAATTGAGTATTTTAGCTGTAGTTCATAATAACCCTTATATATTACGACACTGACTACCTGACTCTTTTATAAAAGTCTTATAAACTGTTTGAAGCGATTCTAATTAATTCCCCAAATAAAATTTTCCAAATTAAAAAGCCTTCACTCGAGAATAGCTTATCATAAGTTTTATTTTCAAGTAGCAAATAGCTTAGTGAATAACATAATAGATCATATATTGTTTTGCTAAATAGGAAATAAGACCATGAATATCTTAAAGTGTCAGTTTAATCAGAACTTTTCTTGAACCCCATGAACACAACAATACCAAGCGTATATTCACGCCTATCACTAATAACACGTGTTTAATTGGTTACCAGCGATCGTGAGGTGATTGGGGGTGGGTTGTTGTAACGGGGGTGGGTGGGGGGGGGGCGGAAGGGGGGTGCTTTGAAGTAGCAGTTACCAGGCAACGGCGGGACGCGCGATAACAAAGTACAGCAGGATCAACCCCGCATCCCTCCTGTCTACATGTCTGCATCCCTGTCTGTCTGTGTTGGGATGTTTTGAAAAACACAGAGTGTTGAGCAACGTTCTTGAGGAAACGTTAAGCTTAAAAAGTATCAGTAAAGGTTGTAAATATCGAATGTAAGGCGAAAAACTAGTTTATAAAACTAAGCTTGACTGCTTTCGATCCTGTAATAAGTGATCTTGAAAATGGTATAATGATTTCAATAAAAACATTATTTTATATGCTAAAGTGAAAACTTAATTCGACTAAGTTTAAACTTATGTGAAATGAATTTGTCGCCAGAAAGTTTTTTTTAATTACCCTTAGAATAAACATAATACCCTACTTAGGAGTCAAAACTATTGTAACTAGAAAAACAAACAAATGAAAAACTAAATAAAAATATGAAGGAGGAACTTTAATTTATTTGAAAAGGGGATTGTACCTGGTATAAAGGCAAAGAAAGCTTTGAATCTTTGAACCTTAGAGATACATGTAATCTGCAAGAGGTGAATATAATACGAAGTAGGCCACTGTAAAAAATATTTTTAAATAAAATCTTGTGCATCCAAAATCAATTAGCTAAAACTACAAAAGTTAATTACAAATTAAACCAACGCAGTTTTAAAACGACCCTATAAAAATAAAAAATGTTAATAATGTCTTGTAACCAAATAAGGATAACCAACAATCATTGATAGGTAGCAGAAGCCATCAAATAAAAGTGGATGAAACAAACTTGTCAATAATAAAAAGAAAAACAGCAGCGCCTTACTGCTTGTGTAGGCAATATTCGCAACTGTATGCATTTTGCATACTTCACCCTAACCGTTGTTTCGGCCAAAGATATAGGATAACAAGAAATACAATTCATACATTTAATTTTAAAACAACAAACAACAGTTTTACTAAGTTCAAAAATAAAAAGTTGCTTAGTACGTTAGTTTAGGAATAGAATTTTTATCAGCAACAAAAAATCAAGTATTTTTAAAATTGTTCTGCCCCGTGCATTGTTGTAGTGGAATCAATGATATATTTTCATAGTTCTTATGTAAAACATGTAAAACTTAAGACAAATACACATTTTCACCTATAGAATTTAGTAAAACCAAATTAATTTGTTACAATAATAATATATTTTCGTACATTTTTCAAACTGTTTTATTAATGTGGAACCAGATTAAAATAGGCCTATCTGGCATTTATAATAAATGTATTTTAGTCAAAATCAGTTTGCACTTGGTATAGTACATTTCTCTCAAAACGTATATATTATATTTTTGTTCAAGGTAGTTTCCTATATTTTTGCCTATTTTTTATTTGTTTATTATTATGACTTTTTTATGTGATGCTTCACTTCACTGTATCAAAAACAAACCTTAAAAATGACATAGGGAAACACAATTCCTGAGAAACAATGTTTGTCTCCGTTTTGCTTCAGGGGTGGTTGCTCACTCCTAACTAACTGTTTGCAGCTCTGGCATGTTAGCACAGTCCGTGTTAGCACCGCATCCCGGGCCTGGTCCTTCCACGTCGTTTGAAGCGTCTGATCGAATCAAGCGCCGCGGCGCCTAACTCATTTACTGCCAAATCGGGTTATCATAAATATATGTAGGGTCCCAAGCCTAATGCTACCCTAACAGGCTCTTGCGGTCATTTGAATACCCCCCCCACCCCCCCGCTGCTGATTGGCTCTTTTTGGGCCCTAATTTGTTTAGGGGGACGCTGTCGTGTCATCCGGTGCGATTGTTCTCTACGGTTTTTGCTTCCGGATGATAAAGCGATTCGTTAGGACACTAGATTTGTCGACAATGTAATGAAGAGATATGGGAGTTTTTTTGAGCAGTGCGTGGATGTGTTTTAGGATTGAGTAATACTATTCTTATACAGAACAAATATTAGTATTTTAATGGGATTTTGCCTGAGAAATCAATATTATTTTGTATTTTATACATTATATAGGTTTTTATACTCTGGCGGAGTTCAAATCGTGAATCAGAATTGACATTCTATAAGTCTAAATAGTATTTTATGACAATTTTGATCTGCAGGTCAGTCTCAAATTCCAGGAATGACAATTAGTTAATGCATCTCTTTTGTGAGAAATATTGGTTTCCCTTCGATGTACTTTACTTCTCTGTAGAAACACATTTTATCTCTAAAAGGATGATTTTATAACAGTCTTTTTATTGATTAGGCCCTACACCATTTTCTTTTGAAGGTTTTTTACTTAAAACAGTTGTTTATCAAAAAGCTGTAAGTTTAAAATATAAAAGTTAAGAAAAGGAGCTGTGATTTGATAGTTCCGAATTAGATTTTAACTTTGGAAAAGTTTTGAAGTTTAACCTTAGGCTTAAGTTTGGTTCAACTACCGAATGATATTTTCTGTTTACAACTTTAAAATTTCTTATAAACGTTTAAATAATTAGCAAACGCTTACCGCCGGCACACGACCTCTAAAAAGCGAATGCAACATGCAACCACACCTCGCTCTAAACTACTCGAAAGGCGGCGGTTAAAACACTAATGACAAAAACAAACACGAATGTTTGAAAAAGTAAATTGAAATCAATAGACATGAAAGGCTACAATTTCCTAAGGAGTGATTTGTACAATTACGTCCGCCCGGCAATCAGCGTTCGGTTGGTACTACTGTCGTGGCGCAGGTTGGCACCCCTGTGTCGTGTCCGGCGACATGCCAACCTCTCGTTACTCTACTAACAATACACTTGTTTTATACTCTATGTAATAATCCACCCGATGGCCGGTCTAATGAGGCGGACCGATGGTTTATGCTGTTTCCGAAGTTCGTGCGGTTAACAGCGCGGTCAGGGAGCGCCATTGGCCACCGGACGATGAGAGCTGCTGTAAAAGAAAACGCGCCGGTAACGACGGCGGGAATTAAGTTTGGAAATCATTTCTGGAGCAAAACAAAGGCACGAATGCGGCAACGGGTTGCGGTGTTGTAAATCTCTAGTGCGTAAACAAAATAAACAGCCGACATTGTAGGTTTATTTTAGAGCTTTTATGAGCACGTTGAAAATTGGTGGACTATGGGAATGTTTGTATACTTATTTTAGCAGATGCATATCGTAACCACCATTTTTTGTTGGATATATATGAAATAAATTAGCTTTCACGAGAAGAAATATATATTCGATGGAAAGGATCAGTTAGTATTGTTTGAATAATCTTTGAAAAGAAATATAAATCTACGAAACAGCTTAGTAAAAGCCAAGCTTAGGTGCTGGATGGGTTTTCTTTGCTCTTAGAAACTTAATATAAGCACAAATTGATGGGTAGTATACATTGACTAGTAAATGCTCCGCTTTATTTTCAAGAAGGGGTTCAAGATACTAATTTTGGTCTACTAGACTTAAAAATATAATTAAATTGAAACTGGTACACCTATATTATAATAAATGTTTTGTATTAATAAAAAATATTGTATAATCTAGTAAAAAACAATATTTATTTTAATTTAAAATAACACATAATGGCTTACATCAAGCAAGAAACTTTGTAACGATAGTGAGAGAGGTTTGGAAGAAACTCCCGGCCGTTCCTCAACCCACCAAATCAACGAGAGAAGATTACGCGTAATAAGTTACATCCAAAAAGACCGAAAGCGAAACACAGGTAGCAACAAAATTAATAGGAAATGAGCTCCAGGCGGGACGTGGTGTACGGCGAAATTGCTGCCATTTCCTCCGCTACAAGAAAACAGAGTAAAAAACAAGGAATGACAAACGCGAGGAGCGTAAAATCTACGGAGATAACAATCATAACGATAGCCAATAATGGAACGAGGTAATTTATAGTGTCGGACGAAATCTGTGCCATTAGCGCGGGAAGGAGTGGCAGCCCTGCTACCGGTGTTGGACCTCATCAATATGGCCGGCGCGCCTCCGCCGCTCATTATACCGACCAATAATTAAAATGTAAAGTGATTAAACCAGGACCGCAATGATATATAAGTTAATCACCCGGCTTCCTGCAATTCGCTTAATTGATATTCGTTCGATTCACCTGGGTTTTCGTTTTGTTACGGGAGTTGTCGGGTAGTGATTTGAATAGTGACGGTTCGTTGCGGGGAAGTAACAGGGGTGGGTGGAACGGTTGCGGGTGTGGATCAGTTGCAACTGATTTGGAACATTCAGTTCCACAATAAATGCATTTATCAATTTTTATTTGAATGTGTGCAAATTGTTACGATCTCGAAAGATTTTAACTTCTCGAGAGGAGGTTCATGGTAATGCAATAACGCATAGATGCATCATAGTACAGAATAGCTCGTAACATATGTTTACACAACTAAAACATGCTAAAATATATTTTTGAAATATTTTATATTATAGTTTGGAATGTTTTAAACTTATTTAAAAAAAAGGCGTTCTTCAATTGAAAATTAAGACTCCATCTATTGAGGAACGAACTCGTTAATTTTTATTGAAACAGTATTATTATAAACGCAAAATCTTTGTGTATGTGAGTTAATTTTAAATATATGTTTTACCAAACCATTCAGCATAATATACAGGGTGTTCGGAAAAAACGTTTCAGGAATTCAGGAGGTTATTGCTCACATCAAAATAAGCAAAAAAATTCTTATAAACATATGTCCTAAAATGCTTCGTTAACCCGCTAGCCGCCATTTTGTTTTTTACACTAAATATTTTTTATTTCCGTAATGGATCATTGTATTAAGTTAATATTTGGCATTAACCTTCATTATAGCAATACCCATTTTCAAGAAAAAAGTTATTTTTTTCTAATGTATATTTTCAAAATGGCGGCCATTTTAAAATTTTAAACTTAAATATCTTAAAACCGGTAAATTTTATAAAAATTTTACTAGACACAAAAAAGTTGACAAATTTAATTATCTAACCAATGGTACCACGTTTGTAAGGATCTGACAACAAATAAAGGAGTTATTGAGATTTTTATGCATAAAAACATTGATTTTGCATTGTAATTAATGCAAATTAAGGTAATTTTAATTGGAAAATCTCAATAACTCAGTTATTTGTTGTCAGATCCTTACAAACTTGGTACCATTGGTTAGATAATTAAATTTGTCAACTTTTTTGTGTCTAGTAAATTTTTTATAAAATTTACCGGTTTTGAGATATTTTCGTTTAAAATTTTAAAATGGCCGCCATTTTGAAAATACATATTAGAAAAAAATAACTTTTTTCTTGAAAATGGGTATTGCTATGATGAAGGTTCATGCCAAATATTAACTTAATACAATGATCCATTACGGAAATAAAAAATATTTAGTGTAAAAAACAAAATGGCGGCTAGTGGGTTAACGAAGCATTTTAGGACATATGTTTACAGGATTTTTTTTGCTTATTTTGATGTGGGCAATAACCTCCAGAATTTCTGAAACGTTTTTTCCGAACACCCTGTATAGGCACTGGTTCCCATTCAATATTTGCTGATCAATATAACATATATGTTTTTTTATCGCTTGTTTAAAGTCCACCCATTGAAAAAATAGTAAGGTATACGTACTTATAATCAATACATATTATAATTATTTTTTAATAGTTTTTCCACGTACACCACTCAAGTCATACTCAATTACATTCGATCAAATCATTATGCCAGAGCTAACAAAGCCGTGTTGGTCTGTTTAAACCTGTGTTAATCTACAGTGGCATGATACGTTAGGTTCAATTGAGCTTGAAAATAGGAGTGCGATTCTAAATTGATTTGGAAATGATGATTTAAACGTATTGTAACAGAATGGTTTAATGAAACTAAATGTTAAAATATTTAATTTATTGTTTTATGTTTGACGAACTACTACACCCAGTGTTTCACAACGGAAATTTAAGTTTAAAAAATATGTAATGTTTAAATAATAATAACCTAGCTTGTTACGTTCACTCCACTCACGCCCAATTTACGTTCAATAAATCTCTAAAACAAATTATATCTAGTGAATGGTTATTATGGAATAATGCACATTATGCGTGCTCCATTCTTTTGCATACCAATCGGTGAACTAAATAACATTAAAAAAAAAAAAAAAAAAATAGCACCTGTTCAATTATTTTTAAGCAAAATTATAATGAATCCTATGTCCATGAGAACAACATGGGAAATTTGAAAGCCAGTGGGATGGCAGTGATCTAATTTAGAAATTTCAGTAATTTCTTTGCACGGGAATTTCAGCTACCTCCCTCCAAAATTTCAGTTCATTCTTGGCATTAGGAAGAGTGTGATTGGACCATAAATAAACAAACTTTTACATTTATGGTATTACTAGCTGTTGCCTGTCTTCTACCTTGATAGAATTTATTTTATAGGCAATAGAATCTCTTTAATGAGCAACTAAATCTTCTTACTTAAGAATTATTATTAATCATTAAAGTAGTGTGAGCGGAGCTCTGAAGGAATTTTGTAAAACCTTTTTTTAGTGAGCACCTATGAGCAAAGAGGAACGACCATGTCAGATTTCAAACCCCCCAGGCCCTATTGTCATTGTGAAGTCCCGTGGTATGGAGCCCTAAAGGACTTCCAAAAACTACATTTGAGAGACCGTTTTTAGTGAGCACCCATGAGCAATGAAGAACGTACATGCATCAGCAGCTACTAACTAAGCAACAAAAATTGTCTGGATCAGAAAGAATATTTTACTATCACCTTATCTGTTTGTAGGTAATTTTATAACATTCCCATTAATTGTAAAAGACTAAGCTGTGGCTGAGAGAAAAAATAAGAAATAAAATGTTAATCGTTTACTTAAAACTGCGTTCAGTCAAGACTTCAAATATGGTTATAACTTATTTTTCTTTTATCGAAGGAAAGAAATTGGTTTAGAGAATAGATAGCAGGAGGAAATAGCTTTCAAGCCTTAGGCAATCCATTTACTAGTAGGCCTACATCTTGAAATCAGACGCGCATTATGTTCTAGAAAGATTATGAAGAAAAGTGAATAAAAAACAGTGTCAAAACATATTAAATAAAAAAACCTATGTTACTATGTTTAAGATGATTTACACTTAATTTCATCAAACAAAATTGTTAAATATTGATTACAGTTTCCTTAGTAAACTAAATTATTTTTTCTTTTAGACCTGCTCAAAAATAAACAGTCACAAACAAAATTTATTAAAAGGTTTAATGGTGTGTGTTTGTTTAAAGATTTAAACTGATGTTAAGAAGTGATTGATATATATAATTAAATATAAAACAACGTTTGTCATAATGTTTCCAAAATGGCTGCCAAAAAATAAATTTATTCCCTTATATAAACCGGGTGATACATCACCCAGTGTAGAAGACATAGCGAATTCAAATGAAGACAAGTTTTAAATTCCGGACAGGTATTTGTCAAATGAACAATTAATTGAAGGAAGAAGTTATGATTTACGGCTGGAATAACCGGAGTATTAACAGCTGATATTGAAACCCGGCGAAATAAAGAACAGCTGATTTATCACGCTACGGTGTCAGCCACAAAATAATGTCTCCCTCGATAAATTGTTCTTTAAATACCTCTCCAGAGCGGGCGCTCCTACACCTGAGCATCGCTCGGCGAGGTGTCTCGTACAATGGCAATAAACGGGAACGATTGGCGGGAAATAACGGTTAAATGGCTGGGAAGTAAATTAAATAGTAAAATTAAGTATAACATTAAATTTTTAATAGCTTTAATATTTTATTGGAATAAATTATTGAATAATATGTAGAAAATTTTATTAACTAGTAAAATAAAGTATCTATATTAATATGGTAGTAAGTGATGTTTGTTTATATCATACCTTCAAAATACAAAATCATAATATTAACTAAACAATAGGTATGAACAGAAATAGTTGTTTTCTAATCTAACACTTAATACATTAATACATTTGCATGGCATTAATACATTTGCTCAAATAAAAAAGTAGTATTAACGTGTTAAGTATTAATGTTATAGGTTGTAAGTATCAAGTATATTGAAAAATAATGGACATAATTATCACAATCAATCAATTAATAGGCAACCACACAGAGTCGAACAAAGAGAAAACGGTTGTGGAGTTTTTTCTTCCATAAAATTATTATTATTACGTATTTCGGATTTCCTATAAAACCCCCTATCCTTTTCTCGATATGGGCCGGCATCGAAATTTAACTACAACCCACACTACATTTTGGGATGATTTATTGTCTTCTGTGTGTATAATTGGGTTCATGATGCGGTGCTTGATATCCAAATTAAATGTAATGTATAACTATGTCTTTTTGTGTTAAAAAATTCTCGTGGGTCTTTCAGAGGAACCCAGCAAAAATCATCGAAAAAAATTCATTATTGAACTAAGAAATATTATTTCATTCTTTAGTGTTGACAAAGCACACGACTCAAAGACATCCAGAACACAAGTTGTGACATAACTTACGACAAACTCCGATCCTCAAATCATATTCTTTGTTTGTTTCCAAGAAAAAATAAATTGTTTAAAAAACATATTTTTTGGATTATTTCTCTTTATTTCTTGTTGTTATTATTATTGTCTCAAGTTGTCGTAAAAAAAGTTTATAACTGAGGAACGCTTGTAACTAAAGGCATTTTCTTAAGAGTCGTCTTCACCTTTGGCCAGTAGCCCATTGTTGCGCAGTCGGCAATGTTTACCACACGGCTTTTAATGCGAAACATGATATTTTATTCCCCTGTTTCGGACGCCGTTTTTCAACCGATTTTCTTTAAATTTGGTAAGTGTTTAGTTAAAAAGTTATATTAGGCTCCTCATACCTCGAAATTTTGAAATTTAACAAATATTACTCTCTTTGACGTCGCAAAATAACTTGATTTCCCTTAGTAATATTTGTTAAATTTTCAAAATTTCGAGGTATGAGGGGCTTAATATCACTTCAACTACTTACCAAGTTTAAAGAAAATTGGTTGAAAAACGGCGTCCGAAACAGGGGAATTAAATACCATGTTTTGCATTAAAAGCCGTATGGTTAACATTGCCGACTGCTCAACAATGGGCTACTGGCCCAAAGGTGAAGATGACTCTTAATTAAGGCAAACTTCGGTCCTTCCCAAATCATATTCTTTGTATGTTTTCAAGAAAAAGTAGAAATTTTTTATAAGGGAAAACTTGTTTTTTTTATCAGTTGTCTTGTTTTTTATTTGTTTTTGCTTGTTGTTACTAGGCCTATTACTGATGACTTAATTGTCCTGAAAATGAGTTTGCAACTGAGGAACGCTTGTAACTAAAGGTATTTTCTTAATTTATTTAACTTGTCTCGCGCCTAGTTTCCCTTCAGTTTTCCACCCCGGTTATCCGGCGTCGCGATATCCGATCTAGTGACAGCCGGCCTACGCGCCGGTCCACCCCATAAACATTTCGGTCGGTATTGTTTCCCGGGGCCCGGGGCAGTAGGCGGGCCTCGCACGACACCGCGACAAAAATTATCTCCGCATCGGCTTTTTAATTCATCGTCTCGTCCCACGAAGCGCGCGGGCATTATAATTACATATTATTATATTGTGGATGGTTTTATGCACGGTTTCAATTTTCGCGGTTGATCAAGCCCTGGGCGGCCGTTTTATTTTATTGGTTCTCGTTGCGTCAGAGTGGTGTGGGGGCCGCACAGTGCGCACTCGGCAAAGTTTAGATCGTCTGGCGGGAAATATGGATTGGCAAAATAAAATATAAAAATATTATTGACTAGCTGACCTTTATACTTAAAAGAATTAATTATGATATAATGGAATTTGTCGATTTCCTGATTTGAATTATTTGATTTTCAATGGGATTGGGTCTGTATAGTTATCCTTCTTGGGTGTTTTGTAAACAAGTAATGTTTCCTTCGGAAGAATTTATACCACATGACGTTATTAAATTATTAATATGTTATAAAATGTATAAAAAATCAATTTTTTTTCATTTTTGAAGTAAAATACTTATAAGTTGTCAGTTAAAATAGGAAAAAACATATTTAAACCTTCTAAAATCCCATTTGTATTTTTAAATAATCTGGTCGGACCAGTCTAAACCAGTTTTATGGATAGTCTAATCCATAAAAAAGACTTTAAATTAAACCTTCAAGCACAATTTTACTCAAATCGGGGGTTTTATAATGAGAACTGTTCAACAGTATCTTAAGAATAAAAATAAGTTTATAAATAAATAAGTTTATAAAGAAGTAAAATAAGTAGTTTTTAAATAAATAAGGATACGCATGGTAAATTTAGTTGCCTATAATAGTCAAATGGAGAGAAATTTTAATTTTTTCAATTAATAAATTTAATTTGAGTGCTAAAGATGCCGAAAAGACTAATTAAAATAAAACGTTCATCATACCAACAGAGGGTTTTTCACGAAAAGATAGAAAAAGATAACAATTATTAATTATTTACCATGTACAACATACATTTTACGACTTACGTTTGACCGTGTACTAGTTTGAAAATACCCTATATACTAATGCATACTTTTATTTATTAAACTATTTGAAAAGTTCTAAATTAATGAAAAATAATGAATTTATATTATGGGAAAAAGTGGCTGTTGGTGATTGAAATTGATTTTTAAAAGTAGATTTATTAAAATATAGCATTTTAATTTTTCTTGTTCCTATTATGTAACTCATGTAAAAATTCCAACTAATTATGCTCCAGGATTAAAATTTCAACAGACAGGGAATGTCAGGAAAACAAGGCAATACTAAAATGAAAATATATTGAAGAAATGCGCGAACATAAATCAATTTTACAATCCTAAAAGGAATTTCTGAATCTACTGGCACTCGGCCGGTTGGCAAGCTGCCCTAGCGATGGGAGGGGATTTATTTCACTTTTGTGACAATTTCAAAATATCCCGATGTCTAGGGTAGCTTGCCTGTGTAGGCTAAGGCAGAGTCTAAGGTATCAGAAATTACCAGGTTAAGTTTCGAAGACTATGATTAGGTGTTAAATTAAGTACTTACCATGTTGTAGCGTGGTTGAATGCGTCTTTTACCTTCGCGCAAAACTACATGCAGCAATATTAGGATGACTGCCTCACAACTATAACCCATTTTGTATCGATTTAATTGTCCTTTGCTTACTTTCAATATATTTAAAACCTAACTTTCATGCTTTGCGCAATCAAGTTGTTGAGGAATTAAAAAAAACTTACATAAAAATACTTCCTTCTTATTTTTACAATAGTGACTTAAATCTATTTAATTTAATCAACTTACCTAATATTAAGAAACGTGTATATATCATTTCCCAGTTTCGTGAATTCCCTGAAAAAGTCAAATATAGATAAAAAAGAGTTTATAAATAATGTCACAGTAATTCACATGAACAAATCAATGAACCCATATTCGTACAAAGATAGATTTAAGAGTCTCAAAAACTTAAACTGAATATAAGTCTGAATTTGAATTTGAATATACATTTATTGTTATTTAAAACTATGTTGTCTATATTAATATTTCCTATTATCTAAAATCTAAATTTAGTTGCCTATAAAATATAGTCAAATGGAGAGAAATTTTATTATAATGGGTATAATGTAACTTGTTATCCATACCTTCTAATTCTGCCTTCTAATTTCATCCAGAATAAAGTATTTTAATACAATAAAGAAGAGGCTGTGATGAAATAATTAATTTAAAATTATATTTTAATCCAAGCGAAGAAGAATTTTTTTAGCCTCCATGTCTTTTTAGTTTGAGAATTTCGTTTTATGCTTGGGTAACTGAATATTCTTAACTTAAATCTTCCGAAACCTTTATTCTTTCAACTGTTCCCTCACACATAGTACCTTCTCCACTATGATAATCGTCCATTTGAAGATAAACCATACTTTATATATTTAATTTATTAATAAGAGGTAGAATACGATTGCTTTGACTCCATTATTTTCATGTAATAAATGGCGTACCATGAATGTTAAGGGGCATTGATACGTATTGACTGCCTGTATAATACTAGCATGTTATTGAGAACTCTTACTAATGTCTCTACAAAAATACAGTTTGGGTAAAACACTAGAAAATAATCTGCCAAAATGTTATGTTACATTTATGTTTTATCATAACTCCAAACCAGACGCACCCAAATATTCGTCCAAGACGCGACAAGCTCACACGAGAGTGAGAGAGAGCGAGTAAACAAATCGCTAGTCGTGCGACAGAGAGAGAAGAGGATAGGTTAAGAAAGTGTTGATCAGGTATGTGTTATAATGACTGTAGGGGGCTACATCGAGGGGGTGGTGTAAGGGGTGGTTCAATACAGGGGGGGAGGGGGCGGCGCCGGCGCCGAGAGACGACCGTAGGGTCTACCCCAGTAGAGTCCCGGCCCTCAGGGGGGTTGGAGACCTGGAAACGGCATTGTTGAGGAGGTGGAGTAGAGGAAATATTTATAAAAAAGGATACATTCAGACAAAATTTTCCTGTAATCGTTATACTTATAAAATATGATGTGGTTAAACCTTAACAATTGTGATTTTAATAATTAAATCATGACTATTAGGTGATAATTTGAGGAGAACGATAATTTTACAGAGATAATCGATTTCCAACAGAAGATAACAGATTTATAATTCATCATAATGTTTAAATAACATTTATGACTCATAATCCTCACAAATGACAAAAAGAAAAAAAATTATAAATTTTCACATTTTTAGTTCAAATTTAGTTAGTTAATTCATTGTTTGCTTCAATTTAAACTTTAACAAAGTAAAAGTTATTGTGATACTCTACTTTCTAAAGTGTGTTAATATTTTCTACACACAATATTGCAATTGTGTTTTTATTTATTTATTGTTTTTAATTAAAGCATTTGATTATGTACATAACTCTTTTTATTTTTCGATTTTTCAATAACAACTTATGAAATTAATGTTACTGAAAACTATTATGAAAACGAAAGTTTATGTTTAACAACGTTTTACTATCTCTTTCCATTATTTCATTGTTTAATTGTATTATATGTTTATTTTTAATTTTAGTATATTTTACATTTTAAACATTTATAACATCTATGAAATATACTAAGCTTAACTATTGAAATATTTCTTGCGTTTTTTAGACGATTTCTTTACCAATCTCCAAAAATGAAATGAAATAACAAAACAAAAATCATAAACAGCAGAATACAAGCAAAATAAACTACTAAATGATAACACCATTAATATTACGTTTTATTACGGTCCACTTAACATTGTGCATTATATCAATATATACCCAAGTTGGAACGATAAATATATGGGTTTCACCAGCACTGAAATAGAACCAAAACAGACACACGACAACACAAGGTGAAACGCTGAAACCAACACGAAAGAGATGAACAGACACAAATGACAAACACCAGCAATAAACGATCGATCACGGAACGATCTTGGATTCACCTACAACTGGAAAATGTGGAAAAGTCACAAAAATCCAGTTTTGTAAACAATGAATACGAAAGTGAGTCATGCCAGTGTGTTCGGACAATGGGAGCGCTCCCCGCGCAACCCCCTCATGAAACATGCATAAGATGCAAAATAGCCGCCCCCCGTCCGCGGTCCCTTAAAGCCGAACAGTCAGGCTGCATGCCTCCACACTGTGCGGATGATAACGTAGTACCGTAATGTCTTATCATGACTGATAACACCAGGCTGGGTGCCTTCACACTGTGCAGATGATAACACGGCATCGAGACGTGTTATCTCGACTGATAACACCAGGATGCATGATGCCTTCACACTGTGTGGATGATAACATGGTATCGAAATTGCTTATCATGACTGATAACAGTCGGCCAGGTGCATGCCTCCACACTGTGCGGATGATAACACGCCATCGAGACTTGTTATCTCGACTGATAACACCAGAATGCATGATGTCTTCACACTGTGTGGATGATAACATGGTATCGAAATTGCTTATCATGACTGATAACAGTCGGCCAGGTGCACGCCTCCACACTGTGCGGATGATAGCACGCCATCGAGACTTGTTATCTCGACTGATAACACCAGGATGCATGATGCCTTCACACTGTGTGGATGATAACATGGTATCGAAATTGCTTATCATGACTGATAACAGTCGGCCAGGGCATGCCTTCACACTGTGTGGTTGATAACATGGTATCGAAATTGCTTATCATGACTGATAACAGTCGGCCAGGTGCATGCCTCCACACTGTGCGGATGATAACACGGCATCGGGACTTGTTATCACAACTGATAACACCAGGCTGCATGCCTTCACACTGTGCGGATGATAACATGGTATCGAGATTGCCTATCATGACTGATCACAGTCGGCCAGGTGCATGCCTCCACACTGTGCGGATGATAACGTAGTATCGAGAAGTATTATCATGACTGATAACAGTCGGCCAGGTGCATGCCTCCACACTGTGTGGATGATAACATAGTAACGACATGTCTTATCATCACATATGACTATGTGAATATGTGAAGCTAAATGTAAATGAATATGTGACTATGAATATGTGAAGCTGGATGTTATCACTGTGATGGCAATAACACGATCACCAATGTCACAAATCAGGCTGATGACGGTCGGTCAGGTTCTTACCACCTTACGCTTATGACACTACTTTTTTATCACAACTGATCACGGTCGGTTAGGCTCTTGCCTCCAATCTGCGTATGATAACACCAAGTCTTAATGTGTATCATAATGGTTAGTCAAGATTATTCTAGGCCTACATGCCTTCACTGTGATGGAGATAGCGTGGTATCACCAATGTATGGCGGTCCCAAGTGTAATTATGACTTCCAACACTATGGCTCTAGGTAGATATACCATTTATGAGTTGGTTGCCATGGATATCTCAAAATTAACAAAAATTGACTAACGCCATTAAGCCCTTCAATTCTAGGATTATGAGTAAGTTTTAAAAATACGGGTAAAACAGGATGTTTTATTTATTACTACTGTAATAACACATGAAATTCTCTCTTTTGTAGCTAGGATTTAGGCACTGAATGAGTCAGGTCGTTTATTATAAACTATAACCGAGTATGAAAATTAAATAAAAGGCCAACTTTATAACGGGTACAAACATTATATAACATTTTTAATGTATCAATAAACCAAAAAGCAAACCATTATTTCCGTAATACAAAATAGTATATTTCGTCACAAGGGCCGAAAGTGGCGTTTTGCCGGCCCCGAGATCGTGTTTCAAGTTCGAGACGAAGTCGAGAACTTGAAACGATCGAGGGTTGGCAAAACGCTTTCGGCCCGAGTTACGAACGATATTTTTCAACACACTACACAATGCAATAAATATTATACTAATGAAAAAATATTTTATTCAGAGCCAAACAACTAAGCCAAGCATAACTACTAACCTAATCTAGCGGGATGCAATGTGTTTCCGGTTGCTAGGCAACCAATTCATTTCATTGTTGCAGTCACATGTTTTGTGATACAACGTGTTGTGAATGTTTTTATGTAAGGTCTAGGCCAGCTGATTTTGCAGGCCTAGGCCGGAAAATTTTGCCGGCCTAGGCCGGCAAAACAGGTGTTTCGACGGTAGAAACGAGGGTCGAAAACAGGTGATATCGATGTAGTGTGATGAAAAATATGTTTTTTCTATAAATCAAATTGTCAATTACACCCGCCACAACTTCTCGTATTTCCCCAAAACCTCTATCAAAGTAATTTACGACACATTCACCGGGGATTCAACAAGAGGAGTTAGCAACAAATGGTTTGACAAGGGATAGACAGGGCGTAACCTTCGGAGCGGAAGCATTGCCACAATCATGTCTCCATTTGTAGCGATACATCGCATTCGGTTCATCGATCCAGAACTGAACTGAACCGCCTCCGGTACAAGACTGTAGGAGACCGACCCGGCAGTCTGCAGCTCCTGTAGTACAATTGTGTTCAGTAAACACTCTGGCTTATTTTTCATTCGTCTTATAGGGACAAAAACGAGAATCATTTGCAATTTGGTTTATTGAGTTGTTTTTTGCTGGCTAAAAATGTTTAATATAGTTTCAACAACTACAGTGCACGCATTCGTATCCTCCTCAGGTTTTAAGCACTCCAATTTGTTAGCAACATAAGAAAATTGTATAATTAAGGTACCTCACTTACAATTATGCCTCTGTTAAAAAATATTGTGGTGAATGTTTATGGAAACATCTAAGTTTCTGTCGGAAAAGATAGTTGTAATAGGGTAAAAAAATATAAACAAAATTGTTAATGTAATTTATTTCCAAGGTATCCCACTCCAGTTTACTATTAGTGAGCCATCAGAGATATACCTCTTTTTCCAACATTTTAAAAAGTATTTAATTTTTTTAGGATACCTGATAGATATTTCTCCATGTATAGAAATAAAGATGATTGAATACTTGAATCTCCTCCATGTTTTCTGGTTATACCTTAGATATTTGCTATTGGGTGAGGGGGTTCAATTTTAATTAATTGATTGTCCAAGCTATAAAAACTCCAATATTTAAGTTTTCCAGATACCTGGTTACTCAAGGGCATACCCTTCAGAATAACTTCTCTAGTAAATCCTATGCTTTTCCATGATAGCCTATCTCTAGGATATATCTTGCAGGGTATCCTCTGAATCATAACCACCATTCTCTATAATCTACTTCCATCGTACCCAGTTCAAGTTGACCGTTCCCCTTTCCCGTTCCTGTTGTATTTCTCCGCTGACAGACCCGTTGGCTGCGCCTAGACCACGTTCCCGAGAGCGAAGGTCGCGACATTGGCAGCAAAGTCCACGCCTGTTCATGGATCACGAAAAGCACATTTGGCCCTTGTCAGACTACTGTCTGACAGCGGCAGACGACTAGAATAGGAATATCAGATTATTAAAGTTTAAAACACAATGATATAGTGTAACGCACGAGTATTTTCGTTTGTGAAAGAAAATGACGTCGTACGACTATAAATTAGTGCTCGGTCAAATACAAAACTCTACAAAACAGTTGTAGAGAACTACGATGACTATAGCTTCCTAAATGGAATCGTTTTAAAACATACTTTTAAGAATAACAAGAGAATACATTTTTATTTAAATTAGTTCGTACTAAAGTTTATCTTTTTTTAGACATTTGTAATAGCCTACGTAAGTAGTGGATGAATAATAAAACACTATTCCACTTTTACCATTAATTCTGCATACATGATAACTACGCAGCATTTGATTTATCATTGATGGACTACTGTCTTAGCTGATATAAATATAATATAAATTATGTCTCCTCTACATATCATATTTTGTGGAACCGATTTTAAAACTATCAACGCGCTCCTATACAACTAAACGGTGAAATAAATGGCGAATCTATGCAAACAAAGCCGACGTGAGATTTAAATCAATCATTTTAATGCGGTTGATACGTTTGATTATGAACTAAACTTTACTAAACGCAATAAAGTGCGAAATGAACTATTAATCTGTGGAATTGAATGAAATCTCGCGCGTTTATCTGTTTTACTGGCGGTTAAACTGTCCAATTAAACTAATTACCTTTATAAGTCTAAAAGAATAGTTCATGTTAATATATCATGTAATAGAGGAACGTATAAATTTATGGCAGTTGTACGTATTACTTAAATAAATTAAATGGAAGCTAAGGCAGTATAAGAACCAATAAGAGAATGATATTGTCCAAGCACTATAGAGTAAATAAAAGAGATATTCATAAACATATCAAGTTGATTAGTTAGAAATGTATACATTAAATCGTTCCTAACAGAATTAACTGTCATATTAATTTTCTTAATCAACTTATCCACATTTCACACCAGGAAAAACACCATATCATACGCTCCTTGATTTATCTTGAAAATGAACTTTGGAATGTTTGTTATATTTCCAGCGCCTTAGCTATTATTTTGCGGTAGACTATTATTTTGATTGATAATTTGCAGATTACATTTTTTATAATCGTATTAATTCGGAAAAAGCTACTCAACAAGTTTTTATTTATTTGTGATGCCATACATTTGTAACAAATCTTTAGTACAGGATATTATCATTATTATAACTATTAATATCAAATTAAAAATCTTTGACATAAATGATTTTATCTTGATTTTGCGAGTGGCAAAACCTACGTAGCGAAAAATGTGTTCTTCACTAATAACAACTTGATAAAATCTTTTGTCAGAACATTACGGTAACCAATTATATAATATTACAGAATATTCGAGCCCGAATCTCGCCGAGTTGAACACCGCAGATTTCGACGAGGAAAGTTGTTGGAGACAAGACGTGTAAATAGCGTATAATTGTTGGTCGCAGCTTCCCACTCGAGTTTAAGCGACGACAAATCTATTTCAGGCGTTGTAGGGGACGAATCACGGCGGGCGTCGCGGCGCCGGGAAGGGGTAATGCCGTATCGATCACCAACATGGCCGCCGAGCCATGGCGTCGCGACGCGCGCCGCCGGTACCCTGCCGACACCTGCCGCTAGCACAGGTGCGGAGTCTGGCAGGGTCTCGGGTTCGAATCCAGGGTGTGGGAGGGTCGTCCTGGAACCAGGGGTAGAAAAGTATTTCAGTAACGCTCAAGTTTTGTCTGACGCTGGTAGCACTCGTGTGGTTTACCTACCTTTTAGGAGCTTTGTCCTAAAACATGTAGGATGAACGCGTCAGTAGTTTGGATTTTCTGTGCGTACCTCGCGATTCAGCACAAAAGACATGTTCAGTCCGAGTGATGAACAATGTTTTTTTATCATACTGAAAAATATATAGTAAATAACTATTTCAAAGCTAAGTTAATCAAAATGTCATTTCTTTTTATAAGTTCAACAGTTGACTTCCATCTTAGATTTAATATTCCTTGAGAATAGCTGATTTGTAAGTGGAATGAATGAAATGTAAAAGTCTTGCATTTAAAATGTAGTCTGCAAGTCGTGTTTTGTTTACATTAGACTTTTTATTAGTATTATACAATTTTAGCTTGAGAAAAATTGTAGTTTCCATCACTTGGTTGGAAAGTGGCTTTATTCTATGCGTAATCGCATTTTAAGCACGTGATTAAGCACAGAAAAACACTTTTGGTCCGAGTGATTAGTATCATACAGCAAAAATATCGGTTTACTATCAGTAGATGGCTTTTATCTTAATTTTGAGATTCCTTAAAAACAGCTAATATCTAGAAAAATGAACTAAATATCAAAATCTTGCATTAAAATTCAGCGTTTTTGTTTACATTGGCCTTATTTGTCTTATTGACCAAAGATCTTAAAGATTTTTGCTTGAGAAATTTGTTTTTAGTTTATTTGACGTAAAAATGAACAAATGTTTTTAGACATTTTTTAAAGGCTATAGAAAAAGCCAACTTTGCGGAATAACAGACGGGAAAATTACTGTTTTACGTGTAATATAATGAAAAACATAGTAGGACGTTTAGTAACATATGCTAAACAATAGGTTGACCCCATATTCTAAAAAAATAAATCATATTCATTTATACTGGAGTTTATATAAGGCCTTATATAACAATGATCAAGTTTACTATGCGAAAGGAATACTAAATATTTCCAATAAAGATTACTACTATGCTTAAAGTATTATAAGGACTTAAAACTATAAATAAGTTTTAACCATTTTACGCAATATAGTGCACGTTTGACAGCAATTATATGTTACTATCGCCTTGAAAACTTGGATTGTACTGAAATATACGTATATAAAACTTGATTTGATTTGAAATGAAGAAGGATAAATTAACTGGAAAAATATTATGTTGGCATACCTTAGTGGGGTGAACTTCATTTATACTTTATGAATAAAGTAAATCTCCAATACATGACAATATTAATGTAAATAATCTTTTTCAACTTCCAAGCTATTAAATTGCTGTTAAATAGCTACTGGTTTATACAGATGGTACAATTTTGATAATCAACGGGATATATGGAGCAGTAAATATTATGTTATCAATTTTCATAAAAACGCATTCTTCATTAAACGATTCATATTTAAAATACTCCTTATCACTTTGTAATCATGTAATTCCTGTAGGATATCTTAGTTTGAATATAATATTTTGTACAAAATAAAAAATTATCCTGTAAGAAAATGTATTATCATCCCAAAATGTGATATTTCTAATTTATAGCATTATTTATTCAGCCAAATTTAAGGTGGATATTAATTTAGTTGTTGGTGTTGGCAACTCGTAGCGGAACAGTGACATTGTTGTGACACTGTTCTATCTACGATCTACTCCAGAGGGGTGAGGAGGGGAAACGTAGGGGAGGGAGAGGGGCGTGAGGGTAGTCACGTGACTTTCATCAACAAATTTCAACCGGCAGATTGCTTATCAGTGCTGATATGATTCAGAGCCTTATTTCTCATTTGAAGACATTCGGCAAAGAGTTGATTCGACGTTGAATCACACTCAAAGAAAATCACATTTTTACCTTCTTTCATATTTTCTATTCTATGTTCTTTTCGTAAATAAAAAATAATAAGGGATTCTATACTGTGCATTGAATTGCATTGTATAGCTTACAAGGTTTAAATTATGTATCAAACTATGTGGTAAGTTTTTAACGATATAGGTTTTTGAGCGTAAATATAATTACGACCAGTAAAATAAAATAGAATGTCAAGCTGAATTTTACCATCGACTATAGACACATACAACTTGTGTATCTGCAGTCAATGGTAATATATTGATCTATAATTGATAATTTTTAAGACGGAGGTATTTGAATTCAATTAAGGAATTAAATCCTACACTAATGTCTAAAGGGATGTGTTTTCCATGATCTCGAAATCTAGCGTGTAGATTTTGCTTAAACTTTGCATTTAACAGTGTTTTTGCCCAAAAATAAGTTTAGAAACACCCCTAATCCCAGGAAAAATCTAATTTGATATAAATTTAAGTTTTAAATCGTAACTTTTAACATTGCTCTCATGGGTTGCTATTGATGGTAACGAAATAACAACGAAAGGTATACAAAAATAAAAGAACATTAATGTTTAGCAGTTTTTTTAAACAGCTGTTAACTGTGAAGAGGTATAGTTGGTTGTTGGTGGAAATTTAATAGCTTTATTATTATGACACTATTACAAAATTGAATTAAAACCAACGAGCAAGGCTTGGTTAACCTGGTACTTACAAGTTAAACACCAACAAGTAATATTAATTATGTTGTCAAAAAAACTAAGCATTACTCAGATATTAATTTTTTTATTAAGGTTAATTCAAATTAAACTTGCGGACAATATTGGATCCAATTTTTTTGAATAATGTAACGCCATTTTTAGACCTTTTACGTTGGCAGGACTTTATTACGTGTTTGTTTAAAATATAAAATATGAATGCAGAAAAACGAAACACACCCATTATTCAGCAGCACTGTGACTGCGGCTGTGCCATCAGCCCATCATACCCATCATGCACCTGTGACATTTCCTGTTTTGTTGTGACAGCGAACGTCAAAATGAAAATGGATTTCCCCAGCCAGAAGGAATGTTGCATATCAGCGCGCAAGATTTGATGTTTGTAACACCCAACCACGTTTAAACTTTGAATTTAATATTTTCAACGAACCCGAAACAGTATTTGTTTTGTAATTTATTTATAAAGTTTTTTTGTTTCGTTGATCATAATTAATACCGCTAGGTTAATGCTTGTTAAAAAAGTGGAAAAAGAAAGATTATAATGATTATAGGTTATTTTATTAAATTTCGTGAGTTTTTAATTATAGTTGGGGAAAACCATAATTTTACAGAAGCGTGTGTTCTAGAAGACCTTTTTGTTTTAAACAAGTTTTAAAAAGTTAAATATTTGAATTTTTTTTATTTAGATATGATGTTTAATAAATAAAAGTAAAACATACTTGGTAAGCTAAAAATGGGCATATATTTCTTATTCAACGTTTTTTTATATACCGATTTAGTAGGCTACATTGCAGTGAACTACCGTGTTGTTATAATTTTTTTATTTTGATAATCGGGTGGCTTAGACAAAAATAACAGACATATTTGTACTCTTTTTGTTAATTTTATCACAAATTAATGGATTTATTCATTATGGAGGCAAACACCAAGTTTTGAAACAAAATATACAATTTTTGTTTATTTTATTAACTCTGAATAGTATTTCTTATTCAGTAAATATAAAGTAATACTTATTATATTGACCAATCAGTCACTAAATCAAATATATAACCTGCACACCAAGCTTAAAATTTGACAATTCCCAAACCAACCACGAAATAAAGACATTTTCGTCCATTTTCAACATTCGTCATCACAACAGAGTTTTTGAGTGACGAGCTCGCAGCCGTGTGAACAGTTACAAGTACATTTTTGTAAATACCGTGTCTGCGGCAACGAGGTTGTCAGAATAAAACAACCCGTTGACGCTGGTGACACGGGGGTAGTTCGGGGGAGGGGGGTGTTTTATTATGGCCGTCCACACAGAGCAACGCAAACACAGCCGAGCTGGGAATACACTGTCTGACCCGTATTATTTAATTCAGTCGGAACTGTAAAAATTGCACTTTTCCGTTGAAAATAACATTGTTCGCCGTGACGGGCATGATTTTTTTTTTTTTTTTTTTTTTTTTTAGAAAATAAATTATGTGTCAAAAGTTAGAACAGAATTTTATAATATGTTAAGCATATGTGCGTGGAAGGAAAAAGATTGTTTTGTCTAGAATTGTGTAGGGAAATAGGGATTCGTCATAATTTTAAGTGGATTCTGTTTTAAAGTACTTTCTCTAAATTCGGTACAGCGTAAACTACTTCACTGTTGTCAGTTTATACTTTGTTGTTTGTTCTTTTGTATTTTATTATGTTTAAGTTTAAAATTGAAAAATGTTAATAGTGCATAATTTTTAGTATATTCTATGTTTAGTACAGCAGTTAAATTCAGTACAAACTGTGATATAAATTGGAGGTGGCAGTAGATAAAATAAGAACGATTTCATTTCAGGATAAAAACGAAATATATAGTTTTTTTTTTAATTTTATTGATAGTTAAAAAATATTATATAGTTTTAAAATGTTATTTTTTACATATATAATAGGTAAAACAATTATTAATAGTAAAAAAATTATTTTCATATTAATTTTATAAAAAGAACATTGTAAAAAATACATGGAACATATTTTCATACTTTTTTTAATTACCACTCAGAATTAATACAAATTCAAAAATTCCAACTGAACTGGGAATAAACTGCAGTGGGATTGACAGAATGCACAAGTGCAAGTGCAAGGATGCACCGGAAGTGCGACCGCAACGTCTATTGATTCCCTGCCCATGCATATTCAGCGAGGGCAAGACATCCCCTCCCCCTCCTAACCCCCCCCCCCCCGCTCCACTACCACCGGAGACCAACAACCCTCAAAACCAACCCCGCCGTAAATATTGTTTTTATTTCACGCAGTCCTCGTTACTCGAAAACAGACCGAAAACGATGACGACAATGATCCGAAAAAGGTTGACATTGTGACGTGTTTACTTCCGGTTATGTATGATTCATGGAATCGTGAGTCCGGGATGTTATTTTGGGCAATATCCTGCTTTATTGGCTGGGGTAAAAGAAGGAGTGGGATTTAAAAACTATTATTTTGGGAGGGATGTACGAGTTTTATTTGAGGTTGGTACTAAATTATGGCGGGGTAGGGGTTTTAAAAATTGATGTAGAAGGGTTCCCTCTTGATGTCAAAGTATTGGATTTATTTTTCATTGTGGTTGAAAAAATAATATGGTCACACACGTAATAAAGCTAGCCAGCGCATTACACTCGTAAGTGACTCTTAATTCACCCACATTTGTATTAAAATAAAAATGGATAACTTCAGGGTGTGACAAAGTGATTTGTCTGCTTAAAGCAAAACATAAATTTTAAATACCACAAAAATGCCAAAAAGGCAAAAACAGTCCAAACATAAAATGAAAAATTAGTAAATGTGTACAACTACCTCATGAATTCAGTTTTGATGATTCATCCATATGAATTAATTTTTTAAAACCGTTCTGAAAATTTATTATTTTAGTCGATAGAAAGGCTGGAGTATTTCAAAAGGCCATTTGCATACATGATTCGTAACGTTATTTATATTTGTTTTACATCGACGTTTTCTATTCCTGCTCTTTACTATAAATCTCTAACAAAGGCAGTAAATTTGTTTTAGAAAGGTGCATGTTCATCCTCATTATTTGTTTGTATGCATGCCTAAGAAAACATTTCCTTTATCTATAACTATTAACACTTCACAACGGATTGCATTACATGGCAAGTTTACCCCGCAAGCGCCTCTCCAAGTCACCGCCGTTACTTAAATCCACAAAGACCAATCTTCAAAGGTGTTTACGGCCGTCACCTGCAGTAACTCAAAACATTTTCGAAATAATTTTACGAGGCGAAGACGTTTATTAGTCAACAAAGTGCGGCGAGCCGAGAGAAAAATGGCGGTCGAGGTTACACAAAGACCGGACATGGGTCTGCATTTAATCAGGCGTCATGACCGAACATAACCTCACTTCCGGCGGCGATGATCAGCTGATGTGATGGCGAACAAAACCAGTGCCGGATTGATAGCGCGGGAATTAATCGCTGTTGTCTCTGCCACCGCCTTCCACATTTCGTCGCCTCTCGTTTTCGTACTGTATACGGATCATCACACTGCGCTCCCAACCATGCTCCCGACTCTCGTGATCGCGTGGAAAATATTGAATTATCACTTGGCAAGGGTGTTCCTCAACAACAAGATTACCGATTTGATAAGGCTGATGTGCAGTAAAATGTTTGTTTCAAGTGCAATCTAACAGCTATTTTATTAAATTGAATAAAACTGATTTTATTACTTGTTTTACTATCCTAAATAGGTCTAGTTGATGTTTTCATTAAGTTGGAGAAAGTTCAATCTCGATTACTATTTTAATCATAATCACAATAATTTTTAACGCAACATTCAGTTTTAAACGCTTCAAAACATTTTTCAGATGAGGTGTAAATTATCTGTAAAGGCTTTTTTTACGAAAGGATGAGCCTACAAAATCAAAGGTGAGCCTTAAAATCAAAAGGTTTAGAATACCTGGATTTCTTCCAAGTGATCGTGTTATTTGAAAAGTAAAGTTTTACTCACATATAGCCTATAGATAACAATCGTTGTTGTTATTGCGGTACATGTTTCAAACCTTTACGGTTCATCTTCAGCCGCTATTTTATGATCTAAGCCCATCTTCTGACGGTTGTCAAACGGGAATTCCCGACACGTAAACACATACAGACGCACACGAAACAAACAGACACAGTTAATAAATAATTACATAACCCGTACGGTACACACATTGTTTCCACCCGCACTTTCCCGGTCGGCGATCGTAGGCCTACTGCAGGTAGACTGGCGAACAGGAATACACGTCACGTGTTCTTATCAGCTGATTGGGGTGGCACTGGACTTTTGATGTTACTTAAACTGTCGAATAGGCTATTCGACACCTTCAGGCACCTTCAGGCTATTCGACAGTTTAAGTAACATCAAAAGTCCAGTGCCACCCCAATCAGCTGATAAGAACACGTGACGTGTATTCCTGTTCGCCAGTCTACCTGCAGTAGGCCTACGATCGCCGACCGGGAAAGTGCGGGTGGAAACAATGTGTGTACCGTACGGGTTATGTAATTATTTATTAACTGTGTCTGTTTGTTTCGTGTGCGTCTGTATGTGTTTACGTGTCGGGAATTCCCGTTTGACAACCGTCAGAAGATGGGCTTAGATCATAAAATAGCGGCTGAAGATGAACCGTAAAGGTTTGAAACATGTACCGCAATAACAACAACGATTGACATCTATAGGCTATATATGTGAGTAAAACTTTACTTTTCAATATATATCAGGTGTCAAGGCTGTATTCAACAAATAACGTGTTATTTGGTTGACAACCAAGGGTTTCAAGCTTCAAAAAGTTTTGATTATCAAACCTAAAACTTAAACACGCTAAGTTTCTTGAGATCTTCTTCAAAAGTGACACACATTAAAATTACCTTACTATTTCGAGTGGCCACTAGACCCCCATAATTATTTATCAAACAAAAGGTTTAAAGATATGGGCTGAGGATCGGATCTCTCGCTAAAAATATGTTTTTAATCAATATAAATTATTAAAAAACGTATAATATTGTCGGAAATGCTAAAAAATTCACTATCCTGCATTTTCGTTACTAAATAAAAAAATTTCGAACCAACCCACTATATTACACCCTGTCAACACCGTTTAACCCGACCTACCCCAACCGCAGCGCGCCGTTTAACATTCAAACCCCATTGACGCCGCGGTCACCGGCGCCCCGGATCGTCCGTAGCCACTTCCGTTCGGCGGGTGTGTCTCCGCGCCCCATCGGGCATCCGCCGACCGTTTCATCGTGATTACCTCCACCCTGGCAGCGGCCCGGGGGCGGAGCGCTAGCCGTCACGCGTCACCCCGGCCCCTGATCGACTTTATAGCTCCGTAAACCCTTTATTTTTGTCACACCCTGGCCGGTCATCTGTCTGGCTTAGCGGGCGGATCGAATGCTTGGCTTATCGCACCCCCCCCCCCGCCCCTCCAGGGTCACGTGACTCATCGAATGTTCTCACTACGAATGTTAGCTTCCACTTCATTTATCTGGACTAGCAGCTACAATGATGGAGCTTAGATGGGATCTGGGGTCGTTTCCGGTGACTTGTTGCCGGTCGCGGTTGTTTTGTAAGCGTGATTGTTGTTTTAATGAACTTGCTAATGGGGAGATTGTATATCGGCTAGATTTAAAGTAAGAAGAGGGATAACTGTGTAAGATTTAGTTTTAAGTGGAATATCGTTCACTTAATATCTTGGCAGAATAGTTTAGCTATTTTACCACATAGGTGTCCATAAAGTCTTACCCTGATAAAGAAAACTAATAGTATGAAAACAGTAGGTAGTATAATATAACGTTTTATATTCAGTTTTAGCAAGTGACTTTTTTACAGCTATGCATAAATTCAAAACACTTTCATATATGTGTATCCTGGGTTACCTGTAATCTGCTAAGCGACTTTATACAGTAATTAGTTTTTTAACTATTATTATTATTATTATTTTTTTTTTTAAATAACAACCATTCACTTTTATTTTAGTTAAAACTTCCTATGTAATGGATAACACTACATTTATTAATTTCTCTCAGAGTTTCTAAATTCGTAACTGGAGAAGAATAAAAAAAATCTTTGACAAACCCATACATAAAGAAATCCAGAGAAGCCAAGTGCCGTGAACGAGGTGGCAGTTTAGCCAGACCATCACGATTTGTTTTTGAAGTGCATTAGAAGTAAATCGCGTTGTTGTCAATCAGTTGAGCTTGGGTATTAAAAAAATAATTTGGAAAAACTAGATTGAATTCCCTTGAAAACGAGAAATAACAGTTGCGTGAGGCTATAATGGTGCCCATACAGTGAAGCTTAAAAATCAGAACAAGGCTTTGTGGACACCCGTTAGAACAAGTAGTTAAATGACCAGAAAAATTCATCAATAATGTCCATAATTTTACTATTATATGTACTAACCTATACAGTATATTATGTAAATCGTAAATGTATGTAGCTAATTCAATCTTGTCCACCTGAACCATCCTGTCCAATTTGATGATATTTTTACGAATTTCTAGGATATTTTATAAAACCTGTTTTTTTCTGGAAGAAACGAAACTAATTGGCTTTTACTGACTAATTAATAAAAAATTATTAACATTCAACAGTCCCCATAGTCAATATGATTTTAATAATAACAAAATTATTTAAATTGTATTTATGACGTTGTGGGTTTTAATATAAGGGGTGAGGTAGGCAATATGAATTCTGTTGCAAAATTGCCTACTCGATTGGTAAAGCGTCGGGTTCCCCTTAAAAAAAAAACTTTGGTCAATTTTAGTTTGTTTTGTTTATCAGTGCTGACGTGGTCATTATCTTCAGAATCGCGTATGATTTTCTTGGAATAGATTCAGAAAAAATGACAAATTTATTAGGCCTAAAAGATTGATTTTGGCAACACAGAAAACATTTTCGTATCGATTAATAAAAGTATAAATGTATCATACTTATTTAATTATTTTATTACACTTATTTTATTTCCAATCGTTTATTGTTGATTTGGCTGAAAGTAAACAGTTCACGGGCACTGCACAGAACATTCCTCTTTACAATTTGTGAGGTCGAATAAATATTATTCTTTCAGTAATAATATGAAATTCTTAAAGACTGTCGAATGTTTTAATCATACTAAAACCTTAACAACATGATTAGCATAAATAAATGTGACTTTTCTCTTGCATGTTAACATTATTTCAATAATAAAAACATATAAAAAAGGCTTCAATGCCGTGAAGAATCCAACGATGGAAAACCCAATAAACTGTGAAGTAATTTAATGAAGGAATCGTGCTTGTTTTTCAATGCCCACAAGCGAAGCTCTTATCTGCCGTGTACTTAGAGATTTGGGGATTCCGATCACACCGCGGAGCCAGCGCTACTGGCGGACTCAGACCACAATAAATCGCAATTAGTGGGAGATGTATCTCGCTATCAGATCCGAGGCGGCCAACAATTAAGTCTAACTCGCTCAGCCAGGCCTCAGGCCGGCGGCACTCGCTCGGTCGTGCTGGGCCGCTAGGCCTTAGGCCTAGTCCCACTGGAGCCCGCCTGGCTGGGGCATTCGCTGTAGAATACTTCTGTACCTTTAATTTTTCTGGGATGTAATGGGATGATGATAGGTGGTTATAGAGATGAGAACTTAGAATTATAGAAACGATTTGAGAGTCCGTTGCACCTGTAAAAATTCAAGATACGAGTAAACGTTGAAAGCAAATTGATTTTTTAGTAAAATACATTTTTGTATTAAAAGTCATCTTCACCTTTGGGCCAGTAGCCCGTTGTTGCGCAGTCGGCAATGTTAACCATACGGCTTTTAATGCAAAACATGGTATTTTATTCCACTGTATCGGACGCAGTTTTTCAACAGATTTTCTTTAGACTTGGTAAGTGTTTAGTTGAATAGTTATATTAGGCCCCTCATACCTAGAATTTTTGAAAATTTAACAAATATTACTAAGGAGAATAGATTTACTTTGCGACTTCACATAGAGTAATATTTGTTAAATTGTCTAATTTTTGAGGTATGAGGGGCCTAATGTAACTATTTAAATAAACACTTACCAAGTTTAAAGAAAATCAGTTGAAAAACTGCGTCCGATACAGGGGAATAAAATACCATGTTTTAACATAAAAGCAGTATGGTTAACATTACCGACTGCGCAAAAATGGCCTACCAGCTCAAAGGTAAAGATGACTCTTAACAACTATTACATATAAACTATAAGTTGTAATTTGGTTCGTTTTAGGTTTTTTACGCATCTTGTGTTTTTGTATATGAACTCCCCTACCTCACCTTTTAAATTAGTAAAAAAATGCAATGAAGTAACTTCTATCGCTCTTTCAAAAGGCGAAACACTTTAAAGAAGAAAAAGTCCCCATATTCTGAAAAGATGAAGCAACCAGGAGTACACTACCGTGCCGGTAACCAACAATGGAGCCCAGATGAGGCCGTGATAGCGAGTAACGGACAGCAATCGGTCTGTCTCAGCCTGGCTGTCTGTGTTTGGTGTGTTATACTTATTTAATTGGCGCAGTTCCGGACTCCACAGGGGGTCTGTCAGGCAAAAACTACGCAGGTTTCAGAGAAGGTTGGGAAAATGTAATGTTCTTACTGATTATTGTTGATGGGCGAGATATAACATCATTAAGAATCACAATAAAAATGCTGATGGTGTTCTGAGTGTAAGTTTGATGTATAAATTAACATTAAACTAAAAAAATCTGCGTTATAATTTCAAAACTTAGTCAGAAGTGTTTTAATCTCTAGCTTAACTCAATTTTCGACTCTCGCTAATTTGAACCTCGATAGCTCGAAACATTTTGTATCTTGAATTATTTTCAATCCCGTTGGAAAAACCTGACTAAGTTAAAAATATAAACCATACAAATTCCAATTAATTTTAGAGTTATATTTTACTTTTATTGCAAAATTTATCTCTAGCTCGAAGTTTAGTGGATAATTTTAACTTTTATAGCCTTTTTGTTACTCATCTCTACGGACTATGTGAGTCAAAATCTCGGCACATACGTCGCAAAGGGTCGATGATATTTCTTGTACAGAGTTCGTACACTGTCACAATCACAATGCTGCACTGTACGTCACCTCTCTAACTCGAATTTATCAAAAATACCTCTTTAATTCGAACTAAGGCTAAGGCGAACTAACTCGAATAGGAAAAAAATGTCCTGTGAATTCCTAGTTGGTAGGAGTACACTGTTTATCAAATCAATTCATGAAAACTACAATACATTTAAATAAATTAAAGTACTTTTTCTTATTTTACAATATCAAGGAAGTTCACAAACATCTTTTGTTTTGTTTCCTGGTTAAAGTAACTGTTTTACAATGTTATACATTAAAAATGAGTAAGTTTGACTTAACATTGAGGTTATATGAACAACAACAAACTTCTCATAACTGACTCGTTATAAAATCCATCGCATTGCTTAACTTAATTTTCCACAAGAAAACTTTAACAGAGCTTTCTAAGGACCCTGAGAGCAATAATGTGTCTGAAGAAAATCCTGCAAATCTTCAAATAAATGATATTCTTCAATTTGAATTTTGAAGCTCGGGACAGTGGTTCCTGCGAACCTATAGCGTTAGTGACGGTCCAAGGACATTTTTTACCAATGTTGATAAAAGTTGAAATTCGATACCAAAATCATTCAACTAATAATCTCCCACAAATTTCTAATTACCACGACCCCCCCCCCCACCCGCGTCTCCAGTACGCCACGTGTGGAGGAGGCTGCGGGCGAGCGACCAGACCTGTAATTATATAGAAAGCTCAGTGCCAAAGTCCACCGGTAGTTACCATCCATCGTGGACCCCCCGGTCGCCACTACATCCTGCCGAATGTGTGGTTATCTCCGTCCACGGGTCCTCCCACCATGGGCTGGCGATTCCTCCAACCCGTCGTGCCCGCAGATTGGGGATCAGCGTTCGAATTCTCTTATAGCTGATCTATTTTGATATAGCTTCGATTTGGAAAGGAATTTTAGGTGTTGAAATAGTCTTTACGGTCAAGGGCTGTGCAAGAAATGTAAGGATAACCTTGAGATGGTATTGTAAGTGAAATAGTATATTTCATAACAAGAGCGGAAAGTGTCTTTTCCGGGCCGAGATCGAATTTACGCGCGAGGCTTTAGCCGAGAGCGGAATTTCGATCAAGGCACGGAATAACACTTTCTACTCGAGTTATGAACGATATTTTTCATCACACTGTAGATAATTAATAATAGTAATTAATTAAATAATGCAAGTTTAAGAAACCACCTATGGATGCTCAATTGATTTCCGCAGTACAATGAAAACAGTGATTCTGTTTTACACAGCTGATTACATTATTGAGAACAGCTGATTTAGGGAATAATGTACTCTTAGCACTGCTAGCGCTACTTGTGTCAGTAATCATAACTAATTACTAGTGTGGGTAAATCAACAGCTGATTTTTCCCTCTCTAGAGAGGGAAAACGGTGTTTCTACACTCTCAGCTGGTGATGAATATAGCTGTTTCCCGTACAGTGTGATGAAAAAAAAGTACAAGGATGATAATCTTTAGATGGTATTATAAGTGAAAATATCATTATCTGTGGGTTTGAAAAGAGGACTACAAAACTGTCGTAGTCAGCAGTTTACTGCCTAGGACTGTCTACTGTCCTATAATAAGATTCACAAAAATAGTCAGATGAAAGTCAATACATTGTTGCCAAATTTATTATGAAACACATTTTTATATCCTATACTATAATACGAGGAATGTCTGAAGGGATGTGTGTTCCACGATCTCGAAATCTAGCTGTTAGATTTTGCTTAAAGTTTGCATTAAAGAGTGTTTTGGCCCAAAAATAAGTTTAGAAACAGCCTCAACCCCATGAAAAATCGAATTTGGTCTAAAATTAAGTTTTAAAATTGTAATTTTTAACATTAGTCTTATGGGTTGCTATTTTGGTAACGAAATAACAACGAAATGTAAACGAAAAGAAAGAAACATTAATGTTAAGCAGACTTTTTGAAACAGCTGTTAACTGTGAAGAGGTCTATAGTTGGTTGCTGGTGGAAATTTAATTGCTTTTTTACCATGACACTATAACAAAAGTGAATAAAAACCAACGAGCAAGGCTCGGTTAACCTGGTACTACTGTATTACACATGGTAAACATAACTACAAATGGCAACATTGCAGGGCGAGAGGGGGTGAGGGGGGACACAGCTGTTAAAAATTACATCGGACTATTTTCGTGCATCTTAGGCTACGTAGGCAGTTTTTCGTTTCTTCGGCTTAAAACTGCCTACTGTACTATGAAAAAACCACAATGTTAAATTGGAGCACGGGTCCGTTCATTTACATATATGTCATATTTTTTCAGCAACTCTATATTTTTCAATGTTAACTCAATAAGAGCAAAGTTAAAATTTTTAGAATGATATCCAAGATACAACGAAATAAGATCTTTCCTATCATAGAAAAATATATAGTTATTATTTTTATTCCAGAAATAAGTTACCGTATTTGCAAAGTTTCGAGAAATTGTTTCGAGCCGTTTCGATGAGTTCTACGGGCACATAAATGCTTGCATACAAGGAATCTAAAATAAATAAAGAGAAGGTAGGGGTCAAGACACGCAACGCTCTCTATGTACCAAGTGTTCTTTTGCACCTATGACGTCATCATTAGCATTAACAGTATTAGTTAATGGTGATGTCATAGGTGCAAAGAACACCTGGTTCATAGAGGGTGTTGCATGTCTTGACCCCTACCTTGTCTTTATTTATTTTAGATTCCTTGCTTGCATAGATACAAATGTACTTAAATCTAATTAAAGTGTACGATTTAACCCTAAAGTCAGATGTTTTACGCCTAGGTACAACTTCAGTACTAAATTAATTCATTAATTAGCTCTGAATTCAGGTAATCTATATTTGATCGGGATTGAATTGAAGAGGGTTGGACTCAAGTAAAATTTGGTCTTTTGGTGTATTCCACATTTTAATAACTTGAAGAAAGAATGAAACAATTTAAAGTAACTAATAATAAAATTAAAGTATGCTGTTTGGAATAATAACAACAACAAGTGACTCCTGCAAGGGTGAGATATGCAATATGAATGCAGTGGCCAAATTGCCTACTAGGTTGGTAAGGCGTAACGTTGCTGTTCAAGATTTTTTTTGCGTATTATTTGCTCATTTAGTTTTTGTTATCTTTGCTCACTTTGTAATTTAAAAAAAGAAGAAACGGTCTTTCACTTTATTACAGAATGTCCTATTTTAAAGAGTATCAGGAAAAAATTGTTGGGAAGAGATTCGTTAAATGAATTGGAATATTTTAATTTATTGAATGGGGGCGATTGGCTTAACCTGGGAAAGTATTTAAAAACGGCTTAGGGGCACAGGTGGGAGCTCACTCAGAAATTCAATTACTAAAAATTTTAAAGTGCTGAAAAAAATAAAGAATAAACTGTTAGCCTTTTTATGAACGTAAATTATAAATTCCTTGTTCAGATACATAAGATGCAATTTTGGACTCATTGTTACCGTTTTGTTTTTCTATTAGTGGTATTTTATTGTTTATTCTGTTACAATGGTATGTAGGGTAGTAAAATTAAAGCCACTATCACTGTTTCGGTTAGTGCCAACCAAACAAGACGGTCTTTTGACCATTGTTTTATAGTGCTATGTTGTGGTTATGCAGGAGCAAAAGTAAGTAATTTAAGTTTAGTCATCAATCACAATAAGAGTCTGTATGTTTTTCTTTGTAAAACTTTGTAAAAAAATAATAAAGCATTTTTTCATCTTCTTTTTTTTGTTATCTCTGGATTAACCGTTGTATTAAAACATGAATTTTTATTCTAATATTTAATAGTAAATAAATAAATCAACTCTTATATTAAGTATAACAATTTCCAAGGGGAACCAAAATACACGGGTTATTACATTGCGCGTTGATACAGAAGAACAAGAAACGATAAAACTTCATTCAAGAGATAACAATCTTTCTCAAATAAAACCACTTAGAACTCGAAGAGACAAATGTTTTTAACAAGTCTTTAGCCCAGACAAGTAGGGGGCGTAACGAGCTAAAAATACGGACCAGAGGACCATTAAAATCCGACACTCTCGATCGAGACGCCCGCCGAACGGGTTGAGGGAACGTTTGTTATTTAATTGGGAAGATTCCTACACTTGTACGGTGCTCATAATCGCAAATACTTGGCGGGACCTCTTAATTGGTGCGCAGCTTCGGAATTTTTCGGGGAGGGGCCCCTGTTAAGCGTTCCCTCTCTTTCAAAGTGACTTTTAATAAGGGCCCATTGAGTGAAAGGGTGTATTGGGTGGTTATTTTCTCTCCCCTTTACCAGGAATGTCATTTCCTCTCTTCATTATCAGAAGTCTGTATAGCGACAGATGTCGACTGGTATTTATTTTGAAGGTTTTGGAGTGAGTTTTGGGGATTTATTTTTATGCAAAATGGAAAGAAAAGGAGAATTATGTATACATTTTACTGTCACTAATTGCGTAATTTTACGTAAGGTCTAGGCTTATTACTGCATTTTTTAAATATGGTTCAATTAATTTGGTTTAAACCTTAGATAATTTTAAAAGTTGCGAGGCCTTAAACAACTTGTTTATTTAACAGATATAATTAAATTCTCTTTACAGTATTAAGGGAATATTAATATTGAAATATGTAAAATGAACCTAAGCTTGTACATTTGTCTGTAATATAAACAATGTTGTAAATTTAAATTAATAAAATATTACCTTATACAATTAGGCTTAAGAACAATTGGATAATTTTCTGGTGATTTTAATAATGCCTCAGGAAAATTAGGATTGAACTGAATATAGGCCTAATTAAGTTTGGATGTGTGTTAAACATCGACGATTAAAAAATTAATAAATTTAAAATTTATATTAAATCCCAATGTTTATTAAATGCCGTAATTTTTTAACCGAATAAATTCCCATAAATTTTTTGTAATATTCTTTATTATTTCGAATTAGGAAAAAATAGTTTTCCAAATCTAGTTCTACATCACTTTTGTAAACGTTTCAAATTAACATTCCTTTGAAAGACACCCCCCCACTCCTGTCAACCACTATCACCCCCCCCCCCCCACCAAGCCCCTGGCTCTCTCGGGACTTGGACTAATGACAGTTGAAATTTTAATCGCAGTTAGGACGTGCCATAATTGATAGCGCTTCCCCAGCGGCCGTCGGTGGTGTTGGTTTCAACGCCAGGTCTGGGGTTGTCACTGGTGTGTATGGGGCACGCGACAACCACCCCTTCCCCCCCAACCACCACGAGCCCCCCCCCCCACACCGCGTCAGGAATTAAGTGTTCTAGATCACTTTTGGTTACTGAGTGCCTGTCGTTGGGAAAATTAAGCTTAACAGGAAAGTTTGGAATTTAGTGTTGAGACGACACGGTTTTCTTGTTTGTCACCCAACAAAACTTGTATTTAAATGAATACTTTTGACAAGAATCTGTTACAAAGATATATTTTAGAGATGAGAATTTGAGTCAATATTTAAGTCAGTTTTATATTTACTTGTATCTTTTACTTTTTAATCCTCAATTAAAAATACAAAACTGCTGATAAAATGTAAAATAATCATTAATTAAAAATTAATTATTTAACAATATTTGTTTGTATTACTGTATCCAGGAAAACAAAAGTTAATAATAAGTATCGCCTTAATGAAATCCTAATACAGGTTTCCTTTGAAAAAATATTTATCATACCTACTAATACATATTTTGTGTGGCTAGAAGTAAACCGTAATTATTATGTACACAAATTATATGTCTAATTAAATATTTATTCAATAGTAACTTTGTACAGAATTTAAATTATATAGTAATAACATAACAAATTTGAAAATTATTTGAATATTTCTGCTAATAAGTAATGGTAAAAATCCACTATAAAATTGTTTAAAGCTAGTCCGCCATGCATTTTATTTCGATCCCTTCTTGTGCATTATTTAGTAAGTACCGGGTTAACCGATCCTTGTTCGTTGTTTTCAATTCACTTTTGTTATAGATAGTATCATGGCGATCATGCCTTGAAGTATACCACTGCTAAACCACTGTGCGCCATTCCCTTTTCACAGGTGACATCTGATTCAAACTAATGCTTAAAAGAAGCATTATTTTATTTTTGTTTACCTTTCGTTCTTTTTTCTTTGCCTTGATAGTAAACCAAGACCAATTAAAAAAACTACAATTTTAAACTTTGTTTTAGACAAAAACGATTTTCCTGATGTTGTGGCTGTTTTTAAACTTATTTTTAGATCGAAACTCTCTCAAATACAAAGTTTAATAAAAATCTATCCGCTAGATTTCGAGATCGTGGAAAATACATAACTTTAGACAATGCTTGTATTAAAGGATAAGATTTACAAAAAAAAGCTACCAAAAACCAATAAAATTTACTAAACCAATTATCAATTTAGTTCCCTCAATTTATTGCCAGTTAATTGAGGATTGAGGTAAGATATTACTAAAATAGACCCATTCTACAAAAACTACTTTTCTATTTATTTGCTCTTTTTAGAGAAAATACCAGTGAAGAAAATAAAGCGAGGTCTTATTTATTCATGAAAAGTGACGAAAAGGAATTCACATAACAAGCTGCTAAATGGGTGCACACAACCATTATGGCAATTAACGAAAGAAAAGTTAATAAACGCCATAATTTAATTAAGTCCGACGGTTTCTTATGTGGTTTAAAATAGTTATAATTTGCAGCCGTACAACGCTCAATGAATAAAAGACTACGCATGTGCCCCTCAGGAATTTGTTAACGACGCATGCCTGTTTTAATAACGATGAATTTTAAGTTAATTTTAAAAATGATGGTATTATTATGACGTGTATATATATTTTTTCTATCCAACCTTCGGTACTACCGTCATATATATTAGTAACCTTCCAACAGTGGAGATATTACGGTTATCTACTAATAATTCTGATGTAGATAAAATCCTGATTGAAATAGTGATCTAGTCGTACTCACTCGCTCGCGTAGCTACAGGAGTTTTTAATACTAGATTGATAATATTAATTAGTTCATGTGAGAACTGAATATAAATAACTTTGTTATTTTTTAAAACATTACTATAATTTTTGTAAAACCAACGCAACAACTGGTGATTTTATTAATAACATTTTAGTACAGTGTAAATTAATGGAAGTCATAAAATTTAACAACTAAAACAACTACGGACCATCCATTTATATGTGAAATATATTAAATGACATAATTGTTTAAATTTATTCAAAAGCTGATTCTAATGTAGATTTTTAAAATTTTGCATAGAATTATTGTTAAGAGTCTGTAGTACCTCTACCATCTTGATTTTTAGTCCCATAAGAATAATGTTAATTATAGGTGTCTTTAAAACACTTTATCTTGATAATCTTGCATGGATTCGCATGAAACGAATACGTTCATAATAATGGTATGCCACTTCGTGTGACGTGGATAAATTTTTTAATAAACCTCCTAAAAATGGTTTAACATGGTTTAAAAATGGTGATGATATACATTGTTTTAATTCATTATTCTCGTGGATAATTTTTTAAATTAATTTTCAATCACGTCATATGAAAGACACTATATGGTAAGATTTAAAATGACATCAAGATCGTAATTTTCAGACGAAAAACAGACTCACAGTAATGTTGCAAATTGATCCAACGGGACAAAACGCCGAAATGGCGTAGGTACTGCAGACTCTTAATACGCTATTTTTTTATACATGGATCAAATCTTAAACTTAAATATATATTAGACTTAATAAAATTTTAATTAAATTGAAATTTCCTACGTGATTCCACAAGACGGGATCACTAAATATTCAGGAGGATAATTTTATCTTCTAAAAAATACATTGTTTTATTATGAATTCATCTTCCAAACTCTAAAACATTAAAAAACCTTGTTCAATTATTTGCATGAAATGATCAAAAAAGTTTTATTTTACAAAAAAAGGTCCAAATACTAAAACTTATAATATTTTGTTTTTAAAGTATTAGCCCACAACTGAACTGGTCACATTATAATGTCGGTGGGCACATCAAAGAAGGCGTCAACATGACGGGGATGGACTGTGACAGCCGTGGAAATAGCATCAGTTCGCCTCGACACCCTACATGATCAATATTTCCCATTTCCAACCCCCAAAGACAAACCAAAGGGCTAATGAAGGGCATGTGTCAGCTCCGGGGGTGTTAAAAACTAGGAGAACCAGAAAATAAAATTTGTGCCAAGAGAGCGGGTACGGGAAGCCCCCAGGGGCTAGGGCAAAGCGCAATCCCCCACCATCGGGGCGGCGCGTTTTAAATTTAACGCCTTCAAAGGAGGGTGTCCTTATCTCCTTTGGCATCGGGGTTGATGAAGATAGGGGTGCGCTCGTGGACAACTTAATTTGAAATTATGTCAAAATATGGTCATAAAACAAAGATAACCCTGCCCTTTTCGGCCGTACATGCGCATGGGTTGAATTGAATTTATTAATTGCTTAATTGATGGCTGTATAGATAATGTAATGGTTCCGGTGGTCGTTAAGGAAGGGATGCGAGCCTTCTTGATTGTCTCATTTGTTGCCGGGTGTTCGCCTATAATAGATAATATAGTGGGGTATTGATAAGGGAAGCTTTTAATTTAAGTTTTAATTGATGTCTCTCTACGTTATGGTTGGTTCCGAAATTTGGTGAAAGTGAAACCAGTTTCTGGAATTATCGGGTTTGAAGAGATTCACCAAAAAAAGCACAAATCTTCCTAACAAATAACCCTTCCATACACATTTATGGAACAAAATTAAAGACATTTTCTTGGCATCTACTTTTAAATCTTACACTTTTGTCCCAACTGCCTTTGATGATAAATAAATTAAATTTAAATGAAAAGCTATTTTTAATAATCTACCTATTTTACAGTTTATAGTCAATTTTCTCCCAAGTTGATATAGGGTATGATGGGTGTCTTGCTAGCCTAACGGTTAGCGGCTTGGACTTCAGTTCAAGAGGTCACAGGTTCGATTCCTGCTGGAATGCCCAATGATTTTGAGGGGTTTGGACCGCTTTCCCTAAAAGCATTTGTGTGCAATATTAACAAAAAAAATACTGGTGTTGAAAAAAATAAAAAATAACAAAAAAAGATAGGGAGGTCTATATTGGTTGAGATGACGATGTAAAATTGACAATGGATAGAATTATAAACAAGTGCTGAAAAGTAAAACTACTTATTTAGAGCTAATTATCTTATTTCATTTTCTCCAACACTTTCCATCAGTCATTAAATAAAAAACTAAACAACTGAAATCTATGCAATTTTCTGCTCTCTGTTCAGTTTAAAGCGCTATTAAAATATTTATTGGCACATATCTTTAACCTGATTAAACTTATTACAACAAAAAATAATATTCATTCCATCAGTATATTTAGCAGTCAGCACCTGGAGCAGACACAACTAGGCTGGGCACCGCCGTACTCGAAGCACGTGGTTCTAATCACTCCACAGAGTATAAATTAACCGAGTTGAACATAGTACACAGAGCAATACCAGCCAGTGTGAATAAAACATGCAGCGAAGCAGATATCATCTCTCTGAAGAATTATGTTATCTGATTGACAAATGGCTGTCGTCGAGCGGCGCGATCAACTCTTGGGCTTGTGCCAATCATTCATTTCTTGCTGCGCTGTTCATATTTGTTTGAACAGCAGGCCATAAAGGAGTCTGGCTTTGTATTTTCACTCTTGTAAGAGAAGAAAGAGATATCGTTTTTATGATAGGCATGTTCATTACGTTTATTTTACTACAACATTAATTTGTTATAAGCTTTTCGCCCTTAAAAGTTAATTTAAAAAAACCATTGTAATGTTTAATGAAGATTTTAGTTTTATTTTACAATCACAAGCTTTAGAAAATGCCACTAATTTAATTGCTGTCATATTGCTTTTATTAAGCAAGAAAGTTCTATAATAAGGTGGTACAGTCACTATATATAATTTTATTCCAAAATAACACTTCCTCAATTTAGAGGTTTCCCATAGTGGACAAAGAATCATGGTACACAAATAAAAAGAAGAGTAGGTTACAGAAAATTTAGAAATTAATATCGTTAGATGGCATAAATATGTTTTATTTTTTATTTTTATTTTTTTTATGGAACACTGAAATGCACTTAATGACAGTTATTTTAAAATATTTTTTGGAATTTTAAACTTTTTCATTAATTCTGCGGCTTGTTTGGTTATTAAGCCTCTAGCTCCAATCATTACTCCTACCCCTTCAATAATCTATATAGGTTACATTTTTTTGTAATAGTTTGTGGTAGGAATATAAATTAATTTTTTTTCTTCATTTATTTCTTCGGGTTGCCCGAGGTGGGACTCAAACCGAATTGTAAGATCGATGATGGTGCCAGTTCTTGTCAATTTATTAATCGCTATTATGTCGATCCTTCTCGTCCCACCACTCTCTGCGACTCCGCTGACCTCTTCATAAACCTCCAACTTCTGCTTTCGGAGTTCTTCAGCAAAAGAAGTGATTGAAGTGATAAGTATGAGGTAGAAAGTACTTTTAGTTGTCAGGAAGCAACCAGTTTCCAAAACAATTTTGTCTTCAGATTTCCTCAACATCATTAATTTGTGCAGTAAACTGTTATATACTTAATCCATCCAATCAATTAGCCTCTTGTATACAGTGGTGTTCTATAGCGGTTGATGAAATAGCGGGTGATTCCAAACAAGATTATGTGAGAGCGGGTGAATCCAAAGTAGTTGATGCGAAGGCAGTCGAGACCAAGGTGGTTGAGATTGATCTTGTAGTTACATTCCAAATCGCTATAAATCTTCTGCAGACAGACGTCTCCCTTTTGAGGTAATCCATGACACTTAAGGTATTATGCCAATCTTTTCAGTTTTATATCAGTTTGTTTTTATTCTTTGACCAGTTACAATAACAAGGAAAAAGTTATAAATAGGATCAATGGAAAGAAGAAGAGTTTACAATAATAACTGGCCGAGAAAAATATCTCTAGAATCCTGAAAAAAGTGAATTACAAGGTGTAGGCTAGTAAGTGAACTTTTAAAATTTCACATTTTCCAAAAATGAATACAGAGAACATATAATACACCTTTTAATATATATAATCACCACCATCATCCACATTACTCCTTGTCAAGCCGTTTGTCATTTCAGCTGCTACAAGACTGCCGGAGTCATCGACCAGACCCGCTGAAGAACTAGAGAAGTCAAGTCGGAATCCAGAGACGCGCCGCGACGCGAGACCAGCTCCGGTTTTTGCTTCGCTCTGCGACATCCATGCTTTAATTGCTGATCTGTCCTTAGCCACTTCCGGAACGACTTGTCCGCCAGGAGACGGACAGACTGGTGGACAGGCAGGCGGACACTCGCCAGGTAATTGCTGTGTATTTGGAAAATTGTGTAATGACGGAGCCTGTTGCGCAGAACATGACGATGGAAACGGCAAAACTAATTAACATAGCAAACTCTTCTTTAATTTTGTGTATTGTTGATAACAGGACCTATTAAATTTATCTTGCAGGAATCTGCAAATATTGAACTTGGTCAAGGAACAAAACGATGCTTTGAATTTGCGATTTCTCGGCGATTACAGGCAAGACACCAACACAAGACATCGAGAGCTCTCACAAATTTGGCAGGATGGATCCTCTATGAGATGAAGAGTATCTTTCTAGCCTGGCAAATAGCGTCTTGGACTTTAGCTCAAGTGGTTACTGATTTGACTCCGGGATGTCAACAAACCTTGAGTGGTTAAGCTTTCCCTACGGTTAACCCCCGTTTGATATACCCGCTTAACAAACTTCGGCTGGCGTTGATACTTAAAAAAGACAAAGATTGCACCACAAAAATTCTTTGGCGTGCTACTAGACTGCTTGGCCGTGACTAAATCTTGCAGTAGCCATGACATCCAACACGTTTTTATAAAGGAGTTGAGTTCTCCCCACGGGCGATATCAGTACCTGTAGAGATAGTTTCTGGATTGCACCATGTTAAAAACCTTCCGCTAAGGACTGCTCCGGAATTCAAGTAGTTTGGGCTGTGGTGTGAACTACAGTACGTGAATCGCCCTGAATATAGAAGACTGTAATGTCTACGAAACGTCGGTGAACCCCATCGACTCCGAAACACGGTGCCATCCAGAAGTCATCTCAATGTGTACTTTTTATATTTTAACATTGAAAACAACTGCATTGAACCATTAAACCCTCTAGTAGTGGCAAAGTAGGGCTGCTGGCTCAGGTCAATGACCCCTGAGGAATGCTGACGTCACCAAGGTCACTGACGTCACGAATGACGTCATCGGTGACGTCATCGATGACGTCATATCTATGACGTCATAGGTATGACGTAATAGAAATGACGTCATGACGACGTCATCACCGCTGACGTCACCATAATGACGTCATTGACGTAATTAAGGTCAAGGTCACGCGGAAAGACAAAAAAATTTTTCTTTGCACTCTTGTGGTTTCTAGTATTCGGCTGTGGAGTGAAAATCCACGAGAAACCACAAAAGTGCAAAGAAAAATTTATTTTTCCAGCGACCAGACCGAAAAACCTACCAAATGTGACGTAAGGCATTCCTCAGAGGCCATTGACCTGAACCCCAGCAACCCCACTCTTAAAACTAAAAAAATAAATAATTTTTATTTCCACTTACCCACTGGAGAAACCCGAAGCCCAACTGGAAACAAAATTGCGAACAGCCGACGGTGGTGGTGACATCACCGTGCGGGAGCCGGACGCCGACTGACTGGACAGCACCGCGCCGTCCGGGTACCAGACCGCGTGGTGGGGGTAAAGTGGTCAGATGCGAAAAAATAAAAAAATTATTTTTTTTCCAACAACTCATCCGAGTTTGTTCTTTTGCTGGACCTCCGTTACTTGGAGTGGAAATATTTGTTAAGAAAATAAATTTTTTTATTAATTTCTAAGTGACCTTGACACTTAGTCTGGAATTGGAGTCACCAGCGTTATTTTACTGGCAAAAGTTAGCTCGTCTAAAAGTTTTTGAAACATTTTATCATCCATAGTGATCTTGGTGTCCCTTGAGTAAAATTTTGGATTATTCCTAAGGCAGCGTTTCATTTTTGTCAAAGTGGAAGTCTTGGACACCCTAACAGAATTATTTTGCTTTGCCAGCAAAAATTTTACTCTTAATAATTTTTCTCGCAAAGTTTCAGCCATAGCTGTGTCTCACAGTAAGGTTAGTATAAAACTGAAAAACTCAGTCAATTGTAGCACCTAAGCTGGAAGTAGTGGGGGAACAGGGCTGTAGTGGTGGGGGTAATGCGGTCTGGTGTTGCTATGTTTAGAAACAGTTTGCTGCGAACTGTCCAAGTATTAACACGTACTGTGTAGAAAAAATAACAGCGAGACTAGTATAAAATTTAAGTTCGAGAAAATACTTATTGTTAGGTTAATAAAGAGGTAGAGCTAAATGAAAAAAAAATTATTGTACAAGATGTGCATGGTTCAATTTTGCAGCTAAGTTCAAAATCCACCAGTGTGGAACAAAATTTAATCATGAGGTTAAAATATTTAAACTCATCTGCGAAAATATTAGGAGGCTTGTAGAGCTAAATAAAAATTAATTTTGTAGCAAACAGGTAGCGATATATTTTTGCCAAGTTATATAATAAGAGGGAATGATGTAAAAATTGAAATTTTACTCACAGAAAGTCTGGTAGCGTTAAGGCGCAGCGTATACCATGCGTCGTGGGAGAAGGCTGCCGAGTAACTGACTTGTTTTTAGAGGCAAGACGGCAGACATGGGTTGGTTATATAAGTGTTATGTAATCCGCAAGCGATACCGGAGACAAAATTAAATTTGTTCCCAACCAACACTGACTGTAGGCTGAGCTGAGAGAGACAAAATAAAATGAAATGAAATATTATTCTATACTGCAACTGTCTTGGACCGAAAATATTCTAAGTCCCAAGACCCCTCCCCCTCCCCCCCCCCCCCCCGGCTCCGGACGAAAAGTGCGCCCCCCCCCCCCCGGGCGAGGAGGAGGTGGCATAGCCCGAGGCGTTGCCATACCTTGACACGTGTTGCATAATGAGATCCGGTTAGTAATGTATTCAGGTGTGGCTCTTGGAGATTGTCCAATGCCGCAAACAAGTACGTGTCGAGGTCTGCCTGTTTACGTAACCAGGTCCGGTTCCCCCACTCCTGACCGGCTCAGCTTCGGTTCTCTGAGGCTTAGCTTCCTCGCAGTTGCTTTCAAACACTTCAGCTGAGTGGTTGAAGCTCTGCCCTACAGGATTCGCAATGTAATGTTGGCGCCGCATTATATTGGGAATTCTTTTCTAGTCTAAGGCATGGCATGTGTAGTGTTAGGAAATAATTTTATTTTGTGCTTGCTGCTTGGTGCTCGGTGTTGGTTGTGATTTAGTGAAAGTGTTGTGCAGTGAAAAATATTTGTGTGTGCTAATATTTCCACAGGTTGGTGTTAGTCTAAGTCTTGTGTTTAGAAAAATAATTCTTTGTATTAATCTTCCACAGGTTGTCCCTAAAATTAGTTTTTATAAATTTTTGGCTTCCTTAGCCTATGTAAATAGTTATACTGTTAGGTTTGAGGCTTTGAAGCCTCCGTAAAATTAAATTTTTTTTTCGAGGCTTAGCATGCCTCAAGAATTATTTTTTACCAACAATAGTATGACACTTAACGAGCCTGGGGGTTGGCCCCTGGGGATCCACCGTTAGGCCTTGTGCCAGCGGCGCTGCTGGACCTCATCACTCGTCACTGGCAACATACGGGTGGTTGGCATCCTTCAGCACGAAGTGTCGGCCCTGACACTGACCGGTACATTAGGCTTTATGTCAGTGCATTGCATTAGGCTTTATGTCAGTGTACTGGTTAAGATGGGGCCCAGGTCATGATTAGCATGACCTTATGATTCCCATTGGGAACCAAAATTATTTAGCATGTTTCCCTTGTGGAAACTCAAAATTAAGTAAAAATTTCTTATTTTTTGTAACATGAATCCCCCTATGTTTAAGTTTTGTGTTGTAAAATATTTCTTTGTACTAATCTTCCACAGGTTGTCCCTAAGAAAAAATATTTTCTAAATTCGTATATTGGAGGATTAGCCTCTGTAAATTGGCAGTTAAAGTGTTAGGTTTGAGGCTTAGAAGCCTCCGTAAAATAATTTCTTTTGGAGGCTTAGCATGCCTCAATAATTATTTTTTAACAACAGTAGTATGGTGCTTAACGAGCCTGGGGGTAGGCCCCTGGGGATCCACCCTTAGGTTTTCGGACCAAGGGCGCTGCTGGGCCTCATCACTCGTCACTGGAAACATACGGGTGGTTGGCATCCTTCAGCACGAAGCACCGGGTCCTGACACTGTCCGGTACGTTAGGCTTTATGTCAGTTTATCGGTTAAGATGGGGCCCAGGTCATGATTAGCATGACCTTATGATTCCCGTTAGGGGAACCAAAATTATTGTAGCATGTTTCCCTTATGGAAACTCAAAATTAAGTAAAATTATTTTTTTATTTTTCACCTCCCCCTAAGTTGTGAGATTCCCCCGAGGCCTTTGACCGCCGGCGGTCTTAGGCCTGGGGGAATTTCTTTTTAATTCTTGGATGACCTTGACCTATATTTGTGTGTGAATAAAAAAATAAAATAATTTTTGTTCCACATGTAGTCACAGTCAGCCAACACTTGGCGGATTTTTGCCAAAGTCCTGAGAGCTCGCAGGACTTAGAGCGATATGCGTTAAAGTGTTGGTTGTCTGGGCAGTGGTAAAATATTTTATTTGATATTCACACATAAGTAAGGGTAGCAGCCATCCAAGAGTTAAAGTCCTAGGGGTAGGTGACCCCCCCCCCCCCCCGAATTTTTTTTTTTTTTGGATTTTGACCTTGACCAAAAATTTTTTGCTCCGGACAAAAACTGCGCCCCCCCCCCAAATTTTTTTTTTTTTTTGATTTTGACCTTGACCAAAAATTTTTTGCTCCGGACGAAAACTGCGCCCCCCCCCCCAAAAATTTTTTTTTTTTAATTTTTTGACCTTGACCAAAGATTTTTTGCTCCGGACGAAAACTGCGGCCCCTGGGGGGGGGGGGGAAGGGGAGGGGGAGGTGCCAAGCCAGTAGTGTGAAATTGTTACTTCCAGTACAAGTTAAAATAGTAGTGGTAAATTGTTACCACAAACACAAATTTGTGTCTTCAAACTTCTAATTTAACTTAACCCATTTAAATGTTGCTACTTAAAGGTAGCACCGTTTTGGTGCTACCTTTCATGTACTATTTTCTACATGTCCAATTTTGCTTTATGTTTTTTAAACAACACTTTAAATTACCGGTTTAATGTAAAACTATAAAATATGTTTATATATATATGAATTATTAACAAAACCTAAGTTTTAACATTAAATGTCATTAGGAAACTTCTAATTGAGATTAAGCCATTTAAATGTTGCTACTTTTAGGTAGCACCGTTTTGGTGCTACCTATGGTGTACTATTTTTACATGTCCAATTTTTCCTCTAGGCTTTTAAACAACACTTTTAACTACTGCTACCAGTCTACCACTGAGGTATTTATGAAGCGAGTTTGGTCCATCTTTTTTTATTTCTAGTTGCTAAGGTGTTTAGGAATGAAAGGTTAGAATTACTTTTAAGGTGAAAAGAAGCACATGGTGCGAACAGAAAGTTCACTATTGTTTTAAAATTAATGGGCATTAGAAAACTTCTAATTGAGCTTAACCCATTTAAATGTTGCTACTTTAAGGTAGCACCGTTTTGGTGCTACCTTTGGTGTACTATTTTTACATGTCACAAAATATATGGGCCTCTGCTTGACGCAGAGACAGGTACTTGACCCCGTTTCTACCCATCATTAAGTGTACTGAGACTTTAGGTTTTTAAACAACACTTTTAACTACTGGTTTAATGTAAAACTACGAAATATGTTTATATACATGAAATCTTAATAAAACCTTAGTTTTAAAATTAAAGGTAATTTGTAAACTTCTAATTGAGCTTAAACCATTTAAATGTTGCGAATTAAAGGTAGCACCATTTTGGTGCTACCTTTGGTGTACCAATTTTTGCTTTAGGTTTTTAAACATCACTTTTAACTACCGGTTTAATGTAAAACTACGAAATATGTGTGTATATATATATATATATATATATATATATATATATATATATGAATTCTTAACCAAACCTTAGTTTTAACATTAAACCGTATTTGGAAACTTTTAATTGCTGACTCAGAGACAAGTACTTGGCCCCGTTCCTGTCCATCATTAAGTGTACTTAGGCTTTACATTTTTAAACAAGACTTTTAACTACTGGTTTAATGTAAAACTACAAAATACGTTTATATACATGATAACTTAACAAACCTTAGTTTTCAACATTAAAGGTAATTTGGAAACTTCCAATTGGGCTTAACCTATTTAAATGTTGCTTAACCTATTTAAATGATGCTACTTAAAGGTAGCACCGTTTTGGTGCTACCTTTGGTGTACTATTTTCTACATGTGCAATTTTGCTTTAGGTTTTTAAACAACATTTTTAACTACTGGTTTAATGTAAAACGATAAAATATGTTTATATACATGATAACTCAACAAAACCTTAGTTTTAACATTGAAGGTAATTTACTTGGGAACTTTTAATTGAACTTAGAGCATTTGAATGTTGCTAATTAAAGGTAGCACCGTTTTGGTGCTACCTTTGGTATACTATTTCTTCCTTGTCAAATTTGCTTAAAGTTTTTAAACAACACTTTTAACTACGGGTTTAATGTTCAAGTACAAAATAACACTTTTAACTACAGGTTTAATGTTAAAGCACAAAACATGTTTATATATGAGCTTCTGCTGACTCAGAGACAAGTACTTGGCACCGTTCCTGTCAATCATTAAGTGTATTGAGGCTTTACGTTTTTAAACAAGACTTTTAACTACTAGTTTAATGTAAAACAATGAAATATGTTTATATATGAGCCTATTCTTGACACAGAGACAGGTATTTGGTTTTGTTCCTGTCCCTAATTAAGTGTACTGAGGCTGTAGGTTTTTAAAAAACACTTTTAACTTCTGGTTTAATGTAAAACTACGAAATATGTTTATATACATGAAATCTTAACAAAACCTTAGTTTTAAAATTAAAGGTAATTTGGAAACTTCTAATTGAGCTTAAACCATTTAATTGTTGCGAATTAAAGGTAGCACCGTTTTGGTGCTACCTTTGGTGTACTATTTTTACATGTCCAATTTTGCTTTAGGGTTTTAAACATCACTTTTAACTACCAGTTTAATGTAAAACTACGAAATATGTTTATATATATATATATATATATATATATATATATGAATTCTTAACCAAACCTTAGTTTTAACACTAAACCGTATTTGGAAACTTCTAATTGCTGACTCAGAGACAAGTACTTGGCCCCGTTCCTGTCCATCATTAAGTGTACTTAGGCTTTACGTTTTTAAACAAGACTTTTAACTACTGGTTTAATGTAAAACTACAAAATACGTTTATATACAAGATAACTTAACAAAACCTTAGTTTTCAACATTAAAGGTAATTTGGAAACTTCTAATTGGGCTTAACCTATTTAAATGTTGCTTAACCTATTTAAATGATGCTACTTAAAGGTAGCACCGTTTTGGTGCTACCTTTGGTGTACTATTTAATAGCATTTTTATGTGTAAAGTTTAACATAATTAGTTTTGTATTTGATTTTATTATTGTTTGGAACACTTGTTATGTGTTTTAGTTAAGCAAGTATTATTTTGGTATAAAAAATAATAATAACCTTTAGCACATGTATGTAAAGCTAATTTTTTAAGTTCAATTTATTAAATAAAAAATGAATGTGGCATTAATGTAAAATATATTAAAAAATCAGTTTAAATAAAAATCTACAGGAAATTGTCAACAAATTTAAAATGTATCATATTACTGTTAAATGTGCAGTATTTCCCTTCATTTTGCATGCCCAGTTGCGCTTCATCATTTATGAAAGTGGTTTGTTGAGTGTGCCCTTATTATTGACATCCGCAAAAAAAAATTGTTTAAATTTAACATACAATTGTGTATGAGCAGTAGTACTTGTCTACTGCGCATGCGCAGAAGGTTTCCACCACTCTTCGTCGGGTATATAAGCAGGTCGGTTAACCATGCATTTCATTGTTTGGCGAACTTTTGCCAAGTGAACATCTTATTGACAACTTCGGTTATTCCGGATATTTAAAAGGTGTATGCTATTTTTTGTTACATTTGACTTTAATATGTCTGAACTGCAGTGTTACATGTTTGATAGTAAACATGTAGCTGTATTATTTGATCGTGAAAACAATCCATGGTTTAAGGCTAATGATGTATCAGAAATTCTAGAATATAAAAGACCGCGAAAAGCAATAAATGATCTAGTTAAGGAAAAATATAAAAAGTTATGTAAAGATATTGATGGAAACAGTTTAGTGCTACCCTCTAACTTTCAAAAAGGTACCGTATTCATCAATGAACCAGGTTTATATTCCTTAATTTTATCGTCTAAGATGAAATTAGCTAAGCGCTTTCAAGATTGGGTGTTTGAAGAAATACTACCATCAATTCGCAAGTATGGAGAGTATAAACTAAAAAGAGAAAACCTTAAGTTGACTCACTCCTGCTGATTACCTTCAGATGAATTTTAAAAGCTAGATAGTAAACAAAAATAGATCTCCGTCACTTCATAATAAGCATTTACATACTGTAGGTGAGATTTACTCATACAGAATCATAAAACGCGCAATTTGCACACGGGCCACCTCGTAATATAATAAAAATATAAAACACATTAACTTTTAACTAATTTACCAATAGGGAATACGCTATTACGGTATTAGTCAAGACCTAAGCCTGGGACCATGATACTTTTTCATTTTGAGATCTCTAGAAGCCAAAAAACACCGTTTGTTCAATTTGATATATATATGTATGTGTCCATAAACACGATAACTTTTGAACGGAACCTCTGATTTTGATGAAATTTGGTACAGGGGTGTAAGCCAATATCTACTTAATTTAGTTCGCGAACCATAATGATCGGATTATGGGAACGAGGTTTATGGGGTTTCTAAAGGGTTAAAATTGGGTTTTTGGCATTTTTGAACCTCAATTTTTTAAACTTCATGGCTTTTAACTAAAACCATTGAAAAGAGCTTAAAACAACAAACAATTTAGTATTTGGAATTTTTACCTAACTTAAATGGTTATTCAGAAAATCCAAACACTATGTTTTCCATGTTATTCTTATGGGAAATCAACAAAACCTTCTATCTTGCTTATTTATTGAAATATCTTGATAAACTTGGTATGTACATTAATTAGGAAGCGTTTAACTTATATCTGCTTATAAAACGCATATGGCGGCAAACCTACGTACTCACCTCTATGGGTTTTATGGAAAAACTAAAAAAAAACACTACAACCTGATAAAATTTGGTATGTACATTCACTAGGTAGGGTTTAACTTATATTTATCAACGAAACCCATATGGAGGCAAACCTACATACTTTAAACCCCCATGGATTTTATGAGAAAATAGAAAATATACCAAAATTCCATTGGAAAGTTGCTGAGTAAGCAGGTCTGCTGCGATGGGGGTATTATATTTATAGTTACATTAAGGTAGCATTATTTTGATGCCACCTTTACATAAAATATATTAATTCAATTATCTTATTGTTTTATTTTGTATTTACATTAAATTTAGTCTACATGTGGGAATTGAGACACCAATTTTTGATTGTTTTATTGTGTATTTACATTAAATTTAGTCTACATGTGGGAATTGAGACACCAATTTTTGGAAAATGAATGCATATAATCATGGGATATAGTCTTTATTCTGTAAACCCGGCTTACCCCTTAATCGTTTCCCCTTTAAATTTTCATTTTATTAAATTTAAAGTGGAAACACTTCTTTTTAGAAACAAATTTGTGCTATTATCATTCACTTTTCTTTGTTTAAATTAAATGTAGTCCTTTTTACTCTACTTATAAAGCAGAAAAGATAATATTTCTGGAACTTAAATCATATAGTTTTGAAACTTGAAACATTATTCCGAACATACAATTTAACTCTCCGATTGTAAATATAAGATGAGAAAAGCTAAAATTTCTATATTTATAGTTATAGTTATAGGCATTTAGTCAAATGTCTATAACTCGATAATGGATTGACGGATTAGGACAAGCGATACATCATTGAAAAAGGTCTATGTAAGACGAACATTTAAGTAAAAGAAGAATTTGGTTATTTTCAATTTGGTTCATTTTCCAAAAATTGGTGTCTCAATTCCCACATGTAGACTAAATTTAATGTAAATACACAATAAAACAATCAAAAATTGGTGTCTCAATTCCCACATGTAGACTAAATTTAATGTAAATACAAAATAAAACAATAAGATAATTGAATTAATATATTTTATGTAAAGGTGGCATCAAAATAATGCTACCTTAATGTAACTATAAATATAATACCCCCATCGCAGCAGACCTGCTTACTCAGCAACTTTCCAATGGAATTTTGGTATATTTTCTATTTTCTCATAAAATCCATGGGGGTTTAAAGTATGTAGGTTTGCCTCCATATGGGTTTCGTTGATAAATATAAGTTAAACCCTACCTAGTGAATGTACATACCAAATTTTATCAGGTTGTGGTGTTTTTTTTTAGTTTTTCCATAAAACCCATAGAGGTGAGTACGTAGGTTTGCCGCCATATGCGTTTTATAAGCAGATATAAGTTAAACGCTTCCTAATTAATGTACATACCAAGTTTATCAAGATATTTCAATAAATAAGCAAGATAGAAGGTTTTGTTGATTTCCCATAAGAATAACATGGAAAACATAGTGTTTGGATTTTCTGAATAACCATTTAAGTTAGGTAAAAATTCCAAATACTAAATTGTTTGTTGTTTTAAGCTCTTTTCAATGGTTTTAGTTAAAAGTCATGAAGTTTAAAAAATTGAGGTTCAAAAATGCCAAAAACCCAATTTTAACCCTTTAGAAACCCCATAAACCTCGTTCCCATAATCCGATCATTATGGTTCGCGAACTAAATTAAGTAGATATTGGCTTACACCCCTGTACCAAATTTCATCAAAATCAGAGGTTCCGTTCAAAAGTTATCGTGTTTATGGACACATACATATATATATCAAATTGAACAAACGGTGTTTTTTGGCTTCTAGAGATCTCAAAATGAAAAAGTATCATGGTCCCAGGCTTAGGTCTTGACTAATACCGTAATAGCGTATTCCCTATTGGTAAATTAGTTAAAAGTTAATGTGTTTTATATTTTTATTATATTACGAGGTGGCCCGTGTGCAAATTGCGCGTTTTATGATTCTGTATGAGTAAATCTCACCTACAGTATGTAAATGCTTATTATGAAGTGACGGAGATCTATTTTTGTTTACTATCTAGCTTTTAAAATTCATCTGAAGGTAATCAGCTGTTAAATTACAATTCACATTAAAGAACTTGCAATAAAAGTTGGTCAACATTTTAAAGCGTCCTCTAGAAATAAATCAAAGGCCAGGGGGTCGAAGCCTGAAACAATATGACCTTTTTAATTATAATTCGTCACTGCGGTATATCCTAAGCTTTCAAATGACACCTCAATCTTAAAAATCGGTTCAGTAGGTCGAGAGAAAAAAGGGACGTGACAGACAAAACCCTTATAGAAATAAGAAGATAGATTTAAAAAATTAACAAGATTTATAATGAAAGGTTGAGCTGTATCTTGAAATAAAGACAATATGTCAGAGTTCTAAGCATTAAGGTTTAGAATGAATGGTTTTACCGTTATGTGTAGAATAAGGATGAATTCAATTTAGTTTATAAATTAATAAAACCATACTATATTATAATTTCTATAAATATTTCAAGGTAACACCAATATTTTGTGGCTACTTTTGTTTAATTTTTAAAAAAAGTATTAAGTTTTGAGCTTTTATCATTTTACATTAAAATTAAAATGACTAATTTGTTTCAGATTTTGTGTTTTTATACTTATTTATGCTGTAAAAAAGTCAGTCAAATTAATATTGAATAAATTTAATATATTTAATAATTAAATAATAAAATATAATTATAAATGTATGTAGCTATTTTATTAACATAATGGTAGCTCTAATTTAGTGCTACCTAAATATAGATCTTAAAACCCACATAATTATGAAGAAAAACTTATTGTTCTATAAACAAATTTTATGGTAACACTAATTTAATGCCATCTTTATTTTTTCTAGCTCTATTAATTAAAAAACTCATATTTTATACATACATTATATCGTTTTCATCTATTATTAGTAAAGCACGAGGTGTTTTTGCAGCAACAATTATAAATTGTATGCATTTAAAATGCTTTTAAATTTGTTTAATTTAAATAAATGTTATTATTGTATATATACCTATGAATGTATATTTTAAAAATACAAATAGATTAATTCATGTGGTTTTACAAGACATTGGTTGTACACCTCTTAGCGTTACCCAGAAAACACCACGAGGAGGTGGGTGTACGTCGTTTTCCACACATTCACACACACATTCACACACACACACACACACACACACACACACACACACACACACACACACACACACACACACACACACACACACACACACACACACACACATGGTTTACGGGTCTTTTAGTCAACCGCGCCAGTGACCTTCATTCACACCAGACTTTTCAAATGAGTAGCTAAAGTTAATACCTTAACTTCTCAATCTAATAAGTCCCACATTCATACATACATTCATACAGTTTATTATTCATTAAGAATAATTTTTACAATATTTACAAAATTATGGGGGGTCAGTATGTTATTCAAAGAACACTCGTAATGCATACCATAAGTATTCATAACCTCCTTAGCTTTATTAAAGATATTTATACTGTTTGGTACAGGATATCTTGTAAAACTTGGTACAAAACCATCTTCCTTTGCTCTTTTCAGTGCTCTTTTATATCGTCTCCTCTCTGTACGAATGCACTTGTACTCCATTACTCCATACTTTTCATAGTATGTGTCCTTTTCCAATACACAAAAGATATGTTTTAAATCCATATCATCAGGTATAACAGCAACTTTAGGTATTTGATCAATTAACGTTTCAATTAGTTTTTGATTATTTGACAACGCTTTACGTAAGGAGTGAGTCAACTTAAGGTTTTCTCTTTTTAGTTTATACTCTCCATACTTGCGAATTGATGGTAGTATTTCTTCAAACACCCAATCTTGAAAGCGCTTAGCTAATTTCATCTTAGACGATAAAATTAAGGAATATAAACCTGGTTCATTGATGAATACGGTACCTTTTTGAAAGTTAGAGGGTAGCACTAAACTGTTTCCATCAATATCTTTACATAACTTTTTATATTTTTCCTTAACTAGATCATTTATTGCTTTTCGCGGTCTTTTATATTCTAGAATTTCTGATACATCATTAGCCTTAAACCATGGATTGTTTTCACGATCAAATAATACAGCTACATGTTTACTATCAAACATGTAACACTGCAGTTCAGACATATTAAAGTCAAATGTAACAAAAAATAGCATACACCTTTTAAATATCCGGAATAACCGAAGTTGTCAATAAGATGTTCACTTGGCAAAAGTTCGCCAAACAATGAAATGCATGGTTAACCGACCTGCTTATATACCCGACGAAGAGTGGTGGAAACCTTCTGCGCATGCGCAGTAGACAAGTACTACTGCTCATACACAATTGTATGTTAAATTTAAACAATTTTTTTTTGCGGATGTCAATAATAAGGGCACACTCAACAAACCACTTTCATAAATGATGAAGCGCAACTGGGCATGCAAAATGAAGGGAAATACTGCACATTTAACAGTAATATGATACATTTTAAATTTGTTGACAATTTCCTGTAGATTTTTATTTAAACTGATTTTTTAATATATTTTACATTAATGCCACATTCATTTTTTATTTAATAAATTGAACTTAAAAAATTAGCTTTACATACATGTGCTAAAGGTTATTATTATTTTTTATACCAAAATAATACTTGCTTAACTAAAACACATAACAAGTGTTCCAAACAATAATAAAATCAAATACAAAACTAATTATGTTAAACTTTACACATAAAAATGCTATTAAATAGTACACCAAAGGTAGCACCAAAACGGTGCTACCTTTAAGTAGCATCATTTAAATAGGTTAAGCAACATTTAAATAGGTTAAGCCCAATTAGAAGTTTCCAAATTACCTTTAATGTTGAAAACTAAGGTTTTGTTAAGTTATCTTGTATATAAACGTATTTTGTAGTTTTACATTAAACCAGTAGTTAAAAGTCTTGTTTAAAAACGTAAAGCCTAAGTACACTTAATGATGGACAGGAACGGGGCCAAGTACTTGTCTCTGAGTCAGCAATTAGAAGTTTCCAAATACGGTTTAGTGTTAAAACTAAGGTTTGGTTAAGAATTCATATATATATATATATATATATATATATATATATAAACATATTTCGTAGTTTTACATTAAACTGGTAGTTAAAAGTGATGTTTAAAACCCTAAAGCAAAATTGGACATGTAAAAATAGTACACCAAAGGTAGCACCAAAACGGTGCTACCTTTAATTCGCAACAATTAAATGGTTTAAGCTCAATTAGAAGTTTCCAAATTACCTTTAATTTTAAAACTAAGGTTTTGTTAAGATTTCATGTATATAAACATATTTCGTAGTTTTACATTAAACCAGAAGTTAAAAGTGTTTTTTAAAAACCTACAGCCTCAGTACACTTAATTAGGGACAGGAACAAAACCAAATACCTGTCTCTGTGTCAAGAATAGGCTCATATATAAACATATTTCATTGTTTTACATTAAACTAGTAGTTAAAAGTCTTGTTTAAAAACGTAAAGCCTCAATACACTTAATGATTGACAGGAACGGTGCCAAGTACTTGTCTCTGAGTCAGCAGAAGCTCATATATAAACATGTTTTGTGCTTTAACATTAAACCTGTAGTTAAAAGTGTTATTTTGTACTTGAACATTAAACCCGTAGTTAAAAGTGTTGTTTAAAAACTTTAAGCAAATTTGACAAGGAAGAAATAGTATACCAAAGGTAGCACCAAAACGGTGCTACCTTTAATTAGCAACATTCAAATGCTCTAAGTTCAATTAAAAGTTCCCAAGTAAATTACCTTCAATGTTAAAACTAAGGTTTTGTTGAGTTATCATGTATATAAACATATTTTATCGTTTTACATTAAACCAGTAGTTAAAAATGTTGTTTAAAAACCTAAAGCAAAATTGCACATGTAGAAAATAGTACACCAAAGGTAGCACCAAAACGGTGCTACCTTTAAGTAGCATCATTTAAATAGGTTAAGCAACATTTAAATAGGTTAAGCCCAATTGGAAGTTTCCAAATTACCTTTAATGTTGAAAACTAAGGTTTGTTAAGTTATCATGTATATAAACGTATTTTGTAGTTTTACATTAAACCAGTAGTTAAAAGTCTTGTTTAAAAATGTAAAGCCTAAGTACACTTAATGATGGACAGGAACGGGGCCAAGTACTTGTCTCTGAGTCAGCAATTAAAAGTTTCCAAATACGGTTTAATGTAAAAACTAAGGTTTGGTTAAGAATTCATATATATATATATATATATATATATATATATATATATATATATATATATATATATATATATATATATATATATATATACACACATATTTCGTAGTTTTACATTAAACCGGTAGTTAAAAGTGATGTTTAAAAACCTAAAGCAAAAATTGGTACACCAAAGGTAGCACCAAAATGGTGCTACCTTTAATTCGCAACATTTAAATGGTTTAAGCTCAATTAGAAGTTTACAAATTACCTTTAATTTTAAAACTAAGGTTTTATTAAGATTTCATGTATATAAACATATTTCGTAGTTTTACATTAAACCAGTAGTTAAAAGTGTTGTTTAAAAACCTAAAGTCTCAGTACACTTAATGATGGGTAGAAACGGGGTCAAGTACCTGTCTCTGCGTCAAGCAGAGGCCCATATATTTTGTGACATGTAAAAATAGTACACCAAAGGTAGCACCAAAACGGTGCTACCTTAAAGTAGCAACATTTAAATGGGTTAAGCTCAATTAGAAGTTTTCTAATGCCCATTAATTTTAAAACAATAGTGAACTTTCTGTTCGCACCATGTGCTTCTTTTCACCTTAAAAGTAATTCTAACCTTTCATTCCTAAACACCTTAGCAACTAGAAATAAAAAAAGATGGACCAAACTCGCTTCATAAATACCTCAGTGGTAGACTGGTAGCAGTAGTTAAAAGTGTTGTTTAAAAGCCTAGAGGAAAAATTGGACATGTAAAAATAGTACACCATAGGTAGCACCAAAACGGTGCTACCTAAAAGTAGCAACATTTAAATGGCTTAATCTCAATTAGAAGTTTCCTAATGACATTTAATGTTAAAACTAAGGTTTTGTTAATAATTCATATATATATAAACATATTTTATAGTTTTACATTAAACCGGTAATTTAAAGTGTTGTTTAAAAAACATAAAGCAAAATTGGACATGTAGAAAATAGTACATGAAAGGTAGCACCAAAACGGTGCTACCTTTAAGTAGCAACATTTAAATGGGTTAAGTTAAATTAGAAGTTTGAAGACACAAATTTGTGTTTGTGGTAACAATTTACCACTACTATTTTAACTTGTACTGGAAGTAACAATTTCACACTACTGGCTTGGCACCTCCCCCTCCCCTTCCCCCCCCCCCCCAGGGGCCGCAGTTTTCGTCCGGAGCAAAAAATCTTTGGTCAAGGTCAAAAAATTAAAAAAAAAAATTTTGGGGGGGGGGCGCAGTTTTCGTCCGGAGCAAAAAATTTTTGGTCAAGGTCAAAATCAAAAAAAAAAAAAAATTTGGGGGGGGGGGCGCAGTTTTTGTCCGGAGCAAAAAATTTTTGGTCAAGGTCAAAATCCAAAAAAAAAAAATTTCGGGGGGGGGGGGGTCACCTACCCCTAGGACTTTAACTCTTGGATGGCTGCTACCCTTACTTATGTGTGAATATCAAATAAAATATTTTACCACTGCCCAGACAACCAACACTTTAACGCATATCGCTCTAAGTCCTGCGAGCTCTCAGGACTTTGGCAAAAATCCGCCAAGTGTTGGCTGACTGTGACTACATGTGGAACAAAAATTATTTTATTTTTTTATTCACACACAAATATAGGTCAAGGTCATCCAAGAATTAAAAAGAAATTCCCCCAGGCCTAAGACCGCCGGCGGTCAAAGGCCTCGGGGGAATCTCACAACTTAGGGGGAGGTGAAAAATAAAAAAATAATTTTACTTATTTTGAGTTTCCATAAGGGAAACATGCTACAATAATTTTGGTTCCCCTAACGGGAATCATAAGGTCATGCTAATCATGACCTGGGCCCCATCTTAACCGATAAACTGACATAAAGCCTAACGTACCGGACAGTGTCAGGACCCGGTGCTTCGTGCTGAAGGATGCCAACCACCCGTATGTTTCCAGTGACGAGTGATGAGGCCCAGCAGCGCCCTTGGTCCGAAAACCTAAGGGTGGATCCCCAGGGGCCTACCCCCAGGCTCGTTAAGCACCATACTACTGTTGTTAAAAAATAATTATTGAGGCATGCTAAGCCTCCAAAAGAAATTATTTTACGGAGGCTTCTAAGCCTCAAACCTAACACTTTAACTGCCAATTTACAGAGGCTAATCCTCCAATATACGAATTTAGAAAATATTTTTTCTTAGGGACAACCTGTGGAAGATTAGTACAAAGAAATATTTTACAACACAAAACTTAAACATAGGGGGATTCATGTTACAAAAAATAAGAAATTTTTACTTAATTTTGAGTTTCCACAAGGGAAACATGCTAAATAATTTTGGTTCCCAATGGGAATCATAAGGTCATGCTAATCATGACCTGGGCCCCATCTTAACCAGTACACTGACATAAAGCCTAATGCAATGCACTGACATAAAGCCTAATGTACCGGTCAGTGTCAGGGCCGACACTTCGTGCTGAAGGATGCCAACCACCCGTATGTTGCCAGTGACGAGTGATGAGGTCCAGCAGCGCCGCTGGCACAAGGCCTAACGGTGGATCCCCAGGGGCCAACCCCCAGGCTCGTTAAGTGTCATACTATTGTTGGTAAAAAATAATTCTTGAGGCATGCTAAGCCTCGAAAAAAAAATTTAATTTTACGGAGGCTTCAAAGCCTCAAACCTAACAGTATAACTATTTACATAGGCTAAGGAAGCCAAAAATTTATAAAAACTAATTTTAGGGACAACCTGTGGAAGATTAATACAAAGAATTATTTTTCTAAACACAAGACTTAGACTAACACCAACCTGTGGAAATATTAGCACACACAAATATTTTTCACTGCACAACACTTTCACTAAATCACAACCAACACCGAGCACCAAGCAGCAAGCACAAAATAAAATTATTTCCTAACACTACACATGCCATGCCTTAGACTAGAAAAGAATTCCCAATATAATGCGGCGCCAACATTACATTGCGAATCCTGTAGGGCAGAGCTTCAACCACTCAGCTGAAGTGTTTGAAAGCAACTGCGAGGAAGCTAAGCCTCAGAGAACCAAAGCTATGCCGGTCAGGAGTGGGGGAACCGGACCTGGTTACGTAAACAGGCAGACCTCGACACGTACTTGTTTGCGGCATTGGACAATCTCCAAGAGCCACACCTGAATACATTACTAACCGGATCTCATTATGCAACACGTATCAAGGTATGGCAACGCCTCGGGCTATGCCACCTCCTCCTCCCTCGGGGGGGGGGGGGGGGGGGGCGCACTTTTCGTCCGGAGCCGAGGGGGGGGGGGTCTTGGGACTTAGAATATTTTTCGGTCCAAGACAGTTGCAGTATAGAATAATATTTCATTTCATTTTATTTTGTCTCTCTCAGCTCAGCCTACAGTCAGTGTTGGTTGGGAACAAATTTAATTTTGTCTCCGGTATCGCTTGCGGATTACATAACACTTATATAACCAACCCATGTCTGCCGTCTTGCCTCTAAAAACAAGTCAGTTACTCGGCAGCCTTCTCCCACGACGCATGGTATACGCTGCGCCTTAACGCTACCAGACTTTCTGTGAGTAAAATTTCAATTTTTACATCATTCCCTCTTATTATATAACTTGGCAAAAATATATCGCTACCTGTTTGCTACAAAATTAATTTTTATTTAGCTCTACAAGCCTCCTAATATTTTCGCAGATGAGTTTAAATATTTTAACCTCATGATTAAATTTTGTTCCACACTGGTGGATTTTAAACTTAGCTGCAAAATTGAACCATGCACATCTTGTACAATAATTTTTTTTTCATTTAGCTCTACCTCTTTATTAACCTAACAATAAGTATTTTCTCGAACTTAAATTTTATACTAGTCTCGCTGTTATTTTTTCTACACAGTACGTGTTAATACTTGGACAGTTCGCAGCAAACTGTTTCTAAACATAGCAACACCAGACCGCATTACCCCCACCACTACAGCCCTGTTCCCCCACTACTTCCAGCTTAGGTGCTACAATTGACTGAGTTTTTCAGTTTTATACTAACCTTACTGTGAGACACAGCTATGGCTGAAACTTTGCGAGAAAAATTATTAAGAGTAAAATTTTTGCTGGCAAAGCAAAATAATTCTGTTAGGGTGTCCAAGACTTCCACTTTGACAAAAATGAAACGCTGCCTTAGGAATAATCCAAAATTTTACTCAAGGGACACCAAGATCACTATGGATGATAAAATGTTTCAAAAACTTTTAGACGAGCTAACTTTTGCCAGTAAAATAACGCTGGTGACTCCAATTCCAGACTAAGTGTCAAGGTCACTTAGAAATTAATAAAAAAATTTATTTTCTTAACAAATATTTCCACTCCAAGTAACGGAGGTCCAGCAAAAGAACAAACTCGGATGAGTTGTTGGAAAAAAAATAATTTTTTTATTTTTTCGCATCTGACCACTTTACCCCCACCACGCGGTCTGGTACCCGGACGGCGCGGTGCTGTCCAGTCAGTCGGCGTCCGGCTCCCGCACGGTGATGACACCACCACCGTCGGCTGTTCGCAATTTTGTTTCCAGTTGGGCTTCGGGTTTCTCCAGTGGGTAAGTGGAAATAAAAATTATTTATTTTTTTAGTTTTAAGAGTGGGGTTGCTGGGGTTCAGGTCAATGGCCTCTGAGGAATGCCTTACGTCACATTTGGTAGGTTTTTCGGTCTGGTCGCTGGAAAAATAAATTTTTCTTTGCACTTTTGTGGTTTCTCGTGGATTTTCACTCCACAGCCGAATACTAGAAACCACAAGAGTGCAAAGAAAAATTTTTTTGTCTTTCCGCGTGACCTTGACCTTAATTACGTCAATGACGTCATTATGGTGACGTCAGCGGTGATGACGTCGTCATGACGTCATTTCTATTACGTCATACCTATGACGTCATAGATATGACGTCATCGATGACGTCACCGATGACGTCATTCGTGACGTCAGTGACCTTGGTGACGTCAGCATTCCTCAGGGGTCATTGACCTGAGCCAGCAGCCCTACTTTGCCACTACTCCCTCTTGTCCTCTCTGACGTAAACAGTAGAATAGTTCCTTGGTATATACTACGTATTTGAAAGGTTTAGAATAATGTTGTAGAATTTCTTTCAAATTATGCTAAGTGAAAAAAATCAAGAAATGAAATTTTACTAGAACAAGCTGCTCTTTTCTCTCTAAACGCTCCTGTAGAAGAGTTCCTCTGCACGGCTTCATGTGCCGCGTCTTTGAGCGGTTTTGACTAATGTGGTGTATTTACTTTGAGCCGCCGCCGCCGCGACGCACGTGCCCTCCGGTATCTCCCGGCATTCGGTACGCCACGACGGACAATGGCATTACCGTCGTTTCACCAGACAAGGAATACCTGACTGGGGATTCGTCCCGGGTGTTAATTGTCACCGGACAATACGCAGTGATTGTGGACCACCGTTCGTTAGCGGAGTCTTCGGACAATCACGTTGTGACGAAGCGCCGGACTCCGGAGACGAGCAGTTGGTAATGGAGACGTTCGTTTGGCGACTTGGTTGGTGGTAATTTGCAATCGGTAGTCAGGTATGCTTTTGTTGGATGAAGATATGCATTACGTGATATGGTGTTTGTCGTGTGAGATGGGGCTACGAAAGAAAATTTATAAATGACACTAGAAAATGAAGAAATTGATTGGTTTTGAGTTCAAGAAGAAATACTAAATGGTTTTGTTGTTTATTTACAAGTCAATGAGAGTGATAGAGTAAAAACACATGCTTTTCTTAGAAATTTGTTTGCAAATCATCCAAGATTAATATAAGGATCAAGATACCCCATTTTTCAAACCGAGTTGCGTTGCAATTGTTTGCTTTTAAATTGATACCAAGTATGGACTCGATAAAAAAAAAAAGTTGTAAGACCTTTAATAATTAATGATATTGCAACAAAGGACCTGTGATTGTCCAAAAAATCCCGAAAAGGCAGGAATAGGTAAATATTTGAATATAGTTGAGTTAAAATTGTACCATCCAAATCGTTAAGCGATTACTGCTTGATAATGTGAAAACGTCCATAGAAGTTATAAAAGGGCGGAAAATGCATTACCTTTACTGGCAAGGAGAAAATAATTTCAAAGTGTTAATTTATTTCTCACTAAAATCTTCCTTTAGGCCTACGTATATTTTTATATTTCAACAATTTTTTACATTATGTAAAAGCTAAACATGTTTGAACTTTATAATTTATAATCCTCCAAAGCGCCAGCAAATCCCCAGTACTTGCCACCGACTGGAAAGCCACTATTAGAACACAAAGGCTCGAGAGTGGTGCACGTCGGTGCTTCAGTGCTGTAGAGTAAGCATATACCCTGGGGGTGTCGACGGGTGGCGCCCTCCCCCTCCCCCTAGGTCACCCCCCCCCTCCGACACCCCCATAATCTGATTACCGGCTAGTTTTGGTGGGAGATCTCTTTGATAAAGCTTGTTATGCTGGTCCAACACCTTCGGTGAAATAGCGATTGGCGTGAGTCAGATCGGGATGTTGGGGTGGAAATATGAAAATGAGGGGAAATTAAAAAGTGGCAAACAAGATTTTAGAAAGTTAAGAGAGGATTTGGGTTTAATGGGTGATTTTTTTGTTTCATATAAATGACACAAAATATTTTTTGGACACATTGTAAATAATTAATCACTTATAAGCATCTGTTTTCTATTAATAATTGAATTTAGACAATAAGCATGACAATTCTACATAAGTTGAACATTTGCATGACTCCTTGAGTTGTTTATTATCTTGAAATCTATATATATATAAGCGAAATCTTACTCACTGACTCATCACGAAATCTCAGGAACTACCGAACGGATTTACTTAAAACTTTGAACATGGGTTCGTCTTGCCCCTTAGGTACTCACTAAGAAACGATTTTGCAAAATCCTTCAGGGCTCCGCCCCACACGTCTTCGAAGTTACCATGTTATTCTTATGGAAGCAACATTTTTGTATTGAAACATATGATTACATTAAGGAATATTAATTTTGTAAACAGCTGTTCTGATTCAAATTATTGAGGGAAGATTGGTAATACAAAACTATAATAGGATATTATAGAATTGCGGCGAGTGAGCTCAGTGAACAATTTATTTAAACCTGACGGGGAGTGATTACTGACTGACTCCTCACAAAATCTCAGGAACTACTTACTTTACTTTACTTTTTTTAAATTTACTTGAAACATTAAACACGTTAGTCTTGCCTTTTAGTTGCTCACTAAAAACGATTTTGAGAAATTCCTTCAGGGCTCCGTCCCACAGTCCTTTGAAATTTCAATATAACGGTATCCGTATGGTCAAATTTAAATACAAATTAGAATCCTGGGGAATTGAAATTTGGAGTGATCTCTTTTCTCTTAGGTGCTCAATAAAAAAACGCTTTGAACAACCCCTTTAGGGCTCCGCCCCACAGTAGCTCACAATTACTGTGTAGCCTACGTATTGAAATTTGACACGGATGATTTTCTTTGCTTATAGATACTTATTAAGAAACTGTTTTACAAATATAGTTTTTGAAGCACGTTAGGGCCCCGCCCCACTGGACTTCAGAATTACTTTAGGGCCTCCGGGGTTGAAATTTGACATTGATGTTCCTTTTTGCTCATGGGTGCTCCGTAAGAAACGGGGCAAATTTAGTTTTCCAAGTTCTTTAGGGCTCCGCCCCAAAGGACTTCTAAAATACTTTTGGGCCTTCGGGGATTAAATTTAAATCGGACGTTCCTCTTTGCTAATAGTTACCTTCTAAGAAAAGACTTTGCAAATATAGTTTTTTTTCTGTAGGGCTCCGCCCACAGGTTTGAAAATTACTCTAGGGTCCACGGGGTTCAAATTTGACATGGACATTACTCTTTGCTCAAACGTTTATAGGTGCTCACTGAGAAATAACATTGCAAATTTCCTTCAGGGCTCCACCCCATGGAACCTCAAAATTACCACAGATCCTAGGGGTTATCAATTTAACTTGGATGTTCCATTTTGCTAACAGGTGCTTACTATACGAAATGGTTTTGCAAATATATTTTTTGAAGTTCTTTAGGGCTCTACTCCACATGACTTAAAAATGACTGTAGGGTCTACGGGGTTTAAATGTGACATGGACGTTCCTCTTTGCTCATAGGGGGTCACAAAGAAATAATTTTTAAATTTCCTTTAGGGCTCCGCCCCATAGAACTGCAAGATTAGCATAGATACCAGATGGTATAAATTTAACGTGGATGTTCCATTTTGCTAACAGAAATACCAGGTTAATAACAGAAATACTTGGTTTTGCAAATATAGTTTTTGACGTTCTTTGGGTCTCCGCCCCACATGACTTCAAAATGACTATAGGGCCTACGGGGTTGAAATTTGACATGGTCGTTCCCATTATAGCTCATAGGTTATCAGGACATTTTCTATTTAAGAAACATTTTCTCACTAAGAACAGGTTTTGCGAAATTCCTTCAGAACTCCCCTCACACTACTTAATTTTTTTCAATATCATTCTTAAGGAAGTAGATATCGTTGCTCTTTAAAAAGATTTTACTACCTATATAATACATTCAATCACGGGCGAAGCCGTGACTGGCAACAGCTAGTACTAATATACGACCGTATGAAGACCGTATAAAGAATTATTAATTTTTTATTATATTTTAATGACTAGTATTATGCAATAGATTAGTATCTGAATACAATGCCAAACCACAAGTTTACACGCTAAAATCCAAAGAGTGAAATAGGTCGTTCTTTAGGTGGAAGAATTCAAAAAAATTCTTAAAGAGTGGAAATTTCACTCAAAATGAGCGTAGAAAAAATGTATTTTGAAAAGGATGAAATATACTTTTATTAAAAGAATGAAAATTCGATATAGTTCAGAGTGTCTGAATTTTACTTCCTAAAAGAACGGGTTTCGTTCTATTTCGGATGAATCCTGGAGTCACGTGACGTGCATGAGTGACTAGCCTCTCACAGCACAGGTGTAAGATTTTCCCTTCGCCATCTTCGTTATGATTATAGTGGTTGGTTAGTGGTTCAAGTGGTAAAGTGGTAAAAAGGAAGATTGAAGATTATATCCAATAAACGCGAACACTAGAGCCTACACCTTTACTTTGCTTTTAATAAGCACCAGTACAGTTCACACGTGTAGCCTAGGGCCTTATGGTGTTCACTGATAAACTACACTCATGAGTTGGCCTATGCCAATGTCTGTCTAATTAACTTACATAAATTATAACCCATGTTTATAATCTTACTATCAATTGTCAATACAGTAACTAGCTTGATGAGCCAAGCCAAGAATTATACAAGGGCCTGTAAACCACCTAATTTGGAAAGATTCGTTAGGTTAGGTTTAACGAAAAAAAGTCTTTTTATGAAAGAATATTAGTTCTTCATTTAGTGAAAAGTCACTCTTTTGAGTAGTTAATTTCACTCCTTTAAAAATTAAAATCATTCCTTTTAGGATTTATTTTCACTCAAATTTGGACGAAAACCTTCACTCTTTTGGTGGGTGATCAATGTTTCTCTTTTGAGGTGGTGAATTTTCACTCTGAAAGAGTGGCTCAATTTCAACTCTTTAGAAAAATGGTGAAATGACTCAACAAGAGTGAAAATATCTCCTTTCCATTTTACAGTGTATACTGGGGCACCAGGGTTTTTCTTTTACAGTTGAGTTAGCTGTTCTCATCTTTCTTTTTTTACCTTTACCTCCATAAGGGCAATGAAAAATAGACTTTCAATTCAAGATTATAACAAAATAAGATTTTTCCTAACTCAAACCTTTGTAAATATTATTTTTTCACAAAATTAATTTATTGCAACGCTTAAATAAAATTATTAGAGCAGTTTTTGTGATTCGTGAGCATACATACATACTACCTTACTCATATTAGAGTATATGATTTAATTGCTATGCACATAAAAAGAGTAGACCATCAAATTTTTTGAACTAAAGAGAATAAAATTAAATTTGAACTTAAAGCTATAAGTTCAGTAAATAAGAAACCGATCTAAATTTGAATATCGAATTCCCTCTCTGTGATAAAAGAAAACCACCGATGTTCCCCCTTTAAAAAATCGCAGCGACGAGAAACAAAAACTCATCACAAACAGATGGGAGCGGAGCAAACTCGGACAACTGGCGACCCCTCGCAATATGACCATCTTTTTCGAATAACCCGGGACGGGCTTATCCCGTCACAACAGGACACGATCCTCCGTATCTTGACAGATCTGCCTCGTCACCGACGGCCAGGGGGGCGTAATCCCCGTCCCACGGCCGTGACTGGACTGGGACTCCTGGGGGTGGGCCTACGAGGGAGTCGCTCGCGGTGAACTGTGTCTGTTGCTAGGTATATGAAATATTTTCAACATTAATTTTGGCATTTTTTTTTTCAATTTCAAGGGCATTTAGTCTAATGGTTTGGAACGGTTTTTAAAACAAGTTTTAAGACACAAAGAAAAAATAACCAGAAACTCAACTATCAATCAAAGTTTTGGATCCCTTTCACTATTCGTTACATTTTTTAGTTATAAATTTTCTCTATACAAATATTACACTTTTACATGATTATAATGTATTTAGTATATTTAATCCTATTACAATATGTCAAAAGTAAAACCTAATACAAAGAGGTTATAATAAGTAATCTTAATTGAACACGTTTTGTATGATTTAGAGTTAATTTAAAATTAACAACGGGTTAAATGTTGGGTGTATCCCATTACGCTAAAGACAGTTTTTTTTTCAATGGTGCATGTAATTGAGGGAAAGACAGCAATGAAAATAAAATATACTTTTTGTTTCCTTAGAAGTGCCTTATAGTAATTTTAATTCTGTTTTGCTTTGCAATTAATGGCCAATGATAATAGATGTATACATAGTATATTTCCTCTATAATATGCAGCGGGATAAACTATTAATGTATCAGTCATAATAAAAAATTCACATAAACTAAACCAAAAATAAGGTTACTAAGGTGGCCAATATAAATAAGTTAATATAAGTTTTTAGACAAGAGTGAAAACTTTATTCCTATCGGGTAAAAATTTTCATGTCTCAGAACAGTAAGCCCGGCTAGAAATGAATGATTCACGCAAGTCTTAGATAAAGCCTTTATCTATTATTTTATCATTTGCAATTTTATTTATTTATTTTTTGGCACCTAATCTTAGAGGAATTTTTTTATATCAAAATAACGAAACATTGCTACACTTTTAGGAATACCAAACACTTATCAAATGATTAAATTGGTGTATTGTTGATTTAATATTGATCAGAGTAAAATGAAACAAAAAACGAGAACCCATTTTCTTATGTGAAGCCATAGAAGCTGCCACGAGTATTCAGGATAAAATTAATCCGCCGTTTTTATTCTTGGTGGTTATTTTATTTATTAAAAAGTTGATTTATTTTTAATATTTTAACAGTTTTTATTCTATAATACACGATAATGGTACTTTTTTTTAAATCTTTTATACACACAAACGTGAAATATAACGGTTTTTGTGATTTCTAAAAACACTAGCTTGCCTTTTATTGTAACAGCTGAACGTATTTTACCGCCAACTAGTATTGTTACTACCCACAGTGTCTTTGGCCATATCACATGGACATAATAGCCCTCTCGCCTATTGACAAAGGGCAATAACTGATATCAAAAAGCTGCCAGTTGCGAGTGTTGGGGGGGGGGTAGAGGAGGGGAGGGGGGGTGCCGGTGCCCCCAACAGAGAAATGCCCCCGGCGCTCCGGCTGGCCCCTGTATTACCATACATATAGAGACTTTGTTAGCCCGCTCAATTACACATTAAAAAGCCTCCTTCACTCAGTTATAGGCCAATTTTGAGAGCAAATCGAATAAATTAGTGATATTCGAGTTCTTTATTGAGTTAGCACCACAGTCAATATATTTGTGGAATACTCTTCCGTATACAGCTCGCTTGTGTGACAAAAAAAAGAAAGAATTGCATTTATCCTACATTTCTTATTTGATGTCAACACTAAATATAGGAGACGATGTTCCTTAGAAAAATGTAGACCGAAGATCTGATGGATACAATCACGAAGGTTTTTTTAAGGCTTTTACAAACTGTTAATCAGTTCGACTTAACCGTTATTGTTCTCATAATGTGGTAGCCTTGTTTAACGTCATCAAATGGATGTTTTGCCATTTCCAATAGATACCTTCTTTAAATTTGAAAATTTGTTAAAAAAACAACATGTTCACTTCGAAACGAATATAAGATTTTACTACTAATTTAGAACTATCGTCTATGAAGTTTTTGTTATCTGGTTATTTAAAAATATTTATGTAGTTATGATCCTCCAAGTAAGTCTTACCTTGAGGGTCGTCATGAACAGTACTTTCATCTTTCAGTGGTGATTCACATACCTACTTACTTCATACTTGATTAGCTTTACAATAAATCTCAATCGCTTCACCTCCTTATCTATCATATTATTCCAAGTTTTCTATCTTCCGCCATGTTTATAATAGCACAACGACTTTATAAATACTTCTTTAAGGAGATCTTCATCCTCTTTGCAGTCTGGTCGCTTCCTTCCTTTTTCCAGATTTTACAATGGCTACAATATTTGGCTAAAAGATCTTCACCTTTCTGGTTTTTTTTCTTCTTATTATTCATTACAGTTCCTTTTTCTCGCCCAACTGTTTATAGAAAAAAACTGACAAATTTACTCGTATAATCTCATTTTCCCTATTTTCTATCCATAAACTTATTTTAAATAAAACAACACCTTCCAATGTTCTTACGGTGCGTTTACACCTGAGGTTGAAAACCAAAAGTTGACAACTTTTACATCTAAATGGCTCAAGACGAAAACCTTTTGTTGTCAACCTCTTATGTAAACGCACCTTAGATTTTTCTATCGACCAAGAATGTTTGGAATTATTAGAAAATCCATAGAAACCATATTTGAAAGATTACTAAGTTATTGATTATTAGCTTTAGTCGTGTTCTCGAGGAAAGTAATTATTGATTCTTAGAATTCGACACATTAGTTTTTTCCGTGCAATTTACATTCAAAACTTCTTAAGGGAGGTGATTATTTTGTCCATTTCAATTCCTATAACCAGCGTTATCCTTAAAACACACCACCTGCACCGACTTATTACTAATTTAAACCATCGGTTCCCAATTAAGTATTTCTCCCATTGTCTCAGGTTCACGACCCGCTCCGACTCCGACCACGCACCGTACCACCACGACCGGTGACTTATCCCCGAGGAGCCCCCCCTAGCCCCCCCCCCCCCACGGGCTGCCCACCAGGGGGATGGTCCAGTCACGATGTCCCCGACTTTCACTTCCCACTCGCATCCTCCCCCCGGTTTGACATTTGACTCCTACTCCGATCCCACCTGCGGTTGCGAAATGCGATAACGCAATATTCGATCGAGTTTTATTAGTGTCGTGAGAACATCCATAGGGGTATGGGGTTTATGGGTTAGATTTGTCATGGGTATCAGGAGTATAATGTAGCTGTGCCGCGATGCGAAGGACTTTTCCGCTAAGGAAGTCAGGAGAATCGGTTGACCTTGTATTTGCCGCAACAGATTTTCCGTATGTCAAATCTAAAAGTTTGTTGTGCTGAATAACGGCTAAGAATAAAAAACAAATGTTAAAATTGAAACTTTTAAAATTAATGATTAATTCAATTTAGTGAATTGGGAGAGCCCTTAGTTCTGATCTGTAGTTGTTTGCCCTGCTACACCAATCGAATTCCCAAGATGCAGAACTTGGCAAATTTTCAACCCATCTATCTATTTTACTGCTATTTCAATAAACACCAAATGCTTCTGAACAAGTAGGTTTGTTGCATGGAGGGTGTTGGATACCCCTACCCCACGGGTTCTTCGGTGCAGATGGTTAACCCTCAAGATTAGGAACGAACTGTATTTTTGGATTTGGGGATTTTAAACGAGAATGTGTCACAGCATTTACTATATACACTAACGTGAATATTTTTCTTATAGCATAGGCGGGTTTAAAACCTATTGACAGTGGTGCGATTTTCTGTGGCGTACATGAAGTACAAGTGACATATGATAGGTAAATCACTACCACCCCTCTTTTTAAACAACAATGAACCATCTTATAAATTATGGTTATTTTTATCTTGTGATAACGTGTTTTTGCAACACTGTAAATCCGGCTGATAAATTACAACATCGATCGCAACGCCTTTAGCTCGGCGTACACGAACCATCCAAATTTTTGCATGAAACAGCCATTGGTGAGAAGTCTATTCACGTTAGTGTATACATTCAATGGTCATCGTAACGGTATTGATAGCTCCTACCGTTACTACAACTGCAATAGCGTATTGATTAAAGGATCACCACTTCAATCCTAGGAAAAATGTGTTCCATTTTGGAAATAATCTAAAACACCTAGATTTTGCTAAGTTTTTCCATAACATCGAACGCTTCCACGCCCAACACATCAGCTGGCCCCGCTGAGCCGTTGCGCCGGAGAGCCAGACGGTCGGTCGCGGCCCTCCACACAAGTGTGGCCCCGGGCCCCGCGCCGCTCCAACAATCAAATTTGATTTGCGCCGCCCCGGGGCCCGGCCCCTGCACCAATTACGCGGGGCCCGGGGCCCTATCGGTCGCGGGTGGGAAAATTGCCCCATCGTCTCGAGTGTTCTTCGGTTTTTTAGGTAGCCGGTAATAAAACTTTGAAGTGCAGAGGGCAGTGCTTCGGTGAGCTGGGGTACTCATGTTCAAGGTGGTTTTGAAACTGAAGTCATGTTTGATATGTAAAATTATTCTTTTTGGTTATCGAACTTACGTAACTCAATGATTGTTCATGTGATTTACTAATAATGGCATACTACACTAACCCCTTTGTTTTGGAGACGGTCATTGCTCAAAAACTTGAAATATAAAATAGTGTTTCTATAACCTTATGTTTTGTCTTTAACCTTAATTTTTTTTGAAAGAATAAGATTATTATTTTTATTGAATCCTATACTATAATACGAGGAATGTCTGAAGGGATGTGTGTTCCACGATCTCGAAATCTAGCTGTCAGATTTTGCTTAAACTTTGCAATTAAAAGTGTATTGGCCCAAAAATAAGTTTAGAAAAGGCCTCCATCCCAGGAAAAATCGAATTTTGTAAGAATTTAAGATTAAAAATCGTAATTTTTAACATTGGTCTTATGGGTTGCTATTTTGGTAACGAAATAACAACGAAAGGTATACATAAATAAAGGAACATTAATATTAAGCAGACTTTTTGAAACAGCTGTTAACTGTGAAGAGGTATAGTTGGTTGTTGGGGGAAATTTAATAGCTCTAATGACACTATATCAAAACTGAATTAAAACCAACGAGCAAGGCTCGGTTAACCTGGTACTGTTTTTTTAACCGTGGTAGGCCTACCAATAATAAACATACCAATTGAGTATAGGTATATAAGCTAGTTTTATATGATATAAGTTATAAGACTACAAAAGCTTAGGACAGTGTTGAGTTTTACTTACGTCTGTCTTTTGTTTATTTCCAGTGTCTCCATTAATTATTCCAGTGTCTATCTGAAAACAAACATGCATAGTCAATGATCAAAGTAACTATAGTTCACCTTGCAATAATATTCGTATAAACATACCATGATATATTTTGTGTCATTTGATCTATTTCCCAAATGAAGAACAAATCTTTTTAAATCTAAATTTGCGATTCTTAAATCGGTTTAAGCCGGTTTGAAATCGTTGTATTTATTGTTGTACCTAAACAATAATTCACTCAAAAGTAATTTTTTATTTACTGTAAGTTAAAATTGCGTGTGTTTATACAGAAAACCTAATTAATATAGTCTACACAGCACCTATTTTTAAATGTTTAAAATTATGAAAGGCACAGTTTTTAATAATTTCAGACTTAATCCTAAAACATTTAATATTGGGACTAGATCATTCGTTACCTAATATTTAGACGTGCATTGTAAATACTAATTTAGTATTAGATTTTAATAAAATTTGGTTATTTTACAACAACACAATAGCCTACTCTACTATATTTGCGTACGGAGACCTTGGCACAGAGAGCGAGAGGACTTGGGAGCGAGAGAGATGGCGAAATGGAATCAATACAGGAGGGAGGGAGAGAGAGATACGCGGGCGGCATGTAAACTGGTGTTGTGATTGGTCCACGTGACACGTCAATCGTCAACAATTAAACAGCTGAGAGTGTCGGATCCTGCACCGAATCAGCTGATCCGAAATTGGCAAACAGCTGTTTGTCTGGTAGGTTAGAATAGTAATATTGCAATCAGATTCACCTCAAAAATTTCAGAAAAAAAATAAAATTCAACCCCAAGAAGAATACACATTGTTTGATTCATGACGGTTTTGAAGAAAAAACTAAATAAAATTCTCTTATTGCTAAAATAAATTTGTAGATATCCATAGGTACTTATTTATTACGATAAGGGGTTTTTGTAATTGAACTTTTTGGTGTCGTTGTTGTTAGGTATGTAGTCGTTTCCGCTAAATATAACAAGAATCGGACTTAAATTAAAAGTGTTATCCATCATTAAAATTTTAGTACCAGGTTAACTGAGCCTTGCTCGTTGGTTTTAATTCGGTTTTGATATATAGTGTAATGGTAATAAAGCTATCAAATTTCCACCAACAACAAACTATACATCTTCACAGTTTACAGCTGTTTCAAAGGGTCGTCTTAACATAATATGAAACGTATACAAAAAAAAGAACATATTATGTTCTTTTTTTTTTGTATACGTTTCGTTGTTATTTCGTTACCAAAATAGCAACCCAAAAGACCAATGTTAAAATTACTATTTTAAAACTTTAATTTAGCCCAAATTCGATTTTTCATGGGATTGAGGCTGTTTATAAACTTATTTTTGGGCCAAAACACTCTTAAATGCAAAGTTTAATCCAAATCTACCCGATAGATTTCGAGATCGTGGAATACACAACCCTTCAGATATTGCTCGTATTAAGGATAAAATTTCCCATTATAATAACATTGGCTTTGCGTTGAGCATTTTAAACATCTGTTAAAGTACAGCTGTAGTTGTTTGGGTGATTAATGATGATCCAAAAAAATGGGTCGAATTAAATTGGCTTGGAGCTAAACGTAACAGTTTAGCATTTCGAAAGACCGTAAAACAGTAGTAAAAATATAGGCATGAATAAAAACTTTGTTATCAATATCCAAACTAAATTTCTCGGTTCGAGTGTGTGCAATATAGTTTTTTTTAAAAAAGAAAGAAATATTCTTAAAATGATAAATCTTAGTACTGGTTTTAATAGGTAGAGTGAAGAATAACACTGTTTTATTTATTTCAATGAGGCGTGTTAAGTAATATTTCATCGATAATATAACTAACTTTACTTTTAAAACGGATTAAAATTTGTTATTAATCTCTTCTTCGAGTGATATTTTAAACCACTGCATCAAAATTAATATCCGTGACCAGCCCAACTCAGTTTTTCCCAGTCTCACGTCATTTTTGAGCGTGTTAAGTTTCTTTTCCGGATTTCAAGCTGGCGAGCGGGCGACAGAAGGAATGCTCGGGGTGACTCCCCCACCGCGCTGCGGCTGACAGCTGTCAAACGGTTTCAAAATTGTTAACGAAGCGAAATTTTGAGTGGGTTTCCCCCCGGAATGACCCCTGGGAGGGTTTAAGGGTCACTTGTTTCCGATTCAAAGCCTCCCACACGCAAATCTCCGTGGCAGCTCCGAGATTGGGGGGGGGGGGTGGCGCTAACTAAACACGCTGATAAGGTGAGACTATTAACGGCCTCGGCGGCGTTGGTCGGTTTGAAGGTGAATTTTAGAAGGGGATTTTTAAAACTACGTATAGTTAATATTCGTTTAACTGTTATACTTACTTGTTTTGATGTTATCATCATGTGGGAAAAACCATTTAAAACAATTCGTTCAATAACTTGCTCAAATTGTCTCTATGGTACAGCTTCTTAATTTAATTAAAACTTGTTATCATCTAGGGACATTACTTAGGGATGATTCCCTAATCACGTTTAACCTAAATTTAGAATAATTTTATGTTAGACATTGCCGCAACTTTGGTTCAAACTTGACTTTCCGTTAAAATTGATTTGAATAACCCCTCATTTTATTGTTCGATGGTTTTAAAGAATACATTCCAGTGGAATAGTTAGAACTTCTATAAGTCGGTGCAGTGCACGGCCCATCCAGTATTTATTTATTTTGCGTACCAACGTTATTAGTTTCCTCCCATCATAATGTTTTGTGGAGTTAACCCTCCAATAACCCAAACTCCGATTGCAAATATTCAAAAATTACTCCTTCCACGACGTAATCTTTCACTCAAACGGCATTATTCATAAACAGGGTTAACTTATAGTGGTTACAGCATTACTTATATTTCGTTTCATGTTTAATGTTAAAAATAGTTTCAAATTTTCAATCATCCCGTGATATTCTTTAATCTGACCCCCCGACAAACCTCCCGCCACCTCCCGGACGATGAAGTCGTCGCCGTCCTCGTGGGTGTCATCCCCAGGCTAGTCGCTCCTCCGATTCGGAATCCCAAGGTCGGAGCTATAATCGTCGATTCGCCTCGGTCGCGCCGCGCTCTCAGTTACCGCGGGCGAAAAATCGATCAGGATGGGTTTTGTTTTTGTAAATTAATTTCAAGACGCGATAATTTATGCGGCATGTGACGCAGGTAATTACGTATCCCGGTAGCCCCACAGCCACACGTGCACTGGCTGCCGATCCGTGGCGATTACCCGGTAATATGTGAAGACGGTTAATTGAAAATATCATTTTATTGCCGGCCCGAATGGATCGTGTAAATCTTTTGTCCCGCACCCGCCCTGTGGGTCTTTGTAATTAAAGTTGCCAAACATTGTAAGTCATTGTGGCAGCGGAGATCGAGGCGGCCGGATGTGGAGAGATTGGGAGAGGATATTGGTAGGACGGAGTTGAGCGACGTGGATGAGCGATAGAAAAGTACTTTTGAGGAGTTTTGTATGTTTTCGAACATGTTAATGATAGTGGTTAAAAAGGTTTTACAAAAGTTAGGATGTATTGCCTAAAGCACAGCAACGGTTAAATTATATACTCTGCTCTGTACAAATCGATAGTGTAAATTTCAACAATACTTCACGATGCTATTAAAAACTATGAAAGAATGAACAGACAATTAGAATGGTCTTCACTGAATTGACTTGAATGCAAAATTTAAACGCAGAAAAAGCAAGAGTAGCCTTCGAATTACAACTCTAGTTGAACTTATACTAGGAATGATATTTATTTAAATTTAAAACGAATGGATTTTTCCTGAAAATGTATAGGAAAATCCACATTTTACCTCTTTTTGGAGGTAAACACAATTTAGATGTCACGAAAGAATAGTCTACATTTCTATAATATGCTTTTAGATGTCAATTGAGAGAGATAAATATGAATGTTTTGTATATTATTTAAGTTTTTACCCGCTTTGCCAATGAGTTTTAGACATTGAAAATTACTGGGCACTGAAGTAATTATATAAAGCACGTAAAACTATTATCGTAAAAAAATAGTTTTAAATTTAAGTTCATTTAAGACTTTGTTTTGAGATATAATAATCGAAGAATTTACCAGTTTAAGTATGTTTAATAAAATACCTACCTAAAATAAGAACTCACCTATCTATAGCCTACCTGAAAATTTAAATATACGTACCGTGTATTATATTACACGTATACCCCTGACTGTGTTTTAAAACGTTGCTTAACAAGCTTTATTTATATAAACAAATCTGAAGTATTTTAAATTTTCTGGTTGTTCTCTAACACAAAATCCATATCGGTCAATCCCAAATATTTCCATGTACAAGTACATATTTTAACCTTATTATGCGCAGATCCGTCCGTGTGACAGGGACTAATATGTCTGGCCAGCCGTTGACAGTCCACCCCCAACATCCCCGGCGTGGGGAGAATTCCCTGCCCCTGCTGGACATCTTGGAATGCGTGTCTGTCTACAAAAGGACGCGTCGGGGGCAGTTATTGAATTCAAATGGGGTTTACATTGCATATCTTGTTCTGAAGCGGTAAAACTTCAGTATTGAAAACATAGGTTTGGAAGAAAAATAATTATGAGTTATAAGTGTAAACAATATGTGTAGGTGGATTTTTTTCTATATGAAATTGCTTGAGAGATAGTTTTAATCAAGAATCTGCAGTACCTCCGACATCTTGATTTTTAGTCCCATAAGAGCAATGTTAATTATAGGTGTCTTTCAAACACTTTATCTCGATAATCTTGCATCGAATCAAGTTTCATGCGAATATGTTCACAATAATGGTATGGCGGTTGATGTGACGTTTAGTTTTTTAATAAACCTCCTAAAATGGTTTAACGTTGTTTAAAAATAGTAATAATATGCATTGTTTTTATTCGTTATTTGAGTGGAAAAAATGTTTAATGAATTTTCAATCAACTCAAATGAAAGACACTGTAGTCTTTAAATGTTATTAATTACGACATTAAAAATGACACTAACCTTGCAATTTTCAGACGAAAAAACTCACAGTTACGTTTCAAATATAACATTGTTCTTTGGGACAACATGCCGAAATATCGTATATACTACAGACTCTGAAGGCCATTTATTTCTTGAAGATTAAAAAAATAAAACCAGTCACTTACTTTAAAATTTTGTATAAAACCGAAAAGGACATAAAATAGCAAGTAAATTTTATCGCCTGTTTTATAGTATAGGTTATTGTAAAAATACTAAATTAACAAGCTGCACTGGTTAGAGCATACATATTTATCTTAAGAATTTCATCGAACACTTTATACTTGTGTGTATAAAGGTCCTGGGTTTGGGCAGTGTTGACTAATCACGGCGGCAGCGCCGGCACCGCGTGCACTGGCATTTCTCTAACAAGGGCATAAACGAAACCGCGTCCCAATTCTGCACTGAATTCCATTATGCGGCATTTTATATCACACACTTATATTTTCAACATTTTTACAGATTTTGTCAGTTATGCCTGAGTTTTTGTGATGTAATTTGGTTTTCCTACGACTGTCCGTGAAAACAGTAGTTTACGCACTCGATACTTTTCGCAAAACAGGTGATTGCCGTATTAATTTTACTTTGCGCATGTTAGATTTACTTTGCGCACTCCAGTGTTTAAACATCAGAACACAAAACAATTTGTATTAGCCAGCAAGGAAACGTTGATTAGCCTGGAATTAAGTTGGCAACACTGGATATAAACATATGATCTATTGTCCTTGTAGTCGTTTTCGATTGAATCAACATAAACATAACCTACAAACCAGCTACAGGTGTAAGTTAGGTGCGCAATTATCAACTATGACGGTGACTTTAGTGATTTAAGTGACTTATTTCCTGATGATCTTGTTAAGACTGCTAAAACAGTGGTGTTCAATCTTCTGCATGAAAAATGCAATAAATTTTTAACTAAATGTATAGGAAGTGCATAATACAGGCTATCATAAATATTAAGCGTTAATACTTATATAATAAATATTTGACAATCGTAGGAAAAATTTAATATGCAACCCGTGCGAAAAGTGCCTTCACTGCACTCGAGAGGAATTATTCCGCACTCGCCTGCGGCTCGTGCATAAACATTTCTCTCGAGTGCAGCAAATCGGCACTGTAACTCTTATGTAAACTTAAAGATATTTATAGGATTCTATGTGAATTGTGAATAGCTAATCTTACTATGGCAGTTATTATTACCTTCAATTTTCAGTGAAAATGCTAGGCGTGCTAAAGTTGATGGCAGAACTAGAATTGTTGGTACAATGAAGTTTTTCTTCGTTTATTGATATACAAATATCTTTTAGCCGTGGAAATTGTAGAAATGCAAATTAAATTTTGAGAACTATAAAAAATTTCCATACAAATAGTAATGCTGAATTTCTTTACAAAAACAAACACGTGACTGACTTTACATTTTCATTAGCTATTCCTATTTAAATTACTTATGAAAATTTGTAGCCAGTTTATTTATTAAGTAATTTGGCAATAAATTCAGCACCCCTAATAATTCTCCAAAGTACCAATTAGGCAATTCTTTCAAACCATATTTATCAAAATCTGAAACAATTATGCTGAATAAAAGATTATTACACAACTGTAAAGATATAGCTACAACCCAAATACATAAAACATAAAGTCTTGTTAATAAGTCTCGTTTGAACAACTTTATTGCCATAAGGTCAGAAATAAAACTGGATGATGGATACGAACTGGCAAACGACAATTAGGGAAATACGTGAGATTAATGTCTCTATTACGTGATAAATGTTTCAAAGAAATCTCTACCTTCTCATTAAAAACATTTTGATTCCTTAGTAGAAAATATTTGTAATTCAGATCTAACTGGAAAGTTGTAGTTTAAATTAATTTTTTTGAATGTAACCTAATCAAAGTTAATAATGGATTTAAATAAATAGTTCTATTATTTAGTTTCGAACATTTATAAATATTTTTAAATTAAACGTACCGATGTCTTTTGAGTTAGTTGATTTATAGCCTATTACGTGCATTCTTTATTTTAAAAATCGATATTAATTATTCTAACTCGTTAGTTTCAAATATATTCTAGCCTTCTATATTTTTACTAACATCTTAAGTATTAACGTGAAAAATTACAACACTTGTAAATAATTTGGTTTTGTTTGTTAGAGACATGATGGTATGAGGGACGTGCAATAAATATGTATGTAATTCGAATGAATTAAATAAGAAATAGTTTAAGTTGTACAGTTATAGAGTATTACAATTTATTATAAGAATTTAAATCTCGAACACACCAATTCTAGACGCTTCACTAAACAGACAATGATATTAAAGTCATATTTCCTCCAAAAAGGATAAAAAGGCATATTTTACTTAAAAAAGAGACTTTTACTCATCTTCGATATTCTGATAGGATCCTGTTATTTCTATGTATATCCAGTTGATCATAAATTCTTAAATTTCGTCATAAATTCTTTTCACTTCGCTCATCGTGGAGAACTGAATGGGAAACTCTACTATTGAAGAAACCTCAATTCTAATAATAAAGAAAAATTTGCAACATTTCATTAGCGAATTGGTATGAAGTTAAAGCAAAAGATGACTCTTATATAAATATTAAAAGGAACATAAAAGTTAAGGTATCTCGAAAAAGTTTTACCAAAATAGTCTCTTCTCATGAAACTACAAAAATATTTTAATTGTTTGTTTAATAAAACCTAAAAGCGAATGGCAAGTAAAGAAAGTCAAATTTAAATGTTTTCAATTGTAGAATATACATAAGTATCCAATATGGATCAACTGTACCTTCAACCTTAAGGCACACATAAAAACTTTTCCAAGGTGTGATACCGCGCTGCAGTCAAACGTTGTGCAAATTTCCCTTGCAATAATTTTTGCTGGCACGCCACAACGCCATAAAGACAGTCCATTACGATATATCTGAGGTCGATAGGTTGGCGTGTCTGGGCCAGCAGACGATGGCGATAGCGCGATAAAAATGGCCATCCAGGGCCCAATTAGTGAGATTCTGTTGGTGGACGGTGTTTTACACAAGGTCCGACACCCGCCGATTTGCACGACTCCAAGGGTTCCAGGGTAATGCACCCTGTTTAGGGTAATAAAGTTTAATAAGGGCTGTAAAAGGGGTAATTTTAGTTTGATTTATAACCGCTTAACGACTTCCGTATAAGTTCGGTGTTGGAATTTGAATCTGATAGCTGACGTTGTCAAGAGAACAGTTTGTTTCTTTAATTACTGGTTGTTGTACGTGTCGTTTTTCGTGGTATTTTTTGTGAAAACGAAAACTGTAACGTGTGGTTAATTTTGTACACAATTTCTCTTAAAGACTTTATTAGATGTCAATAATGTTTTTTAAGGATTCTGTAACGTTTTCAATAAAAAGAATTTTCACACTGATTTATGAAATACAATAACAGTACCTTAACTTTATGAACACTTTCAATCCTTAAAATAGCTATTTTACCAAATTTTAGGCTTGCTTGTTCATTTTAGGATGGCTATTTGACATGACAATATCACATAAAAAAATTATGTTGCAGTAGGCCAATTAAACAAACATTTTCCAGCACTCACATATAAACTACACTATTAAATTCAATGTCACAAAAAGAATAAAAAACTGATGATAGTCATATGTACATTTCATTCTTGTAAAACATTATCTCACACAGCGTCATCCACATAGGTCCACAACAGTTTTTGCTAAAGATGTTTTTAACAGTTTTCAAGGAAATAAAAATCTTCTATAGTTTATGAGTAAATTTTTTGCAGCATCAAACCGGATGTGGACAAAACAGTTGAATTTTAGGAATAGTCTTTAAAAAAATCTTTCCATAAAATGAACTTGTTGAGGATTGTTGTAATTCAACCATTACAAGACACGTGATGACGTAAATGTTATCTTAAAATGACACATGATTTAAATTTGCTACTTTTATATTCATCACGATTTCCCTTAACATCCAATTTAAACCGTCAAAAACTTGGTGACCGGACGCTGATTTACACAAAATCCCAATTCGCCAACAAAAACCGCCCTCGTCCAGTAAGGCTCAGTAACGAGCGCTCCGGTCGGTATGCGGGGGAAAAACATCGGATGAAATAGAACAATCGACAGTATCGAAGGAAGTGATTAGCTGCGTGGCCCGCTTCTGCAAGCAGTGTCCAGGAGCGAGCAAAAACGCGCATAAATCACATTCTGCGAGCCCGTCGCCGGTGACGATTGATTTAATTTTATTTGCGATCTCCGCGATGGATGTCTTCCTGCGTGGGATCGTTGGGCTGCATGGTACTGTGTGAGGCCTGCATTCCCTCGGTGCTTCTCGGTAGACGTTCCTACAACTGTCACTGCATTTGTTTGAAATTTCAATCGCAGTCGTGACACATCGTCGGGATGTTTAGAAAGAAGGGAGTTATTTCGCGTTCCGATCAGTGTATTGTCTGTAACCGGGAATATTTGAGATGCTATATTGTTAATGGGTGTTCTTCTTGATATCATATCGGGGGAGATTGAAGAAATTTGGTGCAATGATATGGTTCGCATGTTCCATGTTGTATGGCTGGTATTCTTTTATTTTTAGCACATGATATTCAGTTGTACAACTTTTAGTTTTATAAAGTGTACACGTAGCACAATATATTCGATGGAAGTGCTTAAATAGTGCACGGGTTTAATTGTAGGAACGATGGAACATGTTGAGAGGTTTTTAACGCGTTCTAGTAAAAAAAGTTTGAACTATCCTCACAAATTAACAATAAAATATAAAATTTATGGGACTTGATATAAATCATCTTAAAAAATAATTAATTTCAAGGGACATTAAGGAAATTAAAGATATTATGATTGCAAAACATTGTAAGACAGGATTACAGAAACCACACACAGTTTTTTAAACGTGAAATGGATTGGGCTAGTTGAAATTAATAAGATAACTCCACAAAAATGAATAAGTGCATGGGAGGAAAATGAAATGCGAGGGAGTGAAGGCGTGTGAGTGGCTGGTAGCTGGTAGCTGGTAGCTGGTTCGTGCCCGTATGTGGTCCACGGTAGCCGCTCACTTACCATTGATTTACCGGTTATGTCAGATAACATCGGCAGCTAACACGGCGCTATTTAAATATGGCGACCGGTCGACAGTAGCGCAGTCTGTCGGTGGATGTATAAATATGCGACTGGTGGCGCCCTGGCGGCCGAAAGTGCAGTTACTCATCGCTACAAGACGACGCTTAGTGAAGTGCTTGTGGTGGGAAAGCAATTAGATGATACAGTTTGGAGTTTTCTTGAAAGAAGATTTGCGTTAAAGTCTGATGAGTGGTTTGCACTGTCAACTTCAGCATTATTGTTGAAAAAATACCAAAATTGAAAATAACTGTTACAAAACGTTGTATCTATGTTAATAAATCATAACCTCTCAAAATGATGTTCATATATCCTGCTTGTGGGATGTTTTTATGTCATTAGGGTCCTTTAATATAAACATTGTATTTTGATATGAGTTTTCCTACACATATATTCTAATTTTCTATGTGAAAAAGAATAGTTGGATGAACGAATCGAAGAGGAGTGAAATTATCATACATGACTGTTAACAACCTCACTGTAGTGACAAATCCCGATTTCATTGACCGACGATTACGTTTGCAAGAAGCCTCAGATCGACTTCAAACTTTCACAGTAGATTTTAGGCGTAATTTGGAAGACCAAGTTCGTTTATGAAGTTATTCTGTTGACTAATAAAGTAATGAGACATAATTTTATTTTACATAAGAAATGCATTGTGAGCTGTAAACAACGGTGCTTAAGGCTGTTTTAAACGGTGCTGGAGTTGATTTTTTTTTACATAGAGTAAGTTTTATGGAAACTATTCCTTGCTCAACTATTTCTTGCTTTGTTTAAATTTAAAAATGCGAATTCGCTGAACACGCATTTCTGCTGCAACGAGGGTATTTTTATTCTAGTTTTAGTTTTACTATTCGTTCATCCTCTTACGCACAGAATAAGCGTGCTCCTAGTAAATTATTATGCATGAACACATTCGTTTTTTTACAAGACTTTTGCATGTTTATTGTAATTCTTATTTTGTTTGTGGTTGCTGTTGTATTATAATTTTGGTTGATTCCGTATCTATATTACGTTTCTACTTAAGAAATAGTGCACTCAATGACTAAGTAGGAACCTCGCCATATGATCAAGATCCACCCTAAACAGTTTGGGAGACGGGGAGGTAATTTCAGAGGTAGGCAGCAGAATGCGCTAATGAGGGTTCGGGAATGTGAGGACGATTTGAGGACCGAATCTGTGCTGGGAATTTGATTAATCCTGATTTGGGATTATTCAGTTTCAGGGGCTCACACCATCAGCTGTGTGGTGCTAACATTATAGGGAGGGCTTTTGCTTTCATTATCTTTGTACAACACCAAATTTATAGTCGGTTAATTACATAGTGTCCAATCTTCACACAATATATTTTCGAATATTTGCTGTAATTCTGTCTCCAAACAAATGTATTCTATTTTCTGTAAATTTACAGGTAACCAATGCTATAAAATCATTATTAGTTGCAAATTTCGAATAACTTACTTCTTTACAAATGATCATTGTAAGTCTGTATAATAAGTACTGAATTAAAGTAACTATAATTTATTTAAAGACAATTTTTACAAACATAATCCAAATTCATTGGGCCTATAGGCCTACATTAATAGCGCTCGCCCGCTGGTCGGAATTCGACAAAATATTCAGTTTATCTTGGGCCAATTAGTTTGACAACTGAACATCATCTATTCTTCCTGATTTGCTAGCACTTCTTATTAAAACAGTCTAGTGATTCAATTAACCTTCTCCCGTAAGATTAACATTGAAATTTTGAAAGCCTGTAGGGCGGAGCCCTGAGGACCGATGTGAATTACAATGGGATTCTGCTCACCTATGTGATGATACCTTTCTAACGGAATTTGCGGATTTTTCCTGTAATGCACACAAGCTGAGAAAAAAAGGAGGAAAAGGAACATTTTTGCCTAATAATATATAGATATGATTTCGGTGAAACCTTCTAACGAGAACAAACAAAGGTAGGCTGAAATTATTTTCCACAGTGACGATTTTATCTTTAAAAAAATCACCCACCTTGACTCTAGCATAAAAGGAAGAGGATAGTGTAATCAAGGATTTGTTCAGAATATGTGTAATTTTATGATGCTGTGGAGCGACCATTTACCCGTATGTTTTGTTACAGAGGGGCCTGATGTTGTAACGAGCATCGCTCAACAACATCACCGCCCTTCTTCGACCAAAGCTCGGCCCTCAGGTGGCACATCGGCGGCTGATTCATTCTCTTCAGATCGGACGTCCAGACATTCCTTCGCCTTCCATTCACAATCTGCCCATCTTATAGCCTATTGTCCTTCTCCTCTGGAAATAGATCTCGCGGGGACATCAATTTTGACTGTAATGTTTTACCCATCCGGAATACCTTATCTAATGGACGGTGGAGGCCGCGGCGGCGCGGAGACGCTGTCAATCTAACGTCAGCCTCGTCCTGTCCGCGGGCCCGGTAAATCTGAGGCTCTTCCTTTTTGCGGCAAATCCGCTAAATAAATCCGCCCTGGTGGCCGGGGTTTGGTACTAATGAGTGGTCTTTCATCTCGGAGGCCTACCGCGCGGCGGCGGGACAAAGGAAAAGCCGGGAAAAGCCTTTTGGGGAAGGATGGGTTTGGATCTCGTTCGTGAATAATGGAAAACAAAAGGTCTCAGGCGAAAAGTTGGACTTGCTGTTGTGGAGCGAACGTTTCTAGTTCCTTTTAAAATGACGTCTTTCAACTGATTGTAAAATATTGAAGGCAAACTTCCTAAATTATTTGAGTTAAATCTATTACAATTAGCCATCCTACAAAGTGGTACTGTTGTAGATATTTCAAGCTATACAACTGGGGTACAGGCACTGACAAATAATAATGAAGAATAACAAAATGTCAGATGTAATTGTAAGGCATAAAAAATTACAAAACATACTGGTTAAATAACTTAATAACCCCATCAGTTCGACATGAGTTTTTGAATTCTGATGAGTTTATCGACAATCGCTTAACCCAATTCATGAATTTGTAACAAAAAGAAAATTTGCCGGGTAGCTGAGTGCATGGTTATAGTGATCGACCCTGAATTAAAAGGTTGCATGTGCTTTGATCCTGAGAAAAGTTCGAGTCCGGACACAGTTGCCATTTATTTGTCATTGGGCCATTGACAATAATGCAGTCTAACAACAGGTTAACGTTATATCATAACTAGACCAGGGTTTGGGTTGTCCCCCTCCAAAACTTGAAAAATGCTACTGGTTAGAAACGCAGATACGAAATATTCCATACATTTTTCAGACAACTTGTATTATGGACGGTCGGTTGCTCTAGCATGTAACAAACCATTTGAACTATCTGTTGAAACAATGCTTCTATTGTATACAGTTTAAAACCCACCAACAGGCAAAAATCTCGATACATTTTAAATAAAATAACATTTTCTATAAAATAAAATAAACAAACCCAAGCAGGCCCGGTAGCAAGGCCTCGCCGGTGGACGGCACACGTGGTGAGATAAGGGGTTATAAATAAACCACCGCGCGGCAGAAAAAGCGGCGGTCCGAAAAGGGTAAAAAGTCGAGAAGAATATCTAAAGATTTATCTGAAGAGTAAAGACACCGCGCCATTGTGTGCGGCCCAGACAGGAAATTTTGTTTTTCTGGTTTCGGCACAATAGAAACCAATACATGTCCTACGTTTTTTACCACAGCCACCGGATCAACAGACAAGTGGTTGTTTTCTCGTTTGTCCTTTTCTTGCATGGGGTTGATTTGCTAATTCCAATGGGTCAAAGTATTTGTAAAAGAGTGAACGCGTTTGGTAAATTTGTGGCACATGTTGTTTTGGTCATCATGTGAATGTGGTCCCTAAGTAGGGGAAAGTAGGGTATAACCGAGTGGTTAAGCTTTAGTGACATGTAGATGCCATGTTTTTATACGGAAAATTTTAAATAATGTCTCAGTTTATTTTGTGTTTATTTGTTTTTGAATTGTTTCTTTTAAAAACTTGAAAAGTCTTATAGTTTTATTTCTGTGATTTTTTTGTAAAAAAAGTTCAAGTACCCGGATTCACCCCACTAGTGGGGTGATACCGGGTACACATGTTAAGTATATGGGAAATAGAAAAAAAAAAAAAATTTTTAATAGACCTAAAATTTTATCATTAAGTACACACTATTAAGTCGAAAATGGTATCAAAGATAACTTATTCAGTTAATGTATGAGCAAAAAATCTAATTTTAAATATTTAGATCATATAACATGTATAAATACCATCCGGTTTTACCCCGCGCGTCATACCCGGTTTCACCCCACTGGTAGTAACTAACAAAAACTTAACATATTCAGAGTGCTTAAAACTAAATTGATATATTGTTTATATCAGTGTAAAGATAAACACATGTACTACACAATAGTGTAGTCACCTTCCTTATGTAGTTTTTACGTAGTAGGTGATCAAACTGTCCGTAACATTGGGAAACGAAATATCAAAAACAAAGAAACGCTCTTAACACCCAGAATTCTGTTCAGAGACTAATGGCACAATGTCCGCTACTTTCCTTCTCCAATTACATGTTAGTTTTGGCATTTATCATCAAGTACCAGCACTTACTTGGTCAAAACCCGGCCACCCGGTTTGTACCCAACCACCCGGTTATACCCACCTCTCCCCCACATAGAAATAGAGAGTAGCCTATGTTGGGTAAAGACGACTTCATCTGTGCAAACCACGATTACTTTTTTTTTAACTTGACATGTTTAACTTCTAATGTTTGGGGCTACTATAACAATTTAGGCGTCAATATTTACTTATATTTAGCTGTATTAGTCAGTCACTACTGTAATGCTACAATGTACCGATTGCAATGTACTACTATGTAGTCACTACTGTAATGTTACCGATTGCGTCACTAGCACCACTAGCTCAAAAGTACCATCAGTGTAACAATGCCAGTGAAATGTACTTGCGAACACTATACCAGTGTAGTTACGCCCAAACGTTAAAAATAATAGCCTAGTCAGTTATCAGTGTTTTAGTTGCTATATTAGTAATTTCAGAGGTTTTACGAAAACCACTTGGATACCAGTAGCAACTTTCATATTTATTTAAAGGTATCTAAAGGTATGTGGTCAGCTACGGTTGCAGACGCTTTCAGTTGCATTTACCAGTCACCGATACCTGTCGAATACCAGTTCTGGCCATAGCACAGGCAATTGGCACAGGCGAGTATTAGTTTCTCACATATTGTTATGCATAATATGTTTAGTTGACGGTTTCAGAAGCTACCAGTCTCAGTTACCAGAACCGCTGTCATTTCCAGTTACTGTGTCAGTCAGGCAAGTATCAGTTCCACTAATTATCATAATCATATCTGGACCATTCGCTGTTCCAACACCACTAGTTCCAAATGCTACCAGTAACGATTACTAGAAACTTATACGGCATCTCTTTTCTAACCATTCATATGCACCCTATGTTTATAGCTACTAGTTGCAATGATTTCATGATGGTTAATGATATGCACACCGTGTTCGGCTACTGGTTGCGTTGCAGACGCCACCGGTTCCAGTTCCAGTTACCAGTTACTGATGTTGGCCCTAGCCGTAGCGCAGCCAAGTAGCAGTTACCGACTAACTCATTCGTAGTTATTGATATGCACACCGTGTTCGGCTACTGGTTGCAGACGCTACCGGTTCCAGTTACCAGTTACTGATGTTGGCCCTAGCCGTAGCGCAGCCAAGTAGCAGTTACCGACTAACTCATTCGTAGTTATTGATATGCACACCGTGTTCGGCTACTGGTTGCAGACGCTACCGGTTCCAGTTACCAGTTACTGATGTTGGCCCTAGCCGTAGCGCAGCCAAGTAGCAGTTACCGACTAACTCATTCGTAGTTATTGATATGCACACCGTGTTCGGCTACTGGTTGCGTTGCAGACGACACCGGTTCCAGTTACCAGTTACTGATGTTAGCCCTAGCCGTAGCGCAGCCAAGTAGCAGTTACCGACTAACTCATTCGTAGTTATTGATATGCACACCTTGTTCGGCTACTGGTTGCAGACGACACCGGTTCCAGTTACCAGTTACTGATGTTAGCCCTAGCCGTTGCGCAGCCAAGTAGCAGTTACCGACTAACTCATTCGTAGTTATTGATTGCACACCGTGTTCGGCTACTGGTTGCGGACGCTACCGGTTCCAGTTACCAGTTACTGATGTTAGCCCTAGCCGTAGCGCAGCCAAGTATCAGTTACCGACTAACTCATTCGTAGTTATTGATTGCACACCGTGTTCGGCTACTGGTTGCGGACGCTACCGGTTCCAGTTACCAGTTACTGATGTTAGCCCTAGCCGTAGCGCAGCCAAGTAGCAGTTACCGACTAACTCATTCGTAGTTATTGATATGCACACCGTGTTCGGCTACTGGTTGCGGACGCTACCGGTTCCAGTTACCAGTTACTGAAGCTAGCCCTAACCGTAGCGCAGCCAAGTAGCAGTTACCGACTAACTCATTCGTAGTTATTGATATGCACACCGTGTTCGGCTACTGGTTGCGTTGCGGACGCTACCGGTTCCAGTTACCAGTTACTGATGTTAGCCCTAGCCGTAGCGCAGCCAAGTAGCAGTTACCGACTAACTCCCTCGTAGTTATTGATATGCACACCGTGTTCGGCTACTGGTTGCGGACGCTACCGGTTCCAGTTACCAGTTACCGGCGTCGGCCGTAGCTCGGTAGCGCGGGCGAGGGGCGGTGCTACCTGATCTATGAGCTTATTAACATTCCTGTCTTAATGAGTGCCTGTGTACCGCATCCGGCACCTCCAACACCTACAACACTTCTGTTTGACATCCCCGTGTTAAAATTGAGCTCTTCTCCTGTTAAAGCTTGTTCGCTATTCGTACTTTTTCAGTAGAATTTAGGATACATATTTAATCTACCAAATATTAATCTACCAATAATTGTTTCAGTATATAATGTAATACTTACCAAGAAAAGAGTTAGAGTGAATATCAATTCACTCTACTCCCAAGAGCAGCAAAGTTGAATTGTAAATGCAAAAGCTCCTTTACTTAGAATTAAACCACTATGGTATATACACTATATCTTAATAGTAGACGGATATGGTTAAAAAAGGATATATTTATGACACATATATTTTTACATATTGGGAAGAACCAAAAATCTAAAAGTTATAAGCTTTTGTGTAATCTTAAAAAAATTGATTTCATAAAAGGAAACCTCTCAAAATAGAATAAATGAAATATTTTGACGTTTCACATCCATTATTGACGTTTCTTGTCACTCCTTCTTTGTCCTTTTATCGTATAAAGTAGATCAACAAGACGCTAAAAATAAAAGGTTCTAAGCATTGTTTTTCCACTACTGAATACTTTAAAACATACCTATCTTCGACGGACCTCAAAAGAAAGTATTAGAACACAAAGAAGTTTACTGTAGCCATCCTGATCTTTTTACGTCTGAGTCACGAATGACCACGATTATCCTTCAATCTAAATCGTCAAGCAATACACAGTGACAAACAATCTTTCAACTTTTTCAAACTTTTTGATCCAGCTCCAGAGGATGTCTCGGCTTCCTCCGCATCCAACAATAAACAATATTGGAGTTATGGTTTGAAAAACAGGAGAACTGCAGGACCGAGATGATGCGATACGTCTGGAAAAAGCCGATCGGAGGATCGCCCGCGGCCGCGGCGACGGGCTGCCGTTTCCCCATAAACAAAGATGGCGGTGATGGTGAAGATTTATCGCTTGTTCGATTATTATTAGCCGCGCCGAGCCCCGCGGCCCGGACTTTAGACTGTTCCAAAGTCGGGTAATAACACGGGACGGTTGATCGATCCAGTAATGACCGAGCGTGATGGATGCCGTTGACAGAGTCGCGATTACCGTCCAAGGTGATCGCACCACGGGGTACCTAATCTGCAGGGAGATAATTCACCACAAGAGGACACCGAGGGTCTAAGAAGTTCGGCCCAGAGAATTACAAACAAGCCTTCACAGAGATGAAAATGCTGGAAACAGTCACCTTCCTTCATTTTAAGTCAAGAAAGACTACAAAAATGACACACACAAATCCACGATTACTTATCCTATCAGACATGTCTCTAGTTACGAGCTTACTGTACACGGACTCCCTACCACAGAAAATAAAGTGCTGGAGAAAAGCTGTGGAATGTCCTATCTGAGGAGCTGATGGATAAGTAACAGTTTTTCAACGATAGACCAAAAATTGCTGCTAATGCATCCTTTCTAACTCCTAGTTAGTGATTATTAAGTACAAAAGAATGTCAATAAACAATAAATAAACAATCAGGTGACCTTGATATCTGGGAAAGGAGGTGGGTGTTGGGTGATGGAGAAAAGTTACTTTGCGGGAAAATGTGAATATTTTGAATGTTCTGGAAACAGTCAAATAAAAAGGTTCTGGGAAACATTAATTTGACTTAAAGTGAATTACGTATTTTTATACTTCTGCATGGTTTTGTCACAGGTATGCGTTTTTAGATCAATTTAACATAGGGACAAGTTTCAAATTTGTGAAAAAAATTTTGGCGCAACACATGGTACTACATAAAGAAACTAAAACTGCAAAACTTTTTCGATGCTATTATATCAGTAGGAAACAACGAAAGATAATCAGTAACAGCTACTGAAAAAACACACTTACTGTTTTACGTGTAGGCTACTGTACAAATAGTTTAAAATTTATATTATACATGACCATAAAGGATTCAATGGTTTTTGTAAGTCCAGAAAAAAATTAATTTAACAAACTACAAATTATAAAGAATTTGAATTTTATTATCAGTCTTAGTATTCGGTTAGCTGTTTCACTTTTTCCCATTATTTGCTTGTTGGTGGTCTAAATTTCCGCTAAATTTAGAGTGATTTTATAGAATTTTGATAAATTGTTGGGCAATAAAGAAATATAAATGTGCACACTAACCATACAATTAATATTGCAAAATTTTAAAATCATCAAATAAATTTAAAAAATATTAGTGTGAAACTATATATTTATTTACTATACTAGAAATACTGTAATTTTACTGTGACAATTTGTAATAAAGTGTAAATTTAATTGGTTTATTTGAAAGATATTCAAAATAACTATTTGTTATTTTGTTCAATTATTAGCATATAAGAACATATTTGATTTATTGTGAAACGTTGAAACAGACAAAATACTTGTGGTAGGCTAAGCATAAGATACAATGCATTTAAGTTATGCGCTTAACATTTTGTTTGACAACTGATATGTGTATTGCAAGACCAAGACTAAAGCAAATTCTATGTAAAAAGTGTGAAAGATTTACATTCCATATTTTTTATCTAAATTTATGTTGTACACTTTTATGATTATTACGGAAACAGTGATTGTATTTTATATAAGTCCATGTACATGTAAGTTCAATTTCAATAAAAAATTTATAATAACAAAGTTTAGCTGTTGTTTAACAGCAGACATTATTAATCATGTTGACTCATTATTTAAAAAGTACTACTTTTATATTATTCATTTTATGTGAATCTTGAACTGACACATTCTGATTCTGAACACACATAGAATTTAATGTAATTTCAGTTGGCAAAGAGATACCATTCAGGGCTATTGATTGGCATAATATGGCTTATGAGTTGATCGGAAATAATGTGAAGAAAATAAATTTGAACATAGTTTTCTTTAACTGAGAATCTTCAGTTAATCTTTCATTCTCCAATAAACAAAATATATTTTTTTATTATATCTAAATGATTTCTTTTTTAAAATAAAGATATTTAGCCAAACGGTCGGATCATAAATAAATATTTGTTGAATCCAATAATTGATGCCTATCAAGATACTTTTGATATTAAATGACCATTTCAGTGGAGTCGATACAATATCTTGAAATTCAATTAATGTACTTAGACAAAGAGTTTGATTCAAAATTTATCCATAGTTACATTAGGCTCTACGGGGCTTTCCACAATTGACTTTGTAGGGTCTTACTTTCAGGAGGGAAGGGGGGGGGGTCTAGGGCCCTCCCCAACTTACAAATCCGATCTCATTTGTATACTAATATAGTAGTTTCTAATCTATATTCCTAATCAAATACAGTAGAACCTTGCTAAGACGACTTTTAAGGGGTCACACAAAACTGACGTCTTATCAAGGTTTTCGTCTAATCAAGTGTCGTGCTATCAAGGTTGTTTTGCTGATAATTCGTCTTATCAAGGTGCACCCTAACAGAGTATATTTTTAAACTCCCCATATAGCAAGTGCAATTTTAATGAAGCCTCACTAGAAATATTTCATTGAAAATATATGAAATCAAGCATACAAAAAACACACATATAAAACATAATGTTTTATTGTTATGAAAAAATAGCCTATTATAAAAACTCTAAACAACTAACAAATTTTTTCAAAGATACAAAATATAATAAATACAGTAACTTGTTATAAATTAAAGAAATTAAAAAACCTTAATACGGTATAAATGTTCTCAATTAATCTTTTACCGTATAATTAATTAAGCTGAGTACCAGCAAAGTTAATTGATTTATCGATTACATGTTAGACAATTTCCTCTACGTCTAAGCCTACGTCAGGATTCAATGTTGTTGTGCATGAGCAAGGAAAGTTTGTGAATTAGTCATTAATTTTGGTTTATTTCGTGTTACTCATGTGAACGTAGTCCAATGCACTATTGATTTCCGTAGTGACCCTTACCACACTCTCGCTCATAACACTTTTTTCTCATAAAACACTTTAATATACTAACGGCATGTGAAGCAGACATTCTCTAATCCCTACTTACTGACACTACACACTTATATGTAAAACCACGATGTCACACAATAGCACTGCACTTTAACTGGTACAGTATCATATAAGCTGTGCTAAACGCGACGTAAAACCATTAATTTTCGTTTTGACAGTAGACATGCAACTGACTGTATACAAATTTATTGTGTCTCCAAGAGGAAGTGTAGGAAAGTTTTTCCTAGAACTGAGCATAAAGACATTGTTTCCTTCAAAATGTCTGAATAAACTGTGGGAACGATGCATGAGAAAAGCGATTCGTGTTGTAAAGGTTCCGTAACGAAACACTTCGCGCTATAGAGGTTATGTTCGTGGTACGGAGTTAATATATTGAAAGATTCGCGTCACCGAGGGCGCGTTCGTGCTGTAGAGGTTCCGGTATTTTAAAATGCGTGTTATAGAGGTTGATTGTGCACTAATTTCAGCTGGTAAAATGTGTGCTATCGAGGTATTTATGTGAATGGTATTCGTCCTATAGAGGTATTTTTAACATTGAGTGTTATGGGCAATTCACGGGGACTATAAAATATTACTTGTTATCAAGGTAATCGTGTTATCGAGGGACGTACTAAAGAGGTTCTACTGTAATAGTTTTTCTTGTACATCTCTTTTATCCTTGACCTACTTAACCGATTTTTATGATAGAGGTGTAATTTTAAAGGTGCGAAATTTTAAAGGTCTAGCGCCTGTGCGAATGATGATTGAAAATAAGGTCATTTTGTTTCGAGCTGCACATCCCTAGCCATTAGTATTTTACTAGAGGCGCTTTAAAATCTTAACCAACTTTCATTATAACATTTTTTATCTGAATTTTAACACAACAGTTGAATGATTATCTTCCGATGAATTTTTAAGTTACATTATAAACAAAAAATACTGTCCGTCACTGCATAATTGACATTAATATTGTTTAAAAAGTCATTTAATTCCTTCAAATTGTTCTGCATAGGTGAGTTTCTCTCAAAAAGAAAGAAATATATTACAAAATTCGCAATTTGCGCACGGGACCCCTAGTGTAATAAATCAACAGACTGAACAATGATTTGTTGTTACTATACTAAAAGTAGTACACATTGACTGAATTGTAATACGAAATAATGCTATTTCTATGTATATATTTGTTTTAACGTGATGAAAATGATTAGCCCAAAAGCAAAAAGTTAACATGGTTTATCATAAAATATTCCTAGTCAAAACTGTAAAGTATGGCTAGTAGTCAAAAGTCAATACATTATTTTAGGTTTATTATTTTATTTATTTTTTAATCCTTACTTCTAATTTTATTTTTTATTTTATTTTGAGCTATGCATAACAAACCAAAGTGGAAAATACTTAGCCTAATAATAATTTAGTAACGAAATTATTTGTTTTTTATATTACCTATTTTCATTTACATTATTGAAGTAATTATTTTTTATCAAAACAATTTCTTATAGATAGTATTTTTTTCTAATTAGGTACTATTATACAAGAAAAATAGGTTTTAAGTACCGGTATCACTATAGGTTTATTTAAAACAACAATAAAACATTGTATTTACAATACATATTAACTTCGATAGCTCACACATTACATAGTCGATACAAAAACATGTTGTCTACCTTTGGCTTCGCCCATTCTTTATCTATATATTAATAGGCAAGCATGTTTCTTTTACTCTTTTTTCTCAGCTTCAGTGCATCGTAGGAGAAAACCGGGCATACCGTTAGAAAGTAAAGTGTCCTGTAGATGAGCAGAATCCCATTATAGTTTACATCAGCCACCAGGGCTCCGCCCTACAGGCTTTCAAAGTTTTAATGTTAATCTTATGGGAGAAGGATAATTGATCGATTTACTAGACAGCTATTGTGTAACAACAAATTCTAACAAATCATGAAGAACAGATGCTTCAGTTATGAAGTATTTTAAAACTATTTGGCTCAAGATCAACGTTTGGTCGAATTTCGACCATCAGGTTCAGCCCCTAGTTTTCATTATTATATATTTTCTGTTGTTAAATAAATTGAAAATTACTATTTCAAAATCTATCACCAAAATATATAAAAAGTACTGTCTCATACAAATAATTGCAATAAAAAATAAATAAAACTTTTTAAACTCAATCAATTAAAAAAAGCATGTACAGCATGTGAAATTGAATGAAACGTCAATCAATCGTACCTTGGTTCGTTTTGTATGTAATCAACAATAAATATTTAGTAAGTAAAAATATCTTTAAAATAAAATATTTTAGATTTAATCGATACAAAATCTTGAACATATTGTCTAAGAGAAAATAATAGTCTCACGGTACTCTATGTTGGTTAAATTTGTCGTTAAAATCAAAGCACTATACAAAACGGTTCAATAAAATTTGAATTTATTGTGATTTTCGAGTTTTATTTTGATTTTATATCATATGAACTTTCAATTTTGCAATGTAAAACCTCATGACGCAGAGCGGAAGGGTGACATTTTACAACTGCAAGTGTTAAAGTAAGTGTTGGCGGTGTATCTGAGACAGTGTGCAAGTTCAAGACAAGGTCACGGCAAAGTAATTGAGAAATCAAGGGCAATGCCTTGTTGTGGCTAATTAAATAACATCGCTCGTTGAAACAATTGCATAATTGGCTCGACCGGAGATGCGCCTGACGGCTCGCCCGCGCGCTCTGGCACACAAAACTGGCACTAACACTTGCACTAACACAACACTAGCACTAACACTAGCACTAGGCCTGGCACTATGGCCATGCATGGCGACTGATATTAGTTGGTGTGGAGTAAGAAAAGAAATCATGTTGCCTGTATCAAAACGATATTTAAAGAAATAAATAGTATCCCCTGCACCACAGCGGTGTGTTGAGGAATAAATGGTTTTATCTGGATTTGGGGTTTTTTATTGATTTTCTTAGATCACTAGGGTGCTTACGGAGCCTTATACTAGTTTATTTAAAAAAAAATAAAAAATAAATGGTGTTGTACTGATCACTAGTTTGTCTAGAGAAAGAAAAGGTGCTGCCTGGATCACTAGCCTGTCCTAGAGAAAGAAATTGTATTGACTTGATCACTAGGGTGTCTATAGAAAAAAATAGTGTTGCCTAGATCACTAGGGTGTCGTAGAGAAAAAAAATGGATTGACTTGATCACTAGGCTGTCTTTAGAAAGAAATTGTGTTGCCTGGATCACTAGGGTGTCTGTAGAAAGAAATATGGTGCTGCCTGGATCACTAGGGTGTAATAGAGAAAGAAATGGTATTGACTTGATCACTAGGGTGTCTATAGAAAGAAAAAGTGTTCCTAGATCACTAGGGTGTCTGTAGAAAGAAATATGGTGCTGCCTGGATCACTAGGGTGTCCTAGACACATAAGTGGTGTCGTCCCGATCACTAGTTTGTCTAGAGAAAGAAATTGCCTAGATCACTAGGGTGTCGTACAGAAAGATATGGTATTGACTTGATCACTAGGCTGTCAATCGAAAGAATTAATGTTGCCTGGATCACTAGCCTGTCCTAGGGAAAGAAATGGTGCTGCCTAGATCACTAGGCTTTCCTAGAGAAAGAAATAGTATTGACTTGATCACTAGGGTGTCTATAGAAAGAAATATGATGAAATATGGTGAAGAAAGATTGTAATGTTTCTTAAAAATTCAAATGCACAATTTACATTAATTTAAAGTTATTAACAACGTGGTGTTAGTAAAAATTGAAACTTTCAGTTTTTGTTCATTATATAAATTAGCTCATTCCCGTGCATGTAAACTTAAATACATGAATGAATTTAATACAACAATTTACCCTGAACGATCACATAGGATCTTAAAAATTATTTAAAAAACATAAAAATAAAAAGTATATTGTAAAAATGTTCTTGCTTTTTGGTGTTATAAGTAAGTTGTAAGTAGACATATATAATCCATCAATAATTGTTACTAAGTACCGGTTAAGAATGTTTCAAACGTAGGTGATTCTTTTTATTACAACTTAGAAACATAATCATAAGCCATGTGCAACTGCAGTTTTCTTGGTAAGCAATAAACTTAATCTCTAACTCGTGTGTCTGAATATCTTTAATCTGTTTATCTCTCCTAATAACTTAGCTCTTTTGTTACAAGTTTTCTTAAGTATTATCTATAACAAAAGGTATACTTGGAAGTAAAAAGGTTTTTGCTTTTGCTGTCTTTTTAAAATAACTAAAGTAAATGAAAACTCATGTCCTAAAATTTTTAGATGAAAATAAAACTATTATGTTAGTGGTTTGTGACTAAATATACCTCAGTGCCTCAATGAAATAGTAGTGGAGGAGATGAGTACACAAAATACTGTTACACATAACTGAAATTTATGTAAACAAACAGCATTGAGGAAAACAAGGAGGAATTGTTTCAGGTACATTTTTGAACCAGTCAGTGAAGTTATGGTGGTAAATCTGATCTGATAGTTATTGTTGTGATTTTTTAATGCAGTGGGGGTTATTTGAGTGGCCCATTGTCATGTAAACTCAAAACCGTCTCGAAGGTCTACCTAATATAATGTACATAAACAATTCGTATTAAATATAAAAAAAAGAATTTCCTCTCTAATACTAAAGAGTGATCCCTAAAACAGTGTCAAAATAACTGTTGAAACCATAATAACATCTCTAAGAAGATTTAAATAAAAATCCACAATTAAAAACAAAAAACTTTTGGGAAGTGTTTATTGCTTCTGATTACAACAGTATATTATCTGAAATAGATTGTGGGTATATAAATAAGTGTCTGTGTTCTTAGTTGGAGGTATTTTCTGAAAACTAAGATCCGGTTGGTGCAAAGATGTAAGCCTAGGTACAACTGAAAAAGGTACAAAGTATTATGTAGGGTACTAGTGTATCTTATGTATAAATCATTAAATATATTTTGAAAGAAATTTAATTAATTAAGTTCAATGAAATAAGCTTTTAAGTCATCAATGGTATTGACTGTTAGGATCTGTAAAAAAATTGTAAAATTTCAATTATGTCGTTAAATATAAATATATCAAAATGAAAATGTGTAAAAACACTTTTCAGTAACCCCAATTCCATAAAAAAATTCAAGGTCCAATATCAAACACCAACAAAACCACCAAAGTATAAACATTCACAACCAAACACCTCCAAAATCATGAATGGGGAAGCATCAGATGGCGTAGCTATTAGATTTCCACAGGCATACAAATAAAGCCATTATAAACAATGTCACGTGGTCCGGGAACAATAACTAGGCTTACCAGTCAGCTGACGTGACGTCATCGCCCCGCCCTCCGGCGTGCGTGGGCTCCGCTCGCTTCGCTCTCGCCTCGCCGTCGTCCTCGCCTTCTACTCCGGGCTAGACCTCGCCACGGCGCGCTCCTCTGGCTGTCCGAAGGTCCTGGGGTGTCTTCCGGTTGTTTTTCGAACACAAATGTTTGTTTAAGTTTTGATTTTAGGCCTATGTGGAATTTTAAAATCCGTTTTCATGTTCGTAAATTGTTTTTTATTAGATTGCACAGAGCGGGATTACGTTTTTGAGGTTAGGAACAAACACGTGGTGTTTATTTCAAGGTCACGTTACGAAAAAGTACGCCGCTTTAGATTCAACGCAATTTTTGTTTGCGGATTCGGTTTTGTTAACCACGGAGAAAACTACAGAGAAAAATTCATGGAAACATTAGTAAACAAAAAAACCTTCCGGACGAACATAACCTCAATCGACGACCCTGAGGAAAAATCAACATGGCGGCGCCTCGAACTCCCGGCGTAGCGTGACGTCACCGACGTGGCGTCCCCACGCGGCCACGCAGGTAAACACGGTGCACTGATTCCCTCCAAAACGGTCGGCCATTGTTGAAAACACGTCCTGAGCTGTGTGGTGCCGGCGACGAACTGACTCCCGGACTCAGCTAGCAGGCTAGACAGCCTTTGCATGTTAAAAAGGACTTGTGTATGCAAAAGTATGAATGAGATACAGTAGAGGACGCGCATTAGCAATTGTAATAAGGCGGGAGAGAGAGAGGGAGAGAGTGAGAGAGAGCGTCAGACACTGGCTGCATACTAGAGCGTCCGCGCCGCCGCCGCCGCTCCTCCCGAGAGTTCAATGGACCAGGCACCTGCTGCTGCCGGCCACCTCGCTACCGGATTACCCGACGCGATTAATTTGCCGTCGATATAATAGATGATTAATTATTTCGGTTTGGATTCGGGGACCTCCTCTTAGTTAATTGTACCATTGAATGTAATTACCGGATGTGCAGTGTTTTAATCAAACCTATGTAAATAATTTCGATTACTTCTATATTCAGATTGAAATACAAGTGGTAGATTTTTCTTGTTTTAATCAGATATACATAAATGATATAATAGTTCATTTGATTTTCGTTGGTGAAAATGTATACCGTACTGATTTAACATGAATAATTTGTAAAAGTTATTAACCGTCTAATACAATGGTTTTGCTGATTTTTAGATAAAGGATTCGATTTTTATATTTAAAATAAATCAAAAATAATTTATTTGATAGTGGGGGAAGATATAAGTCAAAAAATTAATTAATCAATGTACGAAGTAAAATAAACGACTGTATTTTTTGTTGACTTTATACCATTAGAAAAAAAACAACTTGAAGTGTTTCATACAGTTTGGGCACTATACGTGTGGCAGAATTATATTATTCATACATATTTATTAATTTAAAAGGTTACAACATTATAACCAAACAAATTTACATACACATTAATCTGAGAAATTTTAATCTATTCCTTTTTTAACTTAAGTGACGAAGCACGGGTTACCGCTGGTAAATAAATAAACACACATGCCACAATGAACAACAGTGACGATCTATGTGATAGAACATATTAACAGTAATTTTATTTGTGGTATTATGTAAGGAATAAATCAAGCGAATGCGATAAATAAAATAAGTTAGCAAGAGTTGTTAAATAATAAAAAATGTATAAATAAGACCAAAATGTAAAAAATTAAAAAATATATATTACAATAAACATAAAAATATATGGGGCCGTCCATAAGTTACGTCATCTGAAAATGAGGGGGGTCCAGATTGAAAATGATGGTAGGGTGATGTGCAAGGGGGGGGGGTCGACTTTAATATGACGTCATTTTAAAAATAATGTTTTATATCAATTTTTGACAGTAAAAAAATGATAAATTCGTACACAATTCAACCATTACTAAATAATTGTCTTAGAAAATAAATTAGACTATTTTAAGGTTGTTTTATAGTTTATTTTAGTTTATTTTTCCATTGAGAAAGTTATGTAATTTTTCTGATAGGGGGGGGGGCGGACAAATTATGATGGTAGGATGATTTAGGGGGGGTGGTCCGAAAATGGCGAAAAAGCCATGACGTAATTTATGGATGGCCCCAATGATTTTTAGGTCGTATTTAAAAAGAAAGACGCTTGAAATCGAATACCAAATATTTATAACTAGTTAACCTGAGGCACCTGAACTAAAATTAAAACATAAAACATGTGGAGGAAGCATTTCAACAAACCTTTCATCAAACCTACTCATGAAGTCTTTCTTCACCAGGCGGCTCGCGGCTGACGCCGGACTTCAAACCGAAATGGATTCGAGATTTCCGGTACAGATTCCATCTTCAAATCCTCTAGAGCGGGTGTCGAACCTTTGACTTTGAGGCGAGCCAGAGGGCGATCCATCTGACTGTTATAGTCGTAATCCGACAGACGACCGGCCGGTGCGGTGTATTTACATTCCTCACAATCTGATGCGGGAAATCCTTCTTCCATCAGATTAGGGGTTCATTAGTAGAACTGATTTAGGGGGCGTCTGGCACTCTTAATTGACCAGCCAACACCTGACCGAAGACCTGGAAGCTGTACATCTCCATCTTCACTTTCGGACTAGTTTCGTAATTTTGGACCAATTTGGGTGAAATCCTGTTTCTTGTCCGTAAATTGGCTGAAAGCTCTGGAAAATTGATTTGATTGGTTTGAAAAAAGATATATCAGATTGTGTCTTAATCAAGTGATTGTGAAAGTTTTCTTGAATTGGAAATAGAGGTACTGTACATGGAACCAGAGGGCAAGATCTCTGCCTCGAGATCTCAGCTAAAGAACCACTAGCTGCAATAAATTTTTGTGTCAACTTACGGTCCTTACATAAAGTTACAATCATAACATAAGATGTTGATTTTTTTGTTCTTTTATAGTTGAATTTCACTGGCAAAAACAAATATTCTTTGTTTAAAGTTCATTGTTGGTGATGGTGAGTTTACGTTGTTCAGTAAATTATTGCGGACATTTTCCATTACTGATTAGTAAATTACAAAATCACTACGTCTCGGGATCTGGAGTCTGATCCCGCATTCTAGTGGAAGAAATGCCTATAACATAACAAAGTTAGTAAAAACACAACAGATGAACCTGAAGAAGTCCATAGCCTAACCTGAAATCAGAAAAGGCAGTCACAAAACTTAAATAAAATACTAATAAATGCAAAAAGTTTAAAAGAAGACCCACCAGAAGACGGGATCAGATTCCAGCTCCGGAAACGTCGTGAATTTGTACTTTACTAATCAGTGATGGAAAATGTCGCAATAATTTACTAAAAACAACTTTATTTCACCGAGTTCAACTGAGTAACTAAGTGCTCTCTAGTTTGTTGGTGTTCACCATTTGATAAACAGTGATCTCTAACTGCACATAATGCAAAATGTTTATCCTTGAGGTTAAATAAGAATTTAAGTACAAATATAGGTATATCCGTCTCTTCAGCTCTGGTTGGCATTATTTCACATCCTAGTGGTCTTTTGACTTACCTGACCAAGACACGTCACACATTCCCTTCTTTGGAAGATATCACAGAAACATGAAATGGAACTTTAGAAGTTGCCTTATTTCAACATTGTAACAAAACTAGTTTCATACATGTCACCGCAATGGTGTCATTAATAGTGTATGTTCTCTACGACATCGTCCTTTTTACCACTCAGTAAGAGATTTCCCTCAGGTGTCTTATGACCCTATTTGCGAATGAACTAGTTTATATAGTTAAGGTATTCTTCCGTGACTTTCGGTTCAGTGACTAAGCTGTTTTGTGCTGTCAATGGGTAAAAGGATATTTTCCTCATTACATAATATGTAGGAAAACATTAACTAACACTTTAATACAGCGTTCTTTCATTGATAAAAATAATACTGGTTTCTCATGTTAAACTATAAACAAGAACGCTGGTAATTATAAAAAAATATATATTGTAGTCCTGCCTAATTTAGCAAATCTTCCGTATATTTGGGTGCTCGAATAAGAAATAATGTTTAAATTTGTTCGAAGTCAGCACTTTATGGAATTATATTACTTTTGATGATATTACTATAGAGCTTCTAGGGAAAGCTAAGTTTTCCTCTCGTAGTCTGATTAGAATTCTTCAAAGTCCTTGATCCGTCTATTCTTCTAACCTCTTCCACTCCTCATAAAAAATCACCTCCAAACCAACGAACCTAAAACAGAAAGTACTACAAGAGTCACATGCAGCACAATCAATATTGTAAATTGTTTTCATTGTCCCCATCGCCCACGTCAACGCTTCCACTGAGGAGTGACCCGACCGCAATGCCCGGAGGTACCCCCCCCCCCCCCCCCCGGGGTTATGGGGGTGTTATGGGGCCACCCCTCGCCTACGTGACAAATCATCCCCACGGGGCCTCAAACACTATCGATCCCCTAAGTGAATCTTTTATTATGTATTTATGGTAACGAACCCATGACGTCACAGAGGCAAGTCTAATTAGATTCTGTGGATCATTTTCGGCACAAAACAGCGCGGGGGATGGACCCTCTGTGGGGACCGGGTGGGGAACTATCGGCTAATTTGTACAGAGAGTGGTCTAGCTATGGTGTTGTGATATCTATATATTTACGAAAACCGCCGTTTTTATACAGATTGGGTTGTTTCTACACCAGTGTCTTAGATAGTATTGGCCATTTGTTAGTTAGCATCATTAGTTAATAGCCCAATGAAAAATGACAAATGGAACCTTTGAAAACGGCTAACTTTTCTCAGGATTAAACCGTCAGCCTTTGAATTTGAATGCGAGCATTATTACCACTTAGCTACCCACCCTGTGTCTTTGAGTATATTGTGAAAATTATAAGCTTTTACATTTAATATGTTGTCATTAAAATACCAAATGGGGTATTTAGAATACCAAATGAAGCGGCAAAATGTACCTCAAATTCTTGAGGTACTAGGCATTTTGAGTGCCTTTTGCACTTATATAAACTAAGCCTGGTAAAATGGGTTAAAAAATGTGCACTTATCCAAAACATTGTGACGCATGTTGATCGCAATACCTTATATTGATACTGAATAAGCAATTAAAAAATGTATTTGAGACGTCCGCTTAAGAATTTTTATGATTCACACTACCTTTAACTTTTCAAAACATCCTGTCCTACACATAGATTACAATAAGTAAATAAATAACAAATTTTCAATGGGATTGTATTTTTTTAAGATTCGTAACTATTTTTGCATGGGAACTAGGCAGTTACGAAAAAACTACAGATTACACATTACCACTAAATTACAAAAATTACATAATTCTTTTAAAACAAAATTATAAATTCCATATCTGATCTATAAAACCGCCAATGATCAGCCAAGTCACCAGTCTTAAAATGCCCTCATATATAGAGATTATCTTAACTGTATTCATCAGATAGTATTTTTTCGATCAGTTATAACAATTCTCAACACTGAACTATTCTAATGCATTTCTTCTCTAGTTGATTACTATCTCAGACAGTGGTGACAGTGGATGAAGAGGTAACCAGGATTGGCTGTAAAGCCCTGGTCACAGCTGAGAGTTTATGTACGATAAAACTGGTGTAAAACTAACCATCAAACCGACAACTACCGCCACCGTGTTAACCGGGACGTTTATGAGTGATTACTCTGGAATGGACAAGACTGGACTGGACTGGAGCGAGAATATGTGTCTGATCAGTCACTCGAGTTCAAAAAGGTTTGTAAAATCATCACTCGGTAATATTAGAAAATGTATATTACTCAGAGGGTAAAATTATTTTACACGACCAAATAAGCAAGAGGAGCGTTTTAAAAACTTTCACTTCGTCGAGAATTTAATTTTTCCTAATGCCGAAAAATATGCACACTAACTATTACAATTATTTCCTCTAGTTCGTGAAATTCTTTTTATTCACATAATAATGGAATAATATATAAAATTATGACCATTAATCATATGGAGAAAAACTCATTATCACTAATTCTACAATATTAGTTTATGAAATAGTGTTTTAAGTACTGATGGTGTTTTAAAGAGAAAATAAGCTATGTAGTTAAAATTGTATTATTTTTAACTTTTTTTGCGTGAAACATGGGTGTACACTATACAGAGATATGTAGAGATAGGTATTAGTAGAAACAAACAGTAAAACTCCAGAGCGTGTTATAGGCTATACAATTATGTTTTACAGCTTCCGTAAAAATATGATCGTGACCACTTTTTTTATCTCCACAATTAATGATAAAAATCTATATGTTAATGCTCAAGTATGTTCCTTTACCTAATTTTTTTCTCCTGTCATCGTCCTGTAGATGAGCAGAATCACATTGGAATTTACATCGGAACCCAGGGCTGCCCTACAGGCTTTCAAACTTGCAATGTTAATATTATGGAAGAAGTTTGAATAAATCATTAGACAGCTGTGTGTGGTAATAACAAATGCTAGCAAAATAGGAAAGAAACCGATGTTTCAGATATAAAATATTTATTAATTGGTCTAGATCTAGATCAACTGGATTTTCGGTCGAATTTCGACCAGGGGGCGATCTCTATAGTATATTTTTAATATGTTTACATGAAACCTTTACCATACATATATAAACATATAAACTTTATTACTTTAAATATCCAAATAAAAAAACTACATATTATATGTATACACTTTGATTATACCTATTTACAAATACGAAATTAATTAGGAAAAACATAAATTATTGTCTTAGTACAAATGGATTTCGCCAAAACTTTCAGAGCGCGGGACTATTACAAATCTTAACAGAGGGAGAGGTTCATTAGACCGAGTCTACTAACCGCAGCACCGCAGACACACGCATTTGCTTGTTTGTGTGTGCGTGTGCGTAAATGTGCGTACGGCCGGGAATCGCGCTGTGCCCCACTTGGGGTAAGACAAACACCGGGTAGCTGAATCATCACTTTTAATGCCTTCTTCAAACAAGCGGCTCCAGCTATCTGCATAGCCCCCCCCCCCCCCCCCCCGCCGTGTGGCAATGCTTTGTTAAATTAAAAACTGTGCACTTCCACCTTTGGATGGAAGATATGAACGTTTTGTCTGGTTGGTCAAGAATTTTTAAAGTTTTTTGGGGGGTTGGAAGTGGAATAAATTATGATGGAGGGAAAAGTACAAACTTTCTCAGTGGTCTCTCAATGAATTTATGTTATAAAAAATAAATAAATAAGTAAAATAAAATATCCCTCATAAGCTACATAAATTGTGATTCATAAATGACGAAACAATGTTTGAATTAATTGTTTATTCCAAATTTGTATAAAAAATAAATTATCTATGCCGCAAACAAGAAGACTAAACTATTGCAAAATTTGTAACTAATGAATGTTTATTTATTTGTTACATTTCCTTGGGTTACCAAGCAACTAATAAACACACCCGATTGAACAAATATAGCTAAAAAAGAAATATTCTTAATACTTGTTTTACAAATATTTTCTATGATAAGAGAAAAGATAATTATTTGTTTTTGAGATCAACTTTTTACTGTAAACTGCTTTAATATTTTTGAATAAAAAGTTCTTGTAAAAATTTTTTTGAGGGTTCTATATAAAATTGCTATTTTCTCTTTGCAATTTTCTCTTTCTCTTAGTTAGTTACACTGACAGCAGATAAGTAATACGTATACTTCTCTGTGCATTACCCAAACCAAAACACCAACTAGAAGTACGCTTATTACGTTATTACTTCAAAGAATAACTTCAGCAACCAACTTTAATCCACAAACTAAAAATAAAATACACATCTAAAGTTTGAAGTCGATCTAAGGCTTCCTTTGAAAGCTATCTTCGGTCATTGAAATCGGGTTACAATACAATGAGGCATCAACACTCATGTATGAGGATTTCACTCCTATTCGATCCGTTCATCCAGTATAACATTTGTTGATGTATTCAAAAGTGTTTAGTCAACTTAGTTAAATTGGTTTTAGAATGAAGCCCCAATAATAACTCAAAATTACTAACTATTAGTAAAATTATTACTATCACAAAACGTCTATCACCATTAATACCTTTAAAATAAACAATAGTAGGCCCTACACATATAAAAAATAAATAAACAATAATTAGGCAATGTAACAAATCAATATTTTTCCTTTTTCCTTGCAATAAATAACAACAGTTGCACTAAAAGTTAGACTAATCTTATTCGCATTAATCTCCTACGAATATTGCAGAAACATACGAATCAGATATATCTGAAACCTCTAGATACCGTGGCGGAATCTGCAGGGTAAAGAAGGTTGGAACACAATGCCGCACGAACCTGCATATTTATTAACAATGGGCATATTTACAACACGTTGCGACCGGACTCTTGTCTACCAGATATATACGGAGATACGGGGCTACCGTGCGAGACCCACCGGACGCCGACGCCGCCGCGCCGGGGCTGCTTATTGTTGGCGGAACTTTGGTACTACTGTGTCCGTGCAACACTATCTTGGGGCTATCTGATTGTTGTAGAATAGAACCATTTGACCCATAAAGTTGTATTCAATCAAGGTCTGTAGAGGAAAAACCATAACTGCTGGAAGCAGTTGTGCTGAATAGCTATTTTTTTGTGTTCCGGATATGAAGCTTCAAAACTAAAACGGAAGTCAAGTTCCGTCATAATATTTACAATTACACAGCTGATTGAAAAAGAGAATGAAGCAGTCTTGCCACGGGTACGATATTTATAGTAACGACACCATATTACTCTATTTTGCATTCGGATTATTAGTTAATAACAAACCCTTAGGTAATGACCAAATTAACAATTATCAATCAAGGAAAATAAAAAACCATAAATTCTACCCTATAGTTTTCTTTGAAATTCCTTATTTTAGTAATAGTTAAGACAAAAAATTCCCAACGCAAACGAGAACGATTATTGTTTCCTGCAGCGTTGGCAACACTTGCAGGTAACAAAGAGTAAATAAAATGGTTTTTTAACACTTTTTTTAACCAACAAAAATTCTGTGGCAAAATTCACGGATGTCGCAGAAATTGACACCATTGCTCTTATGGGATGTAGTTTACCTGTGGCAGTCATCTTGGTATTCAATATCAGTGAGCTATGTGATCAGGTTTAAGTTCAAATGAAGATTTATAGGATGTGGTGCTCTATTTAGTTGGGTTTTCTAATCAGTTGTTGTACTCATTTCTTTTACTCATAATTCTTCACTTGTGTTTCTCTGTTTATGGTTCAAACCCACGAGTAAAGGTTTTGAGATTATTTTTGAGCATATAAAACGCACCTCTGCTTATACTTCGAAGTTCCCTTCCGAAGACTCTAGACCCTCCGAGGGTCTGTTCCTCCAGGGTCAGACCGGGACGGAATTCGTGCCCCGGTCTTATCTAGACACGCCGACACAGGAAGCCGTAAACTGTGACGCAGCGACGGCCAGATGCGTCAGGTACACCGGATGTACCTTAACGTGTCTTCCGGTCTCGCTGTGACGCCACAATTTGTTGAGATATCATCAGCTGATCGTGGTGACACTTTCCGCTCGTTGGCGCCAAAGCGGCTCCTTCCGCCGAAAAAATGGGCCGGCTGTGACAACTGTTATTATTTAGCCGGTTGTCAGTTGTTGACAGTTTTCCGCTCGGTGAACGAGACAATGGAGTGCGTGTGGTTGCAAAATGATGACGACAATCAGAGGTCACGGGGTTTGAGTGGGACTTTGGACAGCCACGGCTCGGCTGGAGTAATCAAAACCAAAATAGCCATTTGAAATTCAAATACTGTAAGACTGTCTACGATAAATCGGGTTGAAGTTTGTGTAATTTATATTTTTCTTCAGCAATTACTACAATGCACATCAAAGAACCAAATTAGTGGGGACCATCAAATAAATAATTTTAAAAATCTTAGTTTTCCCCCCAAAAATCAGAGTAAAATAACCTGATTGTTGGATACAATCAGAATTGCTATAAGCGCTTTTCTACCTCTAAAATGTCAAAATGAGCTTCTTTAGGGCATAGATCAACTGACTTTTGGGCCAAATTTTGGCCAGGAGGCGACCTCTAGTTTTTATTAATACATCATATAGCACTAAAACACTGTAAGACTGCAATTTATATTTGATTAACTAATAGTTGACAACTAGTTTACCAATTTTCTTTTGTTTAGAGCAATGCCAAATCAATTTTGAATTTCTTAAAAACTTTGTGCCTTGTTCTTGTTATTTATGATATCATAATGACCATTACCCTGGAATAATTCAACCCCCAACGTATTCACGCCTAATTAAACCATTAACCAAAAATTAAAACGAAATTAAGCAATTAACGTTATTTTCAAAAGTTTATTAGAGCAGATGGTTCTCTCGCCACCTGTTCAATGAAAACCGCGCTTAACGACCTGGCTGCCGTTGTTCCTGACAATTTTATGTAACAGGTTCCACGTCTATATCTAAAATTGGCTGTTCAAGTTCGCAGCTAAAGAATTGTCAAACGGCGCAATAAAGAACGGAGTCATAAAAAATGACTTGCATGACTTTAGTGCCCCAGTTAGGGGGGATTAGAATTTTAAAACAGAGCGAACAAGGCGGTAATTGGAGTAAGGTATAATTAGTTATCTCTGTTCTGCCCGGTTTTGGATGCCGGGGCCGTATTTGGGCCTCCTCGCTGCACCGGCCTCCAGCACCTGCTGTTGCATTTTAAATTCAAGTAAATGTTTTCCGAAACTTTTGTCTGGTTTGGTTAAATTTGTTTTTCAGTGTACTAACTCGGCACTCGAAATAAAAAACTGTAACCAATAATTTTTCTGACGTTTTGGAATTGATTGATCAAGCGTTTAAGATTGTGGAGCTAATACAGGTTTAAATACTTTCGAGAGTGTGATGTTTACAGTTACCACTTTATTTAGTACCTACCTAAAAGAGACATAGTTCAAGTGATTTCATTTATGTATTTAAAAGTTTAAAATATCAAAGACATTATGTAAAGACATTATTTAAGAAAAAACCAATCGTTTTCTTTTGAAAATCAATGATATTGTACTGTAGGAGAGGAATTTTGAAATTACTCATTTAATCCATAGAGTAATCCTATGGTTCGGTCTAGTATAACATACAAATGAATAATAATAATGTGACCAACGGATTCTGTCTACTGACATGTCTGATTGAACACCTTTATGATTGAAAAGGTTTGAATATTTAAATCAAATGTTAGCTGTGGGATATTATGGAAAAAAAACACAAAATTTTGGAACGGAATCTGGATTAAAGGCTTTCTATGGGCAACTTATATACGTAATGGTAGAATTTTTTATCCTGGATAAAAGATTATTTTATGAGCTACATCGCATATAAAAAATGTGTAATCTATTGGATACCCATGAGATATTTTACCATACCCATACGATACGCCTTTAGGATATTCCTTGGTTAAATAGATAGTATATTTTACGTGATTATCTCGAATGACCAAGATATTTCTAAATGCAAAAGTTTAAAGACCGAAGCAAATTCGCTGCGCGGCGAGTGCGGGTTGTGTATGGGACGTAATATCAGATGGGTATCGGGGCGCTTACGCGGGGAATCGTTGTTTATGCCAGTGTAAACGGTGGCGAGATAGGACGGCACCGGAATACAACCAGCGGCATCGCTGTCTTGCATTACTGCCACAAACAAATCGTTGAACTGTTGATGTTTTTAATGAGTTTCATTTTAATTATAAATGATTAGTTGGCATATAAACTCTGATGAGATAGTTATTTTTAATGTCTTCTGTAAGACAGATAGATTAAGAGGAATTATGTCAAAATTGATCTTTCATTCTTATAATAAAGAAGAAAAACATTGATCAATGTTGATTTTGTTTCCATTGTTTCGTCCCAATAAAAATTATTTGCTCAAAATATAAAATTTTACATTTTGGAAACAATCATTGCATAAAAATTAAAAGTTACACGAACTAATCTAAGGTCGAACAAAGCTTTTTAAATCCATAGTTACGTTCATTGTTTCCATGGTTATGTTCCTAAGAGTATTCTTGTAAATTTCATATAAATATAGTCTCTTAATCCTTAGATGTTTAGGCTAAGCCATGAATTAAGTTTTCCGTTTCTTCGATATTCCGTTATTTAGTTTTTTTTTTTTTTAACTCCTCTACCTCAAAGAACAAAATTATTATTTTTTTAGGAAGGAAGAATTGATACATTACCAAATCTTATACAAACCACACTTAAATTATTCCCAAATCTTTGAACGCCTTCGCACAGACCAATTCATCTCCGCCGAACCAACATCGTCCCCGTCCACAATTAAGATCCCCAAACTCCACTATCTCGCAACCCTATCATCAGCGTCGAACTCTGCTGCTCAGGGATTTGCGTAAACAGGCGTGTAACCGCCGCGCCGCCACCTCCACCTCACAATGCGTCTAATCTGGCGACAATGCCGCAATTTGGTGAATAGCCGTAATCAGCTGGTGATAAGGGAGCTGTGACGTCATTAAAATGTCAAATACTCCTGGCGCCGTAGGATCAGCTCGCTCAGCCGGCTAATGGGATCCGGGGTGAATTTTGATTCCGAATGGAAGCGGTCTCTGGTTCGGAAGGGTTGTGGTGAAGGTTTAGTTGGTTTTTCGATTGTTGATTATGGAGTGATTAGGGCCCTTTGCCTTGTCAATTCCGGCAGGTTATAAGTTCATAAGGGCGTAGTTCTTAAGCAAAAACTGTTTGGGTGGGCATAATGTTTTCCATCTAACGATTTTTATGGGGTTGTGGCCATCAGGAAACGATTGGGGCTGGTCGTGACTTGGAAAAATCCGGTTCACTTCCTTCAGATCTTCAAAGTTCCCATATTATGCTTATGGATCATTTTTATGTCTACAAAATAGTATAAATTACATGATAACTTTAAAAATGTACAAACATAAAATCTGTTGTTCAACAAATTTATAATAGAATGCAGCACCATTTGGCTTAGGCTTGGCGAGTGAGTGAAGGGAATGTCCTCCTTTTACAAGATTTAAAACTTCACAGAGCAAATGCTCAGTCCCTTGGGAGTCAAATTTTAGTGGATATTTGTAAATTGGAAAACCAAGTTATAGAGGCTTATTTGATTATAGTTGAGTTTCAAGCTTAGAAATTATGTTAACGGGTTTCTCCTTAAAATATTTCACTACAACAATTTAAAATGCTATAATTTTATCCTTGAAAATGCGAAGGATACGAAATACGAGTAGTTCTTATGAAATGTACAGTTGAGTTTTAGTGTTAGTTAATTTTATACCTAAAAGAAAGAAGAACAGCTATAATTAGTATTTCTTGTTTCCATAGTTTTGTTCCGAAGAAAACAACTATGAAACATATATGTCCTTTGTAAATATAATATACTTTGTGTTCATTTCATCATTACCATAGGTAGGTATGTACTGTAGTTTTGTAACTTTTGTAGGTTTAATCATACCTAACTTATAGTATGAAATGTTATTGACTGTTCTTGAAAATGTTCATGCCATCAATAAATGAGACATTAACAAATTGATAAAATAGTGAATAAAAAAATATTTTATGCAGCGTTTGAACTCATACTGAAATATACTGTGTAGTAACATCATGGGGTTTATTTTTGGGCAAAGGTTTATTTTGTAAACCGATCAAAGGTGCATTTACGTCTCCGGTAAAGTAATTTTCACTAGCATAAAACACAGGTTATAGGAATTTATTAAATGTGATGATTCAATATTCTTAACAGAAAATAAAACCTACACCTTTTCACCTCCCGGAACGTCTCACAGCATTTCCTGCAGCTCCGGACCTCGACTTCCATCCGGTGCCCCGGTCGCCACCGGCTGGCCCTCGGTTCCTCCAAGGTTCCCACCGGACGCGTCCGATTCCCATCGGATGCCGCCGTAATTGCGACCGACAGACATTTAAAGCCTATGAGAACCGAGCAAATATGTTATGAATATAATTAATTTCGCCCAATTACATGGAATTACATGGCTACAGGCGGCTGGACTGGACTGAATGTCCCCGGGGTCCAAGCTACCGACTCCATCCGTTCCCTCGCCGACCGATAGTCTTTCATTAGCTCGCGATCGTTCTCTCCGGTTCTTATAGTGGATCGAGGTGCAACTTCTGGTGAACCTGCCTCAACCGGCTGGATCTTGTGGAACTGTATTTGTGGATTTCAAAGTTTTAATATATATATTAATCATAGTACTGTAATCTCAAAAGTGTTTTCAATTTCTCTTTCAATAGTGTGCACTGTGTCAGTAGATTTGATAAAGTTAAGGACTTAATAAAAAAAAAAAAATAATGTACTATGAAGGAACAGCTTAAAAGATAAGTGGTTGCGAATAAACAACTTAGACTAAAGTAATTTTCATAAATTAAATTTTGAAATAAAATAAATAATATTTAGGAAAATTACAGGTTTAAATGTATAACATGAAATGAATATAGCCAACGGTAACACCGAATAATTAACACAAATATGGTATTTTATATGCTGAAAATGGTTTTAATAAATTCTTACTGATGTTAAACATAAACATGTTAAACCTTTATGTTTTAACCATTTTTGCTAAAAAAACAATAAATTTAATTTTAATAGTAGGCCTAAACATATTAACAATATAATCTTATTGAAGCATGAAGAATCTCGTAATAACCAACATAATGCCAATCTGGACTGTATACACTATTTTAATCATAACAATTTAAATATAAAATAAAAATAAAATAAAAAAACACCGACGCACTCTACCGTGCTATTTTAAGGTAAGTATGACTAAAGTGTAGCTTTGTTACTGACAAATAGGAGCTGATTCATTTGTCAGGATCATTTGTTGAGGATTTGTTCAATGACCAAAGGCAGCTATTTCAATCAGATGGTCTTCGGGCAGATTGCTACAATTAATTAAATCTAATACAGTATTACAAACAGTTTTACAGTATTTCTTGGGTCAACTTAAATCCTCTACGTTAAACTCTTACCGATAACATGTCGTTCATATTATGAAGAAGAAATAAAATAATAATGCCATGAAAGCAGCAGTTTGTAATATATTAGTTTGATTTCATTGTTGTTTAGTTCCAACATCGTATTTTTGTTCAAATCAATAATTTAACAAACCGTTTTCACCCGAAACTATTTTTCTACCATCACCCTCTACACAAAAATTGGCATTTCGCAATCACAATTTGAATTCAGTTTTGGAAGGATCATCTTCACCGATATCTCTTCTATAGTTTAGTTTTATGTAAAAATCACTGTACACTTATCTTTCCGAACCTAATAAAGACTCCGTCTCGGTTAATTACGCCTAGTCTTCGCCACGAGTAAGTGACCCTCAGAACAAAAGCCGAGTTAGGGTGCCGGTGTCATCCCTGGCCCATTAAAATGCCATCGGTGGCGGCGCTGTTTTGAGAGGGTGGCGTCGCCGGGGCAACCCGTAGATTTGCATACTCTGTGGGGACGCTCCCGCTCCCGCTTACTCTGTGTCGCCGATCAGCTGTATACAATGTACACAGAGTAAACAATATTTTAACCAAGGTCTGTAGAGGAAAAGGCATAACTTCTTCCTAAGGTCAGCTGAATAGCTATTTTTTGTGTTCCGGATATGAAGCTTCAAAACTAAAACGGAAGTTAAGATACGTTATAATATTTACCATTACACAGCTGATTGAAAAAGAGAATGAAGCAGTCTTGCCACGGGTACGGTATTTATCGTAAGGACACCACATTGCTCTATTTTACATTTGGATTATTAATAAATAACAAACCATTAGGTTACCAAACCAAATTAACAATTCAAGGTAAATCTAAAACCATACATTCTACATTAGTTTGCTTTGAAATTCCTTATTTTAGTAATAGTTGAGACAAAAAAATCTCCTACGCAAACGAGAACTATTGTTGTTTCCTGCAGAGTTGGCAATAATTGCAGGTAACAAATAGTAAAATGTTGGTTTTTTAACCAACAAAAATGCTCTTATGGGATGTAGCTCATCTGGCGCTACAGTCATCTTGATTCTTAACAGCTAATAAAAATGTATATTCTAGTTGCAAGTTAAACTATAAATTTAAGAACGATTTCTTTTATCTGAATTACTTTTTTCGCATGATAAAATATGGTGGACTTTCTTTTATAACCAACCATATACAGTATATATTTTTCAATGTATTCTAGAAATACATTACGCCATGTGATAACGAATCATAAATATTTTGGCTGGACTCAGCGAAAAAGTATAGATTCTAAAACGAAATAAAGATAATTTTATGGCTTTGTTTGAAATTTATTTATTCGGAAACAATGAAGCCATTAGCATCGGAGTACAATGTTTTGTCTCGTCTTCTGGTTTGTGGGACTTTTAGCTTTGAAGTTTACCGCTGTCACAATGGACCTCTAGCCCTAGAATTTTTGTCGAGGGGTTATCGCTAATGTAGCACTTTTTTAGTCCGCTTATGTCCTATGATTAACAATTACTAAGCTTTGTTAATTTTTACTGTACAGTATACAATTTCCTTCGAAATTGTACTGTAACTAAGCATAAATATTAGATTGGATGTGCTCTATATGATCGTCAGTAATAAATTATGTTTTTATCATTATGCACGAAATCAGCCTGTTATTTTCTCAATTTTACCAAAAGAGTTTCTTTTTCGTCCTATGACTGAAAAATCAGCTGGAATATTTTTAGGTCCTGGGACTGAAAAGTCAGCTGTTTTCTAAGTGTTATGTATTAATTTTCTTTGCAGAATAGTGACAATGTATACAGAACCGAATAAGTAGGGACATCCTTATGGGGAAGTGAGAACGCCGCCCCTGAAACACAGGTAGCACCACCAAGATGGTAAGGATTATGCTGATTGGTTGAATCGAAACAGATGACTAGAATAACTTTACAGAGGTTTGTTATTGTTTTGATTTTTTATAAACAAATATGCTCATTTTGACATTTGTGAGGTAGAAAGAGCGCTTCCCGTGACAGTAAGGAGAAGTAATCCTAGCATCAGCGCTTTATTTTCCTCTGGTTTTCGGGGGCAGTGCTAAAATTTTTTAACATGGGATGTCCCTACTTATTTTGTTCTGTATACATTAATAGTGAAATTCAAACGTTATATCAAAACATTGTTTGTAAATAACAGAAATGTAAGCACTGCATATTACCAATGTATACAGAACCAAATAAGTAGGGGCATCCCATGTTAAAAAATTATAGTACTGCCCCCGAAAACCAGAGGAAAATAAAGCGCTGATGCTAGGATTACTTCTCCTTACTGTCACGGGAAGCGCTCTTTCTACCTCACAAATGTCAAAATGAGCATATTTGTTTATAAAAAATCAAAACAATAACAAACCTCTGTAAAATTATTCTAGTCATCTGTTTCGATTCAACCAATCAGCATAATCCTTACCATCTTGGTGGTGCTACCTGTGTTTCAGGCGCGGCGTTGTCACTTCCCCATAAGGATGTCCCTACTTATTCGGTTCTGTATACATTGATATTACTTACTTTGTAAATATAACCTGAAAAATACACCTTTTTAGTTACTACTTTTAGCGAGTAAAAGTGTAATTCTGCATTATGATAAAAAAAAGTTGTTCATCACCCGGAGCAAAAGTGTCTTTTTAGTGCTTATCGTTTTTAAAAACTCGATTGAACACTAAGAAGAATCACTTTTTGCTCTTAATGACAAAAAGCACTATTTTGATGTTTTGGAATAACTTTTTTTAATAATAGAGCTAAGATAAATTTAATGTTTGATGATTTGATTCCGAAAGCGTAAAAAGTCACACTAAATAAAAAAAAGTCGATTTTAATAATACTGTACCTTTATTCAAATGTTCATACAAATAATTAATAACCTCAACAAGTTTTTGATTATTTTTAAGGCCAATAGGATAATTTTCACGTATAAAATAAAATCATACGAGCAACTGAAAAATATTTAAAATTTAATTTTGTCAAATTTTAGAACAGATTTAACATTAAAATTATCTATAATATTTTCAAGGAAATATTTTAGAACGGCAAAGACAATTCCTTCACTAATCTTGCAGCAAAAGTTCTCCCACCTTATTAACAAAAACATAGCCACTGTTATTCACCATTACTAAAAACTTCCCGTGTATAAGCTAACCCGTCCCCAACTGATGAAAGTCTGCCCAAGATTAATACCATTATAATGTGGGGATGTGAGTGGTGACGGGGAGGGTGAGTTTATAAATTGAAGTTTAAGTCGAAATAAAGGGTGGACCTAATCCCGCGCCCCTGCCTCAGCATCGCTCACCTCCTACCTCCGTCATCAGCGCCTCTCAGCTGAGTGTATTTGCTGAGCTTCATCAACCCGGACTAACCCTTCCTCAGCAGCTATCACCACTCGCATACTGCCGCTGCTGCTGCTGCTACTACTACTGCTGAGGTGAAGGCTTGAGTTAATAGTAAACACTGTGAGTCAGCATTGTAGCGTCTTTTTTGGTCAACACAATTTACTCTATTTGACATGAAAATGAGAACATCAATGCAATAAGAGAATTTCAGAATTAAATATTTAAACCACTCGGTTACTAAATCTAGAAGCTGTAAAATTCCATTATTACTTTTGATGGATGGTTTTAAAGTTGTATGTCACGCTTTGTCACCTTGAAGTAGATTGGAAAATGTTAAATTAAAGTCAAAATTAAATTTATTGAATTTTCTTGAGAAATTCCTGTTGCTCAAGTAGATAGTGGGGGAACGACAATGGGACTTCTTAAGTTATTAATTCAGCTACTATTCCAAAATAATAGTACACTAATGACAGTCATTTAGTGATTCAGTATTTGGAAGATTATAGTAGCTACAGCTTAAATTCAAACGTCATCTCTGACTTGGCGTTGGTGTTGCTCATTCTTTATTTCGGGTGTATCTACGCCAGTGGCATTTTTTAACGTTTTGACGGGGAACGGTCCAAACCCCAATCTTTTTACTACAGTATCTAACATCGACCAGTTGTTAGAAAGCATACTTAATTAATAGCCCAATGACAAATGGCAACTCGCTCCGGAATCGAACCTTTAAAAAGCTACTGACTTTTCTCAGGATCGAACCGGCAACCTTTGGATACAAAGGCGAGCACTATAACCAGTCAGCTACCCAGCCAGTTAGAATGAAGACATCATTCTTCACTGATGATGTAATTATATATTGTCCTGGAACTTGTACGAATTGAATTCTCTACTTCATTGACCAGCAGTGAAACAGTAGAACCAGGATTCTTTATTAATAGATACAACGAACGTGGAACACTACAGATTTTAAAGTTCCTCTTCGTAATGTTCATTTTGGCAATGAAAACCCGTTACATGGATAATATATGCGAACTCCTCTCAATCCATAATTTTCCTTTCACTTACCAGAATTTACAATAAAACAAAGAGGATAATATACATAAGTCAAGGGCGCTGGGTCGTCCAGATCACTTTATTATAATTATCCCCGTGCTGTATGTCACGAGACCTCGGTGCGTGGGCCTCACCGGCGAAATGCCACGAATACGTTTATTATAATAGTCCCGTAGCCATTGTTCTTCTTTGGGGATGGCCCCATTGGCATTCGTTCATGTGCCATGGGTTAAGTTTAGAAAATGTTTGATATCTTACACTCTAAAACAAGAAATGTTTGTAAAGGCAAATTTTTTTTTCTCTCCAAGGATTTTTTGTTTTCTGGTTTAATGTGGGCGTTTTGGCCACCAGGAATCGATTGGAGCTGGTTCCTTTGCTGCGAAAAGTCCAGTCTTCGTCTTAGAGCCCTTCAAAGTTCCCATGTTATCTTATGGAGATTTTGTAGCTACTAAATTGAAAAAAAAAAAAAAAAAAAAAAAAAAAAAAAAAAAAAAAAAAAAAACAGATGATAGTTGTAAATATAAATATATGTATTACACTTTACCCTTGGCAAGTAAGCGAAGCGAACGAATTCGTTTAAAAAGAGAGAGAGCATGTGAGCGAAGCGAATGAGCTTTGTCTAAGATAGGAGAGAGACACTTAAAAATTTTACTGAGAATGAGGTGGGTCCCCCTGGTACTTTTTAGTTATTTTGACTAAATTCCAAGATTTTGACAACATACTTACGAGAGTTCATATGTTTAATTTTATCATGCATTCTAATGAGGTTTTATGTCAAACGTTATTTAATGCATAATGAAAGGATTACATATATGTGGATGGATAGAAAGTGTAGCGTCTTTAAAAACTTTGCAAATTTAATCCTTTCGTCCATTCCATTTATTCCCTACGTACATTTATGGTATAGAATAGGAGTATTATAATCTATACTTATTTAATACCATAAGGGTTTTTTGTGTTGAGAACTCCTCCTACAATTTTCAACTGATTTTCAAGTTTTTGGTGTCGTTGGACAGGGCATGGTCTGCAGTTGTTTCCGTCAAAAATTGATGAGAATCGGACTGAAAATAAATGCGCTATCCATCATTAAAATCTCAAAATGTCCCATTAAAATTAACAATGGGATTGAATAAAGCATTTTAAACATCTTCTAATGTACAGCTGTGAATACATGTAGTTTTTTTGTGATTACTGATATTCACAATATTGGATTGGTCGGATGGCATTCATTTAGAACTAAAAGAAACTTTTGTATTGTATAAAAATAATTTGCTCGATTTCTAGCAACAAGTATTCTTATACTGCAATTACTATTAACTTTACATTTGGCATTTTGACACCGCCTTTACTAAGTTTTACTATCTGCAGCAATATGATCATTATCGCACTAATGCTTTCAATTGTTTAAAAAATTTAACTATAAATAAAATTTACAATCATAACCTAGCATTTCACTATGTAGGCATAAGCTGACTTTTGGGGTTATAAGTGTTTACCTATTTGTCCTAAACAAAATAAAAAAACATGCATTTAAGCAATAGGAATAATAGTGACAAACGCATTATATCAAGCATTTACTAAACTTTTTGAATAAGTAAAATGTATAAAACTCAACATAAATTACAGTGTTTCAATGTAAAAGTTTTCAAAGCATCAAACAGTATGCTATAAAGTTTATTTTTCAAGTCAACTTTCAAATATTTAAATTTCCATTAAAAACAATGAAATGGCCGTCACATCGGAACGATTTGACGTTGTAACGAAATACGGCCATTTGTTTCCAGCGGGCGAACACATTCAGTCGTTAAAACGGTATTTAGATTGCATCTGAAGATTTAATCAATGCAAGAGAAAAATGCAAAGCGATATGTTTGACAAGAAGGAAATTGCAGACCAGCGTCTGATAACAGAGCAGATACAGAAATCAATTACTAACAGAATTACTTGCATATCAAATTACAAGACTGCATGTCTCATGCACTTGACAGAATATTTAGCTGGAGAACTTGTAGATACATCGGTGTGCTTTTTATTCAGTTGATAATTTTATAATCTTCATTTAAGAAAAAGTACCAGGTTTCCCGAGCTTTGCTCGTTGGTTTTAATTTACTTTTGTTATAGTGTCATAATAATAAAGCTGTCAAATTTAAACCAATAGCCAACTCTTAACAGTTAACAGCTGTTTAAAAAGACTGTTTAAATTTATGTTCCTTTATTTTTGTTTACCTTTCGTTGTTAAGACTAATGTTAAAAATTACGATTTAAAAACTTAAATTTATACCAAATTTAATTTTTTGGGATTGAAGCTGTTTCTAAATTTATTTTTTGGCCAAAACACTCTTAAATGCAAAGTTTAAGCAAAATCTATCCGCTAGATTTTGAGATCATGACACACATCCCTTCAGACATTGCTCGTATTAAAGTATAGGATTGTTATTTTTATATTTTTGTAAATAATATACACACACAAATGCCGATTTAACCAAATTTACCATCTTATTTTATAAAAAAAGTAGTTTAACCATTACTACAAATTAAGATTTTTTCTAAAGTAATGATGGTGCCTGAGGTATTTGACTGATTTCCTATTAGGATATCTAAAAGATACACGCAATGAACTGTTAAAAATATTATGTAAAAATACATAGTTAGGTACAGATACAGAAATCAATTACTAACAGATTTCAAAATACTACTTCGAGGTCACGAATTGTGGATAGTTATAAGCGATGGCTTGTGGATGCGATAGTCCCTAGTGGGGATGAACGTCCGCACTAGTGAATACTCGTTCATCCATAAAGAACATCCTCATAATTAGACCAATTCGTTTATATGAGGTCAAAATTGTGGTTCGGAACCCACATTAAACTGTAAGTCCTTCGATACCATTGGCTGTTGGGCCATGAATTAACTGTCCTGTCTAAGGAGAATGTCGGCCTTAGTCAGTAACAAGACCACAAGATCGCGCCACAATCATCCTACACTCATCTCTCATTCATTCAATTAAAATATACCCACCATGTGATGTCCCTGTCTCAAAATAGTGGAATAGTGATAGTGATATACAGTCCACATCATTGTTAAACTAAATTTTATGAATTAAATTATTAGTATTCAAGGCCCTCAATCACAAAGTTTAGGAAACAGATATTTTCTCCAATTTTCACTTCCCAAGTAAACTCCTCACACGGCAGGTAATAGTATATCTCTTCACTAGTCCGGAAAGTGGTCGTTATCGGTGCAAGATCGAGTTTCAAGTACGAGGCGAAGCCGAGTACTTGAATTAGATCGAGCACCAGTATACCACTTTCGGACGAGTTACGAACAGTACTATTTATCACGCCACCTTTACTAAATATACAGTTTGGATAAAAATTAATAAATCTTAACCTATATACCCCCTCTTACGTTGTTATTTGTTTATCTTGTATTTGAACTATTTACAGCTGTTGTTAAAAATAAAAATAAATTAACTTGTTTAGTGTCCCGAAAACCACTGTTTCACGGTCTGGTCCTGAAAACTTTGTTTACCAACACGTTTATCCAGCCCACCGGGAATCAACTAGTTTCGATCACAGTTGACCGTTCCGAAAACAACGTTTATTGCAATGGTATGATGAAAAATTATTATTACTCAAATTATTTCTATTTAAGTTCCTCAACCCTAAAGTTAACTAAAGAGGTAATTACTCCACCTCTGCACTTTTTGTGTAGATTCCTAGCAGAACAAGGTAAAGGTAATCGGTTTTGAAATAATAGGACTAAATTTCTCACTTATTGAGTTTTTGTAGATTTTAAGCTTCACAAGACACCATATTCCCCATCTCAAAACTACACTGAGAAAAATGAAATATACGTATGTAATGGTATAACAGTTTTATCATTATCAAGTATAAATCATACTTAAATGACTATATAACATATAATGTAAGTAATAATCTTACGTATCAAAAAATCGGGAATGTATGTTTCACCATGTCAAAAACGTATGTTTCAATTATAGCGTAGGCCTATAAATGCATGAAACATACCTAATACCAGTGAAACATGCTTTCATGATATTTGTAATGGTGAAACATACTTCAAATAAAGTTTAGGTCCTAAAAAGGTGACGTCATCGATAGTGACATCATATCACTATTCCGTCGAAACCGTGTTACATACTTATTAATTGACTTGAAAGTATGTAACTTGCTTGTGGTGGGACTACAATCATGCATTTTACTTAATCTGTACCTAACACAATTAAAAAATGCAAGAAACATCATTAACAAGGAAAATAAGTATGTAACCACAGTTCGTCTTTCTCTCCGTCTGTGTCAGTCTACAGTGAATTTGTGTATAGCAACAGCTTCGCCGCTCCGCGCCGGTCGGTCAGTGTTTTGGTGTTGGGCGTGTTTTCGCGGTTTATGACGTTGTTTTTGTGTTTGTGTCTAGCTGTGAAAAAAAACGCTTTCAATCATACATTGGAAATTAGCAGTTTTGTAAGTGTATAAAATACATGTTTAATAAATATTTCTTTTAAATTCATTTACTGTATTTTACTTTTGCCTACACCTCAATAGCTATTTAATTTTTTATCTTAGCTAGATTTTTAAAATAGTCTTAACCTGTTATAAATGAGAAAAAAATAAAACTTAAACTGTGATTTGTTATACTTTTGCACAATCCTATTGTAATTGTTAAGTACCATAGTCGAAGGGAAAGGCTTGAATAAGGTTTGATTTTTAACTGGATAAAAAATCCGAAAAATGTAATGGTTTTATCTATAAGTGTATGAGGAAAATATTACAACAGTAGTAGTACATACAATATTAAAATATGATTTGGACCAACATGTTATTAATAGTTTTTCAATTCAGGATATAAAACAGTATCACATGACATATCATTAAAATTACATTATTCAAAATCAGAAATAAAACATACAGCCAAAAATATTTATATTTCATTTTGAAACAGCTTGTCTGCCACTTAATTTTTATAAAATAATATAGAGGTGGAATGATATTCACATTTTAGCATCTTTGTAGTATCATATAACTTAGTTTCGTACACCAAAGCATCTGTATGATACTTAGATAAAATAGTACCTATATACCATGTAATACAGTCGAAGCCAAACAATAACATTTCAGAACTTCATTTTAAAAAGTATTTTTCCTTAGCGGTCAACTACATAATGTACGCAAAGCATTTACCAACATGAAGAAACATAATTACAGTAAGTATGTTTCAAGTAAAGGCAAGTAAGTAACGTACGACAAAGATTAGAGATATGTATGAAACGCAATTACAATAAATATGTCTCATATAATTGGAAGTAAGTTACATACGTCAAAGGAAAAACTATAATGATGAAACACCATTACAATAAATATGTTTCATATCTAGTTTCAAGTAAGTTACATACGACCAAGAATAATTAACGAGGATAAAACATAGTTACAATAAGTATGTTTCATACAGTGGAAAGTAAGTAACATATGGCAAAGACTAAATCATCAGTAAAAAAAAATTACAATAAGTATGTTTCATGTGTTGGCAAGGAAGTTACATACAAAAAAGAATGGGCCAAGATGACTGATCATCTTTATAATACGTATGTTTCATACAGTGGTAAGTAAGTTGCAGTGACGTCACACTGTGACGTCAAACGTCAGAGGGAGTTATACATTAATTATTCTAAGTCATAGAACTGAATTTCTCAAGGTTTAGATTCTCCAAGTTTTAAAAATTAGGTAATGTCCCGTAAACTGTTAAGTTCGCCGGCGGGCGGCACTTCCCGTGTAGAGTGTAGGTGCCTCGCCGGACGAGGACGGGGTCAGAGGTGGCCGGATGTCGGAGTCATACCTCGGTTCCCCACACTCTTGTTCCTGGACATTCCTACACGTTGACGTCATGTTATCGCCTGGCAATTAACTAACAACGACTACACGCTGGTAAACCATGCGTTACGCGGGGAGATCCTGCGTACTAGGAAGAGTTTGAACTGAACCGTTTGTTAGACAATTTAAAAGGGAGTTAAATGTTTAAAATAATGTAAAAACGAGTTAATTTCAAAATCTTTTAACTTGGAAAATACTTGGAAAGCAATTTAAAATAAACCATCACGTTCGGCACATTGCAAATGGTTTATAATAATTTTCTATATTAATTTATCTTCAGCATCAAGATCTGAATACAGTATTATTGTTTAGTAAATTGTTGCGGACATTTTCCATCACTGATTAGTAAACAAAATTCACGACGTTTCGGGATCTGGATCTGATATGGTTTACTGTTTAAGCTTTTTCAATTTATTAGTGTTTATTTGATTTTTTTGACTGCCTGTTCTGTTTTCAGGTTTGGCTATGGATTTCTCCAGGTTCGCCTGGCGGTTGTGTCCTATTTGCGGACAGTCCAGATTGCGGACAAGGGCAAAACCTTCCAGATTGCGGACAACCCAAAAATGTAGTGGAATGCACTAATTAGATTTGTCCAGTTTGCGGACACGTATTTTAATCCAGTCATAAAAACCATTTGCCCAAGGAAGTAGGTAGTAAACGCACGCTGTAGGTGTTTGTGTTATTATAATTTTTATTTCATGTTGTTTACATGACGCATATTGAAAAAATTAACAAAAAGGAAAAAGAAAAAGATTAAACAAATCTAATAATTGTTACTAGTAAGTGCTAAGGTTACTTAAATGTATTTACAATCTTTAATTTTCTTAGTTTCCCCTTATCAAGAAAATTCGTCCTAACCTAACCTAACCTAACCTATTAAAAATATGTAAGTGGCTTAAGAAAAATTTACATCATGCACCGAGACCTGTCCGCAAACTGGAATCCTCCCACCCCAAGGGCCTTGTTTACCCCCCTCGCGGACAGACATGTCCACAAACTGGACTGTCCGCAAACTGGACTGTCCGCAAATAGGAGGACACCCGCCTGGCGAGTCTTTACTAACTTTGCTATGTTCTAGGTACCTCTTCCACCTGAAGACGGGATCATATTCCAGATCCCGAAACGTCGTGAGTTTTGTTTACTAATCAGTGACAGTAAATGTCCGTAACAATTCACTAAACAATAACATTAACTCACCATCACAAACAATGAACTTTAAAAAATGAATACAGTAGTTAGCCTACCACACATTAAAACCTAGTACAGTACAATGAAACATAATAATCCCTAGCATTTTTTCGATGGTTTTCAAAATTTTTCCTACTATACAATATAAACGTTAATATTTTGTCACTTACAAGATCACTTGGAATTTATTATAAATATTTAACGATTGGTTTTAGAATATCGATTCTTCAAGCATTTGTTTCGGACAATTTAGTTTGGTTAGTATTTTAGCAATACTAAAAAAATACAAATACTTTAAAACTAAATAGATAAATTAGAACATATTATGTAACATATAAGCATTTTAATATTGTTTTCAAAATAACAAAATTTAAAAAGTGATTATAATGAATTAAATAAATTAAATATTTTACTTTGACTGAAATTTATTTTAAGTTTTTAGATCAAAAGCTGCCTCTGGCTTTATATCAGCGTGTAGTGGAGCGCTCTTGAATATCGGGGCGCATCAATAATTGTTCCCCACCTTCCATTAGGAAACCCTGTGTAATCCTACGTAGGATCCTCCCCTTACCCCCCCTCCCCCCCCCCCCCCCGACCCCACGAGGACTCAGAACTGTTAACACTCCTTAGCTTCGAGATGTTATTAATTAAAACCAACCAGCGATGATTACGCTCCTCCCGAGTTTCTCGGCGATCGAGATTGTTTGGCTAAACGGAAGAGGGTTGCGTTTTACGTTCTTGACTATGGCGACTTTTGCCTTTAAACTACTCAGCTTGTGTTTTGGAAATTCTGCACTTAAATTATTAAATAAAAGAGAATTTTTTTAATGTTATTAAAATAACTATTATTATATTCTTCCTATTATTTCACAAATAAGTCAACGGATGTGTAAATAATTTTATTGTTAAATATAGAGATAAGTTATTTGTATCAATTCAATGTTTCATAAACCTGAAAATTACATTGGTTCTGAAAAACATAGGCTGTTCTTCAAGTATGTGCTATTATTATTATACTGTATATTCTTTTATCATAATGCCGTTAAAGTTGTGGATTTTCGACACGAAAATGCTGAATTAAGATCTTCTAACACACAAGAAAGAAATGCATGTAGCCTATCTATTGGAGTTTTCTTACTTGGTGGTTTTAATGCCAACATTTTCAGAACCTGTTGAAATTTTCAATTGTGTTTTCATATTGAATAACTTTGTTACCACCTATGTGCATATTGTAAAAAAGGTCGTCTTCTACTCATACCAAAAGAGAAAGCAAAGATTGAATCTCTGTCAACTATATTTAGCCTTTTCTTAGAATTAGCTTTACAGTTTACATCTAGTAAAAGGAACAATTGGAAATCATTGGAATATGAAATTCATTTTGCCGATTACCTTGGCCCAGTCCTCAGGTCTTGTCGTGTCTCCCCAGCTCAGCCTATCCTCGATGTCGGAGTCTCTCGGGTCCACACTACAACACCGACCTGGTTCATCACTCTGCTCATTAACTGCTTAATTGACATCTCCTGGTGTGCGGAATACAGATACAGATCTCTTGGGTGGAGGTGAGGAAAGATGAGAATGCTATAGAAGTAGAAGCAATAATCTGAAACTTTGGGGAACAAAATTTATTACCGAATGGGAAATAATGAAAGAAAAATTTGTGAAGATGTTTATGTTAGATAGTTTAAATTTGGTCAGCGCTATTCTAAATTAACTTTTAATTACTGTGTCATGACGTTCGTGAATCAGTAATATGTATATATATTTTTTAATTCACACAATTCATTCCTGTGGTTTTGGTATTTTTTCCACAACTATAACCAGCTTTTATACTCTGTGTTCAATAATCATGGTTACTGTTCAGATAAAAATCATGAAACCTGCAACCCTTGTATTTTCCTAAATTTATGTTACTGTAACTTCAAAAGAAAATACTAAACCAGTACTTTATTTAATGCTTCCCTCACCTTAGGTTGAAATGTACCTAAACTTTTTTGTGCAATAAGAAACCGGTTTGCGACTGAAAATGGTTTGTAGAACACTAACATAACTTAAACTAATAAATTTTACGGTAAATAATAAATGTGTAATCGATTATGCTAGATTTATGCCTGTATATCACTATATCACTGTGCCCTATACTGAAGTGTTATTACAATACCTAATAATAACATTTTAGATTTTTCAACAAATGTGGATTGGTTTTTTAATGACAGTTCTTTGAAACTTATAAACGAGTGTCAAATTTAGCATTTAGGATAAGTTCAAATATTTCAAATGGACTTTGAACTTCGCAACAAATTTAACTGACGACTAACTGTCAAAATTACTCACTAAGAAAACCCCGTTTAGCTTCTTCAAACCTTGATTGCTGCCAGATTTTTCGCACGATCCTCGACTTTTTTTATCCGAAACAAAATAAATCCCGCCTGTCTCATTTAAGAACATTAAACGGCAGTTTTCTCTGTGGCAATTACCTCTAATATATCAAACGGCCGATGCGTATCCAGATAGGCCCCAGATTAGTGATGGTCATTCCCCAGATAAACATGTAAATATAGTTTTTAATGAGTGGACAATTTAACGAGCTTCGGCCATTAATAATGTCCGTTTGGCCTTAGGCCTAGTGATGTGCCTGACGGGAGGCACCTGCCGAGGCTGTAAGGGTTAGAACATCCACTAGTTTGAAATTCAGTTTGGTGAAGTAGAAAAAGACATTTCATGCAGGTTAATGTGTGATGTATTTTCGAGGACGTTTTTGCTGATAAATCTTTCATCAAATTGCGTGTCTTATCAACGCGCGTTCGTTACACTGCAGAAAAAGTGTCATAATTGTAATTAACTCTTAAATAATGTACGGGCAATTTTTCGTTTACGATGTAACATATACATTTTTAAGCACATTAAACAAATTAGCATAAAACATTACACCACAATTAGGCATTTAGACAAATTGTGTAGGTACTTGTTGAATTGTCTATCGTGACTTGTGAATTGTGCTTGTTGAATTGTTCAATGAATGTAACAATTATGGAATTTGCTGATTCACTATTACAAAGGTATCATAAGTTATCATAGTCCAAATGTGCAACTTGATGGAGAAATAAAATTACTTAAATTGGTCTTGGTTTGTGAAATAATATCCATATAAAACCTAAATAATTACTCTAAGAAAAGGACTGTTCTAGGGGTAGTTTGACTTTTGAATTACATGACTTTAGTAAAGCAGTTTTTATGGCTTCTTTAATATTTTAGTCCATTAGTGCTAGAAAATATGTTATAATTTTTCATGCTAGAACTACTTTTAGCCATACCTATTTTTGTGCCATTTAAGCAATGTAGTCTCATACACGTAACTGTTTGCCTCATGGTAGTTTTCTTACTCATTTCAGGGACAAGATGACTGTAGTGCCAGGTGAGCTACATCCCATAAGAGCAATGGTGTCAGTTTCTGCGACATCCGTGGATGTCACCACAGAGTTTTTTTTTTTTTTTTTTTTTTTTGTTAAAAAGTGTTAAATACCAACATTTTACTCCTTTTTACCTGCAAGTGTGGCCAACGCTGCAGGAAACAACAATCGTTCTCGTTTGCGTTGGTGATTTTTTTGTCTCAACTATAACTTAAATAAGGAATTTTGAAAGTAAACTAGGGCAGAATTTATGGTTTTACCTTGATTGATAATTGTTAATTTGGTCATTACCTAATGGTTTGATATTAACTAATAATCCAAATGTAAAATAGAGTAATATGGTGTCGTTACGATAAATATCGTACCCGCGGCTAGACTGCTTCATTCTCTTTTTCAATCAGCTGTGTAATGGTAAACATTATAACGTAACTTGACTTCCGTTTTAGTTTTGCCGCTTCATATCCGGAACACAAAAAAATAGCTATTCAGCTGACCTTAGGAAGAAGTTATGCTTTTTCTCTACAGATTTTGTTTCAGAGACACTTATTAAGCAGGTTGACGGTGATATATGGACATGGTGAAGGCACGGTTGGAGGATGACACCCCGCATAACCTACCAGCACAATGCGCGTGCCTCGGGGCGCATCCTACACACTCGGGGCGCAATTAAGTGTAATCCTGCCTCTTTGTCTACCTCGGAGGGCGTAGGTGCCCCGGCGCGGCGCCCCCGCTCAAAAATTGGTACACTCTTGGCCTTTCTGCACAAATATTGTTGAAAAATTAATGGTAACAAATGAATCAGTGTTTTGCACTTAAACTTAAGTTAGCTATAAAGAACCGGAATAATGTGGTCTTTGAATAACTAATTTATTTTATTCTAGTCTTAAGAGTCTGCATCTCCGCCATCTTGATTTTTAGTCCCTTTAGAACAATGTTAATTATAGGTGTCTTTGAACCACTTTATCTCGATAATCTTGCATCGGATTCGCATGAAACTTGAATATATTCACCATAATGGTATGGCAGTTCATATGACGTGGATAATTTTTTAATAAACCTTTTGAAAATGGTTTTAAAATGGTGTTAATATACATTGTTTTTTATTTGTTATTCAAGTGGATAATTTTTAAAATTAATTTCTATCACGTCAAATGAAGGACACTTTGGTAACATTTTAAATGATATCAAGTTTGTAATTTTAAGACTAAAAACAAACTCACAGTCATGTTTCAAATTTAACATTCTTATGGGACAAACTACCGAACTCGCATAGGTACTGCAGACTCTTAAGTAAAATGTTTTTCTTGGATTCAGTAAGTAAATCCTTTGCAACATACGAACAAAAATAAAACGAATCAGTATCCAACGCACTGAACTCGAAGTTTTGACGTGAAACTAATATCTTTTATATGGGTCAATTTTTTTATAACACGACAACTAAATGGTTATGGTACATAAAAACTGTCATTTATAACTGTTTAAAACATACATGACGAAACAATGATGTGCCAAACGGTAATTCAATAATGCAAAACTAAAGTCAAATATATCTTTTTATTGAACTAACTAAAATTTAATTTTGGCAAATAACTGTAACTAAATAAAATAATTGGGTACTAATATTTAACCCTTTTTTCAAAAGTAAAAATTCATAACAAAATTAGTTAAAAGTTTGATTACTATACTGTATTTAATTTAGTTTTTTTTGTGTCGATCTACGCTTGTGGCATTTTTTTAACGTTTTGACGGGGAATGGTCCAAACCCCAGTTTTGTTACATCTAACATCGACCAATTGTTAGAAAGCATAATTAATTAATAGATCAATGACAAATGGCAACTGGGTCCGGAATCGAAACTTTTAAAGCTACTAACCTTCCTCATGGTCAAACTGGCAACCTTTGGATTCAAAGGCGAGCACTAACCACTCAGCTACCCACACAGTTAATTAACATATCATTAATTATGTTTTTAAATCCTATTAGAATATAACATTTTTAAATTATCTGAAACCTAAAGCACAAAATAAAACAATTTTCACTTAAAATATATAAAGGTTCATTAATTTTTTTAATAAATGGGCCTATTAACGATCACCTATTAGAGCTAGTTTTCAAAGTCCTAGTTTGAACGTCAGCTTACATCTAAAATACAAGATATCGCACGACCTCTTATCACCTACTCTTACAGTAAGGCAAATACTTTACCACTAAGATATGATTTTATGGAGTAAGATACGTGGTAAGATGTATATTTTACTGATAGTAAGACACATGCATAAGGGAATTAAATGAATTGAGGGAAGAGGCAATGCATAAAAATGTACTGAAATATGCCTATTATCACATGTTTATGCCGGCTATTATCAAGTAATAATTAATTAAAAATAAATAAAGAATTAACTATATTTCTACCCCGTTTACCCCTTAACTCCTTTGAGTGTATGTCTTCACTACAAGCCGAGTCACCATCACAGACACACCAATAGCGCCGCCGCCGCGCCGCCCGGTGACCTTAATGTGACCTGTGACCTCGCTTATTTATAGCTTCGGTCGTACACCATCCATTAAGTTAATTGTCACCTACACCAACTCTTCAGTCGTTGCAAAAAATGTGATTTAAAAAGTCTGCTACAATGTAGACAACATGTTTAAAATCGACTAAATTTGTATACGATGTATTTAAGACAGCATAATAAAACTTATGAACGTCTCGTTCCTCTGATTTTTCAAGTTTTGTGTTTTTTCTGGGTAAACATAAACATTACATAAGCATTGATAATAGCCTCCTTTATAACCTGATATTAATCTAAAATATTAAAATAACTAAAAAATAGATAACACAGGATATCTTGGCCTGTAGAGACCGTTTACATCTCAAACAATTGGAGTGGATTAACAAAGTTGCAGACTGGCTTTGAGACCTAGACCCGTATGGTTACAAATTTGAATCCAGTACGGTAGTGAAGTATGACAGAGGCATTCTGTGTTATCTGTACCTGAATTATGGATTAAAATGTAGACAAACTTTAAAATCAACAATCTTGGATTTGCTTGATAATTTGAGAATTTTTCAGTTGGTGGCTAATTGTTTTCTATTTATGTAGTTTTGATTTTTTGTTACTTTACTACGGTATACTAATGTGATATAATAAAGAGAAAATAATTTATTGAATAAATTACAACTGCCCACATTAGTGGGTTGCCTAGTAGACACAGTATACAATAAAAATTTCTTAATTTACGTTGGAATTTTGTTATGGTTTCTTAGTTCTTATTATATAAATAATCTTAAATCTTAATAGGCTAAGCCTAGATTAAGATACTCCTAACTATATTAAACCTTCCTTCAAAATTCCACTTGGGTTTCTGTTTGGTTAATTTAGCATTTCAATGGGTTAAAAATGTAATAATAATCTTTACTTGCATTGATTTTTTATGGGAGTTTGGTAACTTAATCATACAATAATTTACAAACCGAAAAATCAAACATTGTTAACTTTAACTCAGCCACAGCAACGGAGAAATTAATAATTTTGGTTTTGATATTAAAAAATGTATAATATTTTTATTGTTTATACTTTTATGCACTTGTAATACATCACAACTATTTTAAATTTGAACAACTATGTAATTATTAGAAGTGGATTGGTACTCTTGTGTCCTAAAATAGTCTTGTGTAATTGTTCGTATTACAAAATACAAGTACGATAGGCAATGATTCATAAGAGATATCTCCCATAAACGAAGTTATTCGTGCATTCTTTTGATAAAGGTATAATAAGTAGCTTGTTACACTCACGTTGACGATTAGTCAAGGAACTGTTTAGATCGACAAACTCGAGTGAACTTGAGTCAAGTTTTCCCCACGCCCGAGACACATGTTAACTTTGTCTCCCAACTTGCCAGGTAACTGCTCATCGACTTTTGACTGGTGCAAACCCATAGCTCATTGTTATAAAAGTAATAAGTTATATCCTAAATTGTGTTATTCAGTATTAGTTTTTTAGACAGTGAAATAAATTTGATTGACTCAACTATTATTTATAATTTAATTAAAAGGCACATTTTTCGTACATTTTCATTATAATTTTAAAACCACAAACATAGACAAAGAAATGTCAAATTAATATGTACAGCTTGTAGTATAATTTGTAATCTTTTATTGTCTTAGGATAAATTATCTCCAATAACTTAACAAACTCTTGACCTATTACTTACATATAAAAATAGCATCTTATCTTTCTTTTACCTCATGCATCCAATTAAGTATGAGAAATAATTTTTAAGGTTTGGGTTCTTTTTTTACTTTGATACCTAAAAGCATTCACCAATGAAAGGTCCAAAATGTTCATTTCACTATATTAGAGTAGTTACAGTATTAATAGACTAAAATTATACTGCAATTCATCTTAAGAAAGCACACCTCTTTTAAATACCAATAGTTCATTTTAAGTTCGTTAGCTAATTCATCATGTTCAAAAACTAATCATTATGTTTAACACCAAATAAAAAGTAACACTTATATACTTTTATTTTGGAGGAAACATTAAAATCCTCCACCAGACTCTACTATTACCAACAACGTCCTCTATAACGCACTCAGCATTAGAACAATTGAACAAACGATAGAAGTGGGCATGAAATCGTAACTTAGCCCAAGGTCTGGGGCATCCAGCACCATATAATGGCGCTATTCTATTGTTACCCAAACCCAATTGGCATGGCATTTGTTAACCGACGTTTTGATAAATTCGGCTCTGGAGACACAATAGGCCAGCGACTGTAATTTGCAGTTGTACCAATCTCGCAGCCAGAATTACCGTATTATTTATGGGTGACGTCAGCCACGCCACCTTCCATGATTTATGTTTACAGGTCTGCCAACCATATTTATCGCAGGGGCCGAGGAACTCTTTAATTCTTGGGGTTTTAGCGTGTTATAAATAATTATCGGTAGATTTCACTTTTGGGGGTTGGTACGAATGATTATTGAAAATATGAGACTGATTGCGATTTATTTGTTAACGATTGGTTGATTAGTGATTAGTGTAGTTGATATAATTTTGTGCAATAAGATTGTTTGATAAGATGTTGATAAGATTAAGACTTTTCTTACAATTAATTAATAATATTCCAGTGAGATTACGGATTTAAATCTTCGGTATTACAATTACTTACCTCCAGTAAACTAAAGTATTGGATTGAAGTTAAAAAAAACATTCTTTCAGTTAGAGTTTAGTGTATACCTAAGCATCATGTACAAAACATTTTTAATAATTTTATATGCTATATGATAAACCTCAATAAGACCACATTATTTCAATTTAATAATTATTCATTTACATAAAAATAACTAACTTAAAAACTCAGTAGACCAAATTTATAAGTTAAATGTAACATTTTTTAGATTTTTATCACTAAACGAATTTCTTTTAGAAAAAATTCTGGGAGTTAATTCTATACAATTTTATTTGAATGTAAATACATGTTCCAATATTATGTTCATAGGTCGTTACCAGGACTTTACAGTCCGGAAAACAATAAAATTGTTAACGTCCGTATCGAATGATTTATCTGACCGGCGATCGCGAAGATCAGGAGTGGAGATAACGCACGGTCGTTAAATCGAATTGCCTTTACACAATAAATCATAAACCGGCGGAACAAGAGGTTTTCATGAAAAGTTAAAAAATATTTGCATATAGTAATTCTTTTAATTTATCATATCAGCTATCAATGCTATCAATGATATTGTAGCGATAACAGCAATTTTTCCTCCCCCATACCAAATAGCTTATTTTCTATATTTGAATTCTATTATTTTATTAAATTTTTTGTTTTGAGAGAAATATTAGTTATAGACATCGCTGTTTTAAAAACAGTTCCTCCAAGAAATGTCTATGTGCGAGTATAAGAGCTGGCTGGATACCACCCCAATGATCTATTACTTTAAAAACATTGGTACGAAGATTAAATTTTATTTTTTAATTTTAAATTGTAAAGATTAAAACTTTAGGTTTTTACATTCATTAGTTTATTTTTTAGTTTCCTTCCAAGAACGACGTACAAAGAAAAATCCCATCTGTAAAAATTTATAATAATTAACAATTCAAACATTCAAGTTTTGAAGGTGAAAACATTACTCTTATTAATGTTACATTAAAACATTACAAACATTACTCTCTGTGACGTTGCAAAGTAACTCGATTTTCCTTAGTAATATTTATTACATTTTCAAAATTTCGAGGTATGAGGGGCCTAATATAACTATTCAACGAAACACTTACCAAGTTTAAAGAAAATCGGTTGAAAAACGGCGTCCGAAACAGGGAAATAAAATACCATGCAATGCATCAAAAACCGGTTAACATTGCCGAATGGGCTACTGGCCCAAAAGGTGAAGATGACTCTTAAAGGAAAAAACAAACATATATAGGCCTACCAAACAAATGAACAACTAAACCTTATTATCATCCACTCTGACATACAAAAAATATCTCAAAAATAGTTTGAAAATGATCATAAAGCACCAAACAAAGACATCGACATCAAACAAATCTCAACATTATCCTCGCACCTACTCCGAGTGTACGAGGGTCAATAGCAATAGCAGTCGCGCCAAGGTGCTGTTTAGGGTGGCGACTGCCATTGTCCAGCACTTGTCCTTTGTTTCAATTTACCAAAAGGGATTATTAATAACCCAGAAAGGAGGTCCGAGCCCACTCTAATGACCGGGTTGGCACAATGAGCCCATTGTACCGTCGCAGCGCCTACGCTGCCCTTACGTCTTCATACCTCCGAGACAGACAGGAAGTGGAGGATGTGGTCACGTTCGAGTCTTGTGGGGTTTGGAACTGGACTGAGGTGACGTTGAACATCATAGATGGTCTCAATCCAAGGAGTAAATATGGATTTTACATTCAGAGATCAATTCCATACATGAAGCTAACTCAACTACTTGGATTCATGATTCCTACTCCTAGATATGGTATCGAAAAAATTCATAAGTATCATTTCTAATTTACCTTTTCAATATCCTACTGAAGTGAATGTAGCCTACACAACATGGTCCATGGCGACATCCACACCTTAAGGTAATCGCCAAAAAAGTTCATCATAATTTTTTGTTTTTATGTGTTATCGGTTTTAAATTTATGACAAACTTCCTTATAGATTACCTGAAGACGTCACTATCAAATCGAAACATATAGGGTACCTTCGTAACTGTAGGATAATGAAAGGGTAAATAATTGATTACTTCAATCAACCTATTGTATGTAATATACTATGTAATAAACTTTGCATCTAGTTCCCTATAATTTTAGTCTCTTCCCTCTCTATTTTTCCCATTTTCCTCTCTCTGGTACACACTTTCTTCATTTAAACAGTTCTCTCACATTTTTAGGCAGTTCTATAACTTTTTTATCAGCTCCCACTCTCTTTTCACTAGTACCTTTCCTTTTTAGCCAGATCCCTTTGTTTCTTTATCATATTTCTTTCTTTTGTAACTATTCCCTTTAAAAAATCTCTTTTACCCCACTTTCCTTCTTCTGTAGCCAGTTCTTTTTTATTTTCAGCCTACATTTTAGCTGCTCATTTTTCTTGGTTTGTTCCATCTCATTTGACGCCATCCCTCTCTCTCTCTGCATCCCTCTCTCATCCATGAAGCTATCCCCTATCGTCTTCCTACTTCCCTCGCCCATCCCCCAGCCTCACCACTTACACCGACCAGACGGTCTACCCCGGTCCAGGTGGGAGTGCCACCTCCCTGCCTCTGATACCGATCTGGTATTTACCACTTTACCCTGCCAGATACCATCGCCCGATCGGCTCCCGCTGCCTATTGTCAGGTTGAATGATTGACGCCAATATTATTTATGTAAATAGGAACACTCGTTAGCCCCAGAGCGGTAGACCGGGGCGGTGATGACGCTCCGACAGAAGCTATCTGTAGACAACCACGGCTATCTGATGGGCCACGGCTACCAGTCTGCCCTGGGTGTGAGTGATGGCATTGAGTAATTGTTGAATTACTTAGAGATGGATTAAGAGTTATTGTTTATAGGTTAATTAGTAGGTTATATGTTTGGATATTTTTGCCTTCAGGATCAGAGTTCTTGTTTAAGAGGGCGTTGGAGTGCCGCCATGTTGGATTTATTTCCCATAAGAACAATGCTAAACTTGTCCCCGGCAGTTGTCATATAATTACTTTATTTTTTGTCCGATTGGTTCAGAATAAATAGCGTTTGAATCACCTGAATTCCTTTTGCAAGATCGATTCTTTGTAAATAATTTACAAAATTCTGTAGAAAATATTTTAAAAGAAGTAAAAAAACTTGCTTTGTTATTTCAAGTTAGTAAAAACACTAATTTTGAAAAAAATTCCTCTCTCAAACCAAATTCGCCTTGATGAACCCTTTATTTAGAGCTATAAACAATTATTTTCTGATTATAAATAAAATAGTTATTTGACATCCCGTTTAACATTGCTCTTATGGAGGAAAGGCGGAATTTGGATTGACTCCAACGCCCTCCCTCTTAAGAAAAATTTTACGTTAAAACACATATGCAGTAATATTTCTGCGATAAGGTTTAGATTAAAATGATTTTTATTGATTGGAAGTTGCATTTTGCATTCGTTGTACCAAGGCAAAAGACCAATATAATCTTTAAATATTTTTCAGTGAGTATTTTAATTAATTTTATGAAATCTAAATGTACCTATACTAAGGAGAATTTAATTCAATTATATTTTAATTGCATTATATGAAAAGGGGGTATTTTACTACTCATTATTATTTATTGGTAATAATGAAGTTTTTATAATATATGTTTGTAAATAAAAACAATATTTAATAACTTATGTTTCTTATTGAAAGCGTATAAAACCCCCATAAGAACCATTTACTTTTTAATGTAAGAAAAAATGCCTTCATACAATAATATGTACTTTATATACAAATTATTACTCCAACTATGTACGATGTTTCTTGTAGGCTAGTTAATTGTAGGTTAGGTACTCTTACTAATTAAGTAGGACTAATAAAAAATCTAAAACATTGCCAAGCTTACGAAGTAACTTAAATAGAGTTGGGTTGCTTAGCACTAGTGTTAAATGTTAAGTATTTAAGATAATTTTGAAATTTTGCTTCAAATATCGCTTAAAAAGATTTATTACAATTTATTGTGATTTTGAGTCCTAAAAGATTGTGTTTTTAGTTGTCATAAGAGTAAACGAGTTATAGATCTATATAATTTGTAATCCATCTTTTCAAAAAAGTTGATAGCCTACCGGTGTCTTATATAATAAACTTTTATTAACATACGAATATGTTTTTCACCAAACACAACCGATCTACTTAAGTACTTCGGAATTTGGCGTTAGCTTTTTGTACTTAAAATATCATACTGTAATTCTATAAACATTGTTTGCAGTAGGCCTAATCCCTCTTAAAAATTAAAAAATTATTAACTAACAAAAAC